>CM062812.1:235142183-236342183 GCA_031772625.1 Pinus tabuliformis | reverse complement strand
CCTCTTTTGTTGTAGAGTCGAATTACTCCTCCTTTAGCTGAAACTCTATCTTCTTAGGTTCCTTTTATAGGAATTTATGTTTAATAACATCTTTCACCTCTCTAAAAACCACATCGCAGCTGTACACAACCTTCCTTGTTTCTAGGTTCCAAAGCTTATAACCTTTTAAACCATCCTTATACCCAATAGAGATGAACCTTTTAGATTTACTATCCAACTTGGTTTTTTTCTCCTTTGGAACATCTACATATGCATCACATTCAAATACCCTTAGACGTGAAAGAGAGGGTTTCTTACCAGTCCATACCTCTTGTGGAGTCTTATCCTCCAACACTGATGAAGGTCATCTATTGACCAAGTAACATGCGGTCTCCACCGCCTCTACCCATAATTCATGTCCTAACCTGCCACCATTGAGCATGCTTCTTTCCTTTTTCATTAACATCCCGTTCATTCTTTCTGCAACTCCATTTTGTTGAGGTGTGTATGGAGTAGTCTTCTATCGTGCTATACCACACTTCTTACAGAGCTCTTCAAATTCCTTCTCACAAAAACTCTCCACCATTATCTATCCTCAACACCTTTATCTTCTTCTTTGTCTGGTTTTCCACCAAAGCCTTACATTCTTTAAACCTGTTAAAGACTTCAGATTTCTTCCTTAGTAAATATATCCATATATTCCTTGAGAAGTCATCTATAAATGGTACATAGTACATAGAGTTACCCGGTGATGGAACTGACACAGGTCCAAACACATCATTGTTCACAAGCTCTAATATATGTTTTTCCCTCTTAGCACCAGAGGGAAAACTCACCCGATTATGCTTCCCATATACACAATTTTCAGATAAATCAAAATCTAGAGTGAAATTAGACATACCTTCTACCATACCATTACCAAGAAGTATTCAAAGGCCCTTCTCTCCAATATGTCCAAGCCTTTGATTCCATAGCATGGTCTTTTCTCCAGAGACCACTAGATTTTCCATTCCACTTTTAGGAACCACAGAACTATTACACTCATCAATAACAGTGCTACCCTGAAGCTTCTACAGTCTTCCAATAAGACTTCCCCGCTCAATAGCAATACTCCTCAAACCATCTTGCAAGTATCTTTCTCGAACACTATTTTTACACCTCCATCATCCATCTTGCTTACAGAAATTAGATTTCTGGCCAATGCAGGAATATGAAGAACAACTGGAAGTGTTCTAATCCTTCCACCTTGCAACTTCAACTTGAATTTTCCATGACTGATGATTCTGGCCTTCCTGTCATCCCCTAAGAAGACATCACCACCATCATATTTATCATACTCGCCGAACCAATCCCTATGAGGAGTGAAGTGAAAGGATGCACCTGAGTCAATCAACTATGCCTCATGATATACATGTGTACTTGACGATGAATCCAAGTACACATCCCCACCTTCATCTAACGTGGTTTTCCCCTCTGCAAAAGGAGCATCATCAGATCCCTTTCCTTTCTTAGGAGCTTTATATCTACAGTGATTTTTGAAGTTCCCTTCCTTTTCGCATTTCTAACACACCTTTACATATTTTCCTGGAGATTTATATCTCCCTCTAGATTTAGATCTCCTACTCGAGGACTTATTTTTTTTTCTATTATGGGACCTTCCTCGTACAGACAAGGCATCATCATTCTTGCCCTCGATATTTTTGTGTCTCATCTCCTCCAAAAGTAAGGATGAGTCTATTTCATCAAACTGCAAGGCAATTGCATTGCTACCTATTGCAACAACCAGACTATCCCATGAATCTGGTAGAGAACACAACAAACTGATGCACTTATCTTCATCTAAAATTTTAATATCAACAGATAACAACTAGCTTACCATATTATTAAAGGTGTTCGTATGCTCTGTCACCAAGTCTCCATCCTTCATCCTCATATTATACAACTTTTTCCATAGGAACAATTTATTCACCAGAGACTTAGATTGGTACAAAGTCCCTAGCTTGTCCCACAAAGCCTTCACAGTAGCTTCCCCCGATACATTCAACAATACTGAATCTGAGACACACAACCATATTGTGCTCTTTTTCTTCCAATCCAAATTCTTCCAGTCTTCATCGGACATTTCCGTTGGCTTAGTACCTAGATCTACCACGATCCCTTGATCTTTATCCACCAACAGATCCTCCATCTTGAGTTTCCACAACTCAAAACTCTGATTGTTAAATTTCTCAATCTCTATCTTTCCACTATTTTCCATATTCTTTCATGACAAAAACTGATCTCGCAGATCTCCCACTGAATAGAATCTACCGTAGGTCCGATCAAAACCCCTCAGCAGTAAAGGATTCCACTTGAAGCCAAAACAATTCTGATACCAAATGTAGGTTTTAACCCTATACAAAAATTACCTGCATACGAATTCTAAAACTAGAAAATAAATAATGGCGATAGCATAAAACATAAAACATATACACAAAGATTTTCTCCTAGATCCCAAAATCGGGACTACCAGATTGATTTTCCATTATATTCCTTTCAATGTTACAATACTTATATATACTTGTCGAAGCATCCAAAAAACCCAATCCATTAACCCTGGATTAGAACATAATCGTAGTTCTCTTAACCGGATCTACAACATATCATGGATAAAAAACCATCATGCCCAAAACCATGTGCAAAATACATGCACAAAACCATAGATAGGTCTACCCACCTAATATAGGGTTCAAAAAACATTTTTCCTGGGGTGTTACCTAGGACCCCATGTAGGGGGGATACCTTCCCCCTGCAAACCCCCTGACAGGGGAGGCTGGCACCCCCTCTATGATCCCCCTGCTGTGCTTAGTGCAACATACAGGGGGGGCTACTGCCCCCCACTGTGACCCACCCTTGTGTGGGGTAGTCATGGAAAGAATATAAAACACACCCAACAATGGTTAGGGAAATTAGGAAGACAGAATATTCCATTTTTTAATGGCAGTGAGTCTCTCTTGAACATGACACTCTTCCGCTTCATCTATGTGGTTGTTGGGTTAGGCAATCTTCTTATCTTTTGGTTATCATACCATTTTCAGAGCCTCCATTTTGGTTTTGAGTCAATGATGCCAACTCCATTCAGTGTCACGCCTGTGTTCAAGAGGAGTCATTCTGTTGATATCTATTACAATACTCTTAAGCCTTCATTCCATGTTTTCCTTTCCTGATCTAGTTCCATATCTACATTATTCTTTTTAATCATGATACATATTTCGTGTCATTGATGGGAGATACATCAAGTCCCTCCTATGATGGGTTTCTTCCTGTTGACATCAACACATTATCTAGGAAGTTAACTTAGAAAAGTCCCTTGGTATATTGATGCTTGCATACTTCAATGGCAAGTCTCCTCGTTCTCAGTGACAGATTTACATCAATGGCCTTCGACCGAAAGACTCTGTGTGGTGTTCAACATCAACTCATTTATTCGCACCATATGGATTGTATTGTAGTACCTTGAGATCCATTAACATCATCGATAGTTTCTTTCAAGTCTTTTAACATCTTACATCATTAGCTGATAATCAGATGGTGTCTACCATGTTCAACATCAGCTCATTGATTCACATGGTTAGACTCACATGTTGGTTAGTCATGTGAATGAGACAGAAGACCATGGATCTAGTTTCATCCATCTAGGTTGTGATTTCATGATTATATAGAGATCACAATGTACGATGGCTATGGTCATGCAGACAGTCATCCAGTAATGGGTCCACCAATTGTCATCCGTAGACACGTATTTTGATCATTGTACAAGTTATGTTAGCTTATATGTTGCATATGGGTATGCCTCCCTCAATGACAAATATTTCATGATGTAAATGTATTGTAATAGATGAAGCTCATCGATTTTTCTTGATACTGACTTGTCATAAGGTAAAGAAATTTAGTTATCAATCATTATTTATGACTATGCACTTTAGGGGTGTTGGCATTATGATTCAAGTGTTGTCCTTGATGGAAACTCACTCAGAGGTTGGTACAGGTGCTCAGAGGTTGGTACAGGTGTGGTACAGGTGATGGAAACTTAATCAGAAGACAGATCTTAGCACAGCATGCCAAGGAAGTTCATATACGCAGGTTCGTTAAGCCCAAGTCGCGTGTACACGCTAGTTGGATTCAGAAAAAGCGCGTGTATGTGGAAAAGTACCTTTGGTCCATGGTGGTTAGTCCTTGGAAGTTGTGCCTATGGTTTCGGACCATTGTGTCTCGACGGGCGTGTCGATCTCTAGTTTTGAAGTTGATGGTATTGTGTTACTATGGTTTTGGCTCTTGGTATTGAGCAAGGCCTAAGGCTATATAAGGAGAAGAAGATCATTAGGCAAAATCATCTTTCGACAAGGCTTGAATATCTAAGAGAGAAAGAGATCTGATATGCAGGTTCTGGGTTGCTTGATCTAAGCCAAGGAGAGATCACATCGGTTGATGGAAGACTAGATCTAAGGATAGATCGGGATCTAATGGTTTGAAATGCACTATCATGATATGGTTGATTATGCGTATTTCTAGATCTGCATATTGTCGCAATGTTATGTTCTGGGTCTAACTGATGTCTGGTACAGCTGCAAATTGAGAAAGTTTATTTTTAGATCTGTACGCAGGTTGGCTTCGGTAAAAGCGCGTGTATACGCGGGTTTTGCTCATTGAAGTAGCGTATATCTTTTGAAACTTGATTTTGGGTTTACAGTGGGGTCTGACTGTTATTGCAGAGTTCTGTAGTCTGCTCTGTGTTCTGATAACTGGTGATTGACAGGGTTCAGTGGTTCAGTGATTCAAAGTTTGGTTGTTTTATGCTTCAATGATCTGTTGTGAAAATTGAATGAATTGGGGTCTACAGATTGTAATGTTGTGCTTCAGGAATATCCAGTCTGAAAATGTATGAAAGGTGGTACCTGAAGGAAAGAAGATTGTAGGTCAGCACCTACGTACTAGTATCTTGGCTAGTACAAGAGCAAAGGGGGTTGGAGCTCCCTTCCAAGGAAGTTTGGAGAACGAGAGAAGGTTGTAGCCTTCTGCAGGTTGTAGCCTGCGTACTGGTATAAGGCTGCACCAGTACAAAAGATTGTAAACTGAAGTTTCATATTAAAGAAAGATAGAGACAACTTGCAGCAGGTGGTTTTCACCCACATTGGGTTTCCACCTTACATCTTGGTGTTCATGTGTGTGGCTTTTGATCTGTTCTGTTATACTGCACCTGTTTACTGTTAATGTGGTGAATAATGTCCTGATGAACTTAACTGAAGAATAAGCTAACTAAATTATGAGTTTTCTTCTTATACGCTGTTTTATTTAGTCACAGTAGCGTGTACACGCTGGTTCACCTAACTGAAGTAGCGTATATGTTTCTGAGCATTTAAAAAGTTTGATTGATCTGATAATACTGATTCACCCCCCCTCTCAGTATTATTTCCAACAAGGGGGGCACTCTATTATAGGAAAATTTTTCACATTCGGTCAATAGGCCTCCTAATTAGATCAATCAACTTCCTATTCCCCCTTGTCATCATCATTGCACAAAGCCCTAAACATGTAACTTTCATTTCCCAGAGTGTCTACCCTGAACTGCATCATTTGAGCTAGTTTTAGGACCGCCAATTTCAGGACCAACGCTCCCTGGCCTCCTACTGGATAACATTAAAAACTAGGTTTATCCACTATAGCATGCATTGATCACCTATAGGCTTCTCCCCTTTTCACCTGTGTTGGTTCTATAAATTTGGGAAAAAGAGAGAAATTACGAAGGCCTCCTATTCCATAAGATTCCAAACTTTGTTAAAACCATTTACCTCAGATAAATCATTCAGATCTTATCCTACCCTACTTTGGAGTTTTCATTCCTTATCATTTGATCCCATGCTCCCATCAAAGGTGGATCTAAGACCTTAAATTGGTAATTTTTGATAATAACTCCCAACTTACCCCACTCCTCTATATATTTACAACCTTTCATATGCAAGGGGTTTCTTTCGGAGAGTGTGTTTACCCTAATGTTGTTGTGGTGAGAGGTTTCATTTCAAGCATTTAGGGTAATTGGAGGTGCACATTGTGACAAGGAAAGGACAATTCAAGCTAGAGGAGCTCTTATACATAATCAACACCTATTTGTGGTTGTAAACACCTTCCATTTATATTAATGCAAAGAATTTTATGTTTTCCTATATGTGATGTCTTTATTTCATATATTTAAATACCATGATGATCTATTGAATAGAGTATTTAGATGATACTACATATATCTCGTAGCTTCTTGGCTTATGTCATCTAATTCTGTAGGTTCTAATTTTGGCAACCAAAGCTGGAATTAGAGCATTCAAGATAAACAAGGACCAAAGCCTGCAATAGATTCCAGGTAGGCTTCATACCGTAATCTATTTACTTTAAGGAAAGAATTGTATTCCTTGTCTCTATGTTGTTCTAGGTTAGCCACCAAAGCTAGGGGAGATACTTTTGTCCACAATCAGAAATCTTGTATAAAAAGTTGTACTCTAGTGTCTTCACTAATAAACCTATTAAAGACAATATCAAGAAATTCCTCATGGAAATTTCCAATAAGTAGATAATAGTAAATTATGTCTTAGTCTCCTTAAATAAAGAAGTACCAACTCTCTTTCAAAACTCTTTCATTGATCCTTCTTTTGGTTAGGGGAAAAGAGACAAACATTGAGAGTAAATCTTATGGGGGAAAAGAAAGAATCTCCTCATTTTTATACAGGTGGCACTCCTCTTTTAATGTGTGGAAAATTGTCATAGATGAATGCAATGGATGAGTGATAAATAACAAACCCAACAAGTCTTCCCACAAGGCTCCCATATAGAAAAAAAATAGCTACATGATGAATAAATATGATATTAGAAACCTTGAACAATATTGAGGGGGGGGGTGTGTGGGGGGGGGGGGGGGGGGGGGGGGTGGGGGAATGAATCAGTATTGTGCTCTATGATCAATTTTACTATTTTTTTTCTTACACAAGACTTGATACATTCGTTAGCATTTAATCACAATTTATATCTTTTAGCATTTCTAAACAGTAAAAGAATTAACGCATGAAGCATCTAACACATAAACAAATAACCATGAGAAGCAACACAAAAAATCACATCAAGTACACATGATCTAAGGTGGAAACCCAAAGGCTAAAAACCTCCATTGGATTACAGTATCCATTGTCTTCTTCTTATTAATATTCAAATATTCTTTAACATCTGAATCACTAGCCAACACTAGTATACAAGCCACAAATTTCCAATCACGTGAGCCGCTACTCACTCTAGGTTACTAGGTATTTGAATTTTGCAGGACACCACATGCAAGAACCCACCATTCCTCCGAATTTGGAGGCCACCTCCAATAAGTCTTTCCCACCACTCCCAATAATTATTTCCCAACCACCACTAGATGGAAGCCAACATTCCCAATTTCTTAGGCCACTACTTGAAGGATTCCATTGCACCCTGAATACGAAAGCCACCACTTGCCTCACTAAAGGCCCCAAACTTCAAGCTCTTCTTATGGACCTCATTTCATCTATTTCCAAACTATGGCCCATTCATGCAATAAACTCATCAATAACTGAATGAAACACCTACAACAAAACTTTTTTCAACACAATCTCAACCACATAATACATCACCTCAACAAAATATGCAACATTCATAAATATGATAAAAAAAAATCAGCCATGTAACAACACATAAACACAATGCTACAACCACAAACTCTTCAATGGAATCCTTGCAACAAGCATGTTAGTAATCTAAAATCTAATCCAATATCTCTAGTGCAACAACTACATCAAAACTCTATTATCCATATCAACAACAACATAAAGCTAGGATCTGCAACACAAATATGTTATGCACGTAACTACACTACACTATCATCATCCTCTAATAGAAGCTCCAAATATTCTTTTGGATCTGCACTCTTGTAGCTTACATTCTCTCTACATCTAACCGGTTATATTGAACACTCCAATTTTTTTATCAATGATGAAGGATAAAATCAATAGAAAACATAGAGCCTCATAATGTTTGACTTTATCACCTTCCATAATTAAGACTAACTCAAGTTGAATTTATCCACCAAATACCATGTGAAAATACCTTAGAAAATTCCCCTGGAATTAGTTTGAGTGTGCATACAATGTGGGAAAATACACTTACAGGGAGTAATGTACCTTCTGCACTCCAGAAGTGCATTATAACGTTTGTTCCAAGCATGCTAGGGTGAGTTATAATGTAGTTTTTCCTTCTATTTCCTTCATTGCCTTGTATTCTCAAGAAAAACCTCTTCCAGACTACTCCAACACTTTCTAAACCTGATCATCTTCCTCTGTAAGCATCTCCCAATCATGTAGATCCTTTTTAAACCTCAGGAACTCCTTAGTAGCATGTCTTCAACCTCTGATCAACATGAAAAATCCTCCAAAATTTTTAACATCAGTGCTAACCTAATTGCTACTTAGTTGACTCAGGTAGACACCCTAGGTTAAATGCCAACAATAGTTGTCTCCACAGATGACTGCTTAGGCAAAAATATTAGGTTGCCATCAATGCCAACAACATGAGGCCACCTTCCCAACCTACTCCCCCTTTGGAGTTGATGTCAACGTACAACCACAATGACAAGCTAATATCCATAAATATCTGACTGACTGGTCTCCAAGTTGCTATGTCACTCTCCCCCTTTGAAATCAATGGAAAAGGGAAGACAAGGATGGTCAAACCAAATGCTAAATAGTGTTGATATAAATTTATGTTTGGATGAAAACTAATCGGATCCTCATGCTAACATTCCAACACCATTCCAACAAGCCATGCCTCTATATCAATACCATGTGCTTCCTTCTATTACTAGGCTGAAAAAACTCCCCTTGAACATGTAATGGGGTTTCAACAATCTTCTCCACATTGTTTTACATGATAGTTGTTGCTCCCATTGCTTCCTTATCACATACATGAGGCTACTTCTCATGGACCAAAGACTCAACATATACATGAACGAAATGTATAAAATGACTACAGGGCTTGATAAGCCTATTACATGGATACTAGAATGAGATATTAGGGTTGTATAACTCCTATAAATAGTCGATATATGGTTGAAGAATGACTCCTCTCTGATGGATGAACATCGTTCATATGACTCAACTAATGGCCCATAAGAAAAACATGATAGTACATGGCTAAAATAATGACTCCAAGATCACACATGGCTCAAACACATGACATCTACAACCCCAAAGATGGTTGTAACAACTCTCATCACTCAACATCAATTGCTTCAACGCATTCTTGATATAAGCAATGAATCTCTCTATTGAATCTAAGACCCATCCACTAATAACTAAATAATGAAAAACAACTCAATAAAGGGATTCATATGGATAATACAGGGTTGGAAATGATGATATACAGTGTATAACATATTTTTGTTACATCAAGCTCATAAAAGTTCTTTCGTGGTCAAAATAATGTCCCCTCCTAAAGTATGCCAACATCAAATGCTGCAAAAACAATGTGCCAAATAAAATGCATGAACATGGGATATTTCGGCGACAATATCAAAAAGAAGATGTAGAAACATATGGCCGAAGATATCACCTTCCTCTACACATGGTTGAATCAATGATATCCTTCAATGCATGGCTTGTACATATGCTTTTTCAACTAATTGTCAATGAGAATAAAGAACATATATATGCTTTGAAAAATCTACCCTTTCACTCATGAAAACATATGTAAATATGCTACAAATAGATGAGTGAAGGTAATGAATAACATGATAGGTAACCTATGTAAATCTCATACCATGCATAGATCCCCCTGAGCTCATGTATCGCCACGAAGTAGGTAGATCCAGCAGACCTGAATATGCAATGTGGCTCATGATCACATAGAGATGCTATTGGTACAAATCAACATACCATTCTTTTACTATTCATCAAGTTGCCATACTGCTATGATACACTTCCCTTTAGGATATGAACCTCTAATGAACTTATGTAGTCTTATATGAATATTCATGAGTTAACCATAGACTACATAGGGGGCTGATTGTAACAACCCCTAGTTGAATTTCCATGTAAAAAATATAGATATCCTTAATTGGATATGGTGATGTGAGCTAGACCTAATATAAATGTTACTATTAAATTTTGTTGTGTGAAGAGGTGCTCTTTAGCCTAGTATGCTAGAGATGACGTAATGTTTAACATTTTGACTCGGTCAAAATAAAACAAAATAAAAGAACAATAAAAAATAAAAAGCACAAAATTCTCTAGCCCATATTTTTTTCCCATTGTATTCTTAACTCATGGTTTTTTCCCATGGTATTCTTCTCTAATGTAGCATATTTATATTTTAATAATTAACCGTTCTAGATCTGTATCTACCAAGAACTAAGAGGGATAAAATATCTTTTCATTCTAAACGAGGTTTACATTTGATTCCTCTCGGTGCTTAGTAAACCCAGACTTAAAATGGATCTAGGTCAGTTTTAAGAATTTGGTCCCATGATGTTATATGTCAAAATCATTTACATTGATTAGAATAAGATGTGGGCATAAAAATAAAGAAACCACTTTATTTTTAAGCAGTTAGTTCCATAATATTATTATGTCAAAAGAATTTATATTCTTTAGCATATGATGCAAGCTAATCTAGTCAATTTTTAAATAAAAATATAATTCCTTTAAGCAATTATTATCTGATTTTTTTTAGGACCAGGAGATGTATAATTATTGTATATTTTAAGGAAGACTACAAGATCTATAATTTGATAATTTGATGTGATCTAAATTTAATGCCAAGTTAACTAAAAATTAAACAAACGTTTTCCCAAAGCATTGAAAACTATTCTTATTCTTTAGCATAAGATGTAACTTGACGTATAAAATTTATAATGTCATATTGGGTTATAGGGATTTGTAATCCAATGAGCATAGAATAGACATCATCTTCTAACTTTTTGCTTCATTAAGAGACACATAATATAAGGATGAAAACTCCATAATTGGGTTTGCAGTGGAAATGGATGTCTGTATCTAATATTGCTATGATATTATGGCACTCAAATTATGTTTACATGATTAACTTTGGTCAACTTCTAAAGAATGTGGTCTCATTCTTAGCCATGAATGATTGAGATCATGTTGAGCCTCTCATGTGGTGGTTTCTTATGTTTTATTAACTTCTAATTTGGATTTTTTTGGATGCCAACCCACTTTCGATGTGGACATGCTTTAGTAATTCCTTCCTCCTTTGAATCTATCTACTTCAACTCCCTACTTCAGTCCCAATTGGATTCAACTATGGATCTATTTTGTTATGAAACTCACAACCTTTTTTTTCTCTCTGTAAAGGCTAATTCTATTAAAAGGAAAGAAAAATATAATTACAAAGAGGCAGAAGCCTCAGTCTAGAGCATTTGAGTGCTTTCAGGTCATCAAAATTGTCCCATATTTGGGAAAACCAATTATAGTGAACAGAAGAAAAACCATACATAGGAGCGGGAATACAATGACAAGACCAAAATGAGGATATGAGATAACCCCTTTTGAAGCAGTCGAGACAAACACGGAGAGACAGAAAAGTTGTACCTATTAGCAATAGAACCATAGACTACCGAGCCACAGAAACATGAAAAAAACCACAGAACCATGAACAGTCGAATCTAACCAGTGAGCAGTAAAAGAACTCTGAGTAGACATGAGGGGGTCCAAGTGGCGTTACATGGGGACGTCCTGGTCTAGTGGCTCCTCCACGACGGGGCAAGCATTGCCATACCAAATGTCGCCATCCCTCGCCACGTCACCAACCACACTGCCACATGGAGGATCAATGTAGGATAGGTTGCGCTTGAGCTGCCCACAATGGCCATCGAAATAGTGGCACCATGAGAGCTGCCACCTGGTGGCCGAGTGTCACCTGGAGTGTCACCCTCCTCATGCTACTTGCCACGCCTTTCTGCCTCGCCTTCATCTGTTGGGTTCTGCTCAGAACCATGGCTGGCCACAACTCTACAAACGCCCTGAGAATGCTCTACTGAGGTACGCGCAGGAACATGAGGCTAAGCTTCTTCTTCAGAGAAAATGACGGTGATATTAGCCATGATGATGGGCCTGTTTAGGCTACTCTGAAATTTGAAATGAGTCGTCTGGAAGGCATTGTGTGGGAAGGGTCTGCTAGATGGGCTGGGGGGAGGAGAATTAGCTTGAGATGAGGTCAGAGAGGCAGGGGGCGGTGGCTGATCGACGGATTGAGCAGCATGAGAATGCACGCGACCACCATGGATCCCTCCATGGCGGCTTCTCATTCGATGATGTACCATGGCTGAGCAACGAAGGGGAAGCTCAGTAGAATGGGGCTCTTTGATGGGAAGCCGAGAATGCTAAGTAAGATCCAAGACAGGGTTAAGAGAGCAAGGCTGGAAATGGGAGAAAGGAAACCCCATTCCAAAATCAATAACTAGCAGGAGCCAACAGTAATTTCCTGTAACTATTCTGCAGCAGGGGATTCCTACATGGAGTGGGCAAAGGCTTGAGGACGGGGTGCAAACAATGGGGTTGAAGGCCGCATGTGCCATGTTTAAACCATCAGCTACCTTCTCTCAACCGAAGTGAGCATTTAAGTCGTTCTACAGGTGGACCTGCTCTCTCCTTAGGTGAGCCATCATGTGCCAAGTCTGGGCTTGGATTATAGTGTTGTCCAGCAGCTGGCAGGACCGAGTGTCATCACACCTGATTAATGCCATGAATGAGCTCGGAAATCACACACATCCGGGTGCTCTTCTCCACCCTGTTTCATTTCATTCTTCACAATATTTTGGTATCCCATGAGTTGGATTTCTGAGGCCATTCTGGAAATTGAGCCTGTGTGAAGATCCAATCCACTTTCTACTCCAATATTAGCTAGTAAGTCAGCTACTTTGTTTCCTTCCCAACGTATGTGCTTGAGAGTGATCACCCTGTGAGAAGAGAGCCAGATTTCAATGAGTTCAAGCCGCTTCACCATTCTCCAACTGTTGCTCACTTTACTTGAAGGAGTGCCTTGCATGATTTTGATGATCATATTTATGATGATCTGAGAGTCACCTTCTATAATAAGCAGAAAGTATCCCTTATTTTGAGCCAGAATAAGACCCTACCATAGACCTTCCAGTTCGGCCGAGTTGTTGGTATCCCAGCCTTTTGATCCTAAAAAGGTTAGAAGAGGAGCACCCTTATAGTCCCTGAATATCCCTCTGAAGCCTGCATTACCTGGGTTGCCTTTCGAGGCTCCATCGAAGTTTAACTGGAACATATGCTTGGGGGAGGGATCCACTTTTCAGGTGAACTGCCCTTTGGAGGAGTTGTTCCTTTGGATATTGGTACTTGATTCCACTGAAGGTTCCAATTAGCCCAGATATTTTGTTCTTGGGGGAGAGAAGGAAAGTCCTCCTCATACCAGGTATGGAGAAGTAAGGTTTCCTTGATATTTTGGTAGATGATTATCCAAAGATTCTTTAGGCGAGCAGAGTGATCCTTGAAGATTCTTCGATTTCTCTGCTTCCAAATATTCCACATAAGGAATCCCGGAATGAGCTTCCATAGGAAGTTTAAAATATTGCTTTGATATGGATTTCGATCCTAGTTACGTACAGTGGCTATGATGTCTCCATGTATTCTTCCTTCCTTTTGGCATCGAAAACTGACTTTTTTCCAGAGTTTACACGCAAGATGACAAGAGTGCACAAGATGCTTTATGGATTCCTCTTCTTGTCTGAAATTAGGACACAGTGAGGGCCCATGATAGTTTCTCTTCCTGAGATTGTCCCAAGTGAGGATTTTATTTTGACATAAAAGCCAGAGAAAGGTTGAGATTTTCGGCTAGTTGGTAGGGTCCCAGACTTTTCTCTAGAGAGGGTCTTTGACCATATGTTCCTTGATAATGATTTTATAAGCCTCCCTAGTGGTGAAGGTACCTTTTTCTTCATAGCCCCATCTAAGAATGTCCCTTTCTTCTGAGTGTTGTATTTTCCTCTTCATTAATTCTGTATCAAGAGTCTGTTGAATCTGTTCTGTTCCATGTCTTAAGATTTGATCCACCTTAATCCATTGCCTGTATCCTTGTGTTGTAGAGGGATTCCAATTTTTTTTTACTTTGTCATAGGGCTGCATATCCTGCTCCGAAAGTTGCATAGATGAGATTAGGTCCTTTAACTTGGGCTGCTGCTGCCAGGAATCTTCCCAGAACCTTGCTGTGTTGCCATCCTTAACTTCCCAGAAGCTATGCTACTGAATTAAGCTTCTGTGTTGCTTGGCCGAATTCCAAATTAGGGAACCCATGCTAACTTCTGACATTCTTATTAGATCTTATGTTGGGCAATTTTTGGCATATTTTACTGTCCATAGAGTGGCCCAAGGGGTGAATGGCATAGTGAGCCATTTCCACCAGATTCGAGCACCTATGACCTCGTTGCTATGATGGGGATCCCTCAATCCAATTCCACTAGTGCACTTTGGAAGGCACATTGTGTCCCATTTGACTAGAGCCCATTTGTGTTTTTGACCTGAATTGCCCCATAAGAAAGATCATTGGAGATGTTTAATTTCTTTGAGAACCCATTTGGGAGCCGCTAGGATCGAGAAAAGGTACAGCGGCATGGATTGAAGAACAACTTTTATAAGGACTAAACGACTCGCCATATTGAGGGCTCTGTGAGTCCAAGAGGTAAGGCGAGCCTCCAGATTTTCTAGAAGGATTTTCCAAGAGGAGTGCTTCAAGGCTGAGGCAGTCAAGGGAGCTCCTAAATATTTGGAAGGGAGGACAACAATAGAAAATCCAAGAATGCGGGCTATGGCTGCTTGGGTAGTCACAGGGGTATGAAAAAAGAAGATTTGGGATTTGGCTTTGTTGATAGAGGCACCTGAGGCTTCCGAGAAATCCGTTAGTAACATTTTGAGTTGGCGAGCTTCCTGGACGGATGGATGACCAAAAAGCATGTTGTCATCAACAAATTGCTGGTGAGTAAAGGCGGAAGAGTTATGAAAAGACAAACCTCTTAGGAGCTGTGATTGCTGAGCTTTTTTAATGTTGTGGCCCAACCCTTCTGCCATAATAACGAAAAGAAAGGGGGAGAGAGGGTCTCCCTGTCTAATTCCCCAAGAAGGATGAAAGGGGGAGGAGGGAATGCCATTGATCAGTACAGAAAAGAAGGAGGAGGATATAAGACTCATGACCCACCTTACCCAGGGAGGGGAAAAACCAAAAGCAATAAGAGTATTTTTTATGTATTGCCAGCTTAAGCTATCAAATGCTTTAGAAAGATCTATTTTAAGGAGCATACCTGACTTTTTGGAGTGCTTCAGGGAGTGGATAATTTCATGAGTTAGGATGATGCCATCCGTAATCTGCCTGCCTTCGACATATCCAGATTGCTCAGGCGAAATGATGAGAGGGAGCAACAGTTTGAGTCTGGAGGCAATGATTTTGGAGACAATCTTGTAGATTATGTTGCACAGGGCAATAGGCCTATATTTGTCAGGGGTGCTGGGTTGAGCTTCCTTGGGAATAAGGGCAATGAATGTAGCATTCATTCCTGGAAACATCCATCTCAAGGTTCTTGATTCCTCAACAACCTGCCAGACTTCCATTTTAATCAGCTCCCAGAAATTGTGGAAAAAATTTGAGGTGAATCCGTCTGGGCCAGGTGCCTTCCCATCTTTCAGTTGACGAACTACCATTTCCACCTCCTGTAAGTCGACAGGCCTGAGAAGTAGTTGGTTATGCTCCTCTGTAATAACTTTAGGGATATTCCTTGTAATTTTTTCTATGGCGTGCGATCTGTCTATTTGTGGCTCATGATGAGCTTGCTTGAAATAGTTTAGAAGTTCGCTTTCAATTTCTTCATGAGTTTCCACCTTTACCCCCTGCTCATTTTGAATATGAGTGATGTTGTTATTCATTCTACGTTGGATGGTGGTTCTGTGAAAAAATTTTGTGTTTTTTTCTCCATCCTTAAGCCATCTTATTCTCGATTTTTGCCTCCATAGTGTTTCTGCCTGTTTTTCCCTCTCTAAGATCTGTGACTCAAGATGCTTTTCCTGTTCTGACAGGTCATTTGAATGGCCTTCTATTATAATCCTCTGCTGCAGTCATTTCATATCTTGATCGAGGGCACTCTGAGCCTGGAAAATATTGCCAAAAGAAGAATGGTTCCATTGTTTGATCTTGCCCTTGAGGTGCTTAAGCTTCTGCTAAAATTGAAACATTTTTGTACCATTTGGAGGAGAAAAATTGTTCCATTCTGTGTTGATTAGGTTGTTGAAATCCAGATGAGACATCCAGAAAGCCTCAAAGCGAAATGGTCTTCGGATTGTGTTGCCAGGACGAGTCCATTGAAGAGAGATTGGCCAGTGATCTGACCCTGAGAGTGGCAAGATAGAAGCGGAAAAGTCTCCACCTATATGTATTGCATTGTCTGATAGTAAAAATCTATCTAGACGAGATGCAATCTGATGCAACCCTACTCTTTTGTTGTTCCAGGTAAAAAGTCCATTATTGAATGGCATGTCAATAAGCTAGTTGTATGAAACGCACACCTTTAAAGTGATAAGGAACTGATAATTATAGTCCAATTTGACCGGGAAACTTTCTTTTACAAAGAATATAATTTGTAAGACAAGATTTGATGATCCTATGATTCCATATCCTTAGATTATATAGGAAACAAATGGTACACTTATGATGAAATGGTATACTGAAAGTTTATAGTTGACATTAACAATATAATAATAGAAATGTAATAACTCAATATATATGGATTTATAAGGGGTTTTAGGGTTAACATGGGGCTTATATAGAGTTTAACATGCCCTTCCCATTTAAACAATTTGTTTCCTCATTGCCTAACTAATTCCAATTGTTTCTGCATCAACAACTCATATTCACATGTCACTTACTTGATTGGTAGGTTGTTCCATTTGATGAGGTACTAAGTGATTACTTGATTTCTCATCTACTTAATCCTTATCTATAGGATTATTTGTAGTTCAATTATCATTTTTCCTCCTTCATTAATATCTAAAAAAATACTTTGAAATGGGATCTTGTTATTGGTTACCTTATTTAAAAATGAAGCATGCAAGAATAGATATATGCATGAATATGTTGAAGGAAATGTAACTAGGTTCAGTCTTCATAAATTTATTTTTGATATTTGTACTTATTCAAGAAAATAAATATTATTTTTATAATATATGACAATGAGTTTCTTGCTCATTGAAATAGGTCTAACACATGTTACGCACTATAGGTGAGTCAAATAGTCAAAAGGAAATGTTGAAGGCCTTAAGGGAATTTTACACCATGTATCATTATGTATTAAAGTCAAGAGAATACCTCAAATCAAAGTCAAGTATCCTCCTATGCAAAGGAACCATCAAAGAAGCTCCTTCAAGCATGTTACACCACCATAGAAACCATCCAAAGTTTGCTAAACAAATCGGCCTACAAACAGTTAACATGGCAGCCTTCTAGTCATCCTAAAAGGAGGGACAATCCTCTATAAACAGAGGTTTTCCACTCCATTACAATGCAATCAAGAGCTTTGAAATCTGAGGGAAGAATAATCTAAGGAAAAGGATGAAAAGGAGGTCTTCTAGGGCAGTGAAGGAAGAGAGAAAGAAGTTCAAGATTAAGGACTGTCTCTAGGGTGAACACATAGCCACACATGCAAAAAAGGAAGGGTCTACCTGTGGCCATAGCAACAGAAACTCACTGTTGGCATATCTATCTAATTGGACTAGGAAACTATACCTATAAGGTATCCCAATCAAGTGAATGAGAAGGACAGTCAAGCGAAGGAAGAAAAGAGCTTACTATATAAAGGAACTCACCACATGTGCAAAAATATAGGGTTGCAAGATAGTCATATTAAGTATGCAATATTTGTGAAAGAGAAGAAGGCTCAGTTGGTAGGAAAGAAGGTCATGTTCTCAAGTTAGTAAGGCTCCATCTAAAGCGAATTAATAAAAGGTAAAGTTTCATCCTAGAGCATACAATCTAAGGTCTCTACAATTGCCCGAAGAAGTGCCGAAGGGAGGAAGACAAAGTGTTGGAAGGAGAAGGGCAAAGTGTTGCAAGAGGAAGAAATCTTGAAAGGACTTGACTTGTTCTTGGAGGATATTATTATCAAGAGTCTAGGGTTTTTCATTTATCAATAGAAGCTTCAATAAGAGAAATTCACGAAATGGCTTTCCTCTCAAGAGAAGAGAGGTTTTGGCCCTGACAAAGAGCCAACATATTGTGTTCTTATTCTTATGTTTTGGTGGCAATTTAATGAAGTACACACACATGCATTAATAATAAGAAGAAGAAGATTAAGATAACAAGAAAAAATTAAAAATACTCCACAAATTATTATCAAGTAACAAAGAATCACATTACACTTATTTGCTGTAGATTCTTAAACATGGTATCAGAGCTGAGGTGACACATCAAGGAAAGGGAACTTAAGAACGCTCATCAAGAAATCCATCTACAAGGTTTAAGAAACAAGCCTAGAAGTCTCAATCACTTCAAGGACAGGAAGGTCTCCAATGCATCATTCATCAAGGAAGTCTACATAGCAAGAAGAAGAGCCTTACACAAAGGCACCTACAAAGATGATCAGATCGAAGCAGGACCTACATCAAGCTACAAGTAATCAAGCAATTCCACTTGGAGAAGGAAACTTGAAGAACGTCAAGATCCAAGGAAGCAAAGCCATAAAGTCTTCAAGGAGGAATAAAATCCATTACATCTCAAAACTGTATCAAGTAAGTATATGTCCCCTTATGAATATACATCAATGTCTTATTGCAAGGAAATCAATAAATTGGTAGGCACCAATAACTTTCTTGCATGGAAGAAGAGACTGATCTACTTCTCAATGAGAATGAACTTCTAGAACATATAAAAGGGAATATCACTATCCCTAATAAGGAACATTCTCAAGCCTTAGCTAAGTACAATAAGGATGAGACAAGAGCACAAAGGATTCTAATAGAATTAATCAAAGACTCTCTCATTCCTTATGTCTCCAAATTTGAAACATCAAAAGAAATTTATGATAAGGTACTAGAGCTATTCTCGGTATCCACAACCGGAGAAGTAATATCTCTAAGGAATGAATTCTTCAAGATGAAGATAACAAAAGAAGGAATAGCTCCATACTTCATGAAAATGTCTGAAATGAGAGATAAACTTCAAGAGCTTGGGGAAGTCATGCTTGACAGAGAGATGACAACTGTAGTACTCAATGCTCTACCTAAGGATTGGGGAGACTTCACATCAAGAATATATGCCAATAAGGAAGTAACCACACTCAGTGAAATGTGGTCTCTACACAAGGCAAAGAAAACTAGACTTAAAGAAAAGGAAGATGTGGGATCAAAGGAGCAATCATTTGCTACCATGGCCAAGAGAAAGGGAAAATTTGGTGAATTTCATCCACGAAGAGCAAACAACAAAGACATGTCCAAAATCCAATGTTTTGGATGCTAAGAATATGGACACTACAAAAGGAATTATCCTAAGCTTAAGAAGGACAACAAAAACAAAACAAAGAGGGAAGCAACTCACATGACTCAAGAGGTGAAAGAAGAAGAAAAGAAGCAAAAGAAGGAAGATCCCTTGGATCTCTACTATGACTTGGTCAAACTCTTTACTTCAATTCTTCTTTCAAGGTCTTGAGTAGGATAGGAGCATGTAGGAATAAAATGAAATTTCATAGCTAGAAACATCTTCTAGAATCTAGAAGCATGAAGTACATGGTGCCCTACCTAGAAGAAGTTCAAACAAAGACTTCATGACATCTGTTTGGTCAATTTAGTGTGATCTAAATTGCTATTTATAATGTCAATCCGGGGTTCGTAAACTGACGAAGTGAAGTGTACTATATGTACTAGATAACCATTTCCTTAATCTTTTGTCGTTTTTGAGTTTTTTAGTTTATTTTTGGATTTATCTTTCCCTAATGTGTGATGGTGAGAGTGAAAGTGAAGTATGAAGTATGGATAGTGATGGTGGTTTCTACGGTGATTTTCTCAAACTTGAAAGTGCTCAAGAAGAAAGCTAAACTGAAATCAATTCTTAAGAGAAAGTAAATGCATCAAAAAGTGAACTAATGACAATGGCCCAGTATCCTTGCTGCTGAATGAAAAGAAAGTAAAAACTGAACTTAAAGCAACTCAAACCAAAAGCAAAGCAACTAATTCACACTACTCAAACTCTTCAGATCCTTTACCCTTCAACTCAATCTACCTTGTGGGAAGTAATCATGAATAAGTCAAGCGATATGCTATCTAAATGGCAAGAAATTAAATTGCATAAAAGAAACTAGTCACACTACTTTAACTCTTCTGGTCCTTTACCCTTCAGCTCAATCTACCTTGTGGGAAGCAACCATGAATAAGTTTAAGCAATATGATAACTAAATTGCTAAATTGCAGAAAAGAAACTAATCACACTACTTCAACTCTTCTGATCCTTTACCCTTCAGCTCAATCTACCTTGTGGGAAGCAATCATGAATAAGTTTAAGCAATATGATAAGTAAATCACACTACAGTTAGTGATATTCTGATTTCTTGCTAATAGAGTCACTTCACTATAGAAAGAAACCATAAATTGATGAGCAGTATGATATCTAAATAACAAAGAAAATAAGTAAGCAAATCACAACTTGGAAAAGACAGTGCTGAAATTAAACTTCAGAAAATGAAAGAACTTCAAAAAATGAAAGTTAGCAGGAAGGACAAGATGATCTCATATGCCAATAGTTATCAAAAAGATGAAAATTTGCCCGGGCTGCCTACGAAAACCTGCAGAAAAGCACTGATCAGTTGACAGTTATAAGAAAACATAGATGAAAATCTAAACAGCAGTGAGTTAAGAAACATCAAACAGTATGTTATGTACAAGCTAATGATAAAAGAACATAATAAAACCAAATGACAACTTTACAAGGCTTCAGCGCGCAGGGGCCCTCTGCCACTTCAGCCGGTCAACAAGTAATCACACGAATAAGCTCAGAAAAGTCTCCTCATATATTAAAACAACAATATGTATAAACAGTGGGGTGACAACACAATAGTTCAGAATTTACATATCAAGGAAAAACTCCTTTACAACGTTCATCGACACATTATTTATAATGAAAAAATGTTGAGACTAGCTAACTAACTCCTACGCTATTGACTGTATTGCCAAAGACACGTAGATCCCTTCAGCCGAGATCTAGCGTAACTGTCATCATGTCTATTAAATCTCTGGAGTGGTTGCTGTTAGATTCCTGTTACAGAAGTGATCTCCAGGTGTGCTGGTGTCTTCGTGAGCTGAGGACTATGCCACGTAACGTTCACGTGCTCAAAACAGAGATGTGCCACCGCTGAACTCTTTGGTTGGCTCTACCTTTGACCTTCGTTGACCGTGACCTTCCATGGATGATTTGGCTGCTTCGAAGGGACACGTTCCATGTATCCGTCGCCTGGAGCTTGCCCATGTGGCTCGTTTCTTCATAGGACACCTGTAGCACAGCTTTTAACAAAATAGCTGCGGAATCCTGTGCTGGCTGCGGAAATTGACAAGTTTCCGCAGCTGCATGAACAAAAAAACTAAACCAAACAACAGTCATAAGTATAGTCAGAAAACCATGTAAAGAACTCTTTTTAAACTATAATGCAATGATTTAGCAGCTGGGTGGATGCAATAAGTGGAAAAGGAAGGCTGAGAGGGTGTATATGAAGGTGCAGGTTTGAGGCTCAACAACATCAAAGAGAGGAAGAAGATCAATGTGCTAAAGGACCCATGAAGAATAAATTGTTGATGAATGAAAGAGTCCCTAGTTAAGAGGGAGCTCCAGCAAGTCCCTGATCAAGAGGGAGTTTGGGATCACCCCTGATTACAAAGGAGTGATAATTATGTTTTTCCATTTCATGGGTCATGCACTAGACCAGGACTAACAACTGTAAGTCTAGATAAAGGCCATGAATGGAAATGTAGACACAAGACAGACACGACATTCTTGTCTTCAATTGGGAAGAAATAATGGGAGGATTAGGTAATCATATGGCATCCACTACTCTTTAAGGATGTGTGGGGAATCCAAGACAAGATTAGGTAAGAGGACCAATATTCTTTGAGGGCTAGGAACCCAAGATAAGAATAGTCCTATAAGGTCATACTCAGAGAACAGTCGGTATGTACCTTGAGAGACAATGATGAAGGTGTCTATAAATAACTGGTCTCGCTAGCAATGTAGCTCATGATCTCATGAAGAGATGGAGTTGTTTATCAAGGCCTTGAACTATGACAATTCTGATTGATATTATGCTATAACAAATGGATTGCAAATCTGTTTTCTCTTATGTGAATTCTTTAGAAATTGATAATAGCCAAACACATTGTTATATTGTATGAATACCTCCGTAGTTAAGAGGGAGTTTTGAAGGAAATGTAACTAGGTTCGGTCTTCATGAATTTACTTTTGATATTTTTACTTATTCAAGAAAAGAAATATTATTTTTATAATATATGACAATGAGTTTCTTGCTCATTGAAATAGGTCTAACACATATTAAGTGCTATAGGTGAGCCAAATAGTCAAAAGGAAATGTTGAAGGCCTTAAGGGCATGTTACACCATGTATGATTATGTATTAAAGTCAAGAGAATACCTCCAAGCAAATTCAAGTCTCCTCCTATGAAAAGGCATCATCAAAGAAGCTCCTTCAAGCATGTTACACCACCATAGAAACCATCTAAAGTATGCTCAACAAGTCAGCCTACAAATATTTAACATGGTGACCTTCTAGTCAGCCTAAAAAGAGGGACAATCCTCTATAAATAGAGGCTTTCCACTCCATTCCAATGCAATCAATATCTCTGCAATCTGAGGGAAGAAGAGGATAAGAAAAAGTACTAAAAGTAGTTCTTCTAGGGAAGCGAAGAAAGATAGAAAGAAGTCGAAGATTAAGGACTATCTCTAGGGTGAACACATAGCCACATGTGTAGGAAGGGAAGGGTCCTCCTGTGGCCATAGAAACAGAAAATCATTGTTGGCATACCTATCTAATTGGACTAGGAAACTGGACCTATAATGTATCCAAATCAAGCGAAGGAGAAGGACACTCAAGTGAAGGAAGAAAAGAGCTTAATATATAAAGGAAGTCACCACATGTGCGAAAATATAGGGTTGTAGGACAGTCGTATTAAGTTTGCAATCTTTGTGAAAGAGAAGAAGGCTCAGTTGGGAGGAAACAAATTCATATTCTCAAGTTAGGAAGGCTCCATCTCAAGCAAAGGAAGAAAAGGTCAAGGATCCTCCTAGAGCATACAATCTAAGGTCTCTAAATTTGAGGAAGAAATGTCAAAGGGGGGAAGATAAAGTGTTGGAAGGGGAAGGACAAAGTGCTGCAAGAGGAAGTAATATTGAAAGGACTTGATTTGTTCTTGGAGGATCTTCTTATCAAGGGTCTAGGTTTTGGCATTGACCAATATAAGCTTCAATAAGAGAAATTCATGAAAGGGTTTTCCTCTCTAGAGAAGAGAGGTTTCGACCCTGGTAGAGAGCCGACATCTTGTGTTCTTTCTCTTATGTTTTAGTAGCCATTTGATGAAGTACACAAACATTCATTAATAAGAAGATGAATAAGATTAAGCTAACAAGAACAAGTAAAAATACTTCACAAATTTTTATCAAGTAACAAAGAATCACAATACACTTATTTGCCCTAGATTCTTCAACAGAATATGGAGGAAACTCCATTCTATAAGACATACTTCGAATCCTCTGCAACAACTTATAAGGGCCATAATACATTGATGTAAATTTGTTATCCTTCTTTTTATACTTGAGGGACATATATTTATATGGTTGTAATCTTACAAATACCCAATCCACTACTTCGTATTCAATTTTACTGTGATGTTTATATGCTTGTTGTTTCATTCTATTTTGTGCTATAACCAAGTTGTCCTTCAATAGTTTGAGAACCTCCTATTGGTGCCTTGTGTGGTCCACCATACTTGAGCCCTTATAATCTCTTTCAAGGTTGATGTGATGGATGGAGAATAATATCGATAAAGTGTCAGAAATGGGGACGTCTTTGATGATGTATGGATGTATGTGTTGTAACACCATTCTACAAAGCGAAACAACTTGACACATTATGTTTGTTTATTAGATGCAAAGAAACATAGATATCATTCTAAAAATTTATTCACAATATTAGTTTTCCCATCAGATTGAGGATGATAAGATGAATTGTGAGCCAATTTAGAACCCAAATAAGAAAATAATTCAGTCTAAAAATTTCTAGTGAAAATTGGATCTCTATCACTTAAATATTTGGTATTCCCTGTAGCTTATGAATTATTTATATGAAAGATTTTATCATGATACTTATTTTATAAGGATGAGAAAGAAATTAAAAATGATAATATTTTCTTATTCAATATACCAATACCATTATGAGATTCTTTCATTCAAATTTAGGTAAACCTGTAATAAAATCCATTGACACTTATTCACACAAAAACTGGTAGCAGCCATATCATCGAAAATTACATACACTCGACCAACTTAGTTGCAAGATGCACAAGCACATAAAAGTTATATATATGTTTGTGCCCTTGTATTTCCTCAAGTTGTAATGATCATACATATGATCACCATAGTCCATGTTAAGCTTGTTCTCAACAGTTTGATTTTATCCTTTAGTCTTTTGTACTACTCCAAATACCACTCTATTACTTGCATTAGAACATTTCTCATAACACGTCTAAGGAGTTGATGATTGGTGCCTAAATGATTGCATATAATCTCTATATTCACCTTTATAATTTGGAATGTAGTTTTATTATTCATGGAATTATCAAAGTTCATTGTGCATGAATATTTTGTGTAATTTATGAGAATACATATGTGAAAATATGAGTATTAAAGTATTCAGATGTAGTTGATCATTTGGCATGAAAAGAGTATCCCTATGTGTCCACAAATATCCTTTATTTTGATGGTTATTGGACATTGGTGGAGGCTCAAATCCCCACATTAAAATCACAAATTTTTCATCATGTAACCAAAAACCTCTAATTGGGTTTTTTACTTTGAATTCTAAAATGAATCTAAATGTGATAAAACAACAAAATTGTCTCTTTATACCCTTCTCTTCATTGTTCCTTGAGCTTGCTTTATCTACTGTAATGCAAACTATTTTGGTACATATTTTTAAGAAACAACTACACTGTGTTTTGGTGAATGGGAGTGATATTGCTACCTATTATATGTAAAATGTTGGCAATTCTCAAGTAATCACCCACTTCAAAGGAAGCATGAGATACCACATGTTGGAAAATGTAACTAGTTTCAGTCTTCATAATTGTCAATGTACTTAATTCATTATGTATATTTTATGTTACAAGAAAATAAGAAAGAAAAAATATTATTTCAAGTATGGGTTTCAGGCTCCATTTTGATGGTCATATAGGTCAAGCATGTTTTTCATGCTTCTAGGGTTTTTCATGTCAAAAGAATAATTTTCTTGAGTCAAGAGAGTCCTTGTCAATTTTATAATATCCTTTTGGGAAAGTTGTAACATGTAAAATATATTGATTTTGAGTCTAGAAATTTCTATGAGCCTCCAAGCACAAGTCGGCCTTGGAAGTGATAAGTTAGCCTAAAGAATGGAATTTGACCTCAATAAAAGTTTATAAATAAAAGCAAATTCGACCTCATTTAGTCAACTATTTTGATCTCTCACAAAATAAGTTTTATATAGAGAAAGGAAGATCAAGGAAGCTAGAGTGAATATCCAGAAGAAAGAAGAAGTCTAGAAGAATAAGGAAAATCTATTTTTGTGTATTACTCCCTCATACATGTAAAGGTTATGGTTTTTTCTGCTTCAAGGAAGGCCAAAAATTGTAGGTATGAATTGTAGGAAGTTGAATTACATATCTAAGTTGTTGGAGAATTGAATACTATGATTTCATCTATTTTGAATTTGGATACCTTAGCTTGTTTAAAGGAAGACTTCTTAAAGAATTGACACATGTTAGAATTAGAGTTTCTATAGAAATTAGAGGGCCGAAGTTGTAGGTCAAAGTTGGGGGTCGAGGTTGAAGCTGGAAATTGGTTGAAACAAGATTGACTCTTGTTGTCATGGTTGATCTCTAACGTAATTGGAATGACTTCTTGGAGGGTTGACTTGGTGCTTAGAGGAGGACTTGGCTTAGGATTTTGGGTCTTGGTTTTCTTATTTGAAGCATATTCTATAAGAAGAGAAGATATTTTTTGGGTTTTCCCCTTGGAGGGGTTTGTCCCTTTCTTGGAGCCTGATACTTGTGTCCATTGTCTTTATTTTTTTGCTCTTGATAATTGTTTCATGAAAAATATCTAATAAAGAAAGACAAGAATAAAAATAATATTCATAAGAAATTATTAAGGTTAAGGATAAATTGAATTAATATATTCCCCACTGCATTCTCCAACATGGTATCAAAGCTAATGTAAAGAAGAGAAGGTAGTTGGAAGATCATATTGAGGGGAAAATCATTTCCAAAAGTACATAAGGAAAGAAGAAGAAGATCACATCATCCAAATCGCATTGAAGGAAGGAAGGACAAGTTCTTATTGAAGATTATCTAGTACATCATCTTGAAGAAGAGGAAGTATCAAGGCATATTTGGATCCTCGTTCACTCTTTAAAGGAGTTCAAAGACACCATTGTTGAGGGCATCCTAGAAGTCATCATTCTAGGGCATATTTGAAGTCTCCTTGGAGGCCTTGAAAATATCAAGATAGTTGGAGACATCAAAAAAAGGAAGAACTCTTGGTTGACCAGTAAGTATTTTATTGTCTTCTATGTCTCAATCTATAGATCGCATGGGTACATTTTACAAAGAAATAAATAAGGTCACTGTCTTAGAAAACGTCATAGTTTTGACGAAGAGGATTGACTAGGCACTCACGAAAAATGAAGTCATGGAATATGTACTTGGTGAAGTAGTTGAATGAGACAAGGATAAGACTCAAGAGTTAGAAAAGTAAAAGAAGGGAGAAGTAAGGGAATAAAGGATCATTTTTTAATCCATTAAAGACCATCTTATTCCTTTTGTTGCTGATCTAAAGATATCCAAGGCTATGTATGATAATTTGGTAAAGTTTTACTCTATAAGTACATAAGGTCAAATGATTTCCTTGAGGAATCAAATATATAGAATAAGGAAGTCAAAGGATTAGGACATGGCCACTTACCTCATGAATATCTGATAAATAAGGGATCAATTGCATGGGATTGGGGAAACTTTTTTTCACTATAAAATGACCATTTAAATATTGAATGATTTTCCACCTAATTGGAGTAGTTTCATAACTAATATCTACTCTAAGAAGTTTACTACACCATTTGATGAGTTATGGGCTCAATGTATCTTTGAATAATCTAGGATAAAGGAAAAGGATGAAACCAAATCAAATGAAATGTCTCAAGCCTTCATTGCAAGGTCCAAGAAGTTGAAGAAAATTTCACCACTATTTCCACATAAAATTTAGAGAAGCCATTGAAATCAATAAATATCCTAAAAACCTAAACATGGATGAAGTATGGGTCATAAGAAAAAATTGGATCCCCACATTAAAATCCAAATCCAAAAATTTGTAACCCCTTAATCTCATTATTAACTCTCCCGCTAGTTTATTTATTTTTAAGATATATATATATATATATATATATATATACTAATTTTTCCTTACATTATTAGACCCCTTATCCCTCATTAAAATATTTTAAAGATATTATTAATTTTAAGAATACAATAATTATTCCTATCATTTGACAATATAACATTCAAACATAATATTAAATAAATATATAAATATACAGCTATGAATTTTTGAAAATACATTTATTTATTATTTATTTTATTTGTTTTAATAATTGCAAATTCCTTTCTGAGTAATTCCATTGTCGATCATTTTCTCTAAAACCCTAATTCCATTTCCCTATTTATTAAACATTATGTTTTGATCAGTTTTCCACATAATTTTATCCTGATGATGAACCTCCGTTGAGGGTTTGAAATGTTGATCTTCAAATGAATTTGGATGGGATGAATCTAAAAAAACTATTACAACAAGTTGAAGAAAGGGAAGTTTGGAAATTCCAAGAAAAGGACAAATATGTCTAAGGTTCAACGCTTTGGATGCAATGAGTTTGGTCACTTTAAGAGAGATTGTCCAAACAGGCGGAACAACAAAAGAAACAAAAGAAGTGAAGCTCACATAAGTAAAGAAAAAGGGAGAAGAAAGTAGTGAATCTCACATAGCTGAAGAAAAATGGAGAACCTAAGAATAAGTCAAAAGGAGAGGATCCCAAAGATATTTACTATTGAAGGAAGTTCCATCTTTGTTAAGTTCTTTATGAAGTTTGTCTTTCTTTTATTAAGTAGAAAGTAGAGTAGCATGCATTGTTGCTTTCTCTAGAAGAAGTCTTGAATTTTGTAAAAGCATGGCATCATAGATAGAAGTATATGATGCTAGAAAAAATAGAATCTACTTGAACAATTGATTTAGGAATGATCATCTAGTTTAAAAGGGATGAGAAGATTGTAACCATATTGCATATAATTGTTCATATAAGAATTTTCTAACATCATGTTAGAAGTGGTCATTTTGCAAAGAGGGATCATAAAGATCCTATCAGAACCATCATTTTGGAAGTCTCTTAGAAATAGAATTATGACATGACTAATATATATTCCATCTAGTATGGAAATAATACTTCTGAAAGATGAAGGAATGTATATGGTTTATTTGCAGTATGAAGGGCATAATTAAAATCTTTCTGGGAAAAGAAGCATAACTTCGACAGGTACAAGAAGCATGCTAATTCAAGAAAGGATGGATATATGATTATATGGAAGCAAAGTATACATATTTTAAGTAACGCTTCTCTAGGGTAAGGTTCATCTCTACAAAAATATTGTAGAAAGCGTTTGACATAAAATGTGCTCGATAAGTCTTCCATATGGATGCATGATGCTCAAAAGAAGAAATTTTGTGTGCTTTGGAATAGATGGAGATCAATACTCTCTCACAAGATTGCATGGCATAAATATGACAATATCTATAAACATCAAGTATAGTCTCCAGAAGAAAGAAAGAGGATTAACAATGACAACTTCAAGGAAGATGTTGTATCTTGCTAATCGAGTTTCATCCATGGGTCCTCTGATTAAAATGAATGCATGAAGAAATATTGATATGGAAATGGATCATGCAAAAAGATATTGATCTGAAAGAACTAAAGTAAGCTAATGCTTTGATGATAAGGCCATCATGAGAAAGGAGAAATGATCAATTCCCTAATCAAGAGGGAATCGGGATATCCTCTCTTGTTAAGAGGAAGCGATGATGGAAATCACATTTGTATTCTCTTCTTTTTGTGTCATGCACTAGGATAAGACTAAACGTCGCACGTCTAAGTAAAGACCATGGAGAAATAATGGTAAATGGAGAAATGGATGAGCATTTTTTATTTCCTTGAGGATATAAAATCAATTATAGAAAGTGGTCTGACACTCTTTCAAGATTGGACATGTATCCAAGACAAGAGTGTTCAAAGAGGGCCAATATTCTTTGAGGATTTGGAATCCAAGATAAGAGTAGTCCTGAAAGGACACACCTAGTGAACAGCTAAATGGGGTGTGTACTTTGTAGTAGTGTGGTATGTCATGTATAGCCTCCCAACATCATGCTCTTATATAAGAAATAGCTTGCAAATTTAAGGCTTTACTATGTTGACAATGTTGGTCATGATGTTGACGCTTAAAGATGGCTTACCAATCAGAATCTTCTTATAAGAACTCTTTAGTTTGATAATAACATTGTACCATTTGTACAATATGAATACATCACTATTTAAGAGAGAGTATTGGAAAATGTAACTAGTTTGTGTCTTAATAATTGCCAATGTACTTAAGTAATTATGTATATTTTATGTTACAAGAAAAATAAGAAAGAAAAATATTATTTCATGCATGGGTTTCATGCTTAATTTTGATGGTCATGTGTTCTTCATGCTTCTAGGTTTTGGCATGTCAAAAGAATATTTTTCTCAAGTCAATGGAGTCCTTGTCAATTGTATAAGACCATTTTGGGCAAGTTGTAACATGTAAATATTGATTTTGAGTCTAGAAAGTTCTATAAGACTCCAAGCACAAGTTGGCCCTGGAAGTGACAAGTCAGCCAAAAGAAGGGAACTCAACCTCAATAAAAGATTATAAATAGAAGCATATCTAACCTCATTTAGTCACCAATTGAATCTCTCAATAATAAGTTTGATTTAAATAAAGGAAGATGGAGGAATCTAGAGAAAATATCAAGGAATAAAGAAGAAGTCTAGAAGAATAAGGAAAATATATTTTTGGTCATTATTATCTCATACGTGCAAAGGTTAGGGTTTTTGCTACTTCAAGGTAGGCTGAAAATTGTTGGTCTGAATTGCAAGAGGTTGAAATACAAATCCAAGTTGTGGGAGAACCAAATACTCTTATTTTGTCTAGGTTGACTTTAAATACCTTAGCTTGTTTAAAGGAATACTTCTTGAATAATTGACACATGCCAAAATTAGGATTTTTATATCAATTGCAAGGCTGAAGTTGCAGGTCCAAGTTGGATGCTGAATTTGAAGATGGACGTTATTTGAAGTAGGATTAACTCTTGTTTTCATGATTGGTCTCTGAGCTAACTGGAAGGGCTTCTTAGAGGGCTGACTTGGTGCTTAGAGGAGGACTTGGTCTAGGGTTTTGGGTGATTGTTTTCTTAGTTGAAGCAGATTCTATAAGAAGAGAAGAGATTTTCTGGTTTTTCCCCTTGGAGGGGTTTTCTCCTAGCTTGGAGCCTAATACTTGTGTCAATTATCTTTATTGTTTTTTCTCTTGATAATTGTTTGATGATAAAATCTAATAAAGAAACACAAGAAGATAAATAAGATTCACAAGCAATTATTAATGTTAAGGATAAATTGAATTAATAGTTTCCCTACAACATTCTCCAACATGGTATCAGAGCTAAGTTAAACAAGAGAAGGCAGATGGAAAATAATCTTAAAGGGAAAATAATTTTCCAAAGGACATAAGGAAAGAAGAATAAGATGTCATCATCAAACTCTCATTGAGGGAAGGAAGGATAAGTTCTTATTGAAGATTATCTAGTACATCATGTTGAAGAAGAGGAAGTATTAAGGAATCTTGGGATCATCATTCACTCTTTAAAGGATTTTAAAGACACCATTGTTGAATGCATCCTAGAAGTTGTCATTCTAGGGCATATTTGAAGTCTCCTTAGAGGCCTTGAAAACATCAAGATAGATGGAGAAATCATCAAAAGGAAGGACCCTTGGTTGAAAAGAAAGTATTATATTGTCTTTTTGTTGACATTACAGTATTTGCATTGACGTCAACATGGTCATGGTTCCAACCAGCTAGTTGCGTTGGCATTGGGATGATTATGTTGGCATTGATGTCAACAGTATGATGTCACTCATATTGGTTTGTGATGGCATGTTTTGGCATTGATGTTGATCAAATGATGGTCATTGAGGAGTTGGCATGAACATTGATGGACATGTCATGATGGTTTATTGATGCTAAAAGATAGTTGGATGGTTTTGCTACATAACGACCATCTAGATCTACATGTGATAGTGATGGTTCATGGCACACTAGCTGAATTGTCAACTAGGTCTTCATTAGGTTCGTTTATATACTTATGAGGATGAACTTTGCTAGTGATATCATGGCTTGATGAAGATGTTGTTATCACTCAGATGTTTTCCCTAGAAGTTATCAAAGAAGGAATAGTCTGAGGTAACCACAAACCTAACCTTTTAGACTCGGGTTCTAGCCAAACTAAGTCCAGAGAGGGCTCTCTCTTTTTAATTTAACTTTCTTTTGGGTAGATTTCAGGCTATTTCTTAGTGCTCATGATGTTTTGTTTTGATTGAGTGGTGGAATTAAGAAAACAGGTGGGCAAAGCAAGTATTCATGCCATTGGGATACGGAGTCAATCAAGAGTGGCTTAACTGGATCTAATCAATCACTAAGTAGGAGTTCACAGGGAAGGATAGCACAACAAAAAGCAAATCTATAGGTTCAAATGGATGAGGTAGTCCTAACCAGGGCAAAGGGCAATGAAGAATCCTTAACCGAGATTAAGATGAAGAAAGGAAGGATGATCAGTAGCAAAGGGAAATGAAGAATCCTTTACTATGGACCAAAGGGGGGTGTTGTGGAGGTAAATCCTCTCTGCGGATAGAAACGATCCCTACTATCCCAGACCGGGTCTAGCAACAATCACACAATGCTACCACGCAAGTTCCTAATTGCAAATAAAAAGTAGATGGTGAGAACCTACTTGGATTCCAACGCTAGTGTTCGTCGAAGAGATGTCGCCTTCGTTCCTTTGCTTTGGCCGGTCACGATCCACACGATCTCCGTGATTAGATACCTGCACATGCAAAGAACAACACGAAAACAAGCGTAAAATCTAGTAGATGCAATTATATATCAGTCAGAAAAGATATAACTCAACATCAAACATGAAACAATGAGAGTGGAACCATAATGATAGTCATCTATTATTGATAAATAACAGAGAAGAGTACAACCAAAGTTCTGACGTCGAATCCTTCTCAAGAGGGTCCAGCCAGCAAGTCTCTCAAGCATTCACCCTTGGAGGTAGATCTCCCAAGACAAAAACTCTCTCTCACACAAGTTTACACAAGAAAGAAACACTTCACAACCTTCCTTAAGCTCTCTAGCAATCCCACACTTGTCACACCAACTACCTATCAAGTTCACACACTAGCAGCAACACTCCAAGCACTATCAATTCCAAACTAGCTGCTCATGGCAATGGTAGAGGCTTAAATAAGAGAAGGAGTCTCCATGAATGATGGGAGGATGAGCTTATCTCCAAGGAAGGTGGCTCAAATGACGAAACAGACATGCCAGAGAAGGGAGGGCGACATTTACAAGGCCAACAACCAGGTCTGGAGTCATCTAGAAGGCCGGCTGTTAGAACAAACTCGCCCAAACTGGATCAGCGCGGGTCCATAACTGCACTGGAGCGCTGACATCACAGCTGAATAACAAATAAGGTCATGTCAGCGCGATCAGATATGAATAACAGACGCGCTGTCACATGAAATTCGACCAGCGCGGGAAACCCGTGTGCTTCCGCGCTGGCAGCGCATTCCGTCTATTATGGAGCGCCCGTCAGCGCGTTTATCTTGACAACAGTCGCGCTGATAGCAAAAACTTTGGCAAAGTGGGTCATTTGGCAACATTAGAGAGCATGAGCATGATTAACTTGGACTCATGACACAGTAGGAAGACTGACAGGAAGACAGTGACAAATTACTGTGTAACAGATGCCCCCTAAAGCATGAAGCCCGAGAGAGTGGGAGGGGTGAAATGCTTTACGAAACTGGCTAAACTGGAACACCACCAGGAAGAACTGGCATGTATGTACATCTGATAGCTCTGATAATCGATTACACGTAGTCCAGGCATGGGCGCAGCCATCCAAAAGACATACGAAGGAGGTCTGTGGTATGGACGCAGCCACCCAGCTAAAGAGACCATGATGATAATAAAGGTATGGTCGCAGCCATCCATGAAGACTCAGGTATGGGCGCAACCATCCATCAATGAGTCATGTAATGATTATAATAATCCACAGAATCACAACCTGGATTGCAATAGACAAAATCCAGGGTCTTGCACTCCATCTCGACCCGAACAAAGTACAAGTCCAAGCATGAGAATATGGGAATTGAAGTCGAACATGCAAGAACATCGTCTGATTACCAGTCAATGATGAAAATTGTTAACAGACGCGAGAGGGACCACCAATAATGACAATGGTCCTCAAGGTACTATAGGTACAATCCACGGCGTGCGAATCAATGAGCTGGCGTCGAACACCCGCAGAATCATTCGATCGGAGGCCAATGATGAAAACCTCGCGTCGAACACGAAGAACCTGCCATTGAGGCATGCAGGCTCTAAGGCACCGAAGGGAGTCTCTAGATCAGCTTCCTGGATAATGAGCTGAAGTCGACAGGAAGTGACCTTGATCAAAGGTGGGCCATAGTGTTTCCCACATCATTGACACGAGACAGAGGAAGAATGTTGTGGTGAATCAAAAGTATGTGAGGTATCAGAGGGAGGTTGTAATTCTGCAGAGGTCAACTTCTCTTGAACATATCGGCGGCACGACAGTGGACTTGGCAGTATTTGACATCAACGGATCAAAGGTCATGGTGACGAGGCAATGAGTAGATGAGAGGTCAAACAGGATAACCCAAACCCACGGAGGCTAGTGTAAAAACAAGATGAGATGTCCCCACCCAGACACGAATGCAGACAAGTGCCATGTTCAAGAGCGACATACTGCCGACACGACAATAATTATGGATCCATTTTCCCCACCATTCCTGGCAGGTACCCCGATTATTTTTGGATGACAAGCTTGACGGGGATAGCATATGCTTGGAAGGCGTCATTTCGACGGAGTCCGATGTCATTAATTTTTAGCGAGTCTGACAAAGGAAGAACTCGGCGTCTTTTCCTGTTTAGAGAGTCTGAAAAGACAGCAGAAAAGAAAACTCCAGGGGGGTCCTTTTTCATAAAGTTGTGTCTCTCGAGCCCGAAAAAGTATAAAACAATGCTCGAAAGAACCGCCCGACCAGTATGATCGAGGAGTACTTTTCGTAAGTAGTGACTTCGACCCGAAAAAGTAGAAAAGCAGTCAGAAGTACGTCGTTTTGGAGCCAACAACGAGTTCGAAACGACAAAAACCCGGCAATCTTTTTTAGTTTAAACGGTCGAAAAAAGAGCTTTAAAGGCGACCGCCTCTCATTCTTTTTAACGAGCCGAGAGGGTGGGCTCGGCCATCTTTTCTTATTTCACCTCGAAAAATAGCTTTAAAGACGATATTTCGGGATCAAGTGTGTATAAAACCGTCATAATTCCACCGGTAGGAGAATCTGCACAAGAAACACCGCACACGTAAACTTGTTCGAGATAATATGGACCACACGCATAAAACATAGTAAAACTATATTGGCGCCAAGCACATGGTAAAAAACATCACAAAAAACCCACAAATAATACTTAATTATGAAATTTTACCATAAATAGGGGGATAAAAAAGTTTTTTACCATTGTTACCATTTGGAGCTGTGGAGGACGTGGTGGGGCTACGAGGTTGACGAACCAAATTCCATTCCGTGCACACATCAACCATCTCGAAGTCTGTTCCAGGTAGGTTCACCCTCCTCTGCGCTCCATTTTGAAGTATTTTAGCTGCATTCTAACAGTAGGAAGTGCTAGTTTGGACGAATTTTTTAAACTTCAATTTGCTCTCGGTCAGCACGGATTTCCTTATCGGGTCCGCACTGATCGAAAAATATTTACACAGACCACCCCCGGATCAGCGCGGAAGAGTGATGTACTTCTGCGCTGACCCAGGAAAAATATCAAAGGGCGCCATGATCAGCGCGACTGTTGTTAAAACAGTCGCGCTGACGCCGCGAAACAAGTTTTTTAACAAATTGAACGTACAAAACTTTATGGACAGGGCCCTAATGAATTTTTGTGATCATGCAGGGTAAAATGGCATTCGTTTGGCAAGAGCAAGCTCATGATAATGAGGATATAGCGGCATTTGCCGATGCTGGGTGCCGTAATGCAATGCGGGCGTGTGGGTTGCTCAAATTCTTCCTAACTCCGCGCCTCGAATTCCTGATCAGAGCCTGGAATCCCACTGATGGGAAATTTGTGATTCGAGGCCGAGACATTGAGTTTGACTATACAGATATCTATTTTTTGACCGGGTTATCACGTCGAGGTGAGATGCGCATTCTGGAGGGGCAGCGACCTAGTGGTGAAACTTTGGATATGCTGATGGCCCGGGTGTGCCCACAGGCACGCAAGACGCGGAGTGGGAAAGTAGCTATTCCTATGGTGGAGGACATCGTCCTTCGGACCATACTCTTCATGGTGACTCGGGCAGCGGGCTCCTTGGCCAATCACAAGGCTTCGAAGACCCATCTTCTATTGGCTCTCGAATATTTAAATCCCACTATATTCAACTGGGCAGTAGCAGTAACAACCAGTATAAAGAGACAGCTAACCAACTGCCGACATGGTGAGTCGAAGCAGTTTGGCTATGGGTCAATTTTAGTCCCGCTCATGCTGGAGCGGGTACCGGCATTACAGCTACAGGACATGGTCGTGGATCCACCCAGAGGTCCCTGAGAGACGAGGGCCAGTCGATGGGGCCATGTCATGCCACGAGGAGGTGGCGGCCGACCATTGGCATGGGGAGTATACTTCCGAGAGTGGCTAGACTGGCAGACTATTTTTGTGGAGGATTGGCCATATGCTGGCATGGACTTCCGTGGATATCCAAACATGCCGCTGCCTACTGGAGAGCAGTGGGACGATGGTGGTAAGCCACTTGATCTCTTTTTTATTTTTATTTTGTTAATGTTTTTGATTTTTCATGTACATGTCTTAACGATGAATGCTATGGTATGCAGATGTAGGACCGGCGAGACCCCTTGGTTTGGCCCCAGAGGCGTGGAGGGATGCACAGGGCATCGGAGCTCTAGCCCTGGCTCCTCCAGGAGTCGATACGATGGAGACTGTGATACAGAACCTCGAGGGCTTACTGGCAGGGATTCCAGATTACCAGGGGATAGAGGAGGTCCCCATAGCATCTCAGATCCATACAGTGGGGGTAGAACCCAGGATGCACCGCCTTTTGAGGCGGGTGGCACGGGCGGCTGCAGATTATAGAGAGCATAACCCACCACAGTAGACATCTAGGATTTTATTTCCTACTGATGGTTTTTTGAGAGACATGTGTCTCAGATGTACCGTGAACACAGGCCTTATCTAGACATATACACTTATTTTTTGAGCGCCTTGGTGCGCCATATGATATATATATACACATATTCCTATGGTTTATTATTGTGCTTTTATGTTCTTTCTTGTATGATGTTTTGATTATAAATTACGCAAATTTCTATCTAATACATGATTAGCTAATGCATCAGATAATGTGTTTAATCGTCGTGGAATATGATGATATGTGATAAAATCAAAATTCCTTTCTAACAATTTAACATGTAAGTACAACCTTAAAATGTGACGGTCTCTGATGGAATATCGCCCATTGAGCTGATGGATGACAAGTTGAGAGTCTAGGTTAACAACCAATGTACAAATATTGAGATTAATCGCCTCGGCTAATAATTCAATAACAGCACTATATTCAGCGACATTGTTTGTAGTACAACCTAAACACACACCTTGAATATCTATCAACTCACCGTGAGGATCGTAGATCACCCACGCCGCAGAGGACAAATTACGAGTGCTGCGGCAGGCACCATCAGCGAAACCAATATAAGGTGCACCCGACATCTACACAAGAAGCAAAAACACAATAAGGAGCAATCACGCTTTTCACACCAAGCCAAAAAACATGCAATCATACACACACACACACACTTGCTAAGACACACGTATGTATAAATAGAAGCGTATGAATCATGCGTAGTACTTTTTCAAGTACAGCCCATTACGAGGCTTATCAAGAGGATTACCTTCATAGTCAACTAGCTTGTATGCCCCTTTTTGCAACACTCTCTTTACAATGTAAGGGCCTAGCCACATGGGCTCGAGTTTGCCTGCCCCCAGCTTGTCATTGGCTTGGTCGTATAGCAGGACAAGGTCTCCCTCAACAAAGGAACGAGGATGAATGGTATGGTCAAAATGAGTTTTGACTCTCTTCTTTTGAGCTTCGATGGCTAGAGAGGCTAAGCGACGGGTCTCGTCTAACCGTTCTAGATAAAGAAGTCGTTCCTCTATCGAAGTAGTGTTGGGAAGCAACTCGACGGTTATTTTCAACGAAGGAATTTCACATTCTATAGGAAGGGTAACCTCCAGTTCGTAAACTAGTTGAAATGGAGTGAAACCGGTGGCGTCCTTCACAGAGGTTCGGTAGGCCCACAAGGCAGGAAACAACATCAGATGCCAATTAGACTTATGCATGTCAACAGTTCGTCGAAGCATTGTAACCAAAATCTTGTTCACGGCTTCAACCTGGCCGTTAGACTGAGGATAGTACGGGGTCGAACTATCATTCCGTAAGCCTAGTTGGGTTGTCAATTCAGTCATCTTGTGATTACGGAAATTCTTTCCGTGATCTGTGACGATGGCCTATGGAACTCCGAACCGCGTAATAACATGATTGAACAAAAACTGCGTTGCTGTATGACCATATTCAGTTAATGTGGGCATCGCCTCGGCCCATTTTGTAAAGTAATCGATGGCAACGATAATAAACCCATGCCCCCCGGCCGAGTGAGGCTTACAAGTTGTATAATCAATGCCCCATTTCGCAAAAGGGCCTACGGTCACTACAGGGTGTAGCGGGGCCGGTGGCGCACGCATCTTTCGGTTGTATATTTGGCATGCATGACATGAGCGGACAGCAAGAATGCAATCCTTAAAAATGGAGGGCCAGAAATAAACAGCGCAAAGGATTTTTTGAGCTGTGGCATATCCAGACATGTGGCCACCACAGGCGCCAGAGTGGCAGTCATTCAGGACTCTCTCAGCTTCCTCGAGGGTAAGACATCGGCGGAGAATGGAGTCAACGCCGAGGCGGTACAGGGTGTCCCCTATGATACGATAGGGTTGAGATTGATGGCAGATCCGCCGCCGAGCATCTTTGGATACAGCGGGGCGGAAAGAGGACGTTTGTAAATAAACAATAATATCCCCGTACCAGGGATCGAGGGTGCTGATCAGAAAAAGAGTTTCGTCCGGGATATGATCCTCTGAAAGAGAGGGTGCAGAAGGAGATGGCAAAGAACAAAGTAATTCAGCAAAGACCAGAGACTTCTTAGACTTGGCAGCAGTAAATTCCAAGTCAAACTCTTGGAGGATTACGATCCACTTTGAGTATTTTCCCCCCAGCAATTGACGCAACAAAATGTACGTCATCGGGTTGCAGTCAGAAATCACGGTCGTGGTGCGCAACAGGATATAATGCTGGAAACATTGGACGGCGCACACAGCGGCCAATGCCAACTTCTCAACGTAAGCGTAGCGAGTTTCCGTATCCAGGAGGTTGCGGCTGAGGTAATAGATCACGTGCTCATTGCCGTCATCATCATCCTGCACTAGAACCATGCCGATAGTGGTATCGGCGGCGGCGAGATAGAGAGTATAATCACGATGGTAGTTCGGAGGTCTCAATAATGGAGCGGAAACAAGGAGACCCTTGAGACGCTCGAAATACTCCTGAGCGGTAGCATCCGAATGAAAGGGTGTGTCTCTCTTCAATAATCGTGTAAAACCCTTAGCCACCTCGGCATAATTCGGAATGAATCGTCTAAGGAAATTTGCTTGGCCCTGCAAGCTCTGCAACTGTTGCAAAGAAGGAGGGGGAGGAAGATTCAGAATGGCCTCGACTTTGAGGGGATCCAGACGGATGCCTTCTCGGGAGACGATAAACCCGAGTAGTCGGCCTGATTCAACGCAGAAGACACATTTATGAGGATTGAGCCGAATACGGTAGTGTCGACAGCGGAGAAAGATTTCGCGAAGATGGGAAGGATGGTCCTGACGCTTGACTGAATGAGCTGGAAGATCATCCAGGTACGGCTGTACAATGTGACGAATGTCATGAAAGGCATAGGACATTGCACGTTGGAAGGTAGCGCCGGCATTCTTTAAACCGAAAGGGAGCTTCTTATAGGCAAAAGTGCCCCAAGGACAGATAAAAGCCGTCTTATGTTGATCAGCGGGCGCAATGTTGATCTGGTTATATCCAGAAAAACCGTCCATAAACGAGTAAATTTCGCTTCCTGCACACTCATCAATGAGCTGATCGATGAAGGGTGTAGGGAAGTTATCCTTAGGACAGGCGCGATTGATATCACGGTAATCAACACAGACTCGAATAGTGCCCTGCTTTTTGTTCACAGGGACTATATTAGAAACCCAATCCGTCAGTGGAATGGGGTAAACGAAACCAGCCTTGAGAAGCTTTCAACTTCTGATTTGATGGTTGCGGCCTTTCGGGGGTGCACAGGGCGTAGGCGCTGACGAACAGGCTTGCCACCTGGATACGTAGGTATCTCGTGCACCACTATACTAGGGTCGATGCCGGGCATTTCTTCGTAGGACCAAGCAAAGACATCACGAAATTCGCGAAATAGGTCAGTGTAAAGTTGAACTTCCTCTGGAGTGCAAGTGACTCCAATGTAAATGTGCTTGACAATCCCTGGTTTCACAGAAATGTCGATGGGTTGGGTTTGTGTAATGTTTCCCATATTGCCCTCAGAAGATACTTGGTAGATTTGAATAGGTGTTTGAAGGGGCGAGGATGGGATACACGAAGAAAACCGTTCGAGACATGCGATCATTTCCAGATGGGCAGGGAGAAATGAGGAACATTGGTGATGATCTGACCAAGGGGGTTCCTCAAGAGACATGGTCTCTATGATGGCTTCATCGGAAGGAAATATTTCCTTTAATGGATCCGAAGTAGCATCATCTCCAAGCTAAGGGAAATGAACATATGAATCGGGAACGCCGCTCAGAAGAGCAGGTTCGAGAGGGAGAGCCGATGTAGCAACGATTTCGACGTAGTTGAGCTCGGCAGGACTCAACGGCATCATATCACCCCAGGATTCTATTTGATTGGCGGGAGGAAGGACCCACGGATCAGACCGCATGGAAATCATGTTAATAGGGGTGAGATTCGGAGGTGGGAGTGGAAAGACACCCATTAGGGCGGGATCCTTAAAGAACCTAGCTCCCACACTCTCGAATGATTTGGAGGTATGCTCCACGAACGGCACATTACCTTCAGAAGAAGAGGCGAAGAAGGAGAGCTGGTCCACCGTGACAATCTTCCCTTGATGAGGGAAACGAATGAGACGGAAAAGGGAGGAAGCCACGGCTTACATGGCGTATGTCGAGCTACGTCCGAGGAGGAGGTTGTAGGTAAGATTAGCATCGACAACTTTGACCTCCACTTCTACCGTCTTCCCTTCCAAGGAGATGGGCAAGCGTTGGAGGATACCGTAAGGACGGGACTCTCTTCCATCAAAGGCTTCTAACGTCGTAGGAGACTGACTCAATGTTGGAGAACCAATAGCTTTCCAGCAAGCAACAGACATGATGCAAGTCGAGGTACCTTCATCAATGACTGTACGATGAATCATTTTACCATTGATGATGACTTGTATAAGGAAAGTGATCTGGTGAGGCAGTCTCGGTGTATAGCCCTCGAGATCAAAAGAAATCAGATGCGAGTCAGCCGGGTCTATGCCACCGATGGCCGATAGCAAGGACTTCCTCTGGGACGGGCAGCCCTGGAGGACTTCTAGAGCGGACATAGCAGATGGAGCCTGGGCTAAGTCCTCAACAATGCTGTAGTGCTGAGCAGCACGAGCATTCGGGTTGTAAGAAGACTTCCGCAGTAAACCTTTTGGAGGGGGTCGGATCGTTGTCTCATTGCTGGGTCGTTCGATGTGGAGTGGACCAGAACTGGACGGAGGGGTGCTGGAGGGGACCTCTGGCTCTTTCCTGGCATGAGATGGATATTCTTTCGCTCGAGTAGAGACATGGATGGGAATCGTCCCAGCCATGAAGACTTGAGAGCCGAATGAAGAAGAGGGTTGTGATGGATCTGCCACCATTTGAGTTTGCTGTGAAGGGAAAGGTTCTTTAAGCACAGCAGGAGTCCCAGGAGAACCTTTCAATAATCGACTAACCTCAGACCACCTAGGGCAGTCTTTAGTGTAGTGATCCTCATCACAGATAAGACAAGGATACTTAGGTTTACGTTTGGCTCCTTCCTCGGGTGGAGGTTTAGGGGAGTCTTGTTTGGGCTGTTCGGATTTATTCTTGGCTTTCCCTTTCTTTTTCCCTTTCGAGGATTTATCCTCCGTGGTGGACTGAACGGTGTTTACCTCGGAGGTACTTCCAGAATTAGATTGACCCTGAGAAGTGTTTCCATTAGAAGCATTCTGTTTTTGCTTCCCAGGGTTCGTGGATGATTTCTTTGATGACGTGTTTACAGAGCCAATAACTCTGTCAACAGATGGTTTTGGCGGAGCTTTGGATGTTCCGGGTCTCGGGTTGTCTGGCAAATAATCATATAAAGTACCTGACTGAGAATATACCAAGTCAAGGTACTGAGCACGCGCGATAGCCTGCTCTTCAGTTACACAAGCTCCCATGACAATGTCTCGTGCAATTGCAGGGATGAAGGAAGTCGTGAACCAATCAGTCAGGAGCTGATCAGGAATCCAAAATTTGATCAAGCGACGACACCGTCTCCATTCATGTATATGATCAGATATATGCGTGGCCGTGTCATGTTTGAGAGACGTAAGGAGATGTGTCCCTGTCTCATACCGAATGGGTAACTGAAAATGAGTTAGGAATGCCATAGCCAGCGAGTTGAAATCTTGAAATGTTCCGCGATTCAACTCAATATACCACTTAGCGGCCGAGCCGGTGAGAGTCCTTTGGAAGAGGCGGAGCCGGATGGAGTCATCAAGCCATGAGTTGGATGAGCACCAAAGGTGATAGGTCATGACATGGGCTTGAGGGTCCTCACCAGCTTTGCCATCGAATTTCGGGCAATCACCGGGTATCTTAGTTGGAACTGGTGGCCAATATGGATTATGAAGAATGGGATCATTCATTAACTTGGACACATCTGGAAGCTCCAACGTCGCTAAGAAAGGCAACTGAGGATTAAAGGAAATTTGTGGCTGTGGCAGAGAAGTAGTACCAGGGTTCCAACCAGGTGGTGGTTTCCCCCATGGACTTTGTCCAGACGGGCCTGGCCCATAAGGGTTCTGCCCATAGGGATTTTGTCCATAGGGGTTCTGTCCATATGGATTCTGTCCATAAGGATTCTGTCCATATGCAAACAGTTGACCCTGGGTCTGCCCCCCAGCACCCCATGGATTAGCAACTTGACCTGTAGGTGCAACGTACTGTTGCTGATAATTTTGGTAAGGAGTGACCTGCATCTGTTGATAATTTTGATAAGGGGTAAATTGAGTTTTCCCCTGGGGTTGCTGGTAGCCATACGTCTGCTGAGCTCCATACTGAGCTTGATAAGAAGGCTGCGCTTGGTAAGAAGGTTGGGGTGGTAGCCCACCTTGCATTTGATAACCAATTTGAGTCTGGAGCCCAAAAGGATGTCCTTGAACGGGTTGAGCTTGGACCATCTGGCCGAAAGGTTGACCTGGTTGGGTTTGGGACGGACCCGTTTGCCCAGAAGGATGAGCTTGCTGGGTACCAGGTTGTCCTTGAGCAACCGAGGGTTGTCCTTGCGGAACAGATGGTTGAGCGGGCTGGACGGTCGGTTGACCTTGAGGTTGGCCAGCCTGTCCAGAAGGATGACCAAGCTGGGCAGTGGGTTGGCCTTGCTGTGAAGAAAGCTGGCCCGCTTGCCCAGAAGGATGACTAGGCTGAGCAGTGGGTTGGCCCTGTTGGATGTAAGGCTGCCCCCCTTGCCCAGAGGGATACCCCTGTTGGACTGCCGGTTGACCTTGTGGAATATAAGTTTGTCCAGCTTGTCCAAAGGGATAACCCTGCTGGATACCAGGTTGGCCTTGTTGGATGTAAGGTTGTCCTGGTTGCCCAGACGGGTAACCTTGCTGGGTACCAGGTTGCCCCGGATAGCCAGAAGGTTGATTCCGATAAGTAAAAGATGGACCACCAGCGGCCGAAGGTTGTCCCTGATAGGGTTGTCCTTGTGGGCCCCCAGATTGTCCTGGGTAAGACTGGCCATAAAATTGCTGCCCCTGGGGGGTTTGCACATAAGATGGTCGGCCTTGGTTAGGTGGTCCCTAAAGCTGTGCAGGCATTGCTTGGCCTCCATGGAAAGAGGTGGTACCAGGGTTCCAAGCAATGGATAACGGTACCGAAACCTCAACGAAAGGTTGAGTAGGCAAGGGTTGAGAAAGTTGAAGGTATTGACCAGTAGAATCGTAATAAAAGAATGGACCTTGCGCATTCGGATCTTGAACAGCTTGTCCAGAAGCATCATATGGCCCCCCTCCTGGAACGGGACCAGAAGAGGGTGGAGCATTTTGTGCAAGGTGAATAACTCTAGGTGAGAGTGCCGGCTGGCCATTACTCACTTGACCGTGAGGGGGACCAGCACCAGTGTTCAAGGCTGAAGACGCTGTTACGGCACTAACAACCGGAGTTGAATGCGCTACACAAACAGTTGGATTCGTCAGAACTGAAGTGACAGGTGTAGTGTGGACTTGTGAAACAAAAGATCCCGTGGTGGGAGTGATATGGGGATCCCACATGGTCGAAGCAGGGGTCCTGGCACTTACCCTATCCCTCAACGACTGATAGCGTGGGGGGAGTGGAGAAGTAGCTGGGATGGGAGTGTCGATATTCGACAACACAGGTGTCTCACTCACTCTAGGAGATGTCTCATCCATGTGAGAGGTAGACATTGGAGACGAAACACCAGGGGGGGTAAAAGGAATATCGTCCTCGTCAGGCTCCCAGATGGGGTTCCAATGAATTTCGTAACCTTCGTCGTCTGGAGTGCGAGAGTTGATCGGTTGGATACTCGGGATAACATGAAGAGTATCACTTACAACCGGTACCTCAGGAGCAGTGGAGGACAGAGACCCTTGCTCACTTGGAATGGGAGTCGACGGTTCAGCCAGGATGACAAACTTCGAACAAAACTAAGGGAATCTAACGATAAAGGACCCTACTCAAACTAATGCACACAAGATCTAACCAGGGAATGTTTTATCGTGGCCAAATGAATTTTAAGACGCAAGGACACAACTTGACCTTTTCATGTTTTAAGAGTCGAGAAAAGGACAAAAAGGTGACTCTAGTCGCCTTCGAATGTTTTGTGAGCCCGAAGTGACAAACTGCTCAAGTGAGCCTTTTCTTTTAAGGAGTCTGAAAAGGATCAAAAGTGACTACTCTGGAGAGACTAGGAAAAGGGTTTACCAAACAAATCCGTAAAACTGCATATACACCTCGGCAATCATATGAAAACCAAGGACTTCCCGTATGGCAGTCAATCTTCCCGAATGTTGTGTTCGGTGCGTTACGGCTTGTAAGGCGGTAGACACGGCTTCCTGTGGATAAAGGATGATAACCTAGTGGGGTCTCCCCTATATACGCGATGGTACGTGGGAGCTCAAGTCCGTGCTAGACCACTATCGAGTCACAAAAGGAGGAATCACCCAACCGTAGTGTGAAACAACAGTGACTAGGTTTAACGACGCCGGAGCACGTCTCTAGCCTAGACCTCTAATTAGTGAGCGTTATGTTCCAATGCGTTTTCAAGTTCATTCAGTTCATTTTATGGTTGATCTTCGATTAAGTTTCAATTTCCAGGTCCTACCGTATGTAATCTCTCACAATTTCCTGAATGCAAACTATATGCCAAAGAACATCATTTCGTTCGATGAATACTAACTACGAGAGAGTTAAGGATTTTTCAACCAAAATGACCACAAACAAACAAGAGCTACTCTAATGCAGCTAATGACAAATAAATGAAACTTTTCTTTGTTTTAAATCTCTTAATCAATGAAAAGCTTCTAATCTCAATTAACTAATTCAACGCAAAAGAGATTGTTCGTTTTCTTTTCAATGGAAAAGTGCACTAAACAAACTTTTGAAAAATAATAACAAACAAATGTGAAAAGAACCAGTTGACCCCAAACAACTGTAATCTGTGTCCGGGTAGTGAAAAGTAATCAAAACAATGCAAATACTGGTTCAATAACAATCACCTAGACAACCAAGCAAAGCAAGCAAAGAGGAAGGTTTTAGCAAAACCAAAAGGCAAGCAGTAAATGAATCTTTGTGAACAAGTAACCAAACAAAACCAATCCAACGAAATTGGGATGATAAAACCAGGTCACAAGACACAAAAACAAGATCCACCCAACAAGACTTCCCAAGAAAGTGCTTCAATCTTCAGACAATAGAAATCAAGTCATAAACCAAGTGAAAAAAGTAGGGGATAGCAAAACCAACAGGCTCAGGAGGCAAAATTGAAGAAATTCAATTCTACAGGTATATGCATGGGTGATACACAGTAATAAAGCGCTGATCAGAAACCACGCATAGCAACAAAGCGCTGTCAGCGCGGAAGTACACGGCTTAACCGCGCTGGTTCGATTTTCAGAACCGTCGCGCATTGTATAAACGCAATGATCACGCAATCAAAGAAACAGCTATGCAATGGCAGCGCGACTGTTTTATTATAAACCGCACTGAAGCTAAAAAACAGGCGCAATCAAGCCAAAAGCTCCCAAACCAAGGCAATCACTCTTTAAACAATCAAGGCACCTCCCAGACTGAACCAGGAAATCCGAAAACAGAGAACTAATCCCCAATCTTTGAAAAGAGAGCAAAAATCAAACTCAAGGACAAAACATGAACACAAAAAGACAAAAGCCAGCTCCAAGCTGTTCAGTTTGTAAACCAAACCGGAGATGGACTGAAGCGGCTTTGATCTACTTCACTAATGCAGAGCAATAGCGTTTCGAAGGCTACCTGGCCGTGCTTTAGGATTCGTCCAAAGTTTACAAATCAAACAACAAGGTAAAGAAACTCCCTAGTGGAGTCGCCAAATTGTTGTGGAGGTAAATCCTCTCTGCGGATAGAGATGATCCCTATTAGCCCAGACCGGGTCTAGCAACAATCACACAATGCTACCACACAAGTTCCTAATTGCAAATAAAAAGTAGATGGTGAGAACCTACTTGGATTCCAACGCTAGTGTTCGTCGAAGAGATGTCGCCTTCGTTCCTTTGCTTTGGCTGGTCACGATCCACACGATCTCCGTGATTAGATACCTGCACATGCAAAAAACAACATGAAAACAAGCGTAAAATCTAGTAGATGCAATTATATATCAGTCAGAAAAGATATAACTCAACATCAAACATGAAACAATGAGAGTGGAACCATAATGATAGTCATCTAAATTGATAAATAACAGAGAAGAGTACAACCAAAGTTCTCAAGTCGAATCCTTCTCAAAAGGGTCCAGCCAGCAAGTCTCTCAAGCATTCACCCTTGGAGGTAGATCTCCCAAGACAAAAACTCTCTCTCACACAAGTTTACACAAGAAAGAAACACTTCACAACCTTCCTTAAGCTCTCTAGCAATCCCACACTTGTCACACCAACTACCTATCAAGTTCACACACTAGCAGCAACAATCCAAGCACTATCAATTCCAAACTAGCTGCTCATGGCAATGGTAGAGGCTTAAATAAGAGGAGGAGTCTCCATGAATGATGGGAGGACGAGCTTATCTCCAAGGAAGCTGGCTCAAATGACGAAACAGACATGCTAGAGAAGGGAGGGCGACATTTACAAGGCCAACAACCAGGTCTGGAGTCATCTGGAAGGCCAGCTGTTAGAACAAACTCGCCCAAACTGGATCAGCGCGGGTCCATAACTACACTGGAGCGCTGACATCGCAGCTGAATAACAAAGAAGGTCATGTCAGCGTGATCAGATACGAATAACATACGCGTTGTCACATGAAATTCGAACAGTGCGGGAAACCCGTGTGCTTCCGCGCTGGCAGCGCATTCCGTCTGTTATGGAGTGCCCGTCAGCGCATTTATCTTGACATCAGTCGCGCTGATAGCAAAAACTTTGGCAAATTGGGTCATTTGGCAACATTAGAGAGCATGAGCATGATTAACTTGGACTCATGACACAGTAGGAAGACTGACAGAAAGACAGTGACAAATTACTATGTAACAGGGGGGTAAACTACGGAAGTAAGGGAGCAATTAATAATTCCCAGACCAAGATAGTTTAGTAGAAAACATATAGAAAGTAAACAGTTAAAACAAAGAGCATTTAAGCTAATTCTGAGATATCATTCCTTGTTTACTATTCAGATTTCATAAGAGACACATATGAATATTCATAACATGAAGAGGAAACAATATTTAAACATGAAGAGATGATACTTATTTGTTCCAACTATGTACAGGAATCCAATGAAATGTCCTCGGCTTTATTTCATATCCAGAAAAACCAGTCCAGTCTTGAATACAAAAGCTCCTTGGCTCAATATTGAATGTCTATGGAAATGTATTTTGAACTGCCCCAATCACTTCAATTTGTGAAGTATTTATGCAAAAAATGTTGCAAAAATATCTCATAACAATATGAGAATTATTCTAGGAAACGAAAATATCTTCAACATGAAGATAGAAACAGATGGAGAATTGTCTTCTTGCTATCCCTTTTATTGTGACTATGATGGCTGTTGTAATTCGGATTTGGCTCTTTTAGTTGCTTTGACACTTATGTGCTGGATTCGCTTTATATCTTCTAGCTACTGATACTCTTTACCTATTCTGCTTTGACTCTGTCTTACCTATTTCACCTGGCAGTAATGTTTTACCATATAGATTTACTGTAGTAACTTCATAGTAAATCAGTTAGATTTTTCCACCATTCACTATCCGGTAATTTCATCCTTATCATCTTTTTATATATTTTGTCAGCTTATGTATACTTATAAAAATTTAGTCTACCAGTAAACAATTGATTTACCTCATGTTCTACGAAAAACGGATTTTCAAGACTATCATATAATACCTTTCTGATGGGAAAAGATTTTATCCCTGAAGTACTAGCTTGGCTTTGGGCCATATTGTTTAGCCTCTCAATGTAATCATCTTGAGTCATCAACTTATCATGTATTACCATAGCACTGGGAAGTCCTTTTTCTCTTAAAATACCATACTTGGTCATAAATATTTCAATGTCTGCTTGGATACTCTGGCTTTTTTTATCAAGATTTAGCATAAGGCTTCTCTTGGTGAGAACCTTCTTGATTTCTATAATTGTTCTAGTTCTATCTTCTATCACCAACTCATCAAGCCAATACCTATTTCGACTACTTAGGAATGTTATCAATTGGTCGGCTTCTTCAAGCTTCTCTCCCAACTCTTCCTTGGTCTTGTGGATTGCTTCCATAGCCACTTTCACTAGTTCAATTTGTTTAAAATAACTTGAATAGAAGGCTAAACATCAATGATGGAATCAATGATGTTAGTCCAAAGAATCTCTTTCATGTCTCCAAGTGGTTGTTGCAATCTCAAGTCCTTTTCATGGACTTTTATTCTTTCTCCCATTCTCTGATTCTTTTGAGCTTCTTCCTTTTGTTGAATCTGTGCAGGTTTGCAATCTGTTTCCAAACTTGACACTTGTTCTCTAAGTGATCCAGGTGGATGTTGGTGGCCACCCACCTATCTCACTTGGACCCCCACAACTGTCCCTTTCAGTTTTTCAGTTTCTGTAATTGTAGCACAATTTACAAATTTTAGTAGTTTTTCGGGTCTTGAACTTCCGGAGCCATTTTGAGGCCCTAAACGATGTTTTTTGGGAAATCTGGGAGCAACATGCGTCCATGGACCAATGTTCCTCTTCAAAAAGTTTTAGTTCTTGGATAGATCTTTCTAACAAGCTATTGCACGTGTCAAACGAAGATCATGTGCCAAAGTTATGACCCTGGGAAGTTGATGTACCAATTTACCCAAATGGGACCCACAGTTTGGCGTTTCATCTTCTAGGGTTAGGTTTTTGGATGTTTAGGGTTTTCTATTGTTTCTCAACAATAAATAAGCCTTCGAGCCTCATTTTAAGATAGTTCATAGGGATGTCGCTGCCACATCTCGTCTCAGAGATAAGCTACCATCGCCCTAGCTGATTTGTTTCCATTTTTGTTTGTAAGCATATTTCAGTATTTTACATTAATGAAATGAAGTATTATTGCCACTACATCTCTGTGTTTATGGTTATCTCTGTAATTTGTTGCGTTCTTGTTTAAATCCAGATCAGTGGTATCAGTGTGGTCTGCTTTTTTCTCTGTTTTTCTTTCCATGTCCCCAATGAGGTCGGGATATAAGGAGTTAGGGCTTGAACTGGTCGAACCTTTGCAAGACGAGCCTCGCAAAACCTTGACGACCTCCCATGGTGGATGAAAAGAAAGACGAGGGGGCAAGAGATCCTATCAAAAACTTTCTTGAAGAAGCCCTTGAGCGGCAAAGGAATGTGATGATGGATAACTTTATGCAGATGCTTTAGCAGCTACCGAGAGGCAACGCATTGACATCCAATAGCTACTCTAGAAACGCGACATCGTTTAAGGTACAAGTTAATTTTGAAATCCCCATCTTCGAGGGTCAAATAGACGTAGATGTCGTAGATAAATGGTTAAATTTGCTAGATGGGTATTTTTCTATTCATGAATTTTCGAGTCGGGAAAAGATTGTTTTCACTCTTATCAAAGCAACCCCCCATGTCAAGGACTGGTGGGAAACCTAATGTGAGCGGAAGGATGAAAGCACAGGCTCACTATTTTCGGCCACACCCACTTGGGATTCATTTTAGGATGCCATCAAGGAGCAGTACTACCCTATCAAAAGCTATGAGGACAAATACATAAAGTGGACCACGCTATGACAGGGAAGGGACCAAGATATGCCAGAGTTCACAAACATTTTTCATACCCTTTGCACATAGTTGGGTATCAAAGATTCTGAGCTGCATATGGTACTCAAATACCATGGCTGCCTACATAGATACATCCAGAAAGAGATGAAGTTCCTCAACATCTTCTCACTCGTCACAACGTACTGATATGCTGTCAAAATCGAGCAAAAGTTCAAATAGAAGAAGCGAGACTTTGGATCTGCAAAATCGAAGACCAAAGGACAAAGCCAAGGCAGGGTGACCCAAGACAACCCGTCGAAGCCGCAAGAAAATAACAACACCACGAAGTTAAAGGAGGACACAGGAAAGTGGTCTGAGTTCCACAAGAGTCCCACTCATAACACAAGTGAGTATCAGACCAAGCAATCGCTGGTGGCCGAGTTGAAGGCTTCAGAATCATATGCATGTTCCGACCCTAAGTCAGAACCCAACAAGGGGAATGGTAAAGGGAAGCAGATCATTAATGCAGAGCCTAGTGTCACTATTGCCACCGCAAAGATCCAGAAGAATGATATCGAAGACCCAGAGGAGGGGGAGCGTCTTTTCCACTCCTAGATGTGGGTGAGGGGTTCGTCGCTGCAATTCATTGTCGACAGTGACAGCCAAAAGAACCTCATTTCAGAAGAGGTCATGAAGCGATTGGGCCTACCGACTACACCACACCTACAACCATATAGTATCGATTGGTTTCATGAAGGATGATATCTCAAAGTTTTCCAGCAGTTCCGCCTTCCCTACAGCCTCAAGCCTTTCACAGACGAGGCATTGTGTGAAGTTACACCTCTGGATGTTTGTGATGTACTATTAGGCCATACAAACTTGTGGACGTGACATTCTGTGTATGAGTCAAGGCCTCATGCTATCATTATTTCTTTGGGTGATTCACTATACAGAATACTAGAGGTCACCTCACCTACCGCCACCTCTTTGATCACTGCAAAGAAAGGCAACAATCTCATCTCCCAGACTAGGAAATTCATTTTCTATCTGGTTCGCTCCGAAAGTAAGGGAAAGATTGTAGCCACATCCATGACCCCTACGAAGGGTTCCTCCAAGCAGCAGCAATAGCATAGAGATATGGTCATGACAAAACACCGGAACATCTTCTCCTCACCCACAGGGGTACCACACAAGTTTTAGGTTGGCAACAAAGTTTGGTTACATCTGCAGAAAGAACGCCTTACAAGAGCCCATCAGAAGCTCAGACCGCTTCGACATGGTCCTTATAGTAGTACCAAGGCTGTGGGGAACAATGCTTTAGAGCACATCATTCCTCCATTCCTTCGCTTGCACCAAGTGTTCAATGTGGACCATCGTCGACCATGCTTCCCACCATTACTGGACATATCAGAGATTGCAGAACAAGTTCAACAGATGGAGGAACTGAACGCAATGGGGACCATTGCTTCCTAAGGGGGGAGGAATGATCCAGGTGGATGTTGGTGGCCACCCATCTATCTCACTTGGACCCCCACAACTGTCCCTTTTAGTTTTTCAGTTTCTGTAATTGTAGCACAATTTACTATTTTTGCAGTTTTTCGGGTCCTGAACTTCCAGAGCCGTTTTGAGGCCCTAAACGACGTTTTTTGGGAAATATGGGAGAAACATGGGTCCATGCACCGATGTTTCTCTTCCCAAAGTTGTAGTTCTCAGATAGATATTTCTAAGGAGCTATTGCACGCATCAAACGATGATCAGGTGCCAAAATTATGACCCGGGAAGTTGACGTACCAATTTACCCAAACAGGGCACACAGTTTGGCATTTCATCTTCTAGGGTTAGGTTTTTAGATGTATAGGTTTTTTATTGTTTCTCAACAATAAATATGCCTTCGAGCTTCATTTTAAGACAGTTCAGAGGCATGTAGCCACCACATCTCTTCTCAGAGATAAGCTACCATCGCCCTAGCTAATTTGTTTCCATTTCTGTTTGTAAGCATATTTCAGTATTTTACATTAATGAAATGAAGTATTATTTCCACTGCATCTTTGTGTTTATGGTTATCTCTATAATTTTTTATGTTCTTGTTTAAATCCAGATCAGTGGTATCAGAGCGGTCTGCTTTTTTCTCTGTTTTTCTTTGCATGTCCCCAATGAGGTCGGGATATAAGGAGTTACGGCTTTAACTGGTCGAACCTTTGCAAGACCAGCCTTGCAAATCTCGATGGCCTCCCATGGTAGATGAAAAGAAAGATGAGGGGGCAGGAGATCCTATCAAAATCTTCCTCGAAGAAGCCCTCGAGCAGCAAAGGAATGCAATGATGGATAGCTTTACGCAGATCCTTCAACGGCTACCTAGAGGCAACGCATTGGCTTCTAACAGCTACTCTTGAAACGCCACACCAATTAAGGTACAAGTTAATTTTGAAATCCCCATCTTCGGGCATCAAATAGACGTATATGCCGTAGATAAATGGTTAAATCTGCTATATGGGTATTTTTCTGTTCATGAATTTTCGAGTCGGGAAAAGATTGTTTTCGCTCTTCTCAAAGCAGCCCCCCACGTCAAGGACTGGTGGGAAACCTACTGTGAGCAGAAGGATGAAAGCACAGGCTCACTATTTTTAGCCACACACACTTGGGATTCATTTCGAGATGCCATCAAAGAGCAGTACTACCCTGTCAAAAGCTACGAGGACAAATACACAAAGTGGACCATGCTGCAACAGGGAAGGGACCAAGATGTGCCAGGCTTCACAAAAAATTTTCATACCCGTCGCACACAGTTGGGTATCAAAGATTCTGAGTTGCATATGGTGCTCAAATACCATAGTTTCCTACACAGATACATCCAGGAAGAGATGGAGTTCCTCAAAATCTCCTCGCTCGGCACGACGTATCGATACGCTGTCAAAATCGACCAAAAGTTCCAACAGAAGAAGCGAGACTTTGGATCTGCGAATCCGAAGAGCAATGGACAAAGCCAAGGCAAGGTGACCCAAGACAAACTGTTGAAGCTGCAAGAAAATAACACCACGAAGTCGAAGAAGGACACAGGAAAGTGGTGTGAGTTCCACAAGAGTCCCACTCATAACACAAGTGAGTGTCGGACCAAGTAGTCAGTGGTGGCCGAGTTGAAGGCTTCAGAATCAGATGCATGTTTTGACCCTGAGTCAAAACCCAACAAGGGGAATGGCAAAGGGAAGAAAATCATTGATGTGGAGCCTAGTGTCACTGTTGCCACCACCAAGATCCAAAAGGATGAGCCTGAAGACCGAGAGGAGGGGGAGCATCTTTCCCACTCAGAGATGTGGGTGAAGGGTTCACCGCTATAATTCATTGTCGATAGTGGCAGCCAAAATAACCTCATTTCAATAGATGTCATGAAGCGGTTGGGCCTACCGACTACACCACACCTGCAGACGTATAGTATCAGGTGTCTTCATGAAGGACGAGATCTCAAAGTTTGCTAGCAGTGTCACCTTCCCTACAACATCAATCCCTTAATAGACGAGGTATTGTGTGATGTTACACCTCTAGATGTTTGTTATGTACTATTAGGCCATCCATACTTGTGGAGGCGACATGCTGTGTATGAGTCAAGGCATCGTGCTGTCATTATTTCTTTGTGTGATCCACTATACAAGATACTGGAGGTAACCTCACCTAGTACCACCTCTTTGATCACTGCAAAGAAAGGTAGCAAGCTCATCCCCCAGACAAGGAAATTCATTTTCTGGCTGGTTCACTCCGAAAGTAAGGGGAAGATCGTAGTCACATCCATGACACCTGTGAAGGGTTCCTCCAAGCAGTAGCAATAGTAGAGGGATACAGTCATGACAGAACACAAGAACATCTTCTCCTCACCCACAGGGGTACCACACAAGTTTCAGGTTGGCAAAAAAGTTTGGTTACATCTGCAGAAAGAACGCCTTACAAGAGCCCATCAAAAGCTCAGACCACTTTGACATGGTCCTTACAACAGTACCAAGGCTGTGGGGAGCAATGCTTTGGAGCAGAACATTCCTCCATTCCTTCGCCTACACCAAGTGTTCAATGTGGACCGTTGTCAACCATGCTTCCCACCATTACTGGACACATCAGAGATTGCAGAACAAGTTCAGTAGATGGAGGAACTCAACGCAATGGGGACCATTGCTTCCTAAGGGGGGGGGAAATTATCCAGGTGGATGTTGGTGGCCACCCACCTATATCAATTGGACACCCACAACTATCCCTTTTATTTTTTCAGTTTCTATAATTGTAGCACAATTTACTATTTTTAGCAGTTTTTAGGGTCCTGAACTTCCAGAGCCATTTTGAGGCCCTAAACGACGTTTTTGGGAAATCTGGGAGCAACATAGGTCCATGCACCGATGTTTCTCTTCCCAAAGTTGTAGTTCTCGGATATATATTTCTAACGAGCTATTGCACGCGTCAAGAGAAGATCGGGTGCTAAAGTTACGGCCCCAAGAAGTTGATGTACCAATTTACCCAAACGGATCACACAGTTTGGCGTGCGTTTCATCTTCTCGGGTTAGGTTTTTAGATGTTTAGGGTTTTCTATTGTTTCTCAAAAATAAATAGGCCTTCGAGCCTCATTGTAAGACAGTTCAAAGGCATGTATATGCCACATCTCTTCTTAGAGATAAGCTACCATCGCCATAGCTGATTTGTTTCCATTTCTGTTTGTAAGCATATTTTAGTATTTTAGATTAATGAAATGAAGTATTATTTCTGATGCATCTTTGTGTTTATGGTTATCTCTGTAATTTTTTTCATTCATGTTTAAATCCAGATGAGTGGTATCAGATCGGTCTGCTTTTTTCTCCGTTTTTCTTTCCATGTCCCCAATGAGGTTGGGATATAAGGAGTTAGGGCTTGAACTAGTTGAACCTTTGCAACACTAGCCTCGCAAATCTCGATGGCCTCCCATGGCGAATGAAAAGAAAGATGAGGGGTTAGGAGATTGTTAGGCCCCTATACTACTAGTGTAACCCCTTATTATTATTAGTACAACCCCCTTATTATATTGATGTACCCATGTAGTGCCCATAATGTTACTATTGTGCCCCATAGAAGCCCACTATTCTTATTATTGTGCCCTTACATTATTATTGTTATGTCGGCTCTGATTATGTTATGACCCCTTAGACTCCTATATATAGAAAGGAGCTCTTTTCATTTGTATCATCCAAGAATTGTTCATTTATGTAATGTAAAGGAGGTTGCCCCCTCGAAGAGGCTGAATTCTAAGGCGTTGATCTATCTTTTCTATCTTTTCTTGAGCTGGTTTCATAACATTTGGTATCAGAGCTTTGGATTCTAGGGTTTCGCTGCTCCAAACAGGTCTTCGTGGCATTTTCGCTATAACTTTTTTCTGTGACATTTCAGAAGTTGCAAAAAAAACCCATTTGAGAAGAAATCGCGCTGAACCTCAGGTCCGAATTTCAAAGCTTTCGCGCTATATTTGCGGAGATATGATCTGAGGAAGTTGGTCTTTTTGCAGACTCCTGAATTACATTCAAAATAGGTGACCTGGGAAAAATCATCATAACTTTTTCTCTGGGGATCGGATTGAAATTTCGTAAGAAGGTAAAGAAAGAGGACGGACTATAGTTTCTTGTACACAATTTTCAGATCCAAAGGTCTAACAGTGACTCGTGGTACGTCGTACAAATTCGCTCTATTGAACTAATCTATAATCAGGTTGATGTGGGAGATTTGGCATAACTCTTCCTTGGAGAATCCAATTGAGATCAGACTAGTGGCATTAGAAAGAGGACATAGAGGGCTACTGTAGGTCACAATTTTAGAACTTAAAGATCTAAAAGTACAGAGTTACAGTCATTTCAAGATCTAGCTGATAAAATCAAGAAAAAACAAGATGAGGAAGTTTGATGGCAAGGATCCGGTAAATTGGATACTTCAGATGGAGCAATATTTTGATCTACATGGTGTGCCACTATTACAAAAGGTATGTATTGCATCTTCATATTTAGAACCGGATCAATTTTTATGGTATAAAGGGCTTTGTTCTCATAAACGACTTGTTACATGGTCAATTCTCACGGAGGAAATGATAGCACATTATGAGGAGACAAAGAGCAACACCTTCTTTAAAGCAACACCACAACAATTGGAAAGAGTAAAAGGGCTTTGTCACATAGTGGAAAGTAAAATTATGGAAACAAGGAAGTCTACCCCTCACAGCTATAAAGATGGAAGTGTTGTTTCTCCTAGCCTTCCACAACCTACAAGGGTTACACCACAACAATTGGAAGAAAAAAGAGAAAAAGGGCTTTGTTACAATTGTGATAGCAAATGCACTAAAGGTCATAAGTGTGTTGAGAAGAAATTATTTTACATAGAGTATGAAGAGGAGGAAGAAAATGATCAAGAAACATCAAAAGAAGAGGATATACGCCAGGACCTAACCCCAGAGATAGAAGAAATGAATCAGACCATATCCTGTAAATCAGTGGTAGGAATTACCACTCTTCAAACTATCAAGATAGAAGGACATATCAAGAAGAAAAATGTTCAAAAAGTGAAAGATCACATCGAGCATCAAGAAATGAATCCGACCATATCTTGTAAAGGATTGGAAGAAATTACCACTCCTCAAACTCTAAATATAGAAGGACATATCAAGAAGAAAAAGGTTCAAGCAGTGAAAGATCACATCGAGCATCAACAGCAAGTTCTCTAACTTTTAAAGGATAACGCCACTTTGGTGCAAAATCGAATGAAACAACAGGTAGATCAACATCGTAGTGAAAAAATTTTGGATGTAGGTGATTGGGTATTTTTACTGCTACATCTCAAGCAAGCTATTTATGAGAAGGAAATGTTGGCAATACTACATGCACTTAAAAAATGGCGACCTTACCAAATGGGAAGACACTTCAAGGTAAAAATGGATCATGATAGTCTTAAATACTTTTTAGAACAACTATTATCTTTAGAAGAACAGAAAAAATGTGTCACAAATATGTTGGGTTATGACTTTGACATCATCTATAGAAAATGGAAGCAAAATTTTGTTGCAGATGCACTCTCAAGAAAGGATGAGGATGTGGAAGCATTGCTTTGTGTTATTTCTATTATCCAACCAGATTGGATAAACGAAGCAAGGGATGAATGGAAGAAGGACGAAGAAGTATGGCCACTTATTCAAAAGTTGCAAAATATCCCAATTCAAACAATATTGCTAGAAATTGAAGAGGAAGGAAAATCATATTGGAACCTGGAGCAGTCATAGAAACAAGAACCCGACAGCTACGAAATCAATCAATTTCAGAGTATCTCATCAAGTGGAAGAACTTACCCGCTGAAGATTCCACATCGGAGGACAAGAAGTTTATACAGAAGCATCAAGAACTACTCAAGCGTTGAGGACAACACTTTTTGAAGGAGAGGGGCATGTTCGGCCCCTATACTACTAGTGTAACCCCTTATTATTATTAGTACAACCCCCTTATTATATTGATGTACCCATGTAGTGCCCATAATGTTACTATTGTGCCCCATAGGAGCCCACTATTGTTATTATTGTGCCCTTACAATATTATTGTTATGTCAGCTCTGATTATGTTATGACCCCTTAGACTCCTATATATCGAAAGGAGGTCTTTTCATTTGTATCATCCAAGAATTGTTCATTTATATAATGTAAAGGAGGTTGCCCCCTCGAAGAGGCTGAATTCTAAGGCGTTGATCTATCTTTTCTATCTTTTCTTGAGCTGGTTTCATAACAAAGATCCTATCAAAATCTTTCTCAAAGAAGCCGTCAATTTGCAAAGGAACGCGATGATGGATAGCTTTACGCAAATCCTTCAACGGCTACCCAGAGGTGATGCATTGGATTCCAACAGCTACTCTAGAAATGCCACACCATTTAAGGTACAAGTTAATTCTGAAATCCCCATCTTCGAGGGTCAAATAGATGCAGATGTCGTATATAAATGGTTAAATCTGCTTGATGGGTATTTTTATGTTCATGAATTTCGAGTCAGGAAAAGATTGTTTTCGCTCTTCTAAAAGCTGCCCCCCACGTCAAGGACTGGTGGCAAACCTACTGCGAGCATAAGGATGAAAGCATAGGCTCACTATTTTCAGCCGCACCCATTTGGGATTCATTTCGGGATGCCATAAAGGAGTAGTACTACCCTATCAAAGCTACGAGGACAAATACATAAATTGGACCATGCTGCGATAGGGAAGGGACCAAGATGTGCCAGAGCTCACAAACATTTTTTATACCCTTCGCACACAGTTGGGTATCAAAGATTCTAAGCTGCATATGGTACTCAAATACTGCGGCTCCCTACACAGATACATCCGGGAAGAGATGGAGTTACTCAACATCTCCTCACTCGGCATGGCGTACTGATATGTTGCCAAAATCGAGCACAAGTTCAAACAGAAGAAGCAAGACTATGGATCTGCAAATTCGAAGACCAAAGGACAAAGCCAAGGCGGGGTGACCCAAGACAACCCGTCGAAGCCGCAAGAAAAGAACAACACCATGAAGTCAAAGAAGGATACAGGAAAGTGGTGTGAGTTCCACAAGAGTCCCACTCATAACAAAATTGAGTGTCGGACCAGGTAGTCGCTGGTGGCCGAGTTGAAGGATTCAGAATTAGATGCATGTTCTGACACTGAGTCAGAACCCAACAAGGGGAATGGCAAAGGGAAGCAGGTCATTGATACAAAGCCTAGCGTCACTATTGCCACCGCCAAGATCCAGAATAATGAGCCCAAATACCTAGAGGAGGGGGAGCATCTTTTCCACTCAGAGATGTGGGTGAAGGGTTCACCGCTGCAACTCATTGTCGACAGCGGAAGTGAAAAGAGCTTCATTTCAGCAGAGGTCGTGAAGCGGTTGGGCCTACTGACTACACCACACCCGTAGCCATATAGTATCGTGTGGCTTCATGAAGGACGAGATCTCAAAGTTCGCTAGCAGTGCTGCCTTCCCTACAGCATCAAGCCCTTCACAGACGAGGTATTGTGTGATGTTAACCTCTAGATGATTGTGATGTACTATTGGACCAGCCATACTTGTGGAAGCAACATGCTATATATGAGTCAAGGCCTCCTGTTGTCATTATTTCTTTGGGTGATTCACTATACAGCATACTGGAGGTAACCTCACCTACCGCCACCTCTTTGATCACTACAAAGAAAGGTAGCAATCTCATCTCCAAGACTAGGAAATTCATTTTCTGTCTGGTTCGCTCCGAAAGTAAAGGGAAGATCATAGCCACATCCATGACCCCTGCTAAGGGTTCCTCCAAGCAGCAGCAATAACAGAGGGATACGGTCATGACAGAACACTGTAACATCTTCTCCTCACCCACAAGGGTACCACACAAGATTCAGGTTGGCAACAAAGTTTGGTTACATCTGCAAAAAGAACGCCTTACAAGAGCCCATCAGAAGGTCAAACCACTTCGACATGGTCCTTACAGCAGTACCAATGCTATGGGGAACAATGCTTTGGAGCATAGCATTCCTCCATTCCTTCGCCTGCACTAAGTGTTCAATGTGGACCATCATCGACCATGCTTCCCACCATTACTGGACACATCAAAGATTGCAGAACAAGTTCAGTAGATGGAGGAACTCAACGCAATGGGGACCATTTCTTCCTATGGGGCGAGGAATGATCCAGGTGGATGTTGGTGTCCACCCACCTATCTCACTTGGACCCCCAAAATTGTCCCTTTTAGTTTTTCAGTTTCCGTAATTGTAGCACAATTTACTATTTTTAGCAATTTTTCGGGTCCTGAACTTCCAGAGCTGTTTTGAGGCCCTAAACGACAGTTTTTGGGAAATTTGGGAGCAACATGGGTACATGGACTGATGTTTCTCTTCCCAAAGTTGTAGTTCTTAGAAAGATCTTTCTAACAAGCTATTGCATGCATCAAAGTAAGATCGGGTGCCAAAGTTGCGACCCCGTGTAGTTGATGTACCAATTTACCCAAATGGGGCCCACAGTTTGGCGTTTCATCTTCTAGGGTTAGGTTTTTGGATGTTTATGGATTTCTATTGTTTATCAACAATAAATAGGCCTTCAAGCCTCATTGTAAGATAGTTCAAAGGCATGTAGCCGCCACATCTCTTCTCAAAGATAGGCTACCATCACCCTAGCTGATTTGTTTCCATTTCTGTTTGTAAGCATATTTCAGTATTTTACATTAATGAAATGAAGTATTATTTCTGCTGCATCTCTGTGATTATAGTTATCTCTATAATTTGTTGTGTTCCTATTTAAATCTAGATCAGTGGTATCAGAGCGGTCTGCTTTTTCTCTATTTTTCTTTGCATGTCCCCAACAAGGTCGGGATATAAGGAGTTAGGGCTTGAACTGGTCGAACCTTTGCATGACCAGCCTCGCAAATCTCAACGGACTCCCATGGTGGATGAAAAGAAAGATGAGGGGGTAGGAGATCCTATCAAAATCTTGCTCAAAGAAGCCCTCAAGTGGCAAAGGAACGCGATGATGGATAGCTTTACGCAGATCCTTCAACAGCTACCCAGAGGCGATGCATCGACTTCCAACAGCTACTCTAGAAATGTTGGAAATAATACTGAGAGGGGGGGTGAATCATTATTATCAAGTCAAATATTCCCTTTTTCAAATCCAGAAAATATATACGCTACTTCAGTTAATTAAACCCGCGTATATACGCAACTATGTAGAAGGAAACCCGCGTATACAATGCAAACTTATAATTTACTTTATCTATCAGATGTTGATTGTTAATATGTGTATCAGAATCAAATAACTAGTAACCAGAAACAGTAAAATAGAGAAAAATACAATCACACACAAGAACACAAGATATAAGGTGGAAACCCAATGTGGGTGAAAACCACCTGCTGCAATTCGTCTCTATCTTCTTTTAATTAGAAACTTCTTTTTACAATGTACTGCTGCAGTCCTTTACCAGGACGCAGGCTGCAACCTGCAGAGAGCTACAACCCTCTCTCACTCTCCAGCTTCTCCTAGAAGGGAGCTACCACCCCCTTAGCTCTTGCACTAGCCAAGATACTAGTACGTAGGTGCTGGCCTACAGAAGGCTACAACCTTCTTTTTCTTCCAGGGACCCCGTTTCATAAATTTTTAGACTGGATCCACATCAATCAAATATCAAGAATTTCAGCATCAACCAATTACCTATTCACCACTCAAAACTGAATCAAAATAAACACTTCTCTGACAGCTGTACCCAGAACATAGTAACTGTAACCACACACCAATTCTTAACCCTGACCACTGCAGCAATAAACAGAAGCAGCTAGAACATAAATTAAGAGATGTACACTACTTCACTGTTCAGAAACCTGCATGTATACGCTTCTGTGTTAAAGCCAACCTGCATATACGCCTCTTTCCCTTACCAAAACGGCGTGTATATGCGCCTTCGCTTCACTGAACCTGCGTATAGATCTATAAAGGATAATTCACTCTTTCAAAAATTCAGACACTGATTAGCCCAGAGTATTAGATTTATAGATCAAGCATGCGCCACATATAATAGATCAAAATCATACAAAGATATTATCATTCAAGCCTTAAGATTATGACCCATCAATAAAACTTATCTTTCTCTTTGTGCTAAGGTTCATCCTTCATTCAGATCCAGATCTGCACCATAACCCCAATCACCAATATTTCAGATCTAGCCCTTATTAGATATTCAATTAATTCAGATTATTCTTTGCCAATTGATCTCCTTCCTCTTTTATAGTCTTAGGCCTCTCACAATAGCACAGTCCAAAACCATACTAACATAATACCATGGACCCAATACTTGGGATCAACACTTCTGACAAGATACCATGGCCCAAAACCATAGGTTCAAATACCAAGGACTAACTACCACAGACCAAAGGTAAGTTCTCCAACATATATGCGCTTTTCCTTGTGTGAAAGTGCGTGTATACACATACGCGCCTTTGTAACGTCTAACCCACGTGTATATGCGTCTTCGTCTAGATGAACCTGCGTATATGTCTTTTCCTTCATTCTGAAAGCCTGAACTGAGATTGTCACCAGAGAGAGTTGCCATCAAGGACAACACCTGTGCCATAATGCCAACAAGAAACACCACACCGTTTAAGGTACAAGTTAATTTTGAAATCCCCATCTTCGAGGGTGAAATAGATGTAGATGCCATAGATAAATGGTTAAATCTGCTACATGGCTATTTTTCTGTTCATGAATTTTCGAGTCGAGAAAAGATTGTTTTTGCTCTTCTCAAAGCAACCCCCCATGTCAAGGATTGGTGGGAAACCTACTACGAGCACAAGGATGAAAGCACAGGCTCACTATTTTCAGTCGCACCCACTTGGGATTCATTTCGGGATGCCATAAACGAGTAGTACTACCCTGTCAAAAGCTACGAGGACAAATACATAAAGTGGACCATGCTGCGACAAGGAAGGGACCAAGATGTGCTAGAGTTCACAAACATTTTTCATACCCTTTGCACACAGTTGGGTATCAAAGATTCTGAGCTGCATATGGTACTCAAATACCGTGACTCCCTACACAGATACATCCAGGAAGAGATGGAGTTACTCAACATCTCCTGGCTCGGTATGCCATACCGATACGCTATCAAAATCAAGCAAAAGTTCAAACAGAAGAAGTGAGACTTTGGATTTGCAAATCCGAAGACCGAAGGAAAAAGTCAAGGCAGGGTGACCGAAGACAACCTGTCGAAGTTGCAAGAAAAGAACAACACCGTGAAGTTGAAGAAGGACACAAGAAAGTGGTGTGAGTTCCACAAGAGTCCCACTCATAACACAAGTGAGTGTCGGACCAAGCAGTCGCTGGTGGCTGAGTTGAAGGATTCAGAATCAGATGCATGTTTCGACCCTAAGTCGGAACCCAACAAGGGGAATGGAAAAAGGAATCAAATCATTGATACGGATCCCAATGTCACTGTTTCCTCCCCCAAGATCCAGAAGAATGAGCCCGAAGACCTAGAGGAGGGGAGTGCCTTTTCCACTCACAGATGTGCGTGAAGGGTTTGCCGCAGCAATTCCTTGTCGACAGTGGCAGCCAAAAGAACCTCATTTTAGGAGAGGTCGTGAAGCGGTTGGTCCTACTGACTACACCACACCCGCAATCGTATAGTATCAGGTAGCTTCATGAAGGACGAGATCTCAAATTTCTTCAGCAGTGTCGCCTTCCCTACAGCATCAAGCCCTTCATAGACGAGGTATTGTGTGATGTTGCACCTCTAGATGTTTGTGATGTACTATTAGGCCAGCCATACCTGTGGAGGTGACATGCTGTGTATGAGTCGAGGCCTCGTGCTGTCATTATTTCTTTGGGTGATTCACTATACAGGATACTGGAGGTAACCTCACCTACCGCCACCTCTTTGATCACTGCAAAGAAAGGTAGCAAGCTCATCTCCCTGACTAGGAAATTCATTTTCTGTTTGGTTCACATGGAAAGTAAGGGGAAGATCGTAGCCACATCCATGACCCTTGCGAAGGGTTCCTCCAAGCAACAACAACAGTAGAGGGATATGTTCATGACAGAACACTGGAACATCTTCTCCTCACCCACAGGGGTACCACACAAGTTTCAGGTTGGTAGCAAAGTTTGGTTACATCTACAGAAATAACGTCTTACAAGAGCCCATCAGAAGCTTAGACCACTTCGACATGGTCCTTACAACAATACCAAGGCTATGGGGAATAATGCTTTGCAGCATAGAATTCCTCCATTCCTTCGCCTACACCAAGTGTTCAATGTGGATCATCGTCGACCATGCTTCCCACCATTACTGGACACATCAGAGATTGCAGAACAAGTTCAGCAAATTGAGGAACTCAACGCAACGGGGACCATTGCTTCATAAGGGGGGATGAATGATCCAGGCGGATGTTGGTGGCCACCCACCTACCTCACTTGGACCCCCACAATTGTCCCTTTTAGTTTTTTAGTTTCTGTAATTGTAGCACAATTTACTATTCTTAACCATTTTTCAGGTCCTGAACTTCCGAAGCCGTTTGAGGCCCTAAACGACGTTTTTTGGGAAATCTCGGAGCAACATGGGTCCATGGACCGATGTTCCTCTTCCCAAAGTTGTATTTTTTAGATAGATCTTTCTAACGAGCTATTGCAAGCAACAAACGAAGATCGAGTGCCAAAGTTATGACCCCGGGAAGTTGATGTACCAATTTACCCAAATGGGGCCCACAGTTTGGTGTTTCATCTTCTAGGGTTAGGTTTTTGGATGTTTAGGGTTTTCTATTGTTTCTCAACAATAAATAGGCCTTCGAGCGTCATTGTAAGACAATTCAGAGGCATGTAGCTACCACATCTCTTCTCAGAAATAAGCTACCATCGCCTTAGCTGATTTGATGACATTTCTGTTTGTAAGCATATTTTAGTATTTTACATTAATGAAATGAAGTATTATTTCCATTGCATCTCTGTGTTTATGGTTATCTCTGTAATTTGTTGTGTTCCTGTTTAAATCTAGACCATTGGTATCAGAGCAGTCTGCTTTTTTCTCTGTTTTTCTTTGCATGTCCCCAATGAGGTCGAGATATAAGGAGTTAGGGCTTGAACTGGTCGAACCTTTGCATGACCAGCCTCGCAAATCTCGATGGCCTCCCATGGCGAATGAAGAGAAAGATGAAGGGGCAGGAGATCCTATCAAAATCTTGCTCAAAGAAGCCCTCGACGGGAAAAGAACACGATGATGGATAGCTTTATGCAGATCCGGCAACGGCTACCCAGAGGTGATGCATCGGCTTCCAACAGCTACTCGAGAAATGCCACACCATTTAAGGTACAAGTTAATTTTAAAATCCCCATCTTTGAGGGTCACATAGATGCAGATGCTGTAGATAAATGGTTAAATCTGCTAGATGGGTATTTTTCTGTTCATGAATTTTCGAGTCGGGAAAAGATTATTTTCACTCTTCTTAAAGCAACCCCCCACGTCAAGGACAGGTGGGAAACCTACTGCGAGCTAAAGGATGAAAGCACAGGCTCAGTATTTTCAGCTTCACCCACTTGGGATTCATTTCGGAATGCCATCAAGGAGCAGTACTACCCTGTCAAAAGCTACAAGGAAAAATATATAAAGTGGACCATGCTGCGACAGAGAAGGGACCAAGATGTGCCAAAGTTCACAACCATTTTTCATACCCTTCGCACACAGTTGGGTATCAAATATTCTGAGCTACATATGTTACTCAAATACCGTGGCTACCTACACAGATACATCCAGGAAGAGATGGAGTTACTCAACATCTCCTCGCTCGCCACGGCCTACCGATACGCTGCCAAAATTGAGCAAAAGTTCAAACAAAAGAAGCGAGACTTTGGATCTACAAATCTGAAGACCAAAGGACAAAGCCAAGGTGGAGTGACCCAAGAAAATGCATCGAAGCCGCAAGAAAAGAGCAACACCATGAAGTCGAAGATGGACACAGGAAAGTGTTGTGAGTTCCGCAAGAGTCCCACTCATAACACAAGTGAGTGTCAGACCAAGCAGTCGTTGGTGGTCGAGTTGAAGGCTTCAAAATCAGATGCATGTTCCAACCCTGAGTCAGAACCCAACAAGGGGAATGATTAAGGGAAGCAGATCATTGATGCGGAGCCCAGTGACACTGTTGCCACCGCTAAGATCCAGAAGAATGAGCCCGAAGACCAAGAGGAGGGGGAGCATCTTTTCCACTCACAGATGTAGGTGAAGGGTTCACCGCTGCAATTCATTGTCAACAGTGGCAGCCAAAAGAACCTCATTTCAGTAGAGGTTGTGAAGTGGTTGGGCCTACCAACTACACCACACCCGTAGCCGTATAGTATCGGGTTGCTTCATGAAGGACGAGATCTCAAAGTTCACTAGCAGTGTCGCCTTCCCTACAGCATGAAGCCCTTCAAAAACGAGGTATTGTGTGATGTTACACCTCTGGATGTTTGTGATGTATTATTAGGCCAACCATACTTGTGGAGGCGACATGCAGTGTATGAGTCGAGGCCTTGTGCTGCCATTATTTCTTTGGGTGATTCACTATACAGGATACCGAAGGTAACCTCACCTACTGCCACCCCTTTGATCACTGCAAAGAAAGGTGGCAAGCTCATCTCCCAGACTAGGAAATTCATTTTCTGTTTGGTTCACTCTGAAAGTAAGGGGAAGATCGTAATCACATCCATGACCCCTGCGAAGGGTTCCTCCAAGTAGCTGCAACAGCAGAGGGATACATTCATGACAGAACACCGGAACATCTTCTCCTCACCCATAGGGGTACCACACAAGTTTCAAGTTGGCAACAAAGTTTGGTTACATCTGCAAAAATAACGCCTTCCAAGAGCCCATCAGAAGCTCAGACGACTTCGACATGGTCCTTACAGCAGTACCAGGGCTGTGGGGAACAATGCTTTGGAGGATAGCATTCCTCCATTCCTTTGCCTGCACCAAGTTTTCAATGTGGACTGTCATCAACCATGCTTCCCACCATTACTGGACACATCAGAGATTGCAGAACAAGTTCAGCAGGTGGAGGAGCTCAATGCAATGGGGACCATTGCTTCCTAGGGGGGAGGAATGATCTATGTGGATGTTCGTGGCCACCCACCTATCTCACTTGGACCCCCACAATTGTCCCTTTCAGTTTTTCAGTTTCCGTAATTGTAGCACAATTTACTATTTTTAGCAGTTTTTTGGGTCCTGAACTTCCAAAGCTGTTTTGAGGCCCTAAACAACGTTTTTTTGGAAATATGGGAGTAGCATGGGTCCATGGACCTATGTTTCTTTTCCGAAAGTTGTAGTTCTATAATAGATCTTTCTAACGAGGTATTGCATGCATCAAACGAAGATTGGGTGCCAAAGTTACGACCTCGGGAAGTTGATGTACCAATTTACCCAAACGGGACCCACAATTTGGTGTTTCATCTTCTAGGGTTAGGTTTTTGGATGTTTAGGGTTTTCTATTGTTTCTCAACAATAAATAGGCATTCGAGCCTCATTGTAAGACAGTTCACAGGCATGTAGCCACCACATCTCTTCTCAGAGATAAGCTACCATCACCTTGGCTAATTTGTTTCCATTTCTGTTTGTAAGCATATTTCAGTATTTTACATTAATGAAATGAACTATTGCTTGCACTGCATCTCTGTGTTTATGATTATCTCTGTAATTTTTTGCTTTCCTGTTTAAATCCAGATCACTAAGTTTCTTGAGCTTAGTGGCCTGGATGGTCATCTCCTCCATGGATTTTACCAATTCAACTGTCTTTTTTGTTGATGTCACAGTGCTTGTTGATGTACTTGTAACTAGCAGAGCAGTAGCTAGTGGAACTGTTGGTGCTAATGAAGCAGCCAATGTAGAGGGTATTGTTGTAGAAACTATAGGGAATATAGTTTGAGGAGTGGTGGACAACTCACTCTATTTAGACTGTATCAAATTATCCAGTTGTTTCTCTATTTCTTTTAACTGTTCATTCAGCTTTAGGACTAAGTCCATAAGCTCTTCCTCCTTTTGTGTTTCCAACACTTCGGCTGTCTGAGGATGATGCAGGGGAGGGATCTTGAGTTGCTTTTTCATTGCAGTTATATCATCATTTTTCTTCTTAATAAGCCTTTCTGCAGCTTTCACATATTTGGGATCATGGCCCAATTCTATGACTAAGTCCTCCAGGGACGTTATTCTGGTATCTTTGGCTTGTGAAGAGGCCTTCTCTAACTAGACTTGTGCTGATATATTATTCAGCGAATTTGGGAGTTGGTGAGCAACAATTTCCTTGATGGTCAAGGTGGAGTAAACCATTTCCCCAGTCTGCTTATGTAATTCTATTTGGTCAATAGGATGGATATCCTTTGCCAATAATTCAAAGTCTATTTTCAAATAATCTACAATTGACCTGGGTTGCTGTGTAGTTGGCTTCATAAAAGTCATTTACATTTTGCCCTCTTTCACATCAAAGGATGACATTAGTCTTGTCTGATTAGTTGGAGCCATCTTTAGGTAATGTGCATAACTTTGGGCCTTTAATTTCTCATTCCTAGAATTTATTTCTTTATATTGCTCTCTGATATCTTGGCTCTGGCCAGTAGGAGCCCTGAAGGAGGATACTTCCATGCTCTATTGCCTTTCTAGCATTTGAGCATGTGAGCTGGAAATTTCTTGTGTACCTCCTGAGGGAGTGGTATGCCTACTTTCTGCACGTGTAGTTCCTACTGTTTCTTCAGTAAACTCCTGTTCTCGCAATGGATTCAACCTTTGCCTCTTGACATAAGTTTGGGCAATAAGTCTACTAAAAGGAGTGGCCTCCTCTCTATCTCTTTTAGGATTTCTCTCCTCATTTAAAGAAGTCTACAAAATGGGAGGATTGCTCATGGTATGTTCTGGTTGAGAAAGTTCTTCTGAAATCTCTGGCTATTCTGATTCCTCTGGCTGCTCTAATGGTTGTTGCTCTGATGTTTGCCCACTGTGTCCCTGTGATTATCTTTGAGATTAGGACACTCCTGGCACCTGTACAAATGAATCTTCATCAAGTATTATGTCTAAATCAATCAATACATTATCAACAGCAGCCTCTGTGCTATCTCGGTCTACCAAAGTGTTTTCCACCCATTCAAGTTTATTAGCATACTATTCAATTTCAGGAATTATGTGGTGGATGTAAGGAGATAATTTATTATTTTGTTACCTATTGTAAATGAAGTCTAAGGGGTTATATCTCCAGATAAAACTTTGTTTCAGTCTTAGTCTTTGGAGGATTTCCTTTGCTACCTTTCCTGCTTCCCTACTGTTACATATCAAGGGGGCAAGCTGATCTTCTATCCTAAGTTGAGCTTTCTTCTTGGCTTTCAGAAAGTGCACCTCATCTGAATTGATCATTTGCCTATAGTACTCCAGAGCAAACAATCTCATATGGAGGTATCTAGGAAGTTTGTAGGGAGCCAGCTGACAACCATAGATTTTGATTTCAGTGTGGTTTTGGTATAAGTACCAATCCCCCACTCTATATTGTTTTGACAACTGAAGGACCCTCTTGATATCTGCACTGATTTTGGGGGGAGGGCTTCCTAGTAACATAGTTTCCACTGGATGCACAAAGAGATCTATGAAATCAGTATAAGAATATTGAGAGTCATATAGGTGGATCAATGAAGTCCAGAAGACTACCGATCTGGGGTTGCCTCTGGTATCAAGCTTCTGGAGTGCGATTGGGAATTTGTCAGCTTGATAATACAGGAAAAGATGATATAAAACTAAGGAATATTTGAACACTCTTTCATTATCCATCCTCATGAATTGATCATGCATCTTATCAGCAATGAACTTAGCAAAGTCAAACATGATGGCTGGGGGTTGTCCAGGAGAGTAGATAGACATAAAGGATACAATAATTTCATCAACAAATTCACTTGTGGTTTGGCCTAACACACTGGATATCATTTCTATGATGTCTCAGCCAAGATTAGAGAAAATAGTCCACATGTAAGGGGGAGGATCCTTTGGAGTGTATTGTTTTTCCCTAATGAAAGTCTGGAAAAACCTAGCAAGTTTGATTGAGGTGAGTGTAGGGAATCTATTAAGTAAATCTCCAATAGAAAGAGGGGTCAGGTTTTGGCTTGGTTGTAACTGTAGCATTTGATTTATGGACTTAGCAGTGATGGTAAACAATACAGACTGGTCTGGGGTCATTACTACTCTCTGAGTAGGGCTATAGTTCATGTGGTAGTAGTGGATAATCTCTGGGAAAATATGAACTCTGGGGAACTGGTATTTGGGTAAACCTGATTCCCAAAGTCCTATGCAGTCTGCATGGTTTAGGTACTGGTCTCTGTACTTGCAGTATAGTTTCAAAGGGGATTCTTGGACAGAGGTATCTTTAATCTGGAAATCTTTATCTGCCAGTGGAAGATGGTCTAAATCCCTATGAGGAGTAGAAATGGGCATGACATTCAATGCAATTGGGGCAGACATCCTTGGTTCTTGTGGATTCAAGGACGGGGGTGAAGGGTTTTCAGTGAAATTTGGGAAAAATTGGTCCAATTCAGAGTATTTGGAGTCGCTGGGCAATTTTCTTACTGAATTACTAAGTAATTTGAAGCAATTGAGTTTAGGTTTGGGAATAAAACAGGGTTTCTTGGCGAATTTGGGTAAATACCTAGTTTCGGCTCTTGAATGGAGTAATGGTGACTATGCACTGTTTGTAGGAAGTGCACGTGATTGGAAGGAGGTTTGGAGTTTTAGCAGCTTCAGTAAGTTGGCAGTTGGACATGGGTTGACGGTTGCACGTACTCTGGTGCTTGCATGGAGGTCTGAGTGGTATTTTTCCATGATAAAAAAAAACATTGATTTTTTTAGTTTTATTCATAAAGTCAATGATTTTGGCGGGTACGCTGGGAAAAGGAGACTTGGCATTGAGTGGGGGATGTGACATTTTGTCGCTTAGCGAGAGGTGGTAATTGGGATCGTATCACACCGCTTTTGGGATGAAGTGGTTTTGGGGTAAGGCCACCCGATGCCATTCATCAGGCGCCATGTAGTGGCGGGGTGAATAGTAAAACCACCCATATCGTGCAGGTAAATGTCGGCCTTCCGAGGCTGCTCAATATGAGCGGTGACCGTTGTATCAACCGGGGTCAGATCGCACGGTGATCAGGGCAATGAATTGGTGTGAGGTTTAATGGAGGGGCCCGGCGGGGTTTTAATTAGTGGAGGGATTAATTAATGAGGATTATGAAGCTTTAATGACGCCGGGAACGATTTCATTACTGGAGACAGATTATTAATTAATCACTGATTGATTAATTAATTTTTTTTTCAGCGGTGGGTCAAGGTTATTAATTAGTCATTGATCAACTTAATTAACCCTTTAATCAGTTTATTAATTAAGTTTATATTTCAAACTTCGTGGGATATTAACATATGGGTTTAATAAAATATAAGGGACAAGGGCCATTATAGGGATTTAGATAATAAGGTTAATGAATTAATATGAAAAGCACGGAAAAACAAAGTGCGCTAAGTATAATGTGTTTTGAATTTTATTTACAGTTTCACATAGAACATTATAACTTAGGCTAAATGCGCATTTGTGGGTTTTTGTGGAAGAGGGGTTTGCTTGGGGGTGATTACTTTCCCTAGGAAAATGATGCTTTTACCTTAGGAAAAGGGATTTTTAAGCGGAAAATGAATGAATTTAAGGGGGTGAATGTTTGTGAGGGGGATTTTAGTACTTAGGACCTACAAGTTATTGGGCCAAGGGTCTGGTCGTCCCTCCAGAAGTCAATGAAATTCTCTAAGCCCCTTTAACTTAAGGTTTTAGGCACTTTTGACTTTTCTTATGGGAAGTTTGTAAAATTAGGGGTAAAATGAATGGTGAAATTAATCTTTTGACTTTGTGTAAATGCTCAATTATCATCCATACTTTAGCAACTTGATGATGAAAGTAAATGATATGATTTTATCTAATCATTCATCACAATTTTTAAATCATGCAACTACTTACCCATCTATTCATCCTACCATTTTTTCTACTCTTTATTAGGGTGCACTTATGCTGGCAAACCCTTATCAAAACATTTTTCTTTTCTTTTACAATAGAAATTTATCTAAGTCTATCCTTATTACATCCAAGGGATCAGATTAAATAGTTGAGCTCCTTTTATTCACTCTACCTAATCATTATCTGCCAAGGTTAAACAGTTTGGTTAGATTTTCATTCTCTATCTATAAACATGAATTTTGAAACATGGAATAACTAAGATTAAACTGTTTGATTACCATGGATTGTGGCATGAATAACAAGTTGCACACAATCATTATTATGCAGAAAAGTAAATAGTAGTGGCGTTTGTACTTGCACACTTTCATGGTATTTTTGTTTTTGGGGTTCATATTCTTTCATTTTTTTTACCTTTTTCATTCTTTTTGTCCTTTAATTTTTCTTTTAGGACATACCCTCTTTACATTTTTTAAATTTTTTTATTTTTTGAATATGGAAAACATTTGCAGAAAGCAAAGGTATGTACATATTACAGATTTGACCTCAGTCATTAAAAAATTATGACTCTTATTGGTATAGGAACATAATAGATGTTACATAGGTATTGCAGGTTTGGTAGTGGTGTTACAACTATGAGATGATTAATGGAGAGAGGACTTGTTGGCACTATTTCCAACCTTGTTTTTTGGCCTTCAAGGTCAATTTGGTAGTGACACTTGGGAGACATGTTTGATCCACTTGCAGATGTGTCAGAAGATTGGAGGCTTGTTCAGGAGCTGAGAAAGATGATCCAATAGGTGGCATAGGTTCAAAGCTGAGAGGTTATGGTTTTCACCTATACTTTGCCCTAGTCACTCCCTTACAAGCTCATAAGAGTGACTGAAAGGTCACAGTTACATTGAGGCATGCTTGTGAGAGCGATTGAAGCTTCTGGTCGATTTTAGCTGGTGTCAAGTGTTGGGCCACTAATTTACCTTTATTATTATCTCTTATTAAAATCCATTTCATCCATTTCTATTGTTCTCTTTATCATAATTGATCATATAATTCCATTTCATAATTATGCATGATTTTGCCAATGATGATTTTTTTAAAACATCACTCACCATTTTAGCCTCCAATACCTCTTCCAGATTTCAAATTTGATCTTCATCTCATAATCAAATATTCCAACACAAAAATTTGCTGGGATAAAAAGTGACAGTTTTGTGTTGGACATTTCAGGAAAACGAAGAAGAATCTTGAAAATATGAGACACGGATTTTGTACAAAATAGACCAAATTATTTTTTCAATGAGTAGTTCTCCAAAATTTGATCTCAATTTAGAGAAAAGCAAGGTTCTTCGAATGACATTTTCGTAGGTTTTCTGCTGTGGCGATTTTCCAAATTTCCCCAATTGCAATACTAGATTTGACTTGCTCCAGCTGAATCATGATGGAAAGATCTCTGAAATCTCATATTTATTATTGAGATTTTTTAATCAATCTAAATTGTAAAGGGAATCATTTTTTAATTAGTTTGTTGTAAATTTCCATTTGTTGTTTGTGTATTTAAAAGATACAAATCAAAGAGAAAAGGGAGATAACACATATGGAGCAGATCAAATATTGAAGGATCTTCCTTTCATGTGTAACAACAAAAATTTAGTTTTTAATTCCTTTTTATGAATTAATGAGAATATCAACATATCATAACTCGGTGTAGTCCATAATTCTCAGCCACGACCTTGATCAGAGAGTTGGGCCCACTCTTTCAATCAGGTGTTGTTGGATACAGTTCATGTGGATAGGTATGCTTTCCAATTGTATCGTTAATGATTTATGATTGTTGTTTCATTTCTTTTCTACTTTATTATCTTGCTATTATTTCAGAATTGTTGTTACTTTAGATTTTTGTTACTTAGAGTTGGTGTTATTTATTTTTTTGTTACTCGATCTGTAGAAATCTTGGACCTTTTATTTCATAATTTCTCAATACTGGGTAGGGAACTTGTGGCCTACATAGACCTTGCATGATAACCTTGAAATAACGAGACACACTCCAGATTGATAAATAAATGTAAGAGGGACTGAATCTATAAACTTGTATTAAGACCCCAAAAAGATTCTAGTTTGGGGGAGTGCTACTTTCACTAATCTATTTATCATGACCACACCATTAATATTCTTTATTATCCATCAATCTCCTTATTCATTCTCAAAACCTCCCTTATTCCATGTTGTTATACACCAAGCAAGAATTTCAACAATAACCACTTCAATTTGTTTTCTAGTGTATTGCATGAGGACATGCAACATGTTCAGTTTGGGGGAGGAGTTGTTATGCATGATGGATGTTTTCTCATTTCTTCCTCATTTAAGGCATACAATTTCACTTTTAAACAGTGCATAAATTTTTTTGCATATATCTTTAAAACTATCAACTAGATTCTTGTGATTTTGAGACAGAAACAATGTATCATTAAAATGAACAAACCCAGAAAACTTCAAGCTAAATTAGTTTGTAAGACTCTAGAAATTATGCACCGTCATCTACAACCATTATACTTATATCTTGGGATCTTTGGATCATATAGCTCTGATTTTTGGAGTGAAGAGGTATTAATATAGTAGAAATCTTCTTGCAAAATTTCAGCGAGATTTGATTTGTAGTTTTGAGAAAATGGTTAATGAAATTTGTTGTTACTTGTATCATAGTTTGCTACAACTTCATATACATATGGTTGAAAGTCAATGTGCAAATTGTTACAGCTTCACCAACATTGCTAGAACTGAATAACTATTGTTTTAAAGAAGCATTTGGGGAAGAATCATGTTGTTCCATCAATATCATGAGTTGGGGTGAGCATTTTGATTATTGTATTAAAACTTGGTTAATACAGAGACATTGGGTTGCATGAGAACATGCAACATGTTTAGTTTGGGGGAGATGTTGGGCCACTAATTTATCATTATTATTACCACTTCTTAACACCCATTTCAACCATTTCTATTATTCTATTTGCCATAATTCATCATATAATTCCGTTTCATAATTACTTATGCTCTTGTAGACAAGTAATACTTGTTCTCCTTTATTTTTGATAAATTGATGATTATTATGCATGATTTTTCCAATGATGGTTTTGTTATTGTTGGGTTGTGTTATATTCGTTACACGACTAGCCCACGTAGTTAACCGGGGGGTTAGAAGGGGGGCAGAGACCCCCCATTCATTGCGTTGATTGCGTAGTGGGGGGGGTCACAGGGGGTTTGAGGGATGCAGGTAACCCCACTCTACGGGGTCCGTGGAAACACCTTGGAAAATTCTGGTTTTGGACCCTATGTTAGGTTGGATGGACCTACCTATGGTTTTGTGCATGATTTTCGCACATGGTTTTGGACACTATGGTTTTTGGTCCATGGTTTTGGACGCGATGGTTTTCAGTCCATGGTATTGGATGCTTCAGCATGTATAAATATGTATTATAACATTGAAAGGAACATAATGAAAAATCAAATTGGTAGTCCTGGTTTTGGGATCCAGAGGAAAATCTCTGTGTATATGTGTTTTATGTGTTATGCTCTCGCATTGTTTATTTTCTGTGTTTTAGAATTCATATGCAGGTAATTTTTGTACGGGGTTAAAACCTACATTTGGTATCATAGTTGTTTTGGCTTCAAGGGGATGCCTTTGTTGCTGAGGGGTTTCACTCGGGCTTGTGGTAGACCCTGTTCAATGGGAGATCTACGAGATCGATTCTAGTGGTGAAAGAAGATGGCGAGCAGTGGAAAGATAAAGATCGAGAAATTTAATGGTCAGAGTTTTGAGTTATGGAAACTCAAGATGGAGGATCTGTTGGTGGATAAATATTAGTGGATTGAGGTAGATCTAGGTACTAAACCAATGGGAGTGTCCAATAAAGAATAAAAGAAGTTAGATCGGAATGCAAAGAGCACAATACGATTGTGTGTCTCAGATTCAATATTGCTGAATGTATCAGGGAAGCTACGGTGAAGGCTTTGTGGGACAAGTTAGGGACTTTGTATCAGTCTAAGTCTCTGGTGAATAAACTCTTCCTACGGAAAAAACAGTATAACCTGAGGATGAAAGATGGAGACTCAGTGATAGATCATCTGAATGCATTTAATACTGTGGTAAGTCGGTTATTGTCTATTGATATCAAAATTTCAGATGAAGATAAGTGCATTAGTTTGTTGTGTTCTCTACCAGAGTCGTGGGATAGTCTGGTTATTGCAATAGGTAGCAATGCAACTACCTTGCAGTTTGATGAAATAGTCTCAGCCTTGCTGATGGAGGAGATGAGAAGAAAAAATATGCATAGCCAGAATGGTGATTCCTTGTCTATATGAGGATGGTCCTAGAACAGAAGCAAAAATAAGTCATCGAGTGGGAGATCTAAATCTCCAGGAAAACCGGTAAAGGTGGTGTGCTGGAAATGTGGAAAGGAAGGGCACTACAAAAGGGACTATAAATCTAAAGCTCCTGACAAAGGAAAGGGATATGATGATGCTCCTTCTGCAGAGATGAAAACCACCTCAAATAAAGGTGGGGATGTGTACTTGGCTTCTTCAAGTACACATGTAGCTCATGAGGCATGGTTGATTGACTTAGGTGCATCCTTTCACTTTACTCCCCATAGAGAGTGGTTCTGCGAGTATGAGAAATATGATGGTGGTGATGTCTTCTTAGGGGATGATAGGAAGGCTATAATCATTGGTCGTGGAAAAGTAAAGTTGAAGTTGCAAGGTGGAAGGGTTAGAACACTTCCGGGTGTTCTACATATTCCTGCATTGGCCAAAAATTTGATTTCTGTGAGCAAGTTGGATGATGCAGGTGTAAAAACAATTTTCGAGAAGGATACGTACAAGATGGTTTTGGGAGCACTGGTATTGATGCAGGGAGTTCAAATTGGAAATCTGTACAAGCTACAAGGTAGCATTGTTGTTGATGGGTGCAACAGCTCTGTGGTTCCTGAAAGTGGAGCAGAAAATATAGCACTCTTTGGAGAGAAGACCATGCTGTGGCATCAAAGGCTTGGCCATATTGGAGAGAAGGGCCTTCGAATATTTCATGGTAAATGTATGGTATAAGGTATGAGTAATAACTCTCTGGATTTTTATTTCTGTGAAAATCGTGTATATGGGAAGCATAATTGGGTGAGTTTCCCCTCTGGTGGTAAGAGGGCGAAACAAATATTAGAGCTTGTGCATAGTGATGTGTTTGGACCTATGCAGGTTCCATCACTGGGTAAATCTATGTACTATGTATCATTTATAGATGACTTCTCAAGGAATACATGAATATATTTCCTTAAGAAGAAATATGAATTCTTTGACAGGTTTAAAGAATTTAAGGCTGTGGTGGAAAACCAAACAGAGAAGAAGATAAAGGTGTTGAGGACAGATAACAGTGGAGAGTTTTGCAGTAAGGAATTTGAAAAATTCTGTAAGAAGTGTCATATAGCACGACAGAAAACTACTCCATATACACCTCAGCAAAATGGAGTTGCAGAAAGAATGAACAAGATGTTGATGGAAAGGGCAAGAAGAATGCTTAGTGGTGCTAGTTTAGGACAGGAATTCTGGGTAGAGGCGGTGGAGACAACATATTACCTGGTCAATAGATCACCTTCATCAGTGTTGGAGGATAAGACTCCACAAGAGGTATGGACTAGTGAGAAACCCTCTCTTTCACATCTGAGGATATTTGGATGTGATGCATATGTACATGTTCCAAAGGAGAAAAGAACCAAGTTGGATAGTAAATCTGAAAAGTGCATCTTTATTGCGTATAAAGATGGTTTAAAGGGTCATAAGCTTTGGAACCTAGTAACAAGGAAGGTTTTGTACATCCGAGATGTGGTGTTTAGGGAGGTGAAAGATGTTATTAAACATGAAGTAAAACCAAAGGAACCTGAGAAGATAGAGTTTGAGCTAAAGGAGGAAGAATCAAACTCTACAGCAGAGGAGGAATTAGAAGATGAAGAGCCACAAACTCTGGGTGTAAGAAGATCAATTCGAGAAAGAAGGCAGCCAGAAAGGTATAGTCCATCTGCTTTCTGTTCAAATTTTTCTTTATCTATTACTGATGATGATCCCAAAACTATGAAGGAAGCAGTAGATTCAGAGGATGGAAAACTTTGGAAAGAGGTCATGGTTGATGAAATGGCACTTTGTACAAAAATGAGTCTTGGGATCTAGTGGAGTTGCCAGCTGGAAGGAAACCCATTGGCAGCAAATGGGTGTTCAAGAAGAAGATAAATGCAGAAGGGAAGGTGGAGAAATACAAAGCTCGATTGGTAGAAAAAGGTTATTCCCAGGTGCCGGGAATTGATTTTGGTGATATTTTTTCTCCTGTTGCCAAGGTAACTTCTATTAGATTACTTTTATCTGTTGCTACTACTTTTGATTTTGAGGTAGAACAGATGGATGTGAAGACAACGTTTCTTCACAGGGATCTAGAAGAGGAAACGTACATGAAGCAACCTGAAGGCTTTGCAGTGAAGGGTAAGAAAGAACTGGTATGCAAGTTAAAGAAGTCTCTATATGGGTTAAAACAGTCACCAAGGATGTGGTATCAAAAATTTGATACATTTATACGGGGACTTGACTTCACCAGAAGCAAAGTAGATCACTGTGTGTATTTTAAATTAATTGGTGACCATGTTATTTATTTGGTCTTGTATGTGGATGATATGTTGCTGGTTGGAAATGACAAAGAAATTATACGGTACTTGAAGACCCAGTTGTCCTCCAAATTCGACATGAAAGATCTTGGTGCTACAAACTATATTTTGGTCATGGAAATTAAAAGAGATCAGGAAAAGAGGAAGCTCGGGTTAAACCATAGGAAGTATGTCGAGACAATATTGCAAAGATTTAATATGCAGGATAGTAAACCAGTGAAGGTTCCTATTCCTCTAGGTGTAAAGTTATCTATTGAACAATGTCCCAAGACAAAAGAAGAGGAAGAGGACATGTCCCGTGTTCCATATGCAAGTGCGTTCGGTAGCCTGTTGTATGCAATGGTCTGTACTAGACCAGACATTGCACATGCAGTGGGAGTATTGAGCAGATTTATGTCAAAACTAGGAAAGGAGCATTGGACAACAGTGAAGCGGGTTTTCAGGCATTTTCATGGCACTAGTGATTATGGTTTGTGCTACCAAGGAAGACCAGGATTGGACAAAGTGTTGGATATTCATGGCTTTGTTGATGCAGATTGGGCTGGAGATCTGGGTCAGAGAAGATCTACAAGTGGGTATGTGTTTAACCTATTTGGAGGTGCAGTCAGTTGGATGAGTAAGAAACCATCTGTTGTGGCACTATCAACTACAGAGGCAAAATACATGGCAGCCATTCATGCATGCAAGGAAGCAGTTTGGTTGCAAAGATTGTGTTCAAGTATGGGGTTGGTACAGGGAGCTATAAGGATACACTGTGATAGCCAAAATGCAATTTTCTTGGCAAAGAACCCCGCATATCATTCAAAGACAAAGCACATTGATGTTCAGTATCGCTTTGTGAGGGATATGAAAGAAGAAAAAAAAGTGTTGCTAGTAAAGGTGGACACTTTGAAGAATATTGTAGATGCATTGACAAAATCTGTGAGCTCTGAGAAGTTATCTTGGTGTATAAAAACAATGGACGTTGCAGGGTTGGATAAATGACTAAGCTCTCTTGCGGCTCCTTGTGGAAATAAAACAACAAGTGGGATAATGTTGGGTTGTGTTATATTCTTTCCGCTACTAGCCCACATAGTTAACTGGGGGGTTAGAAGGGGGGTGGAGCCCCCCCTTCATTGCGCTGATTGCGTAGTGGGGGGGTCACAAGGGGTTTGAGGGGTGCAAGAAACCCCACTCTATGGGGTCTGGGGTAGTGCCCCAAAAAATTTTGGTTTTGGACCCTATGTTAGGTTGGGCGGACCTACTTATTATTTTGTGCATGATTTTTGCACATGGTTTTGAACGCGATGGTTTTTGGTCCATGGTTTTGGACGAGATGGTTTTTAGTCCATGTTATTGGATGATTCAACATGTATAAATATGTATTGTAATATTGAAAGGAACATAATGAAAAATAAAGCTGGTAGTCCCGGTTTTGGGATCCAAAGGAAAATCTCTCTGTATATGTGTTTTATGTGTTATGCTCTCGCATTATTTATTTCTGTGTCTTAGAATTTGTATGCAGGTAATTTCTGTATGAGTTTAAATCCTACAGTTATAACATCACTCACCATTTTAGCCCCTAATATCTCTCTGATATTGGAAATTTGATCTTCAACTCATAATCAAATATTCCAACTCAGAAATTCATTGGGATAAAAAGTGACAGTTTTGCGTTGGACATTTTGGGGAAACGCAGAAGAATATTGAAAATCGGAGACACGAGTTTTGTGCAGAATAGACCAAATTATTTTTCTAATGAGAAATTTTCCAAAATTTGGTCTGGATTGAGAGAAAAGAAAGGTTCTTTGAATGACATTTCCATAGATTTTCTGTTGTGGTTGTTTTCCAAATTGCCCCAATTGCAATACCATATTCGACTTGGTCCAGCTAAATCATGATGGAAAGATCTCTCATATCTCATCCTTCTTATTGAGATTTTGTAATCAATCTAAATTGTAAAGGGAATCATTTTGTAATTAGTTTGTTGTAAATTTCCCTTTGTTTTTTGTGTATATAAAAGGCACAAATCAGAGAGAAAAGGGAGATAACACATATGGAGCAAATCAAATATTGAAGGATATTCCTTTTGTGTGTAACAACAAAACTTTAGTTTGTAATTCATTTTTATGAATTAAGGGAAATATGAGCATATCATAGCTTAGTGTAGTCCATAATTCTCAGCCACAGCCTTGATTGAAGCGTTGGGCCCACTATTTTGGTTAAGTGTTGTTGGATACAGTGGGTGTGGATAGGTATGCTTTCCAATTGTATCGTTAATGATTTATGATTGTTGTTTCATTTCTTTTGTTTCTTTATTATCTTGTTGTTATTTCAGAATTATTGTTACTTCAGATTTTTGTTACTTAGAGTTGGTATTATTTAATTTGTTGTTACTTGATTTGTAGAACTCTTAGACCTTGTATTTCATAATTGCTCAATACTGGGTAGGGAACTTGTGGCCTTCATAGACCTTGCACGATAACCTTGAAATAACCAAACGGACCCTAGATTGACAAATTGATGTAAGAGGGGCTAAATCGATAAACCTGTATTAAAACCCCAACATCAAGCATGCGACCAAGACATTTCACATAATTTTCTTTACATTTCTCGCGTTATTCAGAAGTTAATTATCAAAGAAATTCCTAGAAGCTTTTGTAATTAGTGAAAGAGGTCACAAATGGTTTGAAAATGTCCTACAATTATGTGAATGCATTTAGTGCACAAATAGTGGTCTTAGTGGATTTATTCAGTCCAATTTCCACACCTTTGATCCTAGTCGCAAGCTCAATTTTTCCCTGCAGGTTTTATACTCTTGTATAGTGAGCTTTGTGGTTGTTGATGATGAATGTATCTGAGTGAGAAGATATCAAAGAAGGATATTATGCTTTAGAACTTGAGTAGAGCTTACAATATATGAGTGTTATTGACTAAATAGTGAGTAGATCTGAAGCATGTTGCAAAATATATCAAAATTGAAGTTGTTGGAGTAAGAGACTGTTTGGAGAGTTTGTATGTTGCTAGAGTATATGTTGGTGATCATCTCACACTTATTTTGTGTAGGAGTTACTGATGCATTTGGCACATAGTCGTAGTGTCTCTTGTTGTTGATTGTATTATGCAACATTATTTTGTTGTGAGGGTATGGTTGTATTCAGATTTCATGTGGCCACAGTTTTACTTATTTACATTTTAGTTGATGACGATAGATTGTTTTTGAGAGCATGTATGAAAAGTTGGTTCCTTGTTGAGCATAGTGTCTAGGAGCCAGTTTGAAAATGCATGAAAGGAGTTCCGCATAGTGGTAGAGGAGCAGTGATAGTGAAGCTTCAACGAAAGGAACAATTTCTCATCCAATGATGGTTGGATAGTCCAATCAGAGTTGGAAAAGGATCGATTGATCGTGGTGGCTTTTAGCAGATGGTAGTTCATAGATCCATAAAGAATAAATTCTTTTGAGCTAATTATTAGTATCGAGTCTCCTAGACGATGCAATAGGGGATTTTTGAGGTCTAAAATGGGCCTCCTAAGAAAAATGTACAACCAAAATAAACTTTATAAGAACCAATAGGATTCAAGATGATGATGTCAACCATGGGAGATAATTCACCATTTTTGGAGTAAAAAATTAAAAAGATAATAAAAAAAATTAATAATAAATTAATTAATTAAAAAAAAAACTACTTTTTTCAACACGAATTTTCAACTTATCTCCCAAAATTTTTACTCAAATTTCAAGCAGGAGTACTCGTTGGATACAAAATTTAATTCCTCATCCAAGGAGTACCCATGTTGTATATGTTAGGACCCTACATTGTACCTTTTTTCTCACATATTTTGCTATCCTTCCGCCCTTTTTCAATCCATATTGAAAGCCTATGATATTGCTTTAATCCATTTTCCAAAGGTATATAACATTTCTTCTCATTACTATATGTTTAATTTGTTTTACATATAATTTTACATTACTTTCATAATTAACCATTGATCGGAAATATATAGTTGTTGAAACAGTCTGAAGTCTGAAGATTAATCATTGCGGTCTACATTGCTGAAACAGTTAGAACATTGCGCAAATCATGTTGCTGAAATAGGCAGTGATTTGCATTTCAGATTCGGCAGCAACAAGAAGAGATCATCAAAGGAGCTGTTACACTAGCCGCAACAACTACATTCCAAAGTCGGAATTGTCACAACCATTGTAACAACATTTTGTTAATGGAAGGACCAATTATCCTATTTTAGCATATCAGGTTTAGGATTTATAATGTAATCAAACGTAGAACAGATGTCTCCTCTAAAAATAGAGGAGACATCAGCATTAGAGGGGGACGGACAGACTACAAGAAGGTCTAGCTGGAAGTAAAGGAACTTGAATCTTTTTGTAATATTATACATTGACAAATGAATAAAATATTGTTCTAAGCATTCCTTATTAGTTCCTTTTTCTGGGGAATCTTGTGAGAAGGAAAGGGCCCACCTTCCTCACAAGATTCACCCATTAATTCCTACAATGTGTTAAATATTATTTTTCATTCATACCTTGTTAAACTTTGTTTGTTGAAATTACTTATGCGATATTGGAACTCTGTATTTATTGTTGAAACTTTGTTTCTATTTGACTATTGCATTGTTTTCATAAATTAATTCATAGGTAATCAGTGATTATTCTAATTGGTAATCGGGTTTACAGAGTGAGTTTGTGAAGCATGGTAATTAGAAATAGGTGCTGAAGATTCCTGCTTGGGGAATAGGGTCCTGTTCTTTGTTATAGCACAACTAGTCTTTTCCTCTGCGGATTGGTTTCTTTTCCTAGATTGTTCTTTTTAATGTAATCCAGGATTCTTTTGATAATTGTCTGCAATAGAGAGATTGTTCCTACTGTAACTCAAAGTAGAACTTCAGTTTGTTTAAAGCAAGGTGTAATTAGTGTAATTGTTACTACAACTTTTCATTGCTTTTGGGATTGAGCATATACAGTGTGTGATTGCATTTGAAACAAACAGATTTCCCTGGGTTGAAAATTCATGTAACACTTGGTTTTTTAAATTAATAAGCAATTAAAGTGACCAACATTTTGGCGCCATTTCCGGGGAAGGCAATTGTAGATTTCAAAAGCATTGATGTTTTTCTTTCAGATGTGAAAAATGCATGAGAGGGCGCAAGAAAATTAACCCTACAGGTGGAAAGGGCAAAGGGAAAGGAGGAAAAAAGACCTTTATTGACGAGATTATATCAAAGGTTGAAACTTCTCAGAGGCTAAGCTCTCGAAAGCAAAATCCTCAGCTCTCCCTTCAAACAAACTACGAAATAGAGGAAGTTGTGAGCCCTGAAATATTTGAGGAACCAGTAGAAGACATTGAGGAACCAGTCGAAGACATTGAGGAACTAGTCAAAGACATTGAGGAACCAATTGAAGACATTGAGAAGCCAACAGAAAACATTGAAGACAGAGCAAGTGCAGTAGGAGAACAAGCAATGGAAGGGAACAATGAAGGATTCTTTGGTGGAGGACAGGTAGAACCTGAAGGAAGAGATGAGAATTTTCTCTCTACCTTAGGATTTCCTATTGGTGATCTTCCCAGAGGAGCAACTCCCATGAATAATATCCCACTTTCAGCCTTACCTAACTTCCATGGTTTATATTTTGAAGATCCTAATGAGTTTCTTTTTTAGTTTGATATATTATGCAGAAGCTATGATTATGTTACTAACGCTTAAAAAGTGAAGCTATTTCCAGCAAGACTAAAAGGAAATGCACTAAGATGGTTCATGAGTCTAGGAGGCCATGTAATCACAACATGGGAATAGATGAAACATAAGTTTCTGCTCAAATATCAAGACTACTGTCGGATGAGAGAAAAAAGAGAGGAACTATTTAAGATGGTACAAAAGGAAGACAAAAATCTGGACGACTTTGTGGAAAGACTACAATATAATCTACATAGATCTAATCATCCCGATGTAAGTAAAGATATTCTTAAAACAATATTATTGAAGAGGGTGAGGGATGATTGTCTAGATATGCTAAATATGCTTGGTAAAGAGGACATATCTAAAGAATCATATGATGAAATTGTTAACCTCTATAAAAGATGTTCAAGAGGAGCTGCAAGGAATTTATCAAACAATAGGGATAATACATATTCAAGAGTTCAAAAATCAGCCGGCGGAGGAGCAGCAAGAGCTGAAATAGGTAATTTACATGAGGAATTTAAAACTGAAATGTTAAGTTCTTTTGCTTCACAGATTGACCCCTTCCAAGTTAAGAAGAAACAAGCAGAAGCAGAAGCTGCTTTGGCTGTCTTTTGTCCCAAATGCAGAGATAAACACCCACTAAGGGAATGCCCATTAGGCATAGTGTCAATTTGCACCCTTTGTGAGAAGGATCATGAAACACAACAATGCCCTTCTTTACCAAGAATAAAAGTAGCATTACAACCAACTAAAGAAGAAGCTGAAGCAGTCTATCTGTTGACATAGAGAAGACAATGGCAACCACGAGGACAAGGTATGAACTCTAATATGACATTTACGTATTCTAGTCATTGGAACAATTATCCTTCTTTTAATCAAGCAAATTACCCTCCCTTTAACCAGATGCAATACCTGCCCTTCAATAAAATGAATTACCCACCCATGCAACAAACAAACCCTCCCTTTGTAGATCCAGCAATGTGGACTCCTTGGCCTCCACAACAACAATCTTACTTTAACCAATGGAATCCAAACTGGAGGGGTCAAAAACTCCCGTTTCCAAATCAATTTCCTCATTTTCAGCAACCACTCCCTCTACCATCAGGTGCTCCACCAAATAGTCAAATGAAGAGACCCTAGCTACCTATACAACCAAACCCTAACCCCAATAATAAAGTTGTGCAAGTTATTGATATTTAGAACCAGCCTATAATTCCTGTTTTCCCTGCGCAGTGTAATGATATTCATTTACGATCTGGGAAAATAGTTGAACCCATTATTGATGATGTTACCTCTTCTGATTCTGATAAAGAAGAGACAAAAAAAAAATGATTCACATAAGGAGGTACAACCAACCTCTAATAAGGGTGTTGAAACAACAAAGCCACCACTCCGTGAGCGTTTAGCTTTGACTAAAAACGTGAGCCACCTGCTTTCAATCTTTTGGGGGAATTACAGAATCTTTATGTTAAAATTCCACTTTTGCAAGCACTAAGAGATGTACCGATTTATGCCAGAACTATGAGAGATATTTGTCTTAAGAAACCCAGTAGGAAAGCTAAAGATCCCCTTACAGTTCATGTTATGGGAGACCTATCTGCCTTAATGACTGGTAAAGCCCCTCCTGTTAAATATGGTGATCCCGGCCATCCTACTGTTACAGTACAAATTGGAAAAACAATCATTTCGCGAGTTCTGGTAGATCTAGGTGCTTCTATAAATATTATGACTCTTGAACCTTCACAACTGTTACAGCTAAAGAATGTAATCAGAGAGACACCAACCATTCTAGAGTTAGCTGACCATTCTACAATCAAACTGGAAGGATTCATTGAAGACCTAATCATCTCAGTTGAATCCTGGAATTACCCAGCTGACTTTGTGGTATTACAGACTAAAACAAAGTTGGGGGGGCATCCTCTAATTCTGGGAAGGCCTTGGTTGGCCACAGTCGATGCCTTTATCAGCTGTAGATCTAGTTCAATGAAAATTTATAATGGATATGAAACCAAGTAGCTTACTCTCTACCCTCACGCCACACCCATGATTAATAATGATAATTCTGTATGGTTGGACTATGATGATAATGCTACTCAACCTATTTTGACTATCAGACAAGCTCTAAGCCTTAAAGATACCACTGAGGATGAAGTAATTAATAATTTTATTTGTGAACCCTCCTTAGTGACTTCTGAAACACATAATCAGTTGGCTGCAATATTTAAATTTGAGACCCAGGAAAAGCTTAAATCTGAAGATCTACCTCAAATATCAACTACTGTCTCCTCTAAAAGCATAACAGTGGAAATCGAACCTGGCAAGACATTAAACATAAACCCCAACTTGTCAGATGTTGAAACATAGCAACTAATGAAGTTACTTCTTGAAAATAAGGAATCATTTGCATGGGACTATATAGATATGAAGGGAATCTCTCCTGAATTATGTACTCATCACATCTATATCAAGGAGGGTTGCCGACCAATCTGTCAACCCCAGTGACGAATGAATCCTAATTTAAGGGAAATTGTCAAAGAGGAACTTCAAAAATTTCTTAATGCAGGGTTTATATATCCCATATCTGACAGTGAATGGGTTTCTCCGTTGGTAATAGTCCCTAAGAAAAACGAGAAATGGAGAGTGTGTGTAGATTATAAAGCCTTAAATAAAGCCACTCAAAAGGATCACTTTCCCTTGCCATTCATTGATCAGGTTTTAGATAGTTTGTCAGGAAGAGATTATTCTCATTTTTAGATGGTTTTAGTGGGTATAATCAAATCAAAATTGCACCCCAAGACCAAGATAAGACCACTTTTACTAGTCCCTGGAGAACTTTTGCCTATAGAGTTCTCCCATTTGGACTATTTAATGCACCGGCAACCTTTCAAAGAGCAGTTATAGGAATCTTCTCTGATATGCTTAATGACTCTATGGAGATGTTTATGGATAAATTTACTCCTTATGGTGTGTCTTTTGAGGATGCATTACAAAACCTTGAGAAAGTACTTAAACGTTGTGTACAAGCACACCTTTCCTTAAGTACTGAAAAATGTTATATGATGATGAATGAAGGAATTGTACTTGGACACTTTATTTCATTTCAAGGAACTCAGGTAGATCCATCCAAAATACAGGTAATTCAGAACCTTCCTATTCCTAGAACACAAACTGATGTGAGAAGTTTTTTAGGACATGGAGGATACTACAGAAGATTTATCAATTTTTTTTCCAAAATAGCTTCTCCTTTGTTTGCGTTACTTATGAAAAATGCTGAATTCAAGTGGACTAATCTTTGCCAAGAATCATTTGTTGAACTCAGGCAACAGTTATCTACAGCTCCTATTTTAACGGGACCTAATTGGGCACTTCGCTTCTATCGTGGCGGAAAAAGTCGTTTGTGCGGGCACAACTGACCTCCCTAGGAGTCTAAACTCTCTAGCGACAAACAAGACAAAATGGAGCGATCTTTCTCTAAATACACCTTTTAAAACATGAAAACTACAAGTTTTTAGGCTTACCTTATTCCAAAACGCTGTTGTTGTAGTCCGTCCTTGCCGATCCGGATGAGCTCCTCCTTCACATCAATTCCTGCAACCACAAACAATCAAACAATTACCAAGCACTTGCATCTCATATAATAAAACATATATTCAACATGCAGACCAAGGAACACATGAAATAACTCATTAACACAAGCTATTGAGAAAAATGAACCAGTTTGTATTAATAACGAAACAAAGAAACTCTTACAACCTGGCCTTGGTGTTGTGCAAGTTCCTCCCAGGGTCCATCAAGGGTTTTCCTCTACTTTGACAAAGCTCACCCACTTCCAAGTAGAATCAAGCAAAGACAATCTCTCCTCACAAGGTTCTAAATGGGAGTCCTAATTCCTGCAGCATTTACCCAAAGAAAATGTATAGCTTCAACCTCTTCTCCCTCTGGCTCAATGCCTTTATTTATAGTGCTGTAAAGAGGTTATTCAGGTCCACCATCAATGGGATAATCCCCCTCTTTGGGTGGGATAGCTCCCTTATTGATGGGATAAGTTCCTCCTTTATAGGGATACATGAACCAACTGGAGGCGCATCCATTTCATCAAACCGACCTCTAGAAAGTTCTAGAAGTAACCACAAGTAACTTTTTTAAGATGAAACTTGCGCATTTTGCCTTTTACAGAAGGACGCACCTGTCCCTTAACATACAGAGCGTCCAAGGACGCAGCCTTTGTGAACATTGTAAGCGTCCCCGCAGGTAAGGCTTGAGAGAACCTGCGTCCCCAGAGATAAACACATTTTTTTACAAGACTTTCTCTCTTCTTTGAGTTTGAGATGGATAGCAGAGGCATAAGACTTGCCTAAGAGGGTAGCATGACTGTTGATTGAGCCATACTAACTGTAAATAGTCATGGTGACATTTTTTAGTGTAACAGATTGCCCCCTAAAGTGCGAAGCCTGGAATAGATTAGGGTTTTGTAATTCTAGGAAGGGTGAAGCGCTTTATCATTTCAAGGATTGTCTTGTGGATGACCTGGTTGGAACCTGCAATTTTCAACACAAAATACATGTATAAGATTATATCATCACTGAGGTAGGCATTCCCATACTCAGATTCAAAACTTTAACTAATGGACTAACTACTCTGATACAGGAATGATCTTGCAGTACATCATTTTTTTAGACTTTTGTAGACACAGTATGGACGCAGCCATCTGTTTATGATTAGTCTACATAGATAATGAATACAAAACTCCTCGCAGCCTGGATGGTAGAAACTAGATCCAGGGTCTTCACTTCTACTTCCCGAATTGGTACGATTCTAGCCATGTGATTAAATGATTTGATGTCGAACATGTTAGAAACCGCTTGATTACCAGTCGATGATGTAAACTGTTGACAAGCGTGAGAGAGACCACCAGTAATGTCAATGGTTCTCAAAGTACCAAGCACAACCCGTGAAATGTGAATAGATGTTTTGATGTCGAACACTTCACGGAATCCTTTGATCGAAAGTCAATGATGTAAACTGACGTCAAAGGCGAGAAACCTGCCATTGATGCATGCAGACTTCAAGGTACTGTCGATTCCTAAGTCATCTTTCTAGATAATGTGTCGATGTCGATAGAAAGCGACCCGTTGCAGGCAAGCCCGCAACACGAAATCATTGTTCAAGTTGAAGAAATGTTGCTGTAAGGACTGACTCAGGGATGGTCAAATGGATGACAAGTATTTTGCAGATGAAAGTTTTGCTTGCAGACCTCTTGAACACATAACGACACGACAGATGGCTTGGTGACGAATAACTCAAAGTTAATCCCCGGAACCCGGTTAAAGACTTTCAAAGTGGTTTGATCAACTGTGAGGTAAAAGATTTCCCAACCCAGGTGAATGAAAAAGTGTCGTGTTCAAGAGTGGTAATAAAGTTTCTTTTGAGACAAAAGGTAACAAACAGGTTCATTCTTCTCTCTTTTCCCCCACCATTTCTGGCAAGTACCTCTTTATTTTTAACAAGCTTGAGGAGGATAACATATGCTTGATTATAAGCTCATCCTTCGGACGAGTCCAACCTAGTTTAAATTCGAACCCTAGGAAGGAGTGGTTCGTTCCTGTTTGTAATTGAACAGGTCCTCTACTGTAAAAGTTTAACGAGCCCAGTATAGGAAAAACTCGGCGTTTTTCAATTTTAGAGAGTCTGAAAAAACAAAAGGAGACTCCACGTTGAACTTTTTCGTATATTTGTGTCCCTCAAGCCCGAAAAAGTATAAAATAATACCTGGGGGAACCGCTTGATCTTGCGACCAAGGAGTACTTTCATAATAGTGTCGTTGACCTGAAAAGTAAAAAGCGATCAAGGACACGTCGTTTTATTTCCTTATCGAGTTTGAAACGACAAAAACCCGGCAATCTTTTCCTGATTTTGCGGTCAGAAAAGAGCTAAAAGGGGACCGTCCTTTAATTCCGTTTTAACGAGTGTAAAAGAAACGCTCGGCGATCTTTTCATGTTTTAGGAGTCAGAAAAGGGCTTAAAAGATGACTCTGATATTTTTGTTTGTGAAAAATGACAATTTCCCTCGAAATCCCTTTGTCCTGCACAAAAGCAACACATTACTCATACCTGTTTAAAATAGGCAAAAATACATCGAAAAATATCTTTTCATGGTAAAAAATGAACTAATTCATCCAAAAAACCTATAAAAAGACCTTTTACCATGTCATTTTTACCGTTTGACTGTTGAGGTTGAAAAAGGAGCTTTTGACAAGAAACTTCCCGTGGTCGCTGCGGAAAATCCGACCGTCGGAATCGAACGCCGTCTTATCCAGGTATTTTACACATCCTACTCTGCATTTCTATCCGTTTAGAATTAATTTTTAGGTCTTAGTTTCATTTTTTGGGGGGTTTTGGTTTTGGAATGCGCCTTTCGGCGGACGCGGGTGCCCTTCGGGTGACCCGCGTCCCCCGACTTTTTCCTATACAGGAAAATGGTCGGAAGACGTAGTCCGCCTTCAGGCCAGCCGCGTCCGGGCGCCCTGTGCTGTAAAGTCGGGGTGCGTCTTCCGTGAAACGCGCATTTCAAAACCCCAACCTCCTCAAATAACTATCTAAAAATCCCCAAATCAATTTCTAATGACTATTTCTGGTGTGCAGGGCATTAACCATGTTAGATTGGAGAGAAAGAGAGCATGTAGAGGATGATGAAGTTGCAATAAATCATCAACCTTCCCTGGATGCCCTAAGAGCATGCGGGTTATACAAATACTGGACCATACCGGGCATGAGGGGCCAGGTAAGATTCTTGGAATCGCTGGTTGAGCGATGGAATGTTCAAGAACAATGCTTTTACATAGGAGGGCACCAGCTCGAGATAGAGCCCTCGGATGTATACTTTCTCACTGGCTTGCCGAACAGAGGCGAGCAACTCAGTCTCGCGGGGACTAGGCCGGGTGGCCAATCCCTTGATAGTCTTCGCGACGAGTGGTGCACACCTGGGGCTCACCATTCGAAAGGCATAGAGATAAAACACATCACTCTACGTGAACTCAAAGTCATAGCGTTCACGGTTACCAGAATTTGCGGCGCGGCCGCTTTACACATTGCTTCCGGATCCCAAATGCGGATGGCAATTGACTGTTACCAAGGCACCATTTTCAACTGGTGTGAAGCTGTGTCGGCTCATATGAAGAGCCAACTGACCAAGGCAAAGAACGGACGACTAAAGACTTTTGGATATGGGCCTCTAGTCGTGAGCTTTGCCTTGGAGAGAGTTCCAATGCTGATCCCTCAGCAACTCACTGTTGATATCTTGGGTCCTCGAGAGCCAAAGCTGATACGATGGGTTGCGGTGATGGCCCGGCATCCTGACGAGGGTGCGACAGTGGTTCGATTCTCAGATAGTTACTTTCACTGGTTAGAGGACTAGGTTTTTTCGATACAGGACTTTCCGTATGCCGGAGTGGATTTTAGAGGTGATCTGGACATGGTTCTTCCACCGGGAGAACAATGGGATGACAGAGGTACTTTATTTTTCACAAGTTTTTTAATTATGTATTTTTTTTATTTTTCATATATATCGTCTCAAAACTAACAGTAAAATTTTCAAAATGCAGATGTTGGTCCACAGCGTCCAGCCAACCTCCGGCCTTTTGATAGACTACATCCAGCTGCACCGGTACCGGCCCCACAGGACGCGGCTGCAGAAGTACTAGCTGAGTTGGAGCATGATCTAGAGCGTCTCACGGCAGATATACCTGAGACTACTATGGACGACATTCCTACCAGGCTTCAGCGCTTCGTAGTCGCGGTCCCTGGACCGTTTAGGAGATTTTTGCGTAAGGTAGCCCGCGCAGTGGTGTCATACAGAGAGCACCACCAGTGATTGACTAGTCACTTTTGTAGTCACATGTGACATTTTGACTTTTTGTACTATCATTTTGCCGATCATAAGGTGTTTTCAACCTATGATCGAAGACGATGTATATATTTTTTGACACACTTCTATCTATATATATCACTATTACTGGCTTATCCTGTTTAACATATGTGATGAAATGTTTTTAAATTTACTTGCATGATTATCGTAAATGTCTGTCCAACATTCGAGAAGCAATTGCATCTGCTAATGTATTCAAAGACCTTGGAATATGTTGATATTCAATGTAATCAAATTCACGTTCCAAGAGACGCACTCTCAAAAACAACCTTAATAACACAGGATTTCTAATGGCATAAACTCTATTAAGCTGTAATACAACAAGTTCAGAATCTAACCTCACTATCAAACGTCGAATTCCAAATGAAATAGATTCGGATAATAATTCGATCACTGCACTGTATTCTGCAATGTTGTTCGTTGTTTGACCGAGGCTTACCCCATGCATAGAAACTAACTCGTCAGAGGGCGAATAGATAACCCAAGCTGCGGAAGAGATATTCCGTGTACTACGACAAGCACCATCAGCAAATCCAATGTATGTTTGGAGAGGCGTCGACATCTGCAATATCAAGAGTAAAACCAAGATAAGCCAGAATAACGACGAAAAACCACACTCTCTAAGCTAAGCACACTGACTAAACTAACACACTCGCTAGCTAGAAAGAAAATCTAACCTATCTAAAAATTTCTCCATACCCATAATTTAAGCATAATACCTCTTTAGGTAAAGTCCATTTCTGGGTTTACCCAAAGAGTCCCCATCAAAGTCAACTAGCTCATAAGCCCCTTTTGCTAGCTTTCGCTTTACAATGTAGGGCCCATGCCACATGGGAACGAATTTTCCGGCACCTAGCTTATCGTTAGCTTGATCATATAATAGTACTAGGTCTCCTTCCGAAAAACTTCGAGGGGTTACATTTCTATCATACTGAGCTTTCATTCGTTTCGCGTGAGTCTCGATTGCCAATGTAGCGTCACGTCGAGTCTCATCTAATTTAGCCAAGTACAATAAACGTTTCTCCTCTTCGGAAGTAGCTGGAAGTAATTCGACAGCCATTTGAAGTGATGGGATTTCGCATTCAATGGGTAACACAGCTTCCAAGCCATAAACTAGCTGGAAAGGAGTGAACCCTGTTGAATTTTTCACTGAGGTTCGGTATGCCCATAGTGCTGAAAATAACATGTTGTGCCAATTCAACCGATGAACACCAATGGTTCGTCGGATCATGATAACTAGAACTTTGTTGATAGACTCAACCAAACCGTTGGCTTGCGGATAATAAGGAGTAGAGCTATCGTGGCGCAAACCAAGCTGGCTTGTAAGCTCAGTCATCATGACGTTTCGAAAATGGCTCCCATGGTCAGTAATGATTGCTTGTGGGACACCAAACCTAGTTATGATATGATTGAATACGAAAACTGCAGCTGTTTTGCCGCTTGCGTCGAATGTAGGCATCGCCTCGGCCCACTTAGTAAAATAATCAACCGCAAGGATGATATACGCATGCCCCCCCGCCGAGTGAGGGTTACAAGTAATAAAGTCGATACCCCATTTGGCGAATGGACCAACGGCAATTATAGGGTGGAGAGGAGCAGGTGGAGCGCGCATCTTGCGATCAAACACTTGACAGTTGTGGCACTTCCTGACTGCAATGATACAATCTTTAAACATAGACGGCCAGAAGTAGCCAGCGCGCAACACCTTCTGAGCTGTGGCATACCCAGACATATGACCGCCACATGCTCCAGAGTGACAATCATTCAAAACCCTCTCAGCCTCTTCGTGAGTTAAACAACGTCGAAAAACTAGGTCTGCCCCCCGGCGATAAAGTGTATCTCCAATAATTTTGTATGGCTGGGATTGAAACCGAATTTTTCGACGTTCCGCTTTGGAAGCTTCAGGCCGAAAGGTTTGGGTTTGGAGATAGATGATTATATCCCCGTACCACGGATCTACAGTACTGATAAGAAACAAAGATTCGTCCGCAATGGACTCTTCTGCCACAGTCTCTGTGTCAGCACTCGGGAAATCACACATCAATTCCGCAAAAACTAAGGATTTCTTAGACTTGGACTTCTCGAACTCCAAGTCGAACTCTTGCAGGATAACGATCCATTTAGAGTACTTGCCCCCTAGCAATTGTTTTGTCAAAATGTAAATCATAGGGTTGCAATCCGAAATAACTGTAGTTTTACGGAGAAGAATGTAGTGACGAAAACGCTGGACAGCTTGAACGGCTGCCAGGGCCAATTTCTCCACATGCGAATATTTTAGCTCAGTGGGATTCAAGGTCCTACTAAGATAATATATCACATGCTCCGCTCCGAATTCATCTTCTTGAACTAACACCATTCCAATGGTGGAATGCGAAGCTGCGAGGTATAAGAAGTAGTCCTGGTTGTAGTTGGGAGGATGCAATAACGGTGCATGGGTCAACGCGTGTTTAAGTGCATCAAAAGATTGTTGGGCAATCTCGTCCCAAAAGAATTGTGCGTTCTGTTTCAACAACCGTGTAAAACCTTTAGTGACCGCGGCGTAGTTTGGGATGAATCGGCGTAAAAAGTTCGCTTTCCCTTGCAAACTTTGGAGTTGGCGCAAACTCGAAGGAGGAGGCAATTTGATGATAGCCTCGACTTTCGAGGGATCGACGCGAATGCCGGCTTTTGAAACAACAAATCCCAGCAATCGACCTGTTTCTATACAGAAAACACACTTGTGGGGATTCAACCGAATTCGATAATGCCTACACCTCATAAAGATTGCTCGTAGGTGGACAAGGTGATCAGCTCGATGTAAAGAATGAGCAGGCAAATCATCGAGATAGGGTTGCACAATGTGCTTGATGTCATGAAATGCATAAGACATCGCCCGTTGAAAAGTAGCCCTGGCATTCTTAAGCCCAAAAGGTAATTTGCAATAAGCAAATGTCCCCCATGGACAAATGAATGCCGTTTTTGGTTGGTCGGCAGGTAGAATATTGATTTGATTATAGCCCGAGAAACCATCCATGAAGGAAAACATTTCACTTCCGGCACAATCATCAATAATTTGATCGATATAAGGCGTAGGATAGTTGTCTTTTGGACAAGCTCGATTTATATCCCTATAGTCGATACAGATTCTTATTGTTCCTTGTTTCTTATTGACCGGAACAATATTCGATACCCAATCCGTTAACGGGATCGGATAAATGAAACCTGCTTTCAACAGCTTTTCGACTTCTGCTTTAATCGCAGCCGCTTTTCGAGGGTGAATTTGACGCAACCGTTGCCGGACGGGTTTAGCATCCGGGTAGGTCTTTATTTCATGAACAACAATGGCAGGATCAATTCCCGGCATTTCCTCGTAAGACCAGGCAAACACGTCGCGGAATTCTTGGAATAGGGCCTTGTAAGTTTGGATTTCTTCTTCAGTACATGCGGCACCTATATGAATGTTTTCCTCGATTCCGGGCTTCACTGAAATATCAATGGGAATAGTACGAGAAATATTCCCTAAATTCAACTCTGAATCAGAATGTTTCGTTGGATCCTGAGCGTCTTTGACATATTCAGCGGTAAAGATAGATGAAAAATCATTTTCAAATGCATCATCCTTAGGTAAAAACAAAGATCTGTGATGGAGATCCTCCCATGGTAGATCGTTTACACTTAGGATTTCGCGAAGTTGTTCGTCAGATGACACGACTTCGGGAAACGTTATCCGTTCTAAGGGTGAGGTGAAAAGTGACTCTTCACTGACCACATTCATTTGGTCGACTTCGGTTGAATGAAAGTCGGTAAAAGACATGAGAGCTTCATAAGCAATTTCATACGGACTCAAAGGCATAGCATTACCGAGTGAGTCTATCTCAGAGTCAGATGGGACGAACCAAGGATCATCATAAATAATGTTTTCTGATGTAATCATATGAATTGTTGCAAACGAAGGATCTGCGCTGAGTGGAGGGAGAGGAAAAGTTCCCAGTAAACCGGAATCCTTAACTAAACCTACACCAACGTCCCTATAAGGGATTGTCGTCTTACCGACATGCTGGATACTCTCTGAAGAGGCTGGGTCGGATGAAAAGTATGTCAGCTGATCAATAGTCACGATCTTACCGTTGTGTGGAAACTTAATTACTCTGAAGACCGATGAAACGACCGCTGTCATAGCATATGACCAACTTCGACCCAAAAGAAGGTTGTAGTCTAGAGGGGCATCAACCACTTCCACATCCAGACTAACGGTTTTACCTTCTACCCCTATAGGCAATTCTTGTAGAATACCAAACGGACGGAACCCACGGCCATCAAAGGCCTTAAGGATGGTGGGGGATTGGTTCAACGAAGGAGAACCAAGCGATCTCCAACATTGAATCGACATAATACACGTAGAAGCTCCCTCATCAATCACAGTCCGATGAATAGGCTTGTTTTTGACTATCACTGGAATTTGGAAAGCCATTTGATGGGGGAGACATGGCGTACTATTTTCTAGATCAAAGATCATTAGGTTCGGGTCCTGAACATCGACAGCTCCGATAGCCGACAAAAGCAATTTCCGTTGTGCTAGGCATGATTGCAGCACTTCGAGTGCCGACATTGCTGAAGGTGAAACAGCTAAGTCCTCAACAATGTTGTAATTCTGGGCTGCTCTCGCATGTGGATTGAAAGCAGACCTTCGAAGTACACCCTTGGCGGGCGGCTTAATCACTAAGTCTGGGTTAGGTTTTTCGATCTGTAGTGGATCGGAACCAGGAGCTGAGGTTGATGGGTTAGAGTGAGAAGATTCTGCTTCCTTACCATCAACAGGAGCCTTACTACCATAATCTTGCGATCGAGTCGCAATCCTCACATGAGACATCATCAAAATGGGTTCTTCACTGGCATTCGAAGAAGAACCTATCATCTTATTCTCCTGCTCTGGAAATGGATTCTTTAACACAGCAGGAGTGGGAGAACCTTTGACTATTTTCACAACCTCGGCCCGATGAGGGCAATCTCTCGTAAAATGATCCTCTTCACAAATAAGACAAGGATATCGAGGTTTGCGTTTTTCGTCATTGGTTTCCGACTTTTCAGTTTTCTCCTTTGGAGCCTTGTCTACTTTATCCTTCTTCTTTCCTTTCTTCATTCCACCGTTTTTTGATTTGGCCGTAGATGACTCTACAGCGTGAATGTCGGCGGTGAGTTCAGGAGAAGACTCTCCTGTCGGAGAATCAGTCAAAGTGATAATTGGAGTAGTTGAAGCCTTGGAAGACTTCTTCTTGCTCTTCGTAGTCACGATACCAATCATACCATCAGCGGCATGAGATCCCGAAGGAGCAGCAACGATTTGATTCGACTTTGGAAGATCCGGAATCTTCTCGTGTAACGTACCCGACTGAGTGTAAACTAAGTCAAGGTATTGTGCCTGAGCAATGACTTGCTCCTCAGTAACTACTCCGGCCTTAGCTACATCTTCAGTAATCTTCGGTAATAATGATTTGACAAACCATTCAGCTAAGATTTGGTCCGGGATAAAAACTTTCACTAATCTCCTTCGACGTCTCCATTCATGAATATGATCAGAAATATACGTGGACGTCGATTGTTTTAGTGAAGTTAATAACTCCGTGCCGTTATCGTATCTGACCGGCAACTGAAAGTGAGTTAAGAACGAGGTAGCTAACTGGCTAAAGTTGTAAAAAGAGGCCCGTGGTAACTCAATGTACCACTTGGCCGCGAGACCAATGAGTGTACGTTGAAAAAGACGTAAGCGGATGGAATCATCTGAGATAGAATTCGAAGCACACCAGAGGTGGTAAGTCATCACATGATTGGACGGATCCTCTCCAGACTTACCTTCGAACTTGGGTATATCACTGGGCAAATTATTTGGCATTGGCGGCCAGAACTGAAGATATTGAATTGGATCATTAGTTAGGTGCGTCAAGTCGGGTAAATCCAAAGTTGCAATAAACGGTAACTGCCGGTTAGGATCTCTAAAACTCTGGGTCACAATACCAGCCCCAAGAGGAGGATATCCAGGATAACTAGGAACAGGAGTCGCATTTGGGATATTATATCCTCCTGGAAAACCAGGATTAACCGGACCGTACTGGGGTTGTTGAGGTTGTTGATAAGTGTACCCAGGATACGGTTGATACTGGTAAACCGGTTGTTGGACAGCTTGCCCATGTTGGTACTGTCCCTGGTACAGAGGTTGAACAAATTGAGGTTGAGTAGTGACAACCGTACTTATACCAGGCTGACCTACAGGCATCTGGACCGTGGTTTGAATCGTAGATCCAGACAACGGTAAAGATGTCTGAGGTGTGGTAACAGGGACAGTAGAAACTGGAGCCGTCGATACTCCAGAAGTAAGTATGGTAGATGTAGCGGTAGTTGCAGCAGTCGTTTGAGATGGAGTACTAGGTGCAATTGACGGCTGAGTAACTACCGAGGTTACAGAAGTTTGAACATTTGACTGGACAGGTTGCGGTTGCTGGGTTGGACCAGAAACTACGGGTTGTCCAGCTTGAGGAACCATCTGTACACTTGGCTGCAACACCTGTTGACCCTGTGATGGATCCCACACTAACATTCCAGGGTATTGACCCGTAACAGGTTGAGGATACTGAGATCCATAACCAGATTGAGGGTAGGATTGATAATTGTAAGGCGCAGTTCCCATACTTGGAACATATGACTGACCTTGAGGCGGTTGATAACCTTGACTTGAGTATTGACCTTGAGGTTGATAACCTTGAGGTAAATACTGATACTGGGGTTGACCTTGACCTTGAGGTTGGTACCCTTGAGGTTGATAACCTTGGGGTTGATACCCTTGAGGTTGCCATCCTTGGGGTTGCCATCCTTGAGGTTGATATTGATACTGAGGTTGACCTTGGGGTACATATTGAGGCTGAGGTTGACCTTGAGGCACGTATTGCACCATAGGTACATACTGACTTTGAGGTTGCCCCCCAGACGCGATTTGTGTACCTTGAGGTTGACCCCCAGGCGTTAACTGCGGTTGCCCCCCAGGCGGTAATTGGCCACCTTGAGGTTGGGAAATGGGAACTGAACCTGACATCATGTAAATGTCTCCTACACCCAATGGTATATTACCACTGTTTCCAGCAAATAACCCATGATCAACTGGTTGAGGAGATGCCCCCGCAAAGGTACCAGAAAGTGACTGATACCCGGTGGGAACAGAAGGACCGCCGTGTAAAAAAGATTCAAGACTTTGAGTAAACACGGACGACTGACCAGACATATTTACAGGAGTATAAATACCTCCAGGTGGAAAAGGAGTACGAGGTGTAGAAAAACCTACTGAGTTGTCTAAAAAATTGGTTAACGCAAGGTACCAAGAAGTACTTCTAGGCGGACTGTAAAAGATGGATTCACGCTCCCTTAGATCAATAGTAAGTTGACCTTCAAGGTGAGAGACACCTATATCTTCTTCTGGAGCAAGTTCTTCTATAGCAATCAAACCAGAAGGTAGATTTTCGGTGATAATTCTTTCTATTCTTGGTGAATCTGGAACACTAGAAGTTGGAGTAACAGGTTCAGATATTTCTGGTTCTTCGCCTGTATCACTAGCAGACGAAAAATTACCAACAAGCTCAGAAACTGAAACAGCTTCGGGATTATAACCTGTCTCTAAACTTTGGTAATCTGGATGGACTACCAAGGAAGATTCTCCTTCTTCAGGTGAACCTACTCTACTGTCACTAGGAGGAGTTACAAGGACCTTTAACCCTTCGTACTGACCCGGAATGTCTTCAGGAGATTCACCCTGCGATTTACGGAGTTTTCTTAACAAATCTATTCCAGTAACAATCTCAGGAGACTTGCCCCGAAGTCGACGGGACTGTCTCGGTAATTCCGCCACAATTAAAGATTTTTAACTACAACACACGAAAACAAAGTAAAAATTTCAAATCAAACCACCTAAAGTCTTCTAAAGAAGCAAACAAATTTGAAGCACACGCCTAAAGAATCTAGAGCGTCAAACCAAACACAAACAGTAGTCTTCCGGACCAAAAGCGCTAGTTGGTGATTAGGCCCAACCTCGCAGGATTCAGTACAGAAATGGCGGGTGGAACAGTTACCCCGGCAACCTGCTTAATGAATAGACCGGCACAAGTTCCTCCACTTTAACCGTCTCGAAGTGAAGTGAACCCCCCGGAAAATCCAAGTGAGTATAACCGACGTCTGCTCCAGGTACAGTGGGACCTTCCCTCCACCGTCACCTCGGTAGAACCCTAAAGATTATGGTCACTAAAGTTACCAATCACAACAATTACACCTGGGGGAACAGTCTAAACTCCGACAGCACGCAAGGGCAGAGTAACAAGCTCAATCCCCTTATCGGCTCCTTGACAGTAATCCAAGGTTTACCGATAAGTGACCCCTGGCTCCTCGACAATGGTTAATCCGAGGTTTACCGTTTGTAATACGTACTGTCTGGCATCGTTCCCAACGAGGGGGGAATGATCCCCTCACTGGTTCGGACACGAGCTCGTGCTTCTCCTTTAAGAGGAGCTTTCCCAGAGTGCAATTGAAACAATTGGATTTATTCTACTCAAGATAAACTATCTGTTTGGTTTTGTAGTCTTGGAGAGTTAAGTACTCACCTACTCCAAGACCCTAGCCTAAGCTATGTTGGTGTTTCAGAGCCCTAGAAAAATAAAAATTACTAGATTGATTTTAATTTAAGCGTTACTTTTAAGGTTGTTTCTCAAGTCAAAAGGTGATGGAAGTGAAACCAGTGGTGTGTTGACTCGACTCGAAACCACTACAAAATGCACCTAGGATGATTTACCCACTACTTTACTTTTTCGATGAATTGCTTAACTAAAAAGTTGAGAGAATGCAATTTTTATAAAAGCAACTTCTTAATTAAAGACAATCAAAGAAACAATTCGTTTGTCTTTTCCAAGCATAAAAACATGACCGCTCTTTACTTGCACGAAAAAACTCTTTTTCTTCCAAAAACTTTAAATGCTACTTGAAACAAAACTTTTAAAAGGAGATGTTTTTGTATTTTTCTTATTTAACGAAAAACATAAATCTATTTTAATAAAAATCAATTGCAAACTATGAAATCTATGAAAATTCACTCAAAAATTCAAACAAATCAAAAGGAAATTACCTTAGTTAATCCTAATGAGGCAAAGCCAACAATGATTATTCTAAGATGTTTTACTTGATCACAATCAAATCAAGGACTAGCTTATTGCAGAACCAAAAACTAGTCAAAACAAAACTCTAATCTTTTTGTTCTTTTGTAAAATGGAAATCAACACTTTATAAACAAGTAATTCGAAATTTGACCCAAAAGACAACTTAAATGGCAAGCTGCTCACACAAGGAGACTTTACGACAGGCCCGACTTCTAAGAAGGTTGACAAACCAGAGAGATCTAAGGCTGGACAACTTTCTACCATCAAAGTCACTACAGGACCTATTCAAAAATCAAACCCTAGGCCTAAACTTCGTTGAAATCCACTAAAACACTCAAAGCTCACAAAACAAGTTCAGGTGAAAATTTTTGACAGGGTACTAAAGGATCTGGGCAGAAAATACTAAGAAAAAACAAAATCTAAAAGCAATTAAAGCAAAAATGGAGTTTTCCTAAATTTTTACAGGAAGACGCAGGCAACCTGTTAGAATAGGCGCGGGCCCGCTCTGTGCAAACGGCAACAGCGCGTCCAAAGACGCACTGTGCAGTACTCAGAGGGTGCGTCCTTCTGGAAAAGTTAAGAAAAAACAAATCTAACTAAATCTAAAGCTAAGCCACCCAAATACTAATTCTCACAGTCAAAAACCAGAAAATAAAAATGATTTTCTCAGAGCAAAGTTCACACAAAGGAAAAGACTTTCACATTAATGGCTTCCCCAGCGGAGTCGCCAATTTGTCGTGGCGGAAAAAGTCATTTGTGCGGGCACAACTGACCTCCCTAGGAGTCTAAACTCTCTAGCGACAAACAAGACAAAATGGAGCGATCTTTCTCTAAATACACCTTTTAAAACATGAAAACTACAAGTGTTTAGGCTTACCTTATTCCAAAACGCTGTTGTTGTAGTCTGTCCTTGCCGATCCGGATGAGCTCCTCCTTCACATCAATTCCTGCAACCACAAACAATCAAACAATTACCAAGCACTTGCATCTCATATAATAAAACATATATTCAACATGCAGACCAAGGAACACATGAAATAACTCATTAACACAAGCTATTGAGAAAAATGAACCAGTTTGTATTAATAACGAAACAAAGAAACTCTTACAACCTGGCCTTGGTGTTGTGCAAGTTCCTCCCAGGGTCCATCAAGGGTTTTCCTCTACTTTGACAAAGCTCACCCACTTCCAAGTAGAATCAAGCAAAGACAATCTCTCCTCACAAGGTTCTAAATGGGAGTCCTAATTCCTGCAGCATTTACCCAAAGAAAATGTATAGCTTCAACCTCTTCTCCCTCTGGCTCAATGCCTTTATTTATAGTGCTGTAAAGAGGTTATTCAGGTCCACCATCAATGGGATAATCCCCCTCTTTGGGTGGGATAGCTTCCTTATTGATGGGATAAGTTCCTCCTTAATAGGGATACATGAACCAACTGGAGGCGCATCCATTTCATCAAACCGACCTCTAGAAAGTTCTAGAAGTAACCACAAGTAACTTTTTTAAGATGAAACTTGCGCATTTTTCCTTTTACAGAAGGACGCACCTGTCCCTTAACATACAGAGCGTCCAAGGACGCAGCCTTTGTGAACATTGTAAGCGTCCCCGCAGGTAAGGCTTGAGAGAACCTGCGTCCCCAGAGATAAACACATTTTTTTACAAGACTTTCTCTCTTCTTTGAGTTTGAGATGGATAGCAGAGGCATAAGACTTGCCTAAGAGGGTAGCATGACTGTTGATTGAGCCATACTAACTGTAAATAGTCATGGTGACATACTCTAGTGTAACAGCTTCCATATATCCTCTGTTGCTTCAGATACTGCAATTGGAGCTGTCTTGGGACAAGAGGAAAACCATCTTCCTTATGCTATCTACTTCATTAGTAAGAATATGACTCCTCCTAAGCTTAATTACACAGTTACTGAATAGGAATTTTTAGAAGTCATTTATGCCATTAATAAATTAGTTACTCTACTTTTGTCCATACTGGCCACTCGACTATTAAGTATTTAATGAACAAATCTGTCACAAATGCTCGAGTCACCAGGTGGTTATTTTTAATACAAGAGTTTGATATTACAATTGTAGATCGACCAAGTAAAGAAAATGTAGTTGCTGATTTCCTTTCTCAGTTAAAAGCTGATGATAATACTCCAATAGATGATTCCTTTCCTGATGAATACTTATTTGTAGTATCTGCTCACTCACCTTGGTATGCAAACATTGCAAATTATCTGGTTGTAGGGAAGTTACCATCACACCTATCACATCAAGAAAAAAGAAAGATAATTCAACAAAGTGCTCGATATAGCTGGATAAGTGGGTGTCTTTTCTGCACAGGACTTGATCATGAAATCCAAAGATGCATTAGATAAGATGAGGCTTATGATATACCGAAAGGTTGTCATGATGGCCCTTATGGAGGGCATTTTTCTGATAAGAAAACGGCACATAAAATTCTCAGAATGGGTTATTAGTGGCCCTCACTTTTCAAGGATGCAAAGAAATATGTTCGGGCATGAGATAGTTGTCAGAGAATGGGTCAACCTAATCACAGAGATGAAATGCCATTAAATCCCCAGGTAATACTTGAACCATTTGATAGACGAGCCTTAGAATTTGTAGGGCCCGTTAATCCTCCATCCAATCAAAGAGTTTACATATCGATTTGCATAGATTATATGACTAAATGGGTGGAGGCTAAAGCACTCCTTAGAGCTAATGAAGAAGTTGTTTTAGCTTTTCTATTTGAAGAAATCTTTGTTAGATTTGGAGTGCCTAGAGAACTAGTTACAGATGGAGGACCTCCTTTCAATTCTCATGATTTTAAAACCACCCTTCAAAAATATCATACTCATCATAGAATGACTACACCATACCACCCCCAAGCCAATGGACAGGTGGAGAGTACAAACAAAGTTCTAGAAGCCATTCTAACAAAAACAGTGAAGGAAAACAGGAAGGATTGGTCTCAAAGGCTCCCTAAAGCACTATGGGTTTACAAAACTACCTGGAGAAATACTACAGGATTTTCTCCCTATAAATTGGTTTGTGGTAAAAGTATTGTTTTTCCTGTGGAATTTGAAATTAAAACCTTAAGAACTGCTTTAGCTATTAACCTTGATTTGGTTGATGCACAGACAGCCAGGTTGTAGCAACTTCAGGAATTGGATGAAAAGAGGTTAGATGCCATTCATCAAACAAATATGATCCAACAACAAAGAACAAAATGGCATGATAAAGTCATCAAGCATAAGTAGTTCCAAAAAGGTAATTGGGCTTTATTTTATGGTTCTTGGTTTGAAAATTTTCAAGGGAAACTACATACAAGATGGCTGGGACCTTACAAAATAGATACTGGTTTTCCCAATGGAACAGTAAGGCTCCTAAAAATCGATGACTCTAGAACACCATTATTAGTAAATGGTCATCGGCTCTGTCTGTACCAGCGACCCATTTCCAAAGAGGATTTTAAGGCCACTTGCATGGTAGAGTCACATTATCTCATTTTGGGGGAGCCTTCTACCCCTCATTGCATTTAATTTTTCTGCATTGTATTTTTAGCATTAGATTAGATTTCTTAAATAATAATCCCTATCAAGGGCTAGCATGTTACAATTGATTATTTTACAGATTCCAGATTTAGGAAAGGCTTATCGAAAAGGAAAATCCTACTACAAGCAGATCCAAGCTTCATCTTGTGAAGCATTGTTCATCTCATTTCAATCCATCCATAGTTCATTTCCCCATCCTCTAGTAACATTTCCATCATTAATTCCCCTCATTTCTTCTCCCCATTTTTCCCATCACTCTTCAACAAAAAAAATTTTGCTATCTTTCCCGTTGGTGAAACACCACCCTTTACCCATTTTTCTATTGCTGAAACACCATTTCTTTTCAAAGACATCACCATACAGCACTTTCCATCATCAAAATCACTTTCTTCCATTATTTTTATGCTAATTTTTTCCTTTCACTGCCTTCTCCTATGATTATACAGACCTCTAATATAATCTCCCTCATGTTTCAAAAGCTTCTTCCATGACTATTGTTGATCTATTATGAACAAGCACTATATTTTTCGAAATATGAATTAAAGGTAAAAATGAGGTATGTAAATATTATGTGTAAGTACAATTAAACTATGGTTAAATGAGAAGATTACGTTCATCATTACCACAATCCCCGTACATTTAAAGTCATTATTTCAGCCGTAGCTGGGGGGAATACCAAAACTATACGCCATCATTTCACAGCAGGCCAATTACTGTCATTTTTCTTACCCATTGTCCTGTCTTATTACCTTGCCTCTTCAATGTTACTCCATGTTCTCATTCACAAAATTTACTATGTTCGACGTGCGGTAACTTGGTTTTTGACTGTGCAGTTTACCAAAGTTGGTTAACTATGGGAGGACTTTCTAGTCAACACGAGCTCGATTCAATAGCTCTGCTTGAATTATATCTAGAGGCATATCAGATTTTTCAGCAGGCGGGCTGGATAGGATATTTTCAGAGGCTTCAGGAATTTGATCCATAACAGGTCCTTGAATTTTCACGAAATTTATAGGAAGATCATTCTACTGTCCAGGGAGTTCGAATTCCAGTCTCAGAGGGTGACATAACAAAGGTTTCATGTCTGCCGGTCACTGGAACTCGATGGTTTAGTTGCAAGCATATTATTCTAAATGCACAACAGGATTTTCTTCTACCAGGAGAACATGTCGAGCCCAAAGGCCAGGGTGTCCCACTTCACTCATTACTGCCTCCTTGGCCAAAGGTTGCTGAATTTGTCAAATAGTACCTTACTTGTGAAGGACACTACCAGGTAGTCTATCAGCATGATTTTGTCTTATTGAATCATTTAAGACATGGTCGACTGTTAAATATTCCTTATTATTTACTTGGGTGTCTAAAGAATATGTCACATTATTGCAGACAGGTAAAATTCCCACTCCTTTCCCTCACCCATCACCGTCTTGTTCAGCTATTGATTCAGAGGGGTTTTGCTCATCAAAACCCTCCTCTAAATAATCGACTCTTGGACCCTGAGCAAGCTGCTGAAATTCCTCAAGAAGCTGCTGAAATCCCTCAGCACGTTGCTGAAAATCCGCAAGAAATCCTTTAAAATATCCACGAGCAGCAACCAAAGAACATCCCTAACCCTCCAGAAATTCCACCAGTAGATGCAATTAACCCTCCCACCATATCAACTCCATCCCACAATTTAGCAGAATCATATAATCCTATTGTTCATACCCATAGTGATGATTCTGAAGATAACCTTCCCCTCTCTATTCTAAAAATAAAAAGGCAAGCTAAGACTATTTTCCTATCAAAAAAGTGAATGAGGGCCTCAACCAAAGAAACTACCATTTTTGATAGCCCTCCCCCTCAGAAAAAACCCACTCATAAAAGGAAAATTACCACTTTCCCTGCCTTTTTACCTCGAAGACGAATGAGGGTGTCAACTGAAGCGGCAACTGTTGCCACTATCCTAAATTCTCAACCTATTCATCCAAAAGCCCATACCCCACCACAGTCCCAAGTCCAGGAACCTTTACCTGTCTCACCCTCGGGCACTGAACATAAGAACCAGATGCCCCGGATTTCACAACATCATTTCTTTAAGAGCAAGTAGCTGTCACACAAGAACCAGCTACTCATTCAGTAGCTGCCACACAAGAACTAGCTACAGTTGTAACACAAGAACCAATTGCTGATAAACAAAATCTAGATGCCCAGGATGCTGCACATCACGTAGTTGTTACACAAGAACCAACTACTCATTCAGTAGCTACCACACAAGAACCAGCTACTGAGACCGTGATTGTTACACAGAGCCCAGTCACCCTAGCTTCCCTTTAAAAGGAATACGAGTTTCTAAAATCAAAACTCGAAGCTTATAAGCAGGAATTAATAATGGCAAGGGAAGCCTACGACAAAGAGCTTAATTTGTACACTTTAGCCCATGTAGCATCCACAACCAAGAAAAATATAGAGAAAGATCAGTATAAGGAATATATGTGCAGCCAATGTGGTAACATTTATCATCAAGCAAGGTATAAAATAGTCGAAATCCCACTGCCTAGTGCCTCCCCTGCATCCACATCTTCTGCAATCAAAGAGGAACGCCCTAATGTCACACAAGAACCAGTAGGGCCTTCAAAAATTTTGAAAAAGAAGCTAAACCACAAGTACCTCGGCCTACTGTAACTGTTTCTACTCAGACTGTGCCTTAGCCTACTGTAACTATTTCCACTCAGATTATACCTCATCCTACCACTTGCAGTACTGAAAAACAAACTGAATCTCGGGATAGCAGCAAATAATGGACAAGTGGAAGAAATAATATCTTATTTTGCAAGATAAGATCTTGCAGGAGCATAAATTACTCTGGAAAAATCATATATATTCAAACTAGGAAGCCTTGGAGCAAGTACTCCAGCATTCTCGCGCCCAAAAGAAAGAGAATAAAGAGTTAAAAAGTAAAATGCTCCTTATGTTTGATTTGGTTCAGAAATTACTAGCTGCCATGAAACCATCTTCCAATTATTCTCTTTTTATTGCAGAATGCTTAGCGTTCTTTCGAATAAAGGCAATTAAAAATGGGAGACCTCATGAAGTATTTACACCCGAGTAATTTGTGGAAACTTTCACAGAAGCATCCACCAGTGATCAACATTTGCTTTGTGAGTTGTATCTCCACAATGAAGCTATCCCTGAAAATAGAAAGAACAATCGTAACCCTTTGGTTGGTGATGTTCAGATTAGGGCATTTGCCTCCTTTCTTGGTAATTAGATCACATGGCAAACTGTCTTTCTTGTAGCAAGGCATAATGACGACAACTGTCTCCTATGGACTCGACCGGAGCCACAAAATCCTGCCATTTTTATTTGGGAGTATCGTCAATTTTTGAAAGAACCACGGATGGTTGAACACATTAGGCGACTACAAGCAATAGTGCTAAAAGATTGCCAACACTTTTTTAAGACCAAGGAAGTTGTTGCCTTAAAAGTAAACAACTTATTCTGGCAACAGTCCTCTAAGGAAAGGCAGGAGTATAACCCCTTCAGTTCCCCTAATTTTGAAGCAACAATCTCAATGGTACCCGATTATATCAAATGTGTTCAGCAATGTGCTGAAAAGTGGATAAGGTATCATTTTCGTTTTCCTCTTCTATGGATGCCAGCACAAGAATATAAGGCTCATTACAGGTTGACTAAAAAGGAAGAAGTAGTAGCATGGCAAAGGCTGCAAAATGTGCACGGGTTTAGAGATCTAACTGACAATACCTTCTATAATTACTGATTAAGTAATTTGCACTCTAAGGCCTAGTACGTGGACTCGGATTCAGAGTGAAGTTGCATGAGGAAATGCAACCCTTTCAGTTGGGGGGGATGTTAGGACCCTACATTGTACCTTTTTGCTGACATATTTTGCTGTCATTATACCCTTTTTCAATCCATATTTAAAGCCTATGTTATTACTTTAATCCATTTTCCAAATGTATATAACATTTCTTCTCGTTACTATATGTTTAATTTGTTTTACATATAATTTTACATTACTTTCATAATTAAGCATTGATCGGAAATATATAGTTGTTGAAACAGTCTAAAGACTACAGATTTATCATTGCGGTCTACGTTGTTGAAACAGTTAGAACAGTGCGTAAATCTCGTTGCTGAAACAGCCCATGATTTGCATTTCAGATTTGACAGCAACAAGAAGAGATCATCGAAGGAGTTGTTACACTGGCCATAACAACTACATTCCAAAGTCAGCATTGTCACAACCATTGTAACAGCATTTTGTTAATGAAAGAACCAATTATCCTATTTTAGCATATCGGGTTAAGAATAGGATTTATAATGTAATCAAACATATAATAGATGTCTGCTCTTTAAATAGAGGAGACATCAGCATTAGATGGGGACGGAAAGACTATAGGAAGGTCTAGCTAGAAGTAAAGGAACTTGAATCTTTTGTAATATGATACATTAATAGATGAATAAAATATTGTTCTGAGCATTCCTTCTTAGTTCCTTTTCCTGGGGAATTTTGTGAGAAGGAAAGGGCCCACCTTCCTCACAAGATTCACCCATTAATTCCTGCAGTGTGTTAAGTATTATTTTTCATTCATACCTTGTTAAACTCTGTTTGCTGAAATTACTTATGCGATATTGGAACTTTGTATTTATTGCTGAAACTCTATTTCTATTTGATTATTGCAATGTTTTCATAAATTCATTCATAGGTAATTAGTTATTATTCTAATTGGTAATCAGGTTTATAGAGTGAGTTTGTGAAGCATGGTAATCAGAAATCGGTGCTGAAGATTCCTGCTTGGGGAATAGGGTCCTGTTCTCTATTATAGCACAACTAGTCTTTTCCTCTACAGATTGATTTCTTTTCCTAGATTGTTCTTTTTAATGTAATCTGGGATTCTTTTGATAATTGTCTGAAATATAGAGATTGTTCTTGCTATAAATCAAAGTAGAACTTCAATTTGTTTAAAGCAAGCTGTGATTAGTGTAATTGTCACTACAACTTTTCATTGCTTTTGGGATTGAGCATATACAATGTGTGATTGCCTTTGAAACAAACAAACTTCCTTAGGTTGACAATTCATGTAACACTTGGTTGTTTAAATTAATAAGCAATTAAAGTGACCAACAATGTACTTTCAATTGACCCCGCTATACGAAAAATGAGAAATACATGAAAAAAATGTGATTGCAATCACATTTTTCATGTACTTATCATTTTTCATGTAGTAGGGTCCATCGAAAGTATGAAACATGGGAAATCCATGGATGAGGAATCAAGTTTTGCATCCAACAAGTTTTTCTTCTTGAAATTTCAGTAAATCCGTAGGGAGATATGTTGAAAATATGAGTTGAAAAATTAGTTTTTTATTTTTTCCCTCTAAAATTTGATGATGTAATCTAATCTTATTTTGTTATTTCCACTATTATTTTATAATTTCCTTAGGAGGCTCGTTTTAGACCTCAAAATTCCCCTAATGGGTGTTGTCATTTTTTACATGAGGTTGAGTCTCCATGTCGATGGGAGTCAACAAGCTATGTAAAAGACTAATTTCTTAACTAATGGAAATTCAGAGCAGAGAAGCACCAACATGGGTGGTTTTTCTCCTAGAAGGGTTTCCACCAGAAATCTTGTGTCTCATGTGTGATTGATGTGATGTGCATTTGATGTGTTGATTGTTTTTTCTCTCATGTTTATATTGTTTTAGTTTCTTATATGTTTATATGCATCGATAATATAATGTGTTGTTGGTGCATATATCTGTGATTTAGTAATTAAAGTAATAATTGGCAAAAATTGTATATAGATCACACTACTGATTCAACCCTGCCCCCAGCCCCCCCCGGCCCCACCCCGCCCCTTCAATAGTGCTCAAAGGTTTCCAACACATCTATGTATTAATCTACATATCACATGGTTGCATTTTACAAGGAAAGCAATAAGCACATTGGATCAACAAACTTCCTGGCATGGAAGAAGAGGATTGACTTAGTACTCACAAAAAATGAAGTCATGGAATATGTCCTTGGTGAAGTAGCTAAACCAAAGAAGGAGAAGACTCAAGAATTAGAAAATATAAGAAGGGAGAACTAAGGGCACAAAAGATCATTGTTGAATCCATTAAAGATCATCGTGTTCCCTTTGTTGCTGATATAAAGACATCCGAGGCTATGTATGATAAGTTGGTAAAGTTATACTCTATAAGTACACGAGGTCAAACGATTTCTGGGAGTAATAAACTATATAGAATAAGGAAGTCAAAGGATGAATACATGGCTACTTATATCATAAAGATCTCACAAATAAGGGATCAATTTCATGGGTTTGGGGAAACTGTTTTTGCCTCTAAAATGACCTTTTGTGTATTGAATGATATTCCACTTGATTGGAGTAGTTTTTCAACTAGTATCTATTCTCAGAAGGATACTACACCATTTGATGAGTGACATGCTCAATGTATCTTGGAAGAATGTAGGATCAAGGCAAAGGATGACACCGAATCAAATGAAAGGTCTCAAGTCTTCATTGCAAGGTCTAAGAAGTTGAATAATTGAAAGTTTTGAAAGTCCAAGAAAAGGATATATATGTCCAAGGTTCAATGCTTTGGATGCAATGAGTATGGTCATTTTAAGAGGGATTGTTCAAACAAGCAGAACAACAAAAGAAAGGAAAGAAATGTAGCTCACATAGCTGAAACGAAAGGGAGAACATGAGAAGAAGCTAAAAGAAGAGGATCCCAAAGATCTTTACAATTGAAGGAAGTTCCATCTCTGTTAGGTTATTTATGAAATTTGTCTTTATTTTATTAAGTAGAAAATAAAGTAGCATGCATTTTTGCATTCTCGAGAACAAGTCTTGACTTTTGTAAAAGCATGGCATTATACATAGAAGCATATGATGCTAGAAAAAATAGAATCTACTTGATTAATTGCTTTAGGAAATATCATCTAGTTTAAAAGGAATGAGAAGATTGGAACCATATTTCATATTGTTTTTCATCCAAGCATATTCTAACATCATGTTAGAGGTGGTTATTTTCCAAAGAGGGATCATAAAGATCCTATAAGAACCATCATTTTGGAAGGTTCTTGGAAATAAAATTATGACATGACTAGTATTTATTCCATCTAGTATGGAAATAATAATTTTGAAGGATGAAGGAATGAAAATGGTTAAGTTTCAGTATAAAGGGCATAATGAAAGTCTTTCTAGGAAAAGGAGCATAAATTCGACAAGTACAACAAGAAATCTCATTCAAGAAACGATGGCTAGATGATTATATAGAAGTAAAGGTATATATATTTTAAGTAACTCTTCTCTAGGGTAAGGTTCATATCTACAAGAATATTACATAAAGAGTTGGATATAAAGTGTGCTCAGTAAGTCTTCCATATGGATGCATGATGCTCAAAAGAAGAAATTTGACATGCTTTGGAATATATGGAGATCAAGCCTCTCTCACAAGTTTTCATGGCATAAAATGACAATATTGATCAACATCAAGTATAGTCTCGAAAAGAAAGAAATAGTGTTAACAATGACAACTCAAAGGAAGATGTTGTAGTCTGGTAGTCAAGTTCAATCCATGGGTACTTTGATTAAAATGAATGGATATGTTAACACCCAGGTTGTTCCCTTTGACTCCCAAGGGAATACGGCCGGGGTAACCACTAACTAATCTTTGGATTACAGCTTCTAGCCAAACTGTAATCAGAGAGGGCTCTCTCTTTATGGTTGTCTCTGTTTTGAGAAGAATTTTAGGCTAGCTATGATGCTCAAGGTTTGTTTCTGGACTTGGTTGGGTGATGATTTCAATCAAGATATATGTGTGCTCACTAGAATGTTCTAGGCCATTGGGTATGGAGTCAGTGGTCCTTTAGTATTTTGGTGGGCTGTGTTGATACAGTAGTGATGCTGCAGAGCTAGATAAGTGTCTGAGAAACAATGCTTTGAAATTGTGATTAAGTGTGATGTATCCAGTTCATGAAAGGCAGTTAAGAATCTTCCAATAAACTGATATGCAAAGGAATTGAGAATATTATTTAGAAGCAGTGAAGAATTTCTAGACAACATTCACATTTATAGAATTAATGGAACATGAGCATTTAAGAATTCATGTCCACAGTCAATTCTGAAGAAAACATTTACAGCAATAAAAGATTGAGCACAGAGTGTAATCAAACATATCCTGCACTATCATTTTTCTCTATTGCTAGGTCAGTGAAACATGAGTATAATGTAATGAAATAAGAAGACAAAACAGAGATTAAGAAAACTTATTATTCCATCAGACAGCACAAGAATTCTGCAACAGCACGCATGTCATCAGCAAGACATCAAATTTTCAGGAAATCACTGAGCTGGTCCAGCCCTTTGTATTAGATAATTTGAAAGTGTGCAATACATTTGCCTCAGAGTAAAAATCACCAACCCCTTATGCGTTGCTAAGGGGGGTATATATACAAAATTTACATAAGAAAAATATCAAGAAAATGAGTTAATGGCTCATTGATGTTATGCCAACTCCTGGAGCCTTGTAGCTGAGAAAGTTAATGCTGCAATAACTCTTCAGTGCTTTAGCTGTCCAAAATAGTCAGAAACTGTTGACTTGGTGGCTGTTGGAGTAGGTTGAGGGTACGCTGTCCAAAATTTGCGTATCTTCTTATCCTTTGGGCTAGCTATCGTTCTCCATGTGCTTAGTCACCTTTCAGCTGCCTTAAATGCTAACTTTATTCTGTTGTTTGTCTTCTAGTGAGTTGGAGTTGGCAATGACCGAGCAACTGGAGCTATCGTGGCAGAATTTGAAGCATTTCCTGCCACCAGTCCTCCTTGGGCAACTGATGTCTCCGAATTTTCACTAAAGTTTCATCGGCCTCTGTATATCTGTAAAATTGGAGGAATTTCAAAAAGGTACTTTACCTCATTTTCAATAAAAAACAGGCCTTCAAGTTTATTGTATAAGCTCTGTCCTGTTGGAGGCCCTGTTTCCTCAGAGGTACTGCCAGATGCAGTGATTTGATTTTCAATGTAAGTTGCCATCCTGTTGGCATACTGCTCTCTGGAGATCAGTCTTCCTGCACCGCTTAGTAGGCTGGGCAGTCCTTTTGCTTGCAGTGCTGCCATTTTGTGTTGGTATTCATCCACCTCAGCCTGTATTTCATAGCACTTCCTCTCCACAGTTTGTACATAATTCCTGAGAGTGAGTACCTTCCTAGCTGTGAGGACAGCCTCTGTTCTGTTGACTATGCCAATGGCTGCCAGTTCCTCCTTTTCCTGCCTGTTCAAAAAGTCTATCATTCTGTTGGCTTGGTCAGGCCTGTTTCCCAGCACTGTCTTGGCCCTTTGAATCTCTGTCTGTGCCTGGCCGATTAAATCCATCTGCTCATGTATGGTTTTAATTGACTTCCATTGCTTAGTGATGGATTGGTCAATTTTGGCCCATAGAATCCTTTTTATTTGAGCCATGGTGCTTTCCAGATTCAGCTCCTTCTCCAAGGCCTTTATCTTGTCTTTTAGGGCCTTTATTTCTCTGCCTTGTTCTGCCACAGTTATTTTTGATTTGTCATATTTGGCATCTAATTCTGCCAATTTTTCCTTGGCCTGTTTTATTTCATTTTCCTGGAGCTCCATTTCTTTAACGTCCTTAGTCAATTCTTCCACGCTTGTGCTGGAATCTGGAGCTGTTGTTGTTGCTGCTGCTTCTGTTGTGGGAGCCACTGCTGCCTCTGTAGTTGTTGCAGTGGTTGAAGTAGTTGGAGGAGCTTGGGATGTAGACTCTCCCTATTTATCTTGTAATGCCTCTTCAAGCTCTTTCTCCAAATCGAGGACCTTTTGGTTTAGCTGCATTATGAGGTCCAGTTGCTCATCAACCTGCTTTTCCTTTTGTAGCTCTGCTGTTTGAGGGTGCTCTGTGGGCAGCAGCTTTAACCTCTTCTTTAATGCATTGAGGTCATCCTCCTTTTTCTTCATAAGGGCCCTTACACCCTTAGGATCCTTAGGATCATGTCCTAGGTCGATAATAATGTCCTCAAGTGATTTTATTCTGTTGTCTTTGGCTAGGGAGGACATTCTTTCAAAATCCAACTGAGTGTTGGTATTTTTTAGTGACTCTTTCAGCTCATGGGCCATGGTTACCCTATCTACCAAGGTTGCATAGACCATTTCTCCAGTCTGCTTGTGGAGTTCAATTTGGTCCATGGGATGGATGTCTTTGGCTAGGACCTCCACCCTTGTCTTCACATAATCTGCCCCTGATTTTGGATGGGGCACTGTAGGTTTGAAATGGCTGAGGATCATTTTCTCCTCTTGAATGTCATATACAGACATTAGCCTTTCTTTTTGGGATGGTGTTGCATTAAGAAATTGTTTATAAACTTCCACCCTCAGCAAGTCATTCTGTGCCTTTATTTGCTTGAAAGAAGCCTTAGTGCTTTTGGGCTTCTTACTCTGCTGAGAGGAGGAGGACACCTCCAAACCAAGTTGTAATCCTTGCTCCTGCTGAAAGGAGCTTGTGCCTGTATGCTGGCTGCCCTCCCTGTCTTTCCTTGAACTGTCAAGGATTTCTTCAGTGATGTCTTCTACCTCTGGGGAGTCAGCCCTTGGCCTTTTGGTCTGGGGTTGCTGGGAGGATCCACTAGCAGGAGTGGACTCTTCTCTATCTCTTTTCGTACCCCTCTCCTCTTGTGCTGGGGTCTGCAAAATTGGAGCTGTTTGTGGCTCAATTTGTGGAGGGGGAGTCTGCTCTTGTTGCTGCTCTGGTTGCTGCCCTGGTTGCTGCTCACTTTGTTGCTCACTTGAAGGGGCAGGCTTTTCTTTCACGGTTTCTTCTTCAGCACCCATTATCCCTTTCCCTTTGTCTGTACCTGGTGCTGCTGTAGAAGGTGCCTGTGTGGCTGGTGCAGTCCTTGAGGCCGAGGTCCCTTCTCCTGCTGAGTGCGGTCGTTTGAAGGGTACCTGCTGCACAGAATCTAGGTCAAGACTCTTTTCCAGTTCCTTGACATTCTTTAGCATTGTCTCTTCTTCAGTTAATTTTTCAATTAAAGTATCCTGCTGCCATTCTTGCTGGTTGGCATATTTTTCAATGTGTGGATATTTGCAATGCTTATAACCTAGTAGCCTGTACTTGACTCTTCTAGCAGTGATGAAGCCTTCAGGGTCGTAAGGGACCCACCGGAAACTATGTGATAGTTTGTATTTGTCTTTGAGGATTAGGTCAGCATCTTCCCATCCTTCTTTTTTATTCATGATGAAGGGGCCCACCTGGTGCTTGAACTTGAGATGGGCTTTCTTTTTGGAGCTGTGAAAGTGAGTGAGGTCAGAGTGAATTAACTGCCTATAATACTCCAAGGCAAATATCCTCATAGGCACATATTTTGGGAGCCTGTATGGACAGAGCTCACAGCCATAGACTCTGATGACTGTATGATCCTCATATAGGTACCAATCACCTATGTTGTAATTCTTGGAGAGCTGCAAGACTTTCTGTATTTCAGTTGATATTCTGGGAGGAGGGGACCTCATCAACAAGCAAGAGACAGGGTATACAAATTGGTCAATAAATTCACAATAGGAATAGGGTGAATTTTGGACTTTGTGATAGACAGATGTCCAAAAGATAATAGATCTTCTTTCCCCTTTATAATCCAGCTTTTTGATGTAGCATGGAAAAACCTCGGACTGATAGTACATGAAAAGGTGGTAGATGTAAGATGAGTACTTGAAGACACCCTGTCTGTCTACTTTGCACAACTGATCATGAATCTTATTAGCTATGAACTTGGCAAAGTTATATTTGCGGGCAGGGGGTTGGCCTGGGCTGTAAGCAGCTAGCAATACCAGCATTGTTTCATCCACATGCTCACTGGTTCTGTATCCCAACACATAAGAAATCATGTCTAGCAACAGTCTGCCTACCTCAGTAAAATAGACATCCAAGTAGGGAGGTGGCCCTGTGGGCTGGCATTCAGGTCTCATAAATGTCCTGGTGATCTTCTGAATATCCTCACTGGTCATCTTGGCACCAGTGTCCAGCAGATAATTCATGGAAAATGGGAACAGCAGCTCAGTTTGATCAAAGTAGAGCATCTTATTGATGGATTCAGGATTAATGTGAAAGAGGATGCTCCCAGATGGAGACTTGATAGCTCTTTGCTGCACATCATAGTTTTCAGCACATAGGCGAATAATCTCAGGAAAAACATTGACAGAGGGGAGACAGTAGTATGGCAGATTTGACTCCCATATCCCATATGTATCATGACCATTCAGGTAGTCATCTCTTAATTGCCTGAAGGTCTGCAAAAAGTCCCTGTTACCCACAAAGTCTTCAATGAGGTAGTCCCTGTCAGCAAGAGGCAAGGACTCCAGGTCTTTATTTGGTGCATTTAAAGGAGCAACACTGAGGGCTGAGGGTGCAGGAGCAGCCATTGTGTAATCTGATTTTGAACAAGGTGAGTGCAATGGTTTGCAAGGTTCCTCAGAGCTTAAGTGACAGGCTTGCTGTAGATAGTGCTTGGAATTTTCTTCAAAGTGGAATAAGCAGGCTTGGCAGACTTGTCTCTGCTGTTTTTTGGTGAATTCACAGGGATTGTGAATTGGTGAGGATGATTGCAGAGGGTGTGCGGGCTTCAATTTGGTGACATTTAGACTTGGGCCTCCACCCGGCAAAAGGGAACAATGTCGGGCAACTCGGGGCTAAATATGTAAATTTCAAGCCGTGAATTATGGTTAGAATGTCAAATTCTTGGAGCTGGGGCAATGCAGGTTGATTTAATTTCAAATTCAGTAGTAGACAGTGTGTAATTTAGGATTTGAGCGATGCTTAGTGGAGAATTCGTATAGAAATGGCATGCATAGGGGCGGAACAATGAACTTGCGGTGAATACCTGGAAAAATAGATCTGAATGTCTTCGGGCCGATCAGGGGGAGCTCACTGCAGCTGGATTGACAAGTGATGGCGGCCGCGACTTCGAATTTGATGGCTCGGAGGCAATTTCGCGGTAAACGGGTCAGCAGTGGCTGCGTCCTTTTCACTTGAAAATGACCACAAACGGCTAGTTTGGTTGTTTTTAACGACAAATTTGGGCAAAAAGGGTTATTGGCGCTTTTTCCGCCAATGACGTCAGCATGATGTCATGGTGGGCTCGGGGTACGGAGGGTGACGTGGACGCTGAGCTGGAGGCCAGCGTGGACGGACACGGTGGCGGGCGGAGAACAGTGGCAGGGCGATGTGGAGGGCCACGGGGCGCCGGGGCGGGCGGAGGAGGCACGACGTCATGATGACGTGTGGGTGACGTGGACGCTGAGCTGGTATTAGGGAGGTGGTAAGCGGTCTCCCCGCACCACCTTTGGTGATAAGCGGTATCGGGGAGGGGGGCTCCGAACAACCCTAGCGCATGCCACGCATCCTGGGTACGGCCCCTAATACCGCCGTCTCCCCGGACGTTAAAGGGAGGCAGGTCGGGATCTAAGATTGACCGCCCACCGTTAGATCTGGGGCGGCGGAAGATCAACGGCTGGCGGGAGTTTTAACCAGTCGCGCATGTTGGGGGGGACCCGCCCGTATATTAAAATAATCATTTTAATATTTGGGATGCGGGACTTTAGATATTGGGGTTTTTTGTGGGTTTTCGGGGTTTGAGTTAATCTGTGGGGGGGAAAAAGGGTTATGATTAGGTTTGAGTGAAGGGAAAGGGGCTCTTTGATGAAATTCTTTAGGAAAAGAGGGGGGATGATGGATTGGGGGGAGGTTATTATTCCAACCAGAGGCTAGATTAATCCCATGACAGGGTTGACCATAGTCCCAGGTGGACTAATGTCTCCCTTAAACAAATTTATTTAGCTATAGTGCTAACAAGGGGGGGATATTTATACATGTTTAGGGGTTTATACACCATGGTGTTACAATAGTAGGGAAAAGGGGAACATAGGGGATTTAGATAATAAGAAGTTAGGGGTTAATATGAAGGGGGGGAAGGGGGTGAGAGGGTGAAATACTAAGTTTATATGAAAACAACTTAGTTTAGAGAGTAGATCAAAATAAAAAGAATTTTAGACAAGAAATGTGGCTCTTAAAGAACCAAGAACCAACATAAAACCTTGAATTCCTTCATGAAGGCAACTGCTGTGGGGATGTTAGTAATACATGTGAAGGGGGGGAAACAGGAAATTAGACATGCTCCTTTGCTTTGCTGCAACATGATGGAGAAGAGAAGCTTCTCTATGCCTTGATGTTTCTTTCATGTTAGACCAGCAAGATTCAGTTGAAATGAATGACATTTCTGCAACCCCATCTACCTACCCATCTACTTGCCTACCATTTTTTGTTTCTTCATGGAGGGTGCACTTGGACTTGCAAACCCTGTGCCTTTTCTTTTCCTTTGGCTTTTCTTTGGATATTCTATCTAAGGCTATCCTTATTGCTTCCAAGGCCCCATATTAAACATTTGGGAACCTTCTTTCTCTACCTAACTACTTTGTCTGCCAAGATTGAACTGTTTGGACAGACTTCTTTCTCTAATCTATAACACAAAATTGAAACATGGTCTGACCCAGCTTAAGCTGTTGGATCACCCATTGGGAGATAGGGCAGCATCAACCAAATGTAAATGTGTGTCTTCCATCAGAATATGAGATCTTTGCATCCCCAAAGTAGATCATATTGGCACTTCCCATGCCAATCATGAAAAATGAAACCTATTGGTATAGGTAGCTAACAGTGGCTCCACTTGGGGATGGTTTTTCTTCTTGAAAGACCAAGAACAGCAGGTCAGAATGCCTTGGTCCTTGATCTGTTCTTGCCAAAATTTGAAAATTCTCTCTTTGTACTTCAAAACTGGAGGCTATTACCTCTGTGGAATTTCTGGCATATAAAGCCCCTTTCTGCTTATTTGTAGTAGCCTCTCAAACTGAACTATTTATGTGCTGAAAGAAAATATATACAGCTGATTATGTACAGAAAGGGAAACTTTGTTATATACATGGAAAGTAGTCGAAATAGTGCTTCAACATCCTGCCGTTTACAGCACCTTCACCTAAGTCAGTGCCATCCAAATTTTCCAAAAAATAAGTGTTATTTCCCTGTAGTGCTTGTATGACAAAAGGACCTCTCCAAAGGGAGTCAAATTTGCCATGCTTACCCTTGTCTTCTCTTCTTGAATCCCACTTAAGCACTTTGTCCCCTATGAGGAAATCTTCAGCCTTAGTTCTTCTGTCAAAGGCTTTCTTCAGCTTTTCTTGTAGGATTTGAACTCTGCTATACACTTGATCTCTGGTTTGCTGCAGACATATTATCTGATTGATCCTTCTCTGCATGTCATTTGGCTCAGCTTGAGCTTCTTGGAGTAACTTCATGACCGGTACTCCTAGTGATGAAGGAAATTTGGCTTCTAATCCATAAACTAACTCATATGGGCTGACCCCAATGGACCTATTGGTTGTTAGTCTATCTGCCCATAAGGCATTCACAAGCTTCTTATGCCAATTCTTCTTATTTTCTTCCAACACCTTCTTTATGATGTTCACAAGGCTTTTATTTGATGATTCAGCTAGGCCATTTCCTTGGGAATAGTATGCAGTAGAATGGCCCAAAGTAATGTGAAATTTGTGGCAGAAATTCACCATCTTCTTAGATCTGAAAGCAGCAGCATTGTCTGTTATTATCTTATCAAGACAACCAAATCTAGAAAGGATATTGGTCTCAAGAAACTGAATGATAGTGGCATCATTTGCTTGTCTACATGGGATGGCCTCAATCCATTTGGTGAAGTAGTCTGTGGCTGTGAGGATCCATCTATGCTGGCCTGAAGATGAGGGATGAATTTCCCCAATGAAATCCAAGCCCCACTGCTGAAATGGTCTCTCTGTTGCAATAGGTCTCAAAGGGAGTGGCAGTAACTTTCTCTTTCCCTCAAATATTTGACATTTGTGGCATGAGGTAGTAAATTTTTTAACATCAGAGAAGACAGTGGGCCAATAATAACCAGCCCTCAGTATCTTATCCACAGTGGACTTCTAATACAAGTGTCCACCACAATCACCTGCATGAAATTCTTCCATGATTTTGTTAGTCTCATTCTCAATTAAGCAGTTTAACAATATACCTTCATGGTTTTTCCAAAGCAAGTTGCCACCCATGACACAAAATTTTGAAGCTTTCATTTTTAGGAACCTACATTTAGTTCTGGACAATCCTGGGGGAGCACACAGGTTTTGTAACACATAACATATATCAGAATACCAAGGGGATTGTTCAAAGGCTACGTTGATCTTTGGAGTCGCCAGCTCCGGTTCACTGTCCAGTTGGTTAATGTCTAAGGCTTGAAAGTTTGCTTCTGTCATTAGTTTGGCCAAACCTTGCCCTTTTATCAGTTTTGTAGGTTTTATTTCAATATCAAATTCTAAAATGTTGGCAATCCACTTTCCTATTTTGCCCTCTAAGTTCTCTTGAGTAAGTATGTCTTTCACAATGGGACTTGGTACATAAGCTATAACATGGGAATATAGGATGTAAATCCTAAAGTCTTTGATGGCTTTGACCAAAGCATAAGCTTGTTTCTCCATGATTTGATATTTCAGAGGTGCATCTCTAAGAGCTCTACTAAAGAAAGCAATGGGTTTCTCATTTCCTTGGTCATCTTTCTGTAATAAGACTGCAGCAATGGTATGCTGGGAGGCAAAAGAGAAAATAATTAATTCTCTATCAAATTGAGGGTTTGTTAAGACTGGTGTTTGGGTAAGGGCCAACTTTATGCCTTCAAAAGCTTGATTTGCTTCTACCGTCCATTTCACTTTTGAATCCTTCTTTAGCATGTTATTCAGTAATCTGATCAATTCTGCTAAGTTAGGGATCAACCTCCTTAAAAAGTTAATCTTTCCCAAGAAGGCTTGCAATTCTTTGATGTTTCTAGGGTGGGGCATTTGTAAAATAGCTTGTATCCTGTCTGGGTCAATTCTTACGCCATCCTTCGAAATGATATGCCTAACAGCTTACCTTCTTCCAAACCAAATAGAGACTTCTTGGGATTCAAGGAAATTCCATATTTCCTACAGGTTATGAATATTTGCCTTAGATGTTTCAAATGTTCTTGGTCAGATTTTGAGAAAGGTGTGAGATCATCTAAATAAATGACAAGGAAGTCATGAATCTCTTTAGCAAAAGCAATATCCATTGCTCTTTGAAATGTAGCCCCTGCATTCTTCAATCCAAAAGGCATTTTTACATATTTGAAGGTTCCCCATGGGGTTGTAAATGCCGTTTTGTCCTGATCATCAGGGTGAACTAGGATCTGGTTGAAACCTGAGAATCCATCAAGTAAAGAAATTCTTGAGGCCCCCACTACTCTTTGCAAGATGTGATCCATCTTGGGTAAGGGGTAATTATCTTTCAAGGACACTTGATTCAAGTTCCTTAGATCAACACAAAGCCTTATTTCACCAGTTTTCTTTCTGGTAGGAACCAAGTTTGAAACCCAATCTGAAAATCTGATTGGTGCTATGATGCCAGCCTTAAACATTTTCTGTACCTCTTGCTCCATTGCTGGGAGAAGCATAGGATTGATTCTCCTCAATTTTTGCTTAAAGGGTTTTTGATTTGGCTTGAGAGGGATAGTGTGTTGAATAACAGAGGTGTCATAGGATTTTAAATCCTCATAACTCCATGCAAAGACATCTTGGAATTCTTTAAAGAGGTCAATGTATTTAGGCTTCTGATCAGGTGGTAAAGATGCAGACAATTTAATTATCTTGGGTTGTTCTGCAGTTCCAATGTTACACTCTTCTATGGTAGTATTGAGGGGCTGCAATTTTGGCTTCCTGAAAATATCATTTGAGTCGAAAATGTCTTCCAAGGGAGTAAGGCCTGTTGGGAGGAAGTTGTCTTTCAGTTGTATAATTTCAGCTTCATTATCAGCTATCTCCTCATAACTGATTTGTTTAAGCTCTTGCAGATTTTCTTTGTTGAAAATGGTCGGATGTAACATTTGGTTTGCTGTTTTGGGCGAAATACTTGTTTGGTGTTGTTCACCTAGTGTTTGTGAATCACTTGCAGCCTCCATATCAATGTTTAGCCCTGAAAATTCTTGCTGCAAAGTCAAGAATTGGTTTATATGGGTATCATCCTCAAACACTTGCCAGTCCTTGACATTGTTTGGGACAAAAGGTCTGTGTTTTACCTCGGCTGTAAAGCAATGTTGGGGTTCAAAAGGAAGTTTACAAGTGCTTGCAAATGTAGCCAAACTATGAGCATGCAGGTTATGGGTTCTAGGGACTTTGGTAATTTGAAATTCAGTGAAGGACTGTAGTAGTTCAGCAGCAGCAAATCTATAAGATCTTAGTCTTTTGTCATTGGTGACAAAATTACCCTTTACTTGCTGGATAACTAGGTCTGAGTATCCTAGGATTGAAACTTTAATGGCTTGTAAGGATTTTACTAGCTTGAGGCCTAGCAAAAGAGCTTCATATTCTGCCATATTGTTGGTGCACCTGAAGTTTAACCTATAGGCTCGGCCTTCTGCATGACTGTTCTGCTTGTTATGTATCCAAACTCCAGCTCCTGCCCCTAATTTGTTGACTGACCCATCAAATTCAAGGAACCATAGGATATCTTGTTTTAGGGAAGAATTGTCAACTGTTATGGGAGTTAGCATCAACAATTTGAAATCTTGGCTTATATTTGGTTTTCCTTCTTGAACTGCTTTGTTAGTTGATTTCTCAATCATTATTTCTTGAACAACAGTTTCTTCATTTATATGCTGATCTTGTTTGAGTGTTTGGTTTTCTTCATCATTTGTGGGACCTGTATTATCATTGAAGAGAATATATGAGTCTATGTCAGAGTGGACAACATATATGGGAAAGTTTTGAGGTTTTTCTTCACTGCTGACCATGTATTTCATAAGTGACTCTCTATATAACCTCTTAGGTTGACCAAAGACTGAGATGGTGGCATATGACATGTCTAATTGTAGGGAACCTTGGAGTTTAACCCCCCATGATCTTGATAAGAGCATCCCATATTTGGGTGGGATATCAGCAACTACAAGATCCATTAGAATTGTTTTATTTGGGTACTGAACAAGGGACACACATAAGTCTTTTATCAACCCTAAACACTTAACTTGGCTAGAGTCAAATGAGAATAGGTCCTTATATGGTCTTGTAATATCTAGATTCAATCTCTCCATGACTGATTTAGGCATCAGGTTGTGAGAGGCACCTGAGTCAAACATTGCATTGTGTAGTATCTTATCATGAACATGCAGGCTGACATAGAAAGGCAGGATCCCTGTAACTGCTGTCTTTCCATCAACCTTTGGACCGAAAAGCAATTCTGGGGTGTCATCCAATACATTGACATTGTCTTTATTACGAGTAAGTTGTAGGGACTTCTTGATTTGTTGTTTGTAAATGTCATTCTTGGCTAGTTCTGAGAGAGGAATAGCTATCTTCAATTTGCCAATTTCAGCTTCTAAGTCAAAGGGTCTTTCAGATTGGATCTTGGTGTTGTGGGTGACAGCCTTTTCCTTGTTCACTGGGTTTTCTTCTTGATTCTTATCTCGATCTTGAGGCTTGTCCTTCTTACTCATTTCTTGAGAAGTGTTACTCGGATTGGGCTGCAAGGGTGATGTAGCCATAGGCTGTTGTTTTGAAGGCAATGGTTCAGTGACTTCTTGAACGGTTATTTCATTTGTAACTGAATCAGTTGTGTCATTTGGTTCTGTGACTATGGCTCTTTTGGGCTACTGGCTATCCTTTGTTTTTTCAGGCTGTGTTACATTTATAGTTCTGCTTCTTAGCTTATATTGTTTATGAACTTCATAAACAGTTGTATCATAGCCTTGTTTAAAGTCAAATGACTCACCTGACCTGGTTTGGAATTGCTGAATGTCATCATCCTTATGATCCTCCTGACTCAGAAAAACTTGCTGCTCATCATTCAGGCCCATCAGGTTAATGTGGGTGTCATCTGTTTGCTCATTCGAAGTGGATGCCTCAGTATAGTTTTCCTGAAAAGGAGGTCTTATGTCTGGATCAGAACCGGCCTTGCCCACGTTTGGGTTTTGATTTCTCCTAAAATTGGGATTTCTAATAGGGTTATTTTGTGGTGCTTCCCATGATGACTTTCTTTCAACTGATTCTACTCTATCACCCAATCTCTTCATACCAGTGAGTATTGCATCCAGTTTTTGATCAAAGGCTGAGGGTTCTTCTTTGAAGGTGGTTCTCTTTTCCAATCTTGCCCTGTTTCTTTTGGCAATCAGGTTAGCCTCTACTGTGACAGCAACCTTTTGGGCATCTTCAAGGGTTTCAGGAGCTCTCTCCTTCAACTGATATGCCATATCATGGTCAAAACCATCCGGAAATTTGTACAATGCTAAATCAGGAGGAGGCCTTAAATTTTGTGGTATTGCGTTATATACATTGTTGAATCTTGCACAGTACTCCAAAACGGTCTCTTGAGGACCTCGTTTGATTGTATCATATTCACCAAGTATGTGCAGGGGATCTTTCTTTTTCTCCCATCTGTTAGTAAAGGCTTGATAAAGCTCATCAGGGGTTGTGATGGTATTTACAGCCAGTGATCTAAACCAAGTTCTTACATCCCCTGTGAGGCTCTGAACAAAGATTCTCATTCTCACACTGTCATCATCTATTTCATAGTTCTCAAAATGATCCTGCATCCTTCTGGCATGCTGAATTGCTGTGAAAGGGCCAGTGGAGTCAAAATATGAGATCTTGGATTGGTAGTCCTGAGGTAGGGCTGCGGCATTAGCAGGAAATTGCAAGGGTGCATATCTATTAGCCATATTTGTTGGATTTATAGGATTGACAGGGGTAGCTGGGATAGCATGAACGACTGGTACAACAGGGGTATTGGGAACGGTAGAAACTAGGGTGTTGGTCAAGGGAATATGTGCAGTGGATGGAGGTGTGAAAGGAGGGCTTTGAGAGGTGGATGGTGAACTGGGGGAATCAAGGGTAGACCGAAATAGCACCTTGATTGGAGTTGGAACATGGTTTGGATAAGCTGTCTCAGGACTCAAATCAGCAATAGTTTCCTGTCCTTGCTGCTTCCTAACGATTTTAGGGATTGTATTAGGATTTTCAAAAACAGTTGGTGGATTGGGGTCAGGATTTGACCTTGTATATCCCGGATTCCTCTTGGGAGCCAGCTTCTAAACTGTTTTTTGAGTATGTTTTTTTTTTTTTTTTGGAATGTTTTTGTGTCTACAAGGGCCAGACAAGATTTTGGAGTGACTGTGTATATCTTAAAGCTAGCATGAAAATTGACTGCAAGCAGCTTTAAGAAATATACAGAAATTAGAAAATCCTTAGGAACTCCCCAGTGGAGTCGCCAATTATGTTAACACCAAGGTTGTTCCCTTTGACTCCCAAGGGAATACGGCCGGGGTAACCACTAACCAATCTTTGGATTACAGCTTCTAGCCAAACTGTAATCAGAGAGGGCTCTCTCTTTATGGCTATCTCTGTTTTGAGAAGAATTTTAGGCTAGCTATGATGCTCAAGGTTTGTTTCTGGACTTGGTTGGGTGATGATTTCAATCAAGATATATGTGTGCTCACTAGAATGTTCTAGGCCATTGGGTATGGAGTCAGTGGTCCTTTAGTATTTTGGTGGGCTGTGTTGATACAGTAGTGATGCTGCAGAGCTAGATAAGTGTCTGAGAAACAATGCTTTGAAATTGTGATTAAGTGTGATGTATCCAGTTCATGAAAGGCAGTTAAGAATCTTCCAATAAACTGATATGCAAAGGAAGTGAGAATATTATTTAGAAGCAGTCAAGAATTTCTAGACAACATTCACATTTATAGAATTAATGGAACATGAGCATTTAAGAATTCATGTCCACAGTCAATTCTAAAGAAAACATTTACAGCAATAGAAGATTGAGCACAGAGTGTAATCAAACATATCCTGCACTATCCCTTTTCTCTATTGCTAGATCAGTGAAACATGAGTATAATGTAATGAAATAAGAAGACAAAGCAGAGATTAAGAAAACTTATTATTCCATCAGACAGCACAAGAATTCTGCAACAGCACGCATGTCATTAGCAAGACATCAAATTTTCAGGAAATCACTGAGCTGGTCCAGCCCTTTGTATTAGATAATATGAAAGTGTGCAATACATTTGCCTAAGAGTAAAAATCACCAACCCCTTATGCGTTGCTAAGGGGGGTATATATACAAAATTTACATAAGAAAAATATCAAGAAAATGAGTTAATGGCTCATTGATGTTATGCCAACTCCTGGAGCCTTGTAGCTGAGAAAGTTAATGCTGCAATAACTCTTCAGTGCTTTAGCTGTCCGAAATAGTCAGAAACTGTTGACTTGGTGGCTGTTGGAGTCGGTTGAGGGTACGCTGTCCAAAATTTGCGTATCTTCTTATCCTTTGGGCTAGTTGTCGTTCTCCATGTGCTTAGTCACCTTTCAGCTGCCTTAAATGCTAACTTTATTTTGTTGTTTGTCTTCTAGTGATTTGGAGTTGGCAATGACCGAGCAACTGGAGCTATCGTGGCAGAATTTGAAGCATTGCCTGCCACCAATCCTCCTTGGGCAACTGATGTCTCCGAATTTTCACTAAAGTTTCATCGGCCTCTGTATATCTGTAAAAATTTGGAGGAATTTCAAAAAGGTGCTTTACCTCATTTTCAATAAAAAACAGGCCTTCAAGTTTATTGTATAAGCTCTGTCCTGTTGGAGGCCCTGTTTCCTCAGAGGTACTGCCAGATGCAGTGATTTGATTTTCAATGTAAGTTGCCATCCTGTTGGCATACTGCTCTCTGGAGATCAGTCTTCCTGCACCGCTTAGTAGGCTGGGCAGTCCTTTTGCTTGCAGTGCTGCCATTTTGTGTTGGTATTCATCCACCTCAGCTTGTATTTCATAGCACTTCCTCTCCACAGTTTGTACATAATTCCTGAGAGTGAGTACCTTCCTAGCTATGAGGACAGCCTCTGTTCTGTTGACTATGCCAATGGCTGCCAGTTCCTCCTTTTCCTGTCTGTTCAAAAAGTCTATCATTCTGTTGGCCTGGTCAAGCCTGTTTCCCAGCGCTATCTTGGCCCTTTGAATCTCTGTCTGTGCCTGGCCGATTAAATCCATCTGCTCATGTATGGTTTTAATTGACTTCCATTGCTTAGTGATGGATTGGTCAATTTTGGCCCATAGAATCCTTTTTATTTGAGCCATGGTGCTTTCCAGATTCAGCTCCTTCTCCAAGGCCTTTATCTTGTCTTTTAGGGCCTTTATTTCTCTGCCTTGTTCCGCCACAGTTATTTTTGATTTGTCATATTTGGCATCTAATTCTGCCAAATTTTCCTTGGCCTGTTTTATTTCATTTTCCTGGAGCTCCATTTCTTTAACGGCCTTAGTCAATTCTTCCACGCTTGTGCTGGAATCTGGAGCTGTTGTTGTTGCTGCTGCTTCTGTTGTGGGAGTCGCTGCTGCCTCTGTAGTTGTTGCAGTGGTTGAAGTAGTTGGAGGAGCTTGGGATGTAGACTCTCCCTGTTTATCTTGTAATGCCTCTTCAAGCTCTTTCTCCAAATCGAGGACCTTTTGGTTTAGCTGCATTATGAGGTCCAGTTGCTCATCAACCTGCTTTTCCTTTTGTAGCTCTGCTGTTTGAGGGTGCTCTGTGGGCAGCAGCTTTAACCTCTTCTTTAATGCATTGAGGTCATCCTCCTTTTTCTTCATAAGGGCCCTTACACCCTTAGGATCCTTAGGATCATGACCTAGTGTCAGGCGGAAAGAGTCGATAGTGCGGACACAACCAACCTCCCTAGGAGCCTAAGACTCTCTAGTGACAAACAAGACAAACAAGAGCAATCCTTCTCTAAACATGCATTTACTATATAAGAAATCAAGTGTTTAGATCCTACATGTAATCCAACGCTGTTGTAGTAGTCCAGCTCCGCTGATCCGGATGAGCTCCTCCTTCACTTTGAAACCTGCATCCACTAACAATCAAACAATTAAATAGCACTTGATAATCTCATAGAATAAAACATATTTAACACATAGACCAAGGAGTACATGAAACAACTCATAAATAACAAGTTATTGAGAAGAATGGACTCATTTGCATTAATAGGAAACAAAAGGAACAATTACAACCTGAGCCTTGGTGTTGTGCAAGTCCCTCCCAGGGTCCATCAAGAGTTCTCCTTTACTTTGACAAAGCTCACCCACTTCCAAATAGAACAAGCAAAGATGGCAATCTCTCCTCACAAGCTTCTAAATGGGAGTCCTAATTCTAGTAGAATCTACCCTTAGAAATGTTTAGCTTCCAACCTCCCCTCCTTCTGGCCCAATGCCTGTATTTATAGTGCTCTAGAGGAAGTTATTCAGGTCCACCATCAATGGGATAATCCCCTCTTTGGATGGGATAGCTCCCTTATTGATGGGATAAGTTCCTCTTTGGTAGGGGTACATGAACCATCTGGAGGCGCTCAATACACGTCGAACAACCTTCTAGAATGCTCTAGAAATGACCACAAGTAACGTTTTAAAGATGAAACTTGCGCATTTTGACCTTTACAGGGGGACGCACCTGCCCCTTTACATACAGAGCGTACAAGTACGCAGCTTTTGTGAACATTGGGTGCGTACCCGCAGGTAAGGTTGAGAGAACCTGCGTACCCAGAGATAAATACATTTATAAAGACTTTCTCTCTTTTTGGAGTTTGACATGGAGAGCAGAGGCATAAGACTTGCCTAAGAGGATAGCATGACTGTTGATAGAGCCATACTAACTGTAAATAGTCATGGTGACATTTTTTAGTGTAACAGATTGCCCCCTAAAGTGCGAAGCCTGTAATAGATTAGGGTTTTGTATTATCTAGGAAGGGTGAAGCGCTTTATCATTTCAAGGATTATCTCGTGGAGAGCCTGGTCAAAACCTGCAATTTTCAACACAAAATACATGTATAAGATTATATCATCACTGAGGTAGGCATTCCCATACTCAGATCAAAACTTTAATTAACAGACTAACTACTCTGATACAGGAATGATCTTGTAGTACATCATAATCATAGACTTTTGTAGACACAGTATGGGCGCAGCCATCTGTTTATGATTAGTCTACTTAGATAATGAATACAAAACTCCTCGCAGCCTGGATGGTGGAAACTAGATCCAGGGTCTTTATTTCTACTTCCCGAATTGGTACGATTCTAGCCATGCAAATAAATGAGTTGATGTCGAACATGGTAGAAACCACTTGATTACCAGTCGATGATGTAAACTGTTAACAAGTGTGAGAGAGACCACCAGTAATGTCAATGGTTCTCAAAGTACCCAGTACAATCCATGAGATGTGAATGAATGAGTTGATGTCGAACATTTCACGGAATCCTTCGATCGAAAGTCAATGATGTAAACTGACGTCAAAGGCGAGAAACCTGCCATTGATGCATGCAGACTTCAAGGTACTGACGATTTCTAAGTCATCTCTCTAGATAATGTGTTGATGTCGATAGAAAGCGACCCGTTGCAGGACAAGCCCACAACACGAAATCATTGTTCAAGTTGAAGAAATGTTGTTGTAAGGACTGACTCAGGGATGGTCAAATGGATGACAAGTATTTTGCAGATGAAAGCTTTGCTTGCAGACCTCTTGAACACATAACGACACAACAGATGGCTTGGTGACGAATGACTCAAAGTTAATCCCCGGAACCCGGCTGAAGACTTTCAAGGTGGTTTGATCAACTGTGAGGCAAAGGATTTCCCAACCCAGGTGAATGAAAAGTGTCGTGTCCAAGAGTGGTAATAAAGTTTCTTCTGAGACAAAAGATAACAAATAGGCTCATTCTTCTCTCTTTTCCCCCACCATTTCTGGCAAGTACCTCTTTATTTTTAACAAGCTTGAAGAGGATAACATATGCTTGATTATAAGCTCATCCTTCGGATGAGTCCAACCTAGTTTTGATTCGAACCCTAGGAAGGAGTGGTTCGTTCCTGTTTGTAATTGAACAGGTCCTTTACTGTGAAATTCTAACGAGCCCAGTATAGGAGAAACTCGGCGTTTTTCAATTTTAGAGAGTCTGAAAAACTTAAGAAGACTCCAGGTTGAACTTTTTCGTAGATTTGTGTCCCCCAAGCCCGAAAAAGTATAAAATAATACCTGGGGGAACCGCTTGATCTTGCGACCAAGGAGTACTTTCATAATTAGTGCCACTGACCTGAAAAGTAAAAAGCGATCAAGGACACGTCGTTTTATTTCCAGTATCGAGTTTGAAACGACAAAAACCGGCAACCTTTTCCTGTTTTTACGGTCAGAAAAGGGCTATAAGGGGACCGTCTTTTAATTCCGTTTTAATGAGTGTAAAAGAAACGCTCGGCAATCTTTTCATATTTTAGGAGTCAGAAAAGGGCTTAAAAGATGACTCTGATATTTTGGTTCGTGAAAAATGACAATTTTCCCTCTAAATCCCTTTGTCCTGCACAAAAACGACACATTACTCATACCTGTTTAAGATAGACAAAAATACATTGAAAAATATCCTTCCATGGTGAAAAATAAACAAACCTAGCATTCATTCATCCAAAAAACCTATAAAAAGACTTTTTACCATGTCATTTTTACCATTTTACTATTGAGGTTGAGAAAAGGGCTTTTGGCAAGAAACTTCCCGTGGTCATTGCGGAGAATCCGACCGTCAGAATCGAACGCCGTCTCTTCCAGGTATTTCACAACATCCTCCTCTTCAATTTCATCCGATTAAAATTTTGTTTTAGGTTTTAGTTTTGGTTTTTGGGGGGTTTTAGGTTTTAAAAACCGCTCTGCGGGGTACGCAGGTGCCCTAAGGGTGACCTGCGTCCCCCGACCTTTTCCTACACAGGAAAAAGGTCAGGGTACGCAGCCCACCTTCAGGCCAGCTACGTACCGGTGCTCTGTGTCCTAAACGCGGGGTGCGTACCCCGCGAAGGGCAGAATTTGAAACCCCAAACCCCAAAAATAACCATTTAAATTTTCCCAAATTAATTCTAACCTTTATTTCTTGGTGTGTAGGGCACTCACCATGTTGGATTGGAGAGAAAGAGAGCACGAGGACGTTGATTTAGCCGCAATTGGTCACCAACCTTCCATTGATGCCCTAAAAGCATGCGGACTATATAAATACTGGGCCATACCTGGCATGAGCGCTCAGGTGAGATTCTTGGAGTGGCTGGTTGAGAGATGGAACATTCATGAGCAATGCTTTTACATCGGAGGGCACCAGCTCGAGATAGAGCCCTCTGACATATACTTTCTCACTGGCTTGCCAAATAGGGGCGAGCAACTCAATCTAGCCGGGACTAGGCCGGGGGGCCAATCCCTTGCTAGTCTCCGGGCAGATTGGTGCATACCCAATCAAAACCATGCGAAAGGCATAGAAATCAAATACATCTCTCGGCATGAACTCATGGTTATAGCTTTCACGGTTACCAGAATTTGCGGCGCAGCCGCTCTACATATTGCCACCGGGTCCCAAATGCGGATGGCGATTGACTGTTTTCGAGGCACCATCTTCAACTAGTGCGATGCTGTGTCGGCCAACATGAAGGGCCAACTGACTAGGGCAAAGAACGGACAACTGAAGACCTTTGGATATGGGCCTCTAGTTGTGAGCTTTGCCTTAGAGAGAGTTCCAATGCTAATCCCTCAGCATCTCACTGTTGATATCTTGGGTCCTCGAGAGCCAAAGCTGATACGATGGGTTACGGTGATGGCCCGGCATCCTGACGAGGGCGCAGCAGTTGTTCGATTCCCTGCTGGTTATTTTCACTGGTTAGAGGACCAGGTTTTTGCGATCCAGGACTTTCCGTATGCCGAGTAGATTTTCGAGGTGATCCGGACATGGTTCTTCCACAGGGAGAACAATGGGATGACAGAGGTACTTCATTTTCCACGAGTTTTTTAAATTATGTATTTTTTTTGTTTTTTATATCGCCTCAAAACTGAAAACACAAATTTTCAAAATGCAGATGTAGGTCCACGGCGTCCAGCCAACCTCCGGGCTTTTGAGAGGAGAGTACCAGCTATACCAGCGCCAGCCCCACAGGATGCGGCCGCAGAGACCTTAGCCGAGCTGGAACAGGATCTAGAGCGTCTGACGGCGGATATACCAGAGACCACCATAGATGATATTCCCATTCGACTCCAGCGCTATGTGGTCGCAGTCCCAGAACCTTTTAGGAGGTTCTTGTGTAGGGTAGCACGGGCAGTGGTCTCGTATAGAGAGCACCACCAGTGATTGGCTAGTCACTTTTGTAGACACATATGACATTTTTGGTTTTTTGTACTTATCATTTTTGGCGATCATAAGGTGTTTTTCAACCTATGATCGAAGACGATGTATATTTTTTGACACACTCCTATCTATATATATATCATTATTACCGGCTTATTTTGTTTAACATATGTGATGAAATGTTTTTAAATTTACTTGCATGATTATCGTAAATGTTTGTCCAACATTTGAGAAGCAATTGCATTTGCTAATGTATTTAAAGACCTTGGAATATGCTGATATTCAATGTAATCAAATTCACGTTCCAAGAGACGCACTCTCAAAAACAACCTTAATAACAGAGGATTTCTAATGGCATATACTCTATTAAGCTGTAATACAACGAGTTCAGAATCTAACCTCAAGCTAACCCACCCAAAAACAAAGTCACAGAGCCAAAAACCAGAAAATAAATGACTTTTCTCAGATCAAAGTTTCATACAAAGGAAAAGACTTTCACATCAATGGAGTCCCCAGTGGAGTCGCCATTTTGTCAGGCGGAAAGAGTCGATAGTGCGGACACAACCAACCTCCCTAGGAGCCTAAGACTCTCTAGTGACAAACAAGACAAACAAGAGCAATCCTTCTCTAAACATGCATTTACTATATAAGAAATCAAGTGTTTAGATCCTACCTGTAATCCAACGCTGTTGTAGCAGTCCAGCTCCGCTGATCCGGATGAGCTCCTCCTTCACTTTGAAACCTGCATCCACTAACAATCAAACAATTAAATAGCACTTGATAATCTCATAGAATAAAACATATTTAACACATAGACCAAGGAGTACATGAAACAACTCATAAATAACAAGTTATTGAGAAGAATGGACTCATTTGCATTAATAGGAAACAAAAGGAACAATTACAACCTGAGCCTTGGTGTTGTGCAAGTCCCTCCCAGGGTCCATCAAGAGTTCTCCTTTACTTTGACAAAGCTCACCCACTTCCAAATAGAACAAGCAAAGATGGCAATCTCTCCTCACAAGCTTCTAAATGGGAGTCCTAATTCTAGTAGAATCTACCCTTAGAAATGTTTAGCTTCCAACCTCCCCTCCTTCTGGCCCAATGCCTGTATTTATAGTGCTTTAGAGGAAGTTATTCAGGTCCACCATCAATGGGATAATCCCCTCTTTGGATGGGATAGCTCCCTTATTGATGGGATAAGTTCCTCTTTGGTAGGGGTACATGAACGATCTGGAGGCACTCAATACACGTCGAACAACCTTCTAGAATGCTCTAGAAATGACCACAAGTAACTTTTTAAAGATGACACTTGCGCATTTTGACCTTTACAGGGGGACGCACCTGCCCCTTTACATACAGAGCGTACAAGTACGCAGCTTTTGTGAACATTGGGTGCGTACCCGCAGGTAAGGTTGCGAGAACCTGCGTACCCAGAGATAAATACATTTATAAAGACTTTCTCTCTTTTTGGAGTTTGACATGGAGAGCAGAGGCATAAGACTTGCCTAAGAGGATAGCATGACTGTTGATAGAGCCATACTAACTGTAAATAGTCATGGTGACATTTTTTAGTGTAACACCTAGGTCGATAATAATGTCCTCAAGTGATTTTATTCTGTTGTCTTTGGCTAGGGAGGACATTCTTTCAAAATCCAACTGAGTGTTGGTATTTTTTAGTGACTCTTTCAGCTCATGGGCCATGGTTGCCCTGTCTACAAAGGTTGCATAGACCATTTCTCCAGTCTGCTTGTGGAGTTCAATTTGGTCCATGGGATGGATGTCTTTGGCTAGGACCTCCACCCTTGTCTTCACATAATCTGCCCCTGATTTTGGATGGGGCACTGTAGGTTTGAAATGGCTGAGGATCATTTTCTCCTCTTGAATGTCATATACAGACATTAGCCTTTCTTTTTGGGCTGGTGTTGCATTAAGAAATTGTTTATAAACTTCCACCCTCGGCAAGTCATTCTGTGCCTTTATTTGCTTGAAAGAAGCCTTAGTGCTTTTGGGCTTCTTACTCTGCTGAGAGGAGGAGGACACCTCCAAACCAAGTTGTAATCCTTGCTCCTGCTGAAAGGAGCTTGTGCCTGTATGTTGGTTGCCCTCCCTGTCTTTCCTTGAAATGTCAAGGATTTCTTCAGTGATGTCTTCTACCTCTGGGGAGTCAGCCCTTGGCCTTTTGGTCTGGGGTTGCTGGGAGGATCCACTAGCAGGAGTGGACTCTTCTCTATCTCTTTTTGTACCCCTCTCCTCTTTTGCTGGGGTCTGCAAAATTGGAGCTGTTTGTGGCTCAGTTTGTGGAGGGGGAGTCTGCTCTTGTTGCTGCTCTGGTTACTGCCCTGGTTGCTGCTCACTTTGCTGCTCACTTGAAGGGGCATGCTTTTCTTTCACGGTTTCTTCTTCAACACCCATTATCCCTTTCCCTTTGTCTGTACCTGGTGCTGCTGTAGAAGGTGCCTGTGTGGCTGGTGCAGTCCTTGAGGCCGAGGTCCCTTCTCCTGCTGAGTGCGGTCGTTTGAAGGGTACCTGCTGCACAGAATCTAGGTCAAGAGTCTTTTCCAGTTCCTTGACATTCTTTAGCATTGTCTCTTCTTCATTTAATTTTTCAATTAAAGTATCCTGCTGCCATTCTTGCTGGTTGGCATATTTTTCAATGTGTGGATATTTGCAATTCTTATAACCTAGTAGCCTGTACTTGACTCTTCTAGCAGTGATGAAGCCTTCAGGGTCGTAAGGGACCCACCGGAAACTATGTGATAGTTTGTATTTGTCTTTGAGGATTAGGTCAGCATCTTCCCATCCTTCTTTTTTATTCATGATGAAGGGGCCCACCTGGTGCTTGAACTTGAGATGGGATTTCTTTTTGGAGCTGTGAAAGTGAGTGAGGTCAGAGTGAATTAACTGCCTATAATACTCCAAGGCAAATATCCTCATAGGCACATATTTTGGGAGCCTGTATGGACAGATCTCACAGCCATAGACTCTGATGACTGTATGATCCTCATATAGGTACCAATCACCTATTTTGTAATTCTTGGAGAGCTGCAGGACTTTCTGTATTTCATTTGATATTCTGGGAGGAGGGGACCTCATCAACAAGCAAGAGACAGGGTATACAAATTGGTCAATAAATTCACAATAGTAATAGGGTGAATTTTGGACTTTGTGATAGACAGATGTCCAGAAGATAACAGATCTTCTTTCCCCTTTATAATCCAGCTTTTTGATGTAGCATGGAAAAACCTCGGACTGATAGTACATGAAAAGGTGGTAGATGTAAGATGAGTACTTGAAGACACCATGTATGTCTACTTTGCACAACTGATCATGAATCTTATTAGCTATGAACTTGGCAAAGTTATATTTGCGGGCAGGGGGTTGGCTTGGGCTGTAAGCAGCTAGCAATACCAACATTGTTTCATCCACATGCTCACTGGTTCTGTATCCCAACACATAAGCAATCATGTCTAGCAACAGTCTTCCTACCTCAGTAAAATAGACATCCAAGTAGGGAGGTGGCCCTGTGGGCTAGCATTCAGGTCTCATAAATGTCCTGGTGATCTTCTGAATATCCTCACTGGTCATCTTGGCACCATTGTCCAGCAGATAATTCATGGAAAATGGGAACAGCAGCTCAGTTTGATCAAAGTGGAGCATCTTATTGATGGATTCATGATTAATGTGAAAGAGGATGCTCCCAGATGGAGACTTGATAGCTCTTTGCTGCACATCATAGTTTTCAGCACATAGGCGAATAATCTCAGGAAAAACATTGACAGAGGGGAGACAGTAGTATGGCAGATTTGACTCCCATATCCCATATGTATCATGACCATTCAGGTAGTCATCTCTTAATTGCCTGAAGGTCTGCAAAAAGTCCCTGTTACCCACAAAGTCTTCAATGAGGTAGTCCCTGTCAGCAAGAGGCAAGGACTCCAGGTCTTTATTTGGTGCATTTAAAGGAGCAACACTGAGGGCTGAGGGTGCAAGAGCAGCCATTGTGTAATCTGATTTTGAACAAGGTGAGTGCAATGGTTTGCAAGGTTCCTCAGAGCTTAAGTGACAGGCTTGCTGTAGATAGTGCTTGGAATTTTCTTCAAAGTGGAATAAGCAGGCTTGGCAGACTTGTCTCTGCTGTTTTTTGGTGAATTCACAGGGATTGTGAATTGGTGAGGATGATTGCAGAGGGTGTGCGGGCTTCAATTTGGTGACATGCAGACTTGGGCCTCCACCCGGCAAAAGGGAACAATGTCGGGCAACTCAGGGCTAAATATGTAAATTTCAAGTCGTGAATTATGGTTAGAATGTCAAATTCTTGGAGCTGGGGCAATGCAAGTTGATTTAATTTCAAATTCAGTAGTAGACAGTGTGTAATTTAGGATTTGAGCGATGCTTAGTGGAGAATTCGTATAGAAATGGCATGCATAGGGGCAGAACAAGGAACTTGCGGTGAATACCTGGAAAAATAGCTCTGAATGTCTTCGGGTCGAGCAGGGGGAGCTCACTGCAGCTGGATTGACAAGTGATGGCGGCCGCGACTTCGAATTTGATGGCTCGGAGGCAATTTCGCGGTAAATGGGTCAGCAGTGGCTGCGTCCTTTTCGCTTGAAAATGACCACAAATGGCTAGTTTGGCTGTTTTTAACGACAAATTTGGGCAAAAAGGGTTATTGGTGCTTTTTCCGCCAATGACGTCAGCATGACGTCATGGCGGGCCCGGGGTATGGAGGGTGACGTGGACGCTGAGCTGGAGGCCAGCGTGGACGGACACGGTGGCGGGCGGAGAACAGTGGCAGGGCGACGTGGAGGGCCACGGGGCGCCGGGGCGGGCGGAGGAGGCACGACGTCATGATGACGTGTGGGCGACATGGACGTTGGGCTGGTATTAGGGAGGTGTTAAGCGGTCTCCCCGCACCACCTTTGGTGATAGGCGGTATCGGGGAGGGGGGCTCCGAACAACCCCAGCGCATGCCACGCGTCCTGGGTACGGCCCCCAATACCGCCGTCTCCCCGGACGTTAAAGGGAGGCAGGTCGGGATCCAAGATTGACCGCCCACCGTTAGATCTGGGGCGGCGGAAGATCAACGGCTGGCGGGAGTTTTAACCGGTCGCGCATGTTGGGGGGGACCCGCCCGTATATTAAAATAATCATTTTAATATTTGGGATGCGGGACTTTAGATATTGGGGTTTTTTGTGGGTTTTCGGGGTTTGAGTTAATCTGTGGGGGGAAAAAGGGTTATGATTAGGTTTGAGTGAAGGGAAAGGGGCTCTTTGATGAAATTCTTTAGGAAAAGAGGGGGGATGATGGATTGGGGGAGGTTATTATTCCAACCAGAGGCTAGATTAATCCCATGACAGGGTTGACCATAGTCCCAGGTGGACTAATGTCTCCCTTAAACAAATTTATTTAGCTATAGTGCTAACAAGGGGGGGATATTTATACATGTTTTGGGGTTTATACACCATGGTGTTACAATAGTAGGGAAAAGGGGAACATAGGGGATTTAGATAATAAGAAGTTAGGGGTTAATATGAAGGGGGGGAAGGGGGTGAGAGGGTGAAATACTAAGTCTATATGAAAACAACTTAGTTTAGAGAGTAGATCAAAATAAAAATAATTTTAGACAAGAAATGTGGCTCTTAAAGAACCAAGAACCAACATAAAACCTTGAATTCTTTAATGAAGGCAACTGTTGTGGGGATGTTAGTAATACATGTGAAGGGGGGGAAACAGGAAATTAGACATGCTCCTTTGCTTTGCTGCAACATGATGGAGAAGAGAAGCTTCTCTATGCCTTGATGTTTCTTTCATGTTAGACCAGCAAGATTCAGTTGAAATGAATGACATTTCTGCAACCCCATCTACCTACCCATCTACTTGCCTAGCATTTTTTGTTTCTTCATGGAGGGTGCACTTGGACTTGCAAACCCTGTGCCTTTTCTTTTCCTTTGGCTTTTCTTTGGATATTCTATCTAAGGCTATCCTTATTGCTTCCAAGGCCCCAGATTAAACATTTGGGAACCTTCTTTCTCTACCTAACTACTTTGTCTGCCAAGATTGAACTGTTTGGACAGACTTCTTTCTCTAATCTATAACACAAAATTGAAACATGGCCTGACCCAGCTTAAGCTGTTGGATCACCCATTGGGAGATAGGGCAGCATCAACCAAATGTAAATGTGTGTCTTCCATCAGAATATGAGATCTTTGCATCCCCAAAGTAGATCATATTGGCACTTCCCATGCCAATCATGAAAAATGAAACCTATTGGTATAGGTAGCTAACAGGATAATGAAATAATCATATGGATATGTATCATGTGAAACGATGTTGATCTCGAAGAACCAAATTAAGTTTATGCTTTGATGAGAAGGTGATCATGATAAGTAATTCACAATGACAAATGAGGCAAGTTAAACTGGTAGTGTTGAACCCAATTCAATGAAAATGGATTGAGTATATGGTGTTGGAAATTATGTACTCAATATGGTTACATCATCATATTGGTATTGAAAGGTAGTAGTATAAGAAGATAGCTTGATGCTCATGAACATGACTTTCATTTTGTGGAAGACTCAATACAATGCCTTCATTGATGATATGAAAGGCTGATTTCATAAATCCTATCACAATATTAAAGGAAGAATATGACTCCTTAACATGCAAGAAGAAAGACGCTCAATATTATGAGATATAAAATAAAGGAGTCATGCAACTACCTTCATTAAGAACTAGTAGTTGATACCTTTATGAGGACAAGCCAAAGATCTTGTGGTTATGACATCCCAGATTAAAAACAAGTTAAAAATCTCCCCTATATTTGAGAAGGAAGTAAAAGGGGTCTCCTTGAATGTATGAAAAGGAGAAAGGATCAATTCTCTAATCAAGAGGGAATGAGGATCCCCTCTGTGGTTGAGAGGGAGTGATGATGTGCATCACTTGTATTCTCTTGTTCATTTTTCATGCACTAGGCCACAACTAAAAGTCATACATCTAAGTGAATGCCACGGAGAAAGAATGGTAAATATAAAATTGGATAAGCATTTGTAATTTCATTGAGGATAGAAAATATAAGATAGGAAGTGGGTCGACACGCTTTGAGGATTTGACATGCATCCAATACAAGGGTGGTAAAATAGGGTCAATATACTTTGAGGATTGGGAATCTAAGATAAGAATAGTCCTAAAAGGACATATCTAGTGAACATATGGATGGGGTGTGTACCTTGTAGAGGTAGTGTGGTATCTCACATAAAGTTTCCCAACATTTTTCTCTTGTGTAAGAAAGAGCATGTCAAGTTAAGGACTTATTATTTTGAAAATGGTGGTCATGATGTTGATGATTAAAGTTGGGTTACCAATCTGACTCTACTTATGAGAACTATTTATTTTGACAATAATCTTGTACTGATTGTACAATTATGAATTCCTCACTAGTTAAGAGGGAGTATTGGAAAATTTGTTTCAGTCTTCATAATTGTCAATGTACTCAAGTCATTGTATATTTTATATTACAAGAAAAAGAGGAAATACAAATATTATTTCAAGCATGGCTTTCATTCTCCATTTTCACAGTCATCGAGGCCAAGCATCTCCTTCATGCTTCCAGGGTTAATTATGTCAAAATAATATTTTCCTTGAGTCAAGAAATTCCTTTTCAATTGTATAAGTCCCTTTTGGGCAAGTTGTAACATGTAAAAGATATTTATTTTGAGTCTAGAACGTTCTATGAGCCTCAAAGAACAAGTCGGCCCTGGAAGTGACAAGTTAGCCTAAAGAAGGGAATTCGACCTCAAGAAAATCCTATAAATAGATGTAGATTAAATCTCATTTAGTCACCAATTCGATCTCTCAAGAAATAACTTTGTTCTAGATCAAGGAAGTAAGCATAAGTCTAAAATAACAAGGAAAATATGTTTTTGGGCATTATTCTCTCATACATATGAAGGCTAGGGCTTTTGCAACTTCAGTGAAGGTCAAAAATTGCAGGTTTAAATTACAAGAGGTTGAATTACATATCCAAGTTGAAGGAGAACTTAATACTTTTATTTGGTCTAGTTTGACATTGGAGACGTTAGCTTGTTTAAGGGAAGGCTTCTTGAATAATTGATATGTGCCAAAATTAGGGTTTCTATAGAAACTGTAGGGTCGAAGTTGCAGGTCAAAGTTGGCAGCTGAAGTTGAAGATGGAAGTTGGTTGAAGTAGGATTGACTCTTGTTGTCACGGTTAATCTCAAAGGTAGTTGGAAGGGCTTCTTGGAGGGTTTAATTGATCCTTGCAGGAGGACTTGGTATAGGTTCTTGGGTCTTGGTTTTCTCATTCGAAACAAATTCTATAAGAAGAGATGATATTTTCTCGGTTTTCCCCTTGGAGGGCTTTTGCTCTGGCTTGTAGCCTAATACTTGTTTCCATTCTCTTTACTGTTTTTTCTCTTGATAATTGTTTGAGAAAAAATATCTAATAAATTAAAACAAGAAGATAGATAAGATTGACAAGCAATTATTAAGGTTAAGGAGAAATTGAATTAATAGCTTCCCTATTGCATTCTCCAACACCACAACCATTTTACAAGTCTCTGGTCCCCTTGAATCACTGTTGGTTGCTTCCTCTGTTGTACTTGATACACAAATAACTAATAGGAACTATTATCAAATCAAAACAATATTTTGTTATGGATTTGATCAAAATTAATAAAACATATTTTTTTTGCAAGCTCACAAATAAGTATCCAATGAAAAAATTAAAACACAAAAATATGATGCACACAATATTATTATAGATACTCTTTAAGATTTTAGAACATAGTGGGATCTTAAGTTTAAACAAACAGGGAGTCTTACAATTCTAATATAGTGACAACAATTAGCAAAATCCTATATCTGTTGAGCCCCCGTCTGAGAAAAATTAAGCTTACTTCTTGAATTTGCCAAGATGTAGATGACCCTATTAGGTTTTATTAGATATGTTCAAAATTTTCTTAATCATTGGCTAATACTTCCAAATAAGTTGTCAAAACCATCAAAGGGTCATCCTAGAGATGGTGCATATTTGTCCTATAAATGTTTTAGATAAGGAAAAACATTTTGATTTATAGACAAATTTCTTAAAATAAAAAAACACAACATTTTGATTGCAACAAAGTTATATACCATATTCCACTGCACTATTATGGGAAGATACACTTAATTGTGTAGATAGGTTTCTTCAAACAAAGCCACACAATATTACTTTTGCAACAATTACAAAGTTACACACCATATTGCACTATAATTCTCTATGGAGATTCATTTAGATTGTGAAAATTATTGATACTTTGAAAGAACCCAAAAGTTAGCTATTGTCCTCCTTTGTGATAACATTAACCATTAAATATGCATGTGTGAATGCCAAAATGATCAATACCTGCATGTCCTCTTCAACATACACGTTCAAATTTAGATTGTTCCACATTAAAATGTTTACTTTTAACATATGGTATCATCACTTGAAGCTAGATGTGGAAATAGGGTGTTTAAAGTCTAAGGAAATATTTCATGAGTGTTGAACATTTTGATGAGTACCAAACCAGGAGTCTCATCATTTCAATCCCTTAGTCGCTCCAATCTAGGAGCATGTGGGTTATGGGCCCGTGAATCTACACTCCTTTGGTCTTTATTATGCAACAATGGAACTTGCACATCCATAAATTCAAACACCGAACTACATGCCAACTCACACTCTGCCTTGACATCATAGGTTGGGAGTCTTCACTTTGGTCGAGGGTTGGAATTTTTCCATTTCCCGATGGATAGTCAACTGGTTCAGGGCCCGACCAATCAACTGGGTCCCACCCGAGTCGAGGTTGGGCTGATCAGGGTTGATCTATTTTTCTTCGTCCAACTAGTTCTATGATTGGATTGGCTCACCAATTCGCTCTTCGATCCTGCACACAAATATTTTCTCCTTCCTATTGATGGTCCTTAGAGACTCACACTTTGGCTTGAACCTAGCCTTATTTAGGCAATCCCTCTTCCATGACTACAGTGCCTGGAAAACCTAAAAACTCTCATGGCTCTTTTTTCCAAACACACTGTGGTTAATCATGACATCAAACACAACAACAAGGTTGCATGGAAGAAAAAAACATAAACCACACACACACACACACACACACACATATTTTCAAAACAAAATGAATTACATCGATGGTCACTCAGGGTTTTAGAGCATCTCAACCTGGTTCTACATTTGGATTGGTCGCCCTTTAACATCTTACTGACAGATTATTAAAAAAAAGGAATAACAAACCCTTGAAAGAAGAGGAATCTCATCCTATGCCATGGAAACTTTCGAGAGGCTTATAAAACATTTAAAATTACATAAATAAAAAGCAAAGGAATTTGTGTCTTATTTCATGATTGACAAGTTTCCCTTCTGGAATCATTCAGAATAAAATTCGGTTGAGTTTGGGGTATCGATTGACCTACATTAAACTGTTTCCCTTCTGGAATCATTCAGAATAAAATTCGGTTGAGGTTGGGGTATCGATTGACCTACATTAAACTCCCATGCTTGAACATATTCATTATCTCCTCATCATGTGTCTTCATTGTTTCATCTCATTTGCCTACAACCTTAGTCTTTTTTTCTGCATGTATCATTGATTTTTCCTCATGCTCAGTAGTGAGTTGCAAGAATAGCCTCCATAAACACCTCACTAACTCTCTCCTCTGGCTCGAACTTTTGGAATAATAATTTCACATCCACTGCAACCTCTTGAGCTTCCTCTACTTGCTTGGTTGTTCCACACTTGCTCACATATCCTTAACAATTCTACCCACAACCACAACTATGGAATTGCCTCTTACAAAAAATATTCGCCTCCTTCCTATGCTTTGATATGACTTAATGAGTACTGAACAAGGGGTCTCCTCATTTTAATCCCATGGTGGCTCCAATCTAACACATGTGGATTATGGGCCCATGAACATTTACTTCTCTAGTCTTTGATTTGGTCCAGGTTTGACCTTTTTCCATTTCGTTGTGGATAACTGACTGGTTCAGGGCCTGACCAGCTGACTAGGTCCCACCCGAGTCATGGTCAACTGACTAGGTCCCAACTAGCCAATCAATTCCCTCTTTGATCCTACATGGAGACGATTTCGTCTTCTTATTGATGGTCCTTAGAGAATCTTGTAGCTCTTTGGGTCGAACCTGAACCCGTTTGGGCAATCGTTGTACCATGACTATGGTCCCTGACAAACTTGAAAAATATCATTGCTCTCCTTTCCAAACACATGGTGCTCATTAATTATATAAAAAGAAATGGGTTTGCATGAAAGGAAAAAAACACAGACTATATATATATATGTTCCAAGCAAAATGAATTACATAGATGACTACTCAAGGCCTCGAGCCTCTCATCTTTGTTCTACATTTGGATTGCCACCCTCTCACATCTTGCCAATGGATTATAAAACAAAAAGAATACAAATTTGTTGGCAGAAGAGGAATCACATCCTTTTCCATGTCAACCTTATAGAGGCTTCTAAAAAATTCAAAATTACATAAAAAAAATGAAGGTATTCATTTCCTCTATTCACGATTGCCACATTTTCCTTCTATAATCATTTGGAATCAAATTCGACTGCGGCGGGGGTGTCGATGCTCTCGCATCATTTTTCAATGCCATTATCATTATTGTGTTAGATGGAAGGCATGTGTTTTACAACGAGATGGTAGAGACTCCCATTTATATGTGTATCGACATTTTTCGAAAATGGTTATATCGTTAATTTGATTTTTAGGTTTTTTTAAGATATAAATATTATTTTAAATTTATTTATAAAAAATGCATATTAGATATTAGTTTAAACTAACATATAATTGGATCAAAACCATCCAATACTCTTTGAGAAAATTTTAGACTAAGTTTACAACTTTGGCTATAAGATTTTATGTTGTGATAATTTTTTCCCATGGGCTAATCAAGGTTTGATTTAGACTGATTAAAAAAAAAATAGTTTTTTTCTTTTGGTTTGTCGAGTTGTTTGTGTCCTCCAAACATGACTATAGGCTTAACCTTTGGCTTAGGAAACCATGACCTAAGGGCATCTAAACCGTCAAAATCACCTGAGGACCGCATTTGACCTAGGCCACATGAGTCATTAACATGACTGGATGTTTCCCCACAAAGTTTCGAACATGTGACCTTAATATTGCGAAGTGACTTAACAATACACTCCATCATCATCTATTCTATGCCATGTGGGCAATAATTTATTTGAAATAAATATAAATAGAAATATAAATATAAATATATATTTTTTAAATTTAAAATTTAGGCATAAAAGAACAATTTTAAATATATTTATATTTAATTAATATATAAATTTTAAAATTTCATATTTTCATTATTTGCTTATTTTAATTTTATTATAAAATTAAAATTAAAATAAATTAAATGTTAAAAATATGTTTTATATAATAGGTTGACCATTCTTTTAAATTAAATACAAAATTTTGAGCAAATTTTCATTTAGATATACAGTTAACATTTATCTTAATAATTTGATTTTATTTATTTATTTTAAATTTATTATTTATTTTTTCGAGGGAAAATCGCAACTTTCTATTAAAAAAATAAGAAGTTACATAAGCAGATGCACAAGTGCATTCACATATTGTCCCTTAGGGCCATTTGTGTGTTCTTAAGGCCCTCAAACGTAGCCAAGCTACCAAAATTTACAGCGACACATATAAACTGGTTTTCTCCTTTTTGATTTTTTTCCCTTTGAACTTTGTGCGATACCCCAGGAGATGAAGTAGTCATAACAATTTCCATCTCTTCTCCTTCTACTATTACTCACACTTACTTGTCAGAAACTAAACTCTAAGAAATGTGTGTTCACTTTATTCCACCTATACCTTGGTTATTAGTATTTTCCTCATGCTGATTTTATGGAGTTTGAATCATTGCTAAAGTGTTGGGTTCCTCTATATGTTTGGTTGGATCCTTATGCTTCTCTTCCCCCTCCTCTATTTGGGAACCTCATTGAGTTTGTACCTCTAAATGTTGTTGGATCTCATCCATTTCTTCATCTTCATCTTTTGAAGAGTGTAGATCTGGAAATCACCATCCTTTTGGCTTTTGTGATCTATTTTTTGTTCTTTTCTTCTCTTGTGGTCATGGATTCTACAAGTGCCCTGTCTGATGGTAAATCTAACACCTGAAAGTAGTATTTTCGAAATCCAACCATTGTGTCCACTTGAAGTCTTGGTAATTTTTATAGACACGATTTGGAAGACCCTTTCTTAAGTCTATCACCACACACATGCATACAAAATTAAAGATACTTTTGTCTATTCTTTCCCTATCTATCTTTAGGAATCTCCTCTGTGAATTTCCAATGCCTTCTAAGACCTAGTGGTGCCACAAAGGAAAAGGGATATTATGTAACCATAGCCATACCAAAATTTTTGTAACCACCATTGTATTTGAACCGAATCTAGGAAACCATGGAGTTACAAAGAGACCAACCCTTCCCCAAAATCATGGTCCTTCATTTATGGCATAATCCAAGTCTTTCTGATTGTCAAGATAAACCACAAAAAATCCCTTCATGCACAAGTAAATATCACAATTTCTAGTTCAATTGAGGTAAATCCATTGATGGAGACCTTTAGACTTGGGCCAGAAACCATTAAAATGACAAATGATAGCTTTGGCCTGTAAAACAGTTAAAATACCATTCAGTTCTTATAGATTTATTGATAAATCTGGATATTTTCCATCCTCTCAACCAAGTAGGGACATGGAATTGTCATATTTGTGGATTGTTTCTCTGGTGTGGTAACTTTTCCTTTCAATGCATCCTTAAACAAACTCAAACCCCTAAGAGAAGAAGAGGATCTAGATGGAAATCTTGCTCCTGCGGCTCCTCCTTGCAATCTTAAGTTTAGTATAATGGTGGAGTTCCTTTGCATGCCATAATATTCTACCTGAATGTCGTCCTGTAACAAATTTCCTTTAAAAATTAGGCTTTATAAGGATATTGGTATACCTGAAAATATTTTAACACAATGCTTCAAATCTTTTACTAGATTTTCTCCCCGGATATCTAACGGGATCGATTTCAAATTAAGGGTTTTGACAAAAACCAGGAAAAAATCCTTATTGGAAATAATACTGAGAAGGGGGTGAATCAGTATTATCATATCAATAATTCTATTTCCAAAATAGATTTATATACGCTACTTCAGTGAAGTGAACTAGCGTGTACACACGATTGTGATTAAGGAAACCAGTGTATATCTAGAGAACTTGCGATTTAGACAATTTATCATGTGTTGATCTTAAAGAAGTATATCAGACATATATTAGATAGTGTAGTAAAATTAGAATAAAGCATCACACATAAGCAACAAACACGAACACCAAGATGTAAGGTGGAAACCCAATGTGGGTAAAAACCACCTATTGCTGTCATCTCTGTCTTCTTTTAATAATAAGAAACTTTGTTTACAATCTTGTACTGGTGCAGACTCATACCAGTATGTAAGCTTCTACCTGCAGAAGGTTACAACCTTCTCTCGTTCTCCAGCTTCTACTGGAAGGAAGATACAACCCCCTAGCTCTTGTTAGAGCCTAAATCTACCTCAAGCTAAAAAGGTAGGATCCAGGGCCAACATCAAACCATGCTCAGCCTGGTAGCTAGCCCTACCAAGTCAGCAGAGGGCTCTCTCCGGATCAATCTCGGCAAATTATGATCTATGGGGCTTGAAATGACTGAAATATCTTCTGATGTTAGGCTAGGTATCTGTGCAAGAGAGTTTGATTTTATTTTTTGGGGGTTTTGTTGGAATCAAGGGAAAGGCAAACTTGGGTCCAGGGATGAAGGCCAGTTTTGAAGAGTTCTGATTGGGGCAAGAAATGCAATCATTTTGATGCTTTGATTTGTAAAGATGGAGGGTTCAAACTGGTGAGAATCTGAAGAGGGCAAGAGGGTATCAAGAATCCTCTTCAAACTAAAGAAAACATTGAAAATTAAACAAAACTAAAAGGCAGAGCACAACAAGCTAATGAATTCTACCTTTTCTCACTCATTTGTTTAATTTCAGAAGCAAAAGATAAAGGAAATGGTACACATAAATATCAGTGAACTTACAAATTACATAGAGAATAAAACCATCAAAACACAGAGCCACAACCCAAAAAGTGCTGCAAACCCTGGTCTTTCCTTTGCCAAAAATGCAGAATTCAAATGTACAATGGAGTGCCAAGCAATCCCAAGCGTCCAACCCTAAAAATGACTGAGAAATTACATGATATAGACAAGCCTAACTCCTTCCCATGCCTCTAGGGGTCGAGCTCATCATTCCAGGAGCTATTTCAACCATATCTAAATAAGGAACTGAAAAATAGGCAATGAAACAACTTGCCTCTATATAAAAGGAAACTGATTCATTCACTATCTTTTCACTTTTTAGTGAATGAATTTACATGGATGAGTAACGTGTGCCAAAATTAAATCAAAGTCATGAATTTACATCAAGATAAGTCAATAGTTACATGAAAAAGTGAAACTAGTCAAAACTAGGCGAAATTCTGAGCTGTTGAGTGAAAAATAGGCCAAATTTCCCTATGCGCCACGCCTGAAACCTGTATGAATAGCACAACTTTGAGGCTAATTTTGAGGGCCTTCCTGACGTCCAAATTGTGCTCATAATAGCTCGTTGGAAATCCCTGCCTGTCTACTTTCCAAACCAAGTGGAATTTCTGGATTTGGTGTTCATTTGCCCTGCCAAAAATCAAATCTCCCAAGACTGGTCAAACTGTGCCGAATGAGGTTGCCTAAAGGCAAAGTGCTATTGCAGTCAACTTTTGAAAGTCTTCCTCAACTCCAAATTGAGCTCGTGATAGCTCATTGGAAATATATTTGTGTCTAGTTATCATTTGACTCATAAAGCAAGTCATTTGCCCAACCAATATAGGATAAAACTTTATTTTCCCAAGGTCACTTCAGAGGTGCATCAATTCTCCCGAGGAAACTGTATTTTTGACATTTATCTAAAACCATGACGCCTGTGTAAAAGTTGAGGTTTTTCTTCCTTGGCCTATTTTGGACAAAAACCTCTCTCATTTTTCCAAAATTCATCTTTTCTTGCTCAGAAACATCATTTGAGTAAAATCTACCCCGATGTGTGGAACAGGGGATTTGTTGAAATGAAGTGAAATGAAGGGGATAAGGGGCTTCTAAATTCTTGAGAAAAATTTTGGAAATAGGGAGAGATGTTAGGAAGCATGGGAAAGTGGAAGTTCAAAGATTGAGTGAGGGGAAGGGGTGAAAAAGGGAAAAACACAGGTCTAACCTAGAAAATTGCCAAGTTGTAGCAAGAAACTAGGGTTTGTGCGAAAATGAAGAATTTGGGGGATCTCAGTGATGGGAAGTTTTTAATAAGGTACATTAAGGATAGGGAAAGGTGTATGAATATCAGGATACAAGTTTTGCTGATGATTTGACCATCCAAGAGAAATTACCCTCAAAACCTTAGGACAGGGAAATAAACCTTACCTAAGCACAACTGAAGCATGAACAAAGTGTAAAATGACCCATTGGAACCTGACATGATGATGAAAACCCTATGAATGATGGTACGCTCAGTTGAATGGTGACATGGACTGAAATTTGGACAAATTTGAAAGGAGTAAAGGAAAACCCTAGGTCTAATACCTAGTGACCAAATTTTACTTGAAAACTCACTGAAATGACAAAATTTGACCTTGACACCTTAAAATCTCTTTGTAAGAGCATGTTTGATCATTGGAGGAAGGCTACAAAGACTGACACTAACAGCTCTTATACTAGCCAATATGTTTACTAGTACATAGGTGTCAGCCTACAGAAAAACTCCACTATTCCACCAGGGACCACATTTCATGAATTTTCAGACTGGATACTCTTGGATCATAACACCACAATATGAAGGCCACGTTTCATCAAATTTTCACACTAGACCCATGATAACTTTTAAACTTAAACTGCATCAACCAATATGCAGATAATCTAAACAATGAGATCACTGACACCTGAACACTATGCTGAACCTAGAACCCTACAACATCATTCAGAACGAGTTGTAACCTCAAAAATCATGCATTAGAGTGCATACGCTACTTGGTTGCACCCAAACTGCGTGTATATGCTCTTTGGCTGAGACGAACATGCGTACAGATCTGCGAATATTGGCTCAGAACTTTGCTACAATTCTAGACTTTAGACAAACCCAGATCATGATAGATAACGAATAGAACATGCACAAAACATTAGATCTAGTCTCACCCAATATCATATCATTCAAGAATAAGTCATTTCAAGTCTCATGATTCCTGATCTAATATTGAACTCAAGGTGCACATGAATATTTCAGATCTAGTCCCGAACATAACCCTGCAACATAAAATATACTTCAGATAGAAGTATTCCTTAGAATCGTGTTGCTTTCATATTTGGCCTAATTATCTTCTCCTCCTTATATACTCTTAGGCCTTTCTCAATACCTTGGACCAAAACAACTTAGGACCAATACCTTGGACCAAATACCTAGGGTCAATACCTTGGACCAAATACCTTGGATCAAATACTTGGTTTTCCAACATGTACATGCTTTTCGTCCTATGAAAGTGCGTGCATACGTTATATGCTCCTTTTGTTCTGCTAACCCGTGTGTATACGCTTCTTGAACAAAGCGAACCAACGTTTACCTCTCTTTCTTCATTCTTTGGAGTCTGATATGTAATCCTTTGCTGTTAACCTGCTACACTGTGAACTGTCATCTAAGAGAGTTGCCATCAAGAACAACACCTGTATCGTAATGCCAACAATCTCCCCCTTTGGACTTGATGGAAACAACAATCGCAAGACACTCCCCCCTTTGACATCAAGGGCAAAGGGCAGACCAAGATATTCTCCCCCTTTGACATACATTATGTTGTCCATGCTCCCCCTAAGTACATGCTGAATTCTCTGATTAAGCTCCCCTTTGTACATGCTGAGATGTACTAAAACCATCAATGCTCCCCTTGAACACATGTAGAGTCTGCAAAAATATTTTCCAAAAGAATAACATCACTCTATAACTGAACTATGTGAGGATGACCTTCCTATCACCAAAGACTCATACATACATCCATCTCCCAACCAAGTGGGGATATACCAAATTTGACTCATCCACCCATCCAAGTGGGGATATACCAATTGTTTATACATGACAGAAATACAATAATATTACATCATCCATCCGGTGCAAAGTGGGGATACAAATTACATCATTTGTCAAATAGGACTCATTCAAATGTATGAGAAGACATATCACACCCTAGACTTTTACATGACTTAAGAAACAAATGGTATAAATATCTGAAGCCATATTTGGACTTAGCAACCATAATGGCAACAATGCAGAATGTGTGTGAAGGCTAATGCTCCCCCTGAACCTGTGCTACCTGTGCATTGTTAACAAGTCAATGATCAAGGCATCTTTGTCAGTCAAATAAAAATTAATGAACAAAGCATATCGATAGACTGTAATCATCAACAACAGACATAGCACCCATATCAGAGTCTACCCCACTATTTTTCTTAACTGAAAAACATATATGCTTCTTCACCCACAGAAACCCATGTGTATACGTGACTATACTTCATGAAACCTGGATATAATAACCTTTTTATGCAGAAAAAAATGGATTTTAACAGCAGGATGATGCAGCAACTACTCCTAGTTTTTGTCTGAGATATTCAAATGTTTCTCTGGGCAGTGGTTTAGTGAATATATCAGCAACCTATTCTTTGGAGGGAACATACTCCAATTTGACCTTTTGTTCAAGCACTTGTTCTTGTAGAAAATGGTACTTGATGGGTATGTGCTTGGTATTGGAGTGCATGACTGGATTCTTTGAAATACTGATGGAACTTGTATTGTCACATAGAATGGAGATGGGTGGATTTCATGTGATCTGAATGTCTTGCAAAGTTTGCATCATCCAAAGTAGTTGTGTGTAGCAAGATGCAACAGCCACATATTCTGCTTCAACTGTTGATAAAGCAATTGAACTTTGCTTCTTGCTAAACCAAGATAGTAACATGGAACCCATATAGAATGCACCATCACTAGTGCTTTTTCTATCATCAACACTTCCTGCCCAATCTACATCTGTATTTGCATGAAGAGTAAGATATGCATCTCTAGGATACCATAAACCAAAGTCCTGAGTTCCTTGAAGAAAATTGAAAATTCTTTTGATTGCCTGAAGGTGTGATTCCTTTGGATTTGCTTGGAATATTCCAACTATTCCTACTACATGCATGATGTCAGGTTAGGTACCTGATAGATAAAGAAGACTGCCAATCATGGATCTGTAAGTTGGTTGATGTACTGTTGTTGATTAATCATTTGAGCCGAGACTGCATCCTGTTACCATTGACGTACTTACAAGTTTAGAATCTTCCATTCCGTACCTTTTGAGGATCTATTTGAGATATTTGGTTTGTCAAAGAAAAACACCATCTTTATTTTGTTGAACTTGTAGACCAAGAAAATAGGTAAGTTCACCAAGCAAGGACATTTCAAATTCTTGTTGCATGCAGAAGAAAAATTCTGACTCATAGATTCTTCATTGCTACCAAAAATGATATCATCAACATAAACAATAATAATTAGCAATTTATCAGTTTCAATCTTTGTATATAGATTGCTATCTGTTGAACCTTTTGTAAAACCTTGTTGGTGTAGATATTTGTCAAGGTGGTAATATCGGGCTCTCGGAGCTTGTTTCAAACCATAGAGAGCCTTTTTGAGTCTGCATACAAGTTTTGCATCATTTCCAAGAATGAATCCTTCTGGTTGTTCAATATAAACTTCTTCCTCTAAATCTCCATTAAGGAAAGCTGATTTTACATCCATTTGGTATACTTTGAATTTCTGAAAGCTAGAAATAGAAATAAACATCCTTATGGCTTCAAGTCTCGCAATAGGTGCAAAAGTTTCTTCAAAATCTGTACCTTCTTGTTGAGCATACCCTTTACAAACAAGTCTAGCCTTGTTTCTAATGAATTCTCCAATTTCATCAGCTTGTTTTTGAATATCCATTTTGTTCCTATGATATTTTTATCATGATGTCTAGGAACTGATTCCCATCCATGGCCTTGACCCAACATTCATCCATGGCCTTGACCCAACATTCATCTTTGCATGCTTCATTTACATTTTGAGGTTCGGTGGAGGATAGTAATGCTAGATAGCTTGAGGTCCCTATAATGGTTCTTCTTGTTTGTACACCTGCCTCTTTTTCCCCTAAAATTTGAGTTTTTGGATGATTTTTCTGAACATACCTAGACGGAGTCTTCTCTTCTACCATTATCTCTTCTTCTGGTGCTTCATTGGTTTGTTCTTCAATATCATTTTGATTTGATGTGGGAAAATAATCCCCATCTTCTTCATTGTCATAATCTTCTGTTTTTATCTATTTTGGATTTTTGCATGCTTCATCAACTACAACATCAATGCTTTCAACAATTTTCCCAAGTCTTTTATTATAACATTTATAACCTTTACTTCTGGAAGAATAACCAAGAAGAATACCTTCATCTTCTCTGGGTTCAAACTTACCAAGTTTTTCATCAGTCCTTTTGACAAAACATTTTCTTCCAAATACTTTAAAGTATTTTACAGTAGGAGTCTTACCATACCAAAGTTCATGTGGTGTTTGAGTTGATCCAGATCTTGGGGGGAGGCCCCCAAGATCTAAAAGATTGAAATGTGAGAAGAAAAAGGGTAGAATGCCCATTAAACCAAATCACAAAGAAAATTTTGATTAAAACAGATAATAATTGCAAGGACTACATTGTTGATCTGAAAATGGGGCTGATAGGCTTCTTGTCTAACTTACAAGAACCTCCCCCACTTCCAAAGCTCTAAATTTTCCGAAGTCTTTTATGATTAACCAATGCAGAATTAAGAAATGCTTGAAAATAGAGGTGTGTGTTGGTATTTGTTTTTAACTGATTACATGGTTTAATTTTTCTTGTTGCACTGTAAGTTGATGTTCTTAAACTGATATATAAAGGCATATAACAGTAAATAAAACAGTAGAGACAATGTAGCAATAAAACACACACAGAAACATCAATTTACTTAGGAGTTCACCCACAACTCTTAGGCTACATCTCCGTGAGCTCTAGTCAACTCAACTAGGCTCTCTAGGATTATGGTATAAGTCCTTTTTACAAACTCTTGGCTTAACTCCTATTGTTATACACAGAAACAATGGGTTCAAACACCATTTTATCCCTTGGCTCTTGAAGCTCTCGGCTTTCTAGTTCTCAGCTCTGGCTCTAGCTCTGGCTCTGGCTCTTGGCTCTGGCTCTTGGTTCCACCTCTTGACTTTGGATCTGGCTCTCTGGCTCTGGCTTTAGCTTTAGCTCCTTGGCTCTGACTTCTTGGCCCTCTGCAACCTTCAACTCTCTAGCTTTTCACTTGAACTTCAAGTGACCCCAAAGGCTCCCTCAGTTGCTCTTCGTAGTAACTCTTCGACTCTCTCTGCTCTCTCGAATCTGCTTCTATTTTCAACATTCCCCCCTCATTTTTCCATCGAGCTCTCTGCCTCCTTTGAGGTGAGCTTCTGGATTTTTGGCTACCCCAACTGTTTCTCTATGTGCAATCATCCTTCTGTGGCTCTTTGGCTTCCATACGCATTGTCTATTCGACTGCCATCTGGCTCTCAGCCTTTGCCTGCTCAGATCCTTCTTCTAGCATTAAATAATCATTGCATAATACATTCAGGGGATGCAGCCACCTAATCTACGATGGATGAGGGCATCAGGCCTTTGGAATCCCTAAAATGGCCATTCTCTGGCTACATATAGAAATTCCTTCAAACTTACAAAAAATCTGCCTCAACACGGTCTTTCGAACTTCAAACATCCTGAATTCTGCCTTATATTTCTATCGAGTCTTCCTGTGAGTCGGTATCGCAAGTCACCATGCCCTCTCTGTGGTTTCCCTGTGTATTTTAAAATTACATTAAAACAGTGCAATTATCGCAGAAATGGCTTATGGTGGATTTGAAATATTATTCGTTTTCATTCCAAAACCCCTTCAGGTCCGGATTTCATCGCATCGCGCTTCCCCTTTATATTTCATTTAATAACGCAATATATGAAAATACATAATAAAATGCCTTCTTTGGATCTCAAATCTTTGCAATAGCATTTATTATCCCATCAGGTCCATATATATCACAAGTCATGTATCAAAGGGACCCGGGGTAAGCCATATGGCGTGACCGATGCCAACGCTCATTGTGATCCGTCGATATCGGCAATCGGCACATCGCATGTTGCGAGGTCGTGTCTTTGCCTTGTGGCATCGCCGATTTTGATCCGTCGATATTGGTGATCGGCATATAACTTGGCCCAATCCCATCACATGTTATGCCTTCGATTGCCCGCCAACTTCCTTCGCCGATCACGATTGCCGATTAGATATGGACCGTTGATCGGCGAGATCCGACGACTCTTGTGCAGATTTGGTTTAAGCCTCCGATAGGCCTCATTTTACTGTTTTCTTCAGGTTTTTGCCTCTTTCCCAAAGAACAAAAAGGGAACTTATTTTTATGATAACTCCTTCATTTGAAGTTTGTTTTCGCCCATTCAAGTTGCGTTGGATTCAGAATAAGGAGATATCTGTAATGAGACGGCTTTCGAGAGCAGCCTACAATTTTCATTTTCCTGTGATTTACAAAGGATTTGTGCCATTTGGCACCTTTTACCTCTTATATGAAGTCTTTTAGACTTAGAGGTTTATCAAGGATCCATTTTTGGATCAATTGTGGTCGACAACCAAATCTTGGGGGGAGGCCCCCAAGATCTAAAAGATTGAAATGCAAGAAGAAAAAGGGAAGAATGCCAAATAAACCAAACCACAAAGAAAATTTTGATTAAAACAGATAATAACTGTAAGGACTACATTGTGGTCGACAAACTGTCCTTTTACAAAATGTGACTTGTTACTTATAGTATTTTTCAGCTACAACACCACCGGTCAATTCCATGAGTGAATGAGTACCATGGGTGGATGTCACAATACCATGGGTCAATTACATAGGTGAATGAATACCATGGGTGGATGTCACAATACCATGGACAAATACCATGGGTGAATGAATACCATGGCTAGATGTCACTTACAATACCATGGGTGGATAAATACCATGGGTGGATGCCACTTACAATACTATGGGTAAATTCCATGGGTGGATGAATACCATGGTTGATGTCATTTTCCATTCGGATCATTCCTCACTCCTTAAGAAGCAATGGTCCCCATTGCGTGAAGTTCCCTCCTGTGAAGCCTTTGTTGAATATGAAGACCCACTGAAGAGAAGGGTTTTATGTGGTTAACCCATAACCATGATGAACAAAGATCCGAGGATAGAGAAACCCTGTAATGCTTGTTACCAACTATGGTACTAATAGTTTGTAGCCTAGCAAATGGAATTCGATGAAGTGTGGGTTTGTGGATGACTGTAACCATGATGAACGGAGATTCAAAGATAGAGATACCCTATAATGCTTGTGACCAACTGTGATACTAACAGTGTGTGGCCTAGCAAATGGACTTCGATGAATTGTGGGTTTGTGGATGACCCATAACCATGACAAATGAAGATCCAAGGATAGAGATACCTTGTAGTGCTTATGACCAACTGTGATACTAACAGTGTGCAGCCTAGCAAATGGACTTCAATGACAAGGATTTTGTGCGGTTGACCCATAACTGCGATGTTGGTTGTTGATAAAGTAGTAGGTGCCTACATAGCCTAAGTGGGAGGGTACATCTCCAAATAACCCAAGCTAAATGTTGTTATGTATAAAATGATGAATGTTAAAAAGGTGCCTACTACAGTGGGGTGGGAGGGCACGTCTCCAACAGGAACCCACTTTGAATGTTGCTATAGAATTAAAATGGACATAACTCGATCAATATAACTCAAAATATTTATTATAACCTATTTTGGGAAGTAGAAGGACCATTTTTCATCTTCCCATGTGTTGGAAATCCTTATTGGGATACTCTAGAATCTCATATTCGCGCTGCAATTTTTCCGTTGTCACAAAAGTTCTGAAAAAAATAGTTGATTTTAAATCAGCGATATCTCCCACATCCGAACTCTGATTCAACCCATTTTTTTTAAATTGGGTGATTTTTCAAGAGGCGCTCAAATCTACAATCATTTTTTTTGAAAATATGCACAAAATCTTCAAGAAATGGTAGGAGAGTCGTTGTCCACCAATTGTCATCAGAAAAAAATTCTACAACATAGCTAATTTTAAATCAACGATATCTCCGTCATCCAGACTCTGATTTGGCCGATTTTTTTTAATTTTGGTATTCTTTCACAAGGAATCTAGATCTGGTATCTTTTTTTTTGTAAATATTGCACCAAATGTTTCAGATCTGATCTGCAAACTCACCACCCAAACAAAAAATATTCCTGCAAAAAAATAAAAAATAAAAATTCTTCTTGCTTGGCCCAAGAAAGTGCTCTGTGTAGGTTGCAGCACGCGTTCGAAGTTTGTTGAATATTGCTGCAAAAATTTGAAACTGAAATATGCATGAAACCCTTATTCCCACGGAATCACAACCTGCTCCGATACCACTAATCCAAATCTTGGTGGGAGGCCCCCAAGATCTAAAAGATTGAAATGCGAGAAGAAAAAGGATAGAATGCCCAATAAACCAAACCACAAAGAAATTTTTTATTAAAATATATAATAACTGTAAGGAATACATTGTAGTCGACAAAATTTGCTTTTACAAAATGTGACTTGTTACTCATAGTATTTTTCAACTACAATACCATGGGTTAATTCCATGGCTGAATGAATACCATGGGTGGATGTCACAATACTGCAGGTCAATTCCACAGGTGAATGAATACCATGGGTGGATGTCACAATACCATGGGAAAATACCATGGGTGAATGAATACCATGGGTGGATGTCACTTATAATACCATGGGTGGATAAATACCATGGGTGGATGCCACTTAGAATACCATGGGTAAATTCCATGGGTGGATGAATAACATGGGTGGATGAATACCATGGGTTGATGTCATTTTCCATTCGGATCATGAGTGCTATTTACCCGAACATTTGCTTTGTTGAGAATAGTCACGATAGCAAATGCAGCATAACCCCATAAGGTTGCAGGAGTTATAGATTCATCTAGCATAGCTCGAGCCATTTGTTGAATTGTTCTGTTCATTCTATCTACCACACCATTTTGCTGAGGAGTCCTTGTGGTGGAGAATTTCCTTTTTATTCCATGTTGTTCACAAAATTCAAATAATTCATCGAATGTAAATTCCCCTCCTTGATCAGATATGAGGCATTTGATTTTTCGATTTGATTCATTTTCAACCAAGGCTTTGAAGGCTTGGAACTTTTCAAATGCTTCATCTTTATGCTTTAGAAGACCTATCCAACATAGTCTGGAAAAATCATCAAATGAACAAAATAAAGTATTCTTCTCCACGAGGTGACTTTTTCCTTGATGGTCCACGTAAATCAGTATGGACAAGTTCAAAAGGCTTACTAGTTGACCCTTCTTTTTCCATGAAATGAACTCTGGTTTGCTTACCGATTTGATTTGGTTTGCATATTATATTTTCTGGGTTGCTGATATTTGGAAGTTCATGAATAGCCTTGAGTCTACATGCTTTTCTTATTTGAGAAAAGCTTATATGTCCCAATCTTCTATGCCATAGCTAATTTTCATCATTTTTTCTTAAATAGCCCTGTTGTTGTCCTCCCTTGAGTATGTATAAGTTGTTTGGAGTTCTTGTAACTTTGATCACGGTCTCTCCTATATCAAGCTCATGAACAACACATCTGTTTGATCAAAACACCACTTCATTTCCTCGATCACACATTTGACTGACACTCAACAAGTTATGCTTTAAACTGTCTACATACATAACATTTATAGCTTTATCATTTTATTTCAAGACAATAGAACCTTTACCTTTTATGACAGCAGGAGTGTCATTTCCAAACGAGATATTCTTTTCTTTTTCTAAGGCATTATATGAGTGAAGTTTCTTTTTGACACTTGTCATGTGTTTGGAGCATCCATTGTTGATGTACCACTGATTTTCTTGTCCTTCTGCATACAAGGCTATACCACATCCTTTTGTTTGAGATTCTTTCCTTTTCCATATCTTGGGATTTAATTGTGTTTTCTCCTTTTGAGAAGTTTGCCGAAATTTTCTCCGGCATTCAGATTCTTCATGACCAAAGTTGTTACAGATTGAGCATTCTATTTCATTTTCAAGAGGAGAAAAGTTATTATAGGAACTTCTCTTGATTCCTATTACATTCCTTTGAATTCGTGCTTCTCCAGTCATGATGGTTTTGTAAGCAATGCATTGAGCAACTTTGTGCCCAAAATTATGATATGAAAAAGATTTCCCATTAAAGAAGTTCCTACGACTATCAAATCCATTAACCTGGTGATTGTAGTTTCTATTGATATTCATCTTTTGAGAAAATTGAGTATGATTTGCGTGAGGTTGGTTGTGGCTTCTATTCATTCTTGGAGTAAATTGAGTATGATTTACCTAGTGATCAGCTTTATGGCTTTGTTGACGATTGTCATACTCTCCATTGGTATTTGTTGCATAAAGATAGCTTTTGGTGGTGGTTGACGACTTCTGTGATTGACATGATTCTTCATTATATCGAAGACTTGTCTTTATGAGAGGAGAACGTTGAACTTTGATAATTTCATTTAAAGTTTTTGATCCTTTAGAAAATCTAAGATTGAGAGATTCCGTTTTCTCAAGATCCTTTCTTAGACCCACAATTTCACATTCTAGTTTTTCATTGTGTTTTTCATTTTCAGCAAGTTGGTATGTCATGGTATCTATAATCATATTCTTTTCTTCTAAACAGATTTTGAGTTTAGAGATTTCTTCATGAAGGTATTCCTCTTCTAAAGCATCCCAAAAATTCTCATCATCATAAGCCATGAGAAGTCTATTATCATCACTATTATATAAACCATCACTATCCTCTTCTAAACTATCCCAAAAATCATTGCTATCATAAGCCATGAGAAGTCTGTAATCTTTTCCAAATTCATCTTCATCACTATTAGATAAACCATCGCTATCTTCATGAGTATAGTAACTCCTTTTATTCACAACTTGTTTTCTATTCCCTATTGCATGTTCCTTTCCTTTTTCATATTTATCTTTATGAGGACATCTGGTAGCATAATGACCGACTATGTCACAAGCAAAGCATTTGAAGGGTAGTTTGCCTCTAAATCTTCCAGAACCCCGTTAAGCTTCTTGACAAAGTTTACCTCATCTTCTTCTTTTGAAATATGTCCTGATTCATTGTGTTCTTCCTTTCATTTTGCTGAGGCTTTAAATACGACTTCTCTCATATCTGATGGTCCTCCTTTTCTCATCTCAAATGCAGTTAAAATTTCTTGAAGTTGTGTCATAGTGATATTTTGCAGATCCTATTTTTCTTCTATGGCAAACACTTTTGATTCAAATTTAGCAGATAAGGATCTCAAAACTTTCTCAACTATGGTAACTTCCTTTATTTCTTCACCCATATTCTTCATACAATTAAAAACCTCATCTATACGTAAGAAATAACTATCTATACTTTCATCACTATGCATCCTAAGAGTTTCATACTGAATTCTGAGAGTTTGAAGCTTAGCACGTTTTACTTGAGAGTGTCCTTCGTAGCTCAAAAAAATTTTGTCCCATATTTCTTTGGCTGATTTGAGCTGCATGACTTTGACAAACTTTGATTGTGACAGACTTCCCAATAAAATATTGATAGCTTTGGCATTGGTTTCATATTGCTTTTTACCTGCCGCATCTATAGGAATTGCTGTTGGAAATATATATCCTCCTTCCACAATTTCCCGGAAATTTATTCCAAGTGATTGTAGATAGGTTGTGGTTCTTATTTTCCAATAAATAAAGTTGCTCCCATCGAAGATTGGCGGTTTGATGGATCCCATGCTTTCTTGATTATTCATGTTGATGGATCTCCCTTCAAGCGATCAAGCTTCTTCTGAAGGACCTGCTCTGATACCAATTGTTGGAAATAAACTGAGAGGGGGATGAATTAGTATTATCGGATCAATAATTTTATTTCCCAAATAGATTTATATACGCTACTTCAGTGAAGTGAACTAGCATGTACAGGCGAATGTGATTAAGGAAACCAACGTATATCTAGAGAACTTGTGATTTAGACAATTTATCATGTGTTGATCTTAAAGCAGTATATCAGAGATATATTATACAGTGAATTAAAATAAGAATAAAGCATCACACACAAGCAACACACATAAACACCAAAATGTAAGGTGGAAACCCAATGTGAGTAAAAACCACATGGTGTTGTCATCTCTGTCTTCTTTTAATAATAAGAAAATTTGTTTACAATCTTGTATTGGTGCAGACTCATAATAGTACGCAGGCTTCTACTTGCAAAAGGTTACAACCTTCTCTCATTCTCCAACTTCTACTAGAAGGGAGCTACAACCCCCTAGCTCTTGTACTAGCCAATATATTTACTAGTGCGTAGGTGCCAGCCTACAGAAAAACTCCACTATTCCACCAGGGACCACGTTTCATGAATTTTTAGACTGGATACTCCTAGATCACAACACCACAATATGAAGGTCACGTTTCATCAAATTTTCACACTGGACCCATCATAACTTTTAAACTTAAACTGCATCAACCAATATTCAGATAATCTGAAAAATCAGATCACTGACACCTGAACATTGTGTTGAACCCAGAACCATGCATAATCATTTAGAACCAATTTTAACCACAAAAATAATGCATTAGAGTGTATACACTGCTTGGTTTCACCCAAACTACGTGTATACGCTCTTTGGCTGAGACAAACCTGCATATAGATCTGCATATATTGACTCAGGACTTTGCTGCAATTCCAAACTTCAGACAGACTGAGATCATGATAAATAATGAATAGAACAGGTGCAAAACATCAGATCTAGTCTCACCCAATATCAGATCATTCAAGAATAATTCATTTCAAGTCTCATGATTCCCGATCCAATATTGAACTCAAGGTGCACATGAATATTTCAGATCTAGTCCAAAACATAACCCTGCAACATAAAATATACCTCAGATAGAAGTATTCCTTAGAATATTATTTCTTTCATATTTGGCCTAATGATCTTCTCCTCCTTATATACTCTTAGGCCTTTCTCAATACCTTGGACGAAAACCACTTAGGACCAATACCTTGGACCAAATACCTAGGGTCAATACCTTAGACCAATACCTTGGATCAAATACTTGGTTTTCCAACATGTACGCGCTTTTCCTCCTGGAAACATGCATGTACATTATACACTCCTTTTGTTCTGTTAACCATGTGTATACGCTTTTTGGACAAAGTGAACCGGTGTATACCTCTCTTTCTTAATTCTTTGGAGTCTGATCTGTAATCCTTTGTTGTTAACCTACTGCACTATGAATTGTCATCTAAGAGAGTTTCCATCAAGGACAACACTTGTATCATAATGCCAACACTCCTCAATGACTAGATCTGGACACTGTAACTTCTTATCTACTTGTCTCTCCTATGGATCTAGTTCAGAATAGAAAATATGCGACTAAAGGATGGGACAAAAAGTTGATCTTGGAGCACATTGTGATAACCTCCCCTACAATATTGAAGCACAAGGATCCAATCTACAATCTTCCATTCCGATTTCAAAAGAGATGTAACTAATAAATTTTCTATCATAATGAACCCGAAGGGATAAATCCCTTTTACTCGCTTTTTGTAGAGATATAAACAGAGGGGACCTCCTCTAAAAATGCTTAAATAAAATCTTCTCTCAGCGACGGTTACTATGCAACTACAGATAGAAGATAGAGATGTTGCAATCCGCATCGCTTCCTTCACGAAAGCAATATGGGAGATGCATATCTGGTTCATGACTAGGAGATATAGCATGGGTGAGATCTTGTCCAAAATAAAAATCGCGTGAATCAAAACCCATTGTCTGCATAGGACTAGAAAATCAAAACATATTGATACAACTTGAACCCTATCCCATCCATTCAAAGGCAACTTTGACCCTCCATTGGCATCTATCGCATTACAAGTTTTGTGTAGTGCAGATTGCCATCAATCGTTGAGGCAATCATACACTCAGTTGTGACATCCATGCCTTCGTTGGCACAGAACAAAAACCTAGCTCTCATTTCGACCATAGCTCTCCCATTCCCTGGTAGTTGCTCTCTAAAATTCTAGAAAGAGCAAGTTGCATTGATTTAGTTTAATTTTTTCTTAAGTTTATTAATTTTAAGATTAAAATAAATTTAATTATTTTTTGTTTGTTAAATTATTTTCTGTTTGTGAGGCTAACCTATGATTTAAGAAAGTATGACTCAATTTTATTACATATCACATTCATCTGCAACACTGACCCTTAACAATATGATTTTTTTTGGTAATTCTTTCATATGTTTCCGAACACCAACTTACAAAATAAAACCTTAAAAATCCAATAACCCTCATGAAATTTCACCTAAATCTAATTGACTAAATCAAACACAAAATAAATTTAATTATTATTATTTATATAAAATTATTTATTATTATTTATATAAAAAATATATAGTGGTTTAAGTCTTTTAATACCTAAAATGAATGTTAATGAATCATGTAAACAACCATAATTGGCCATTTGAAACTTTCAAGAATAGGTTGCGCTTTATGAAATTCCATGGATGACAGGTAAAATATATGCTTCGATCATCATACTAATATAAATGATGATGATGGTGGAAGAGACAAAGATGTTGAAAGAATTTTCTTTGACCATGTGTAATTGTTTTAATTTAATTTAGTACATCTTATATAAAAACATGAAAGGTTCATCGAGATACTCACTATCAAAGTACCAACAAATGAAAATTGGAAATGGCAAGGATAACTGCACAATCCAAACAATGCATGGAGATAAAACATCATTTAACTATAGTTGGGCTTTAGAAGATGTTACTATTTTATATAAACATTTATTTTCTAGTATGTCATGTGAAATGATTTTCAAAAACATCAGTTACGATACGTTGTATGTTATTGTTTTATGTAAACAATTATTTTGGCATGTGAAATCATTGTCAAGAATATCAGCTACAATACTTTGTCTTACCTATCGAATGCAATTGTAATAGCTCCCATAGAGCCTTCTTGTCCACATTAAGGAATGGGACAAGTAAATCTATTAGAAATATGTTTACTTCACTTCCAAGTTTCTAGGTATTTGTCTATGTATTTACAGAAGGAGGTGGAATTGCACTGAACTTCTATGACAAGGCATGCCTCAGAGTTTATAATGTAGTAGAAAATGTAGTTACACAACATTGTATATTTCGTGTTCAAGTGACAATAAATTCCATTTCTAGACAAAAATAATTGCCTTGCAATTTTTTGTTACAACAGGTAGATTGGTAGATCAATGATTCCTGATATTTTTTGGCAGATCAATTCACTACAAGAAAAAAGGTCATTGGTGAGGATAATTCTTGTGATAGACATTTAAGGTCTACCACCAATGTTGCATATGGTGATGGTCCTTAAACGAGTGTTGTTGTAAGTTCATATAGTGATAGTCCTTTAAGGTTTGTCACCAAAGCCAGTTTCAAATGATACTTTTGGTGAGGATCGTTAAAGGCTCGTCACTAATTCTCTCTTTGGTGACACTTTTGGTGAGGGTCGTTAAAGTCCCATCACTAATTCTCTCTTTGGTGATACTTGTAGGGGAGACCTTTTATTGACCCTCAACAATACTCTTTTTGGTTACTTCTGGTGATGGTAAAAAAATGTTCGTCATCATTGATCATTTCAATGAGTTTTTGATGTTGCTATGCACTTGTTACTATATTTTTTATCAAAAGAAAATGATTTAAGACCACTGTTGTGGAGTCCTTTCCATTATTTTTCCAAGGCCATAGTGATTAGAGTCAACAGTTTTTTAAGAATTAATTAGTGTGTATCATTTCCCTCAACTCATAAGGATATAGTTTTCCTATGAGTAAACACACGATTCATCTCTATTAGGTTTATTAACTAGCAAAATCCCTTTAGGTAAAGTTCCATTAGTGTGCATAGGAACTAAATTATTTAATACATAGTCAATCTCTTTCAATTATACTAATGAGAGATACCTAGCACTCCTCAACACTCATGGCACACCTTAACATGCTTTGGAACACACTAACATTCCTTGGCACCTCGCATGTCTTGGAACATTACCTAGAACATCTTTCCATGAGTAGGATGCCCAAGCACATTTTGGCATTCCCTAGCATAGCATAGAGCTCCTCTAGCATGTGTTGGAATCCCCTGTAGTCCCTGGCATGCCCTGGAACACCTTGGCATATTATTGCATTGGCATACATTAACACTTTGCACACATTGTCACTTGGCATGTATTGGAACATATTATTAGTGTGCCTAGCATGCCCATTTTGAAAAATATAAAGTCCCAACTTATTAAGCCTCTTATGTGTTCATTTCCTTGCATTTTAGCTTGGTTATTCCTTTTTTTTCCTTGAAACTCCTTGATGCATATTGGCATACTCTGGCACCCTACACATCCTAGCATGTCTTAGCATCTGGCATGTCTTGGCATGCCTTGACACTATTTAGAACATGTTAGCATACCCTAGAACTACCTATCACACTCTAGAACTTCTTGACATACCTTGATATTTCCTGGCTTGCCTTACCCGTGCTTAGCATACCTTGTCACTCCCTCCTTAGCATGAGAACTAGCACTCATTGACCCTCCTTGACACACCCTCATTTTCTTTCACTTCCATGAATTTTGACCTAGTGCTCCCTTGTGTTGTTCTAGTACTCCCTAACACTCCTCAGCATGCATTGACACTCTCTAGCACACCTTATCACTCTTCAACGTACTATGCCACTTCATAGCATGCATCACACTCCCTAACACACATTGGCACTTGGCACGTGTTGGCACCTGGAAAGTCTTAGCATGTTTGGCATGCATTGAGATGACTTGGTATGCTTTGGAATGGTTTAATATTAAAGTTATTTGAGATCAATTATTAGAAAGTATATCAGAAGCAACAGAGGAAGATTTGGCACTTAGAATGAACTAACACTTGGCACTTGGCACTTGGAACCTAGTGTTGGTGTGCCTAGCATGCCCCTCATGGAAAAGGTAAATTGATGACTTATTAACCCTATTATGTGTTCATTTCATTGTAGTTTAACTTGTTCCTCCCTTTTGTTTCCTTGACAGTTCCTGGCATGCATTATCACACCCTTGCACATCTTGGCAAGCCTTAGAACTTGGCACATCATAGCTTGTTTGACATGTCTTCATAATATCTGACAGATGTTAGCAAGCCCTAGCATTCCCTAACACACCTTGGCAATCATGCCCTCACAACTAGTATTATATTTTCCCATGACTTGGGAACCTTACATTCCCTAGAACACCTTGGCACTCCCTAGTTGTCATGCCCTCATAGATAGCCTTACTTTTTTTGCCACTTGGGAACCCAACCAATTCATTAGAAAAACAATATTGTGCCCAACCCAAAGTCTCCTTTTCTCTGAAATTGCTTTGTCCACGCCTTTTCACAACCATAGGATTGCCTCCTGCAAGTCCTATTCTGAACTTCTCCTAAAACACTTCATCCTTGGGACACCTGGAATTCACTGACACTCCTTGGCACACAATCTTAATAGTTCATTTCCAATATTTTTGACCTAGTTCTCCCTTGTGTTCCCCTGACACTTTGTAACACTCCTCATCATCCATTGACATTGTCTGCCATGTGTTAGCACACCTTTTCATGCACTCCTTATCTATCATTCCCTCACAACTACCCTTACTTTTTTTAAGACTTGGGAACCCAACCAAATCCTGCCTTGACTACAACAACTTAACCAAGCTATAGTTACTACAACTAGACTATGCCCTGTTCACCTAAGAACTGTCTATAACACATCTTAGGCTACTCATGTCCAATATCAACTCATCCCACTTAACAAGTTACCAATTCAAGGCTCACGTCCAACCATGGCTGTTACACTAAAATTTGTCACCATGACTATTTGCAGTTAGTATGGCTCCATCAACTGTCATACTATCCTCCTTGGCAAGCCTCATACCTCTGCTCTCCATGTCAAACTCCAAGAAAGAGAGAAAGTCATTAAAAATCTATATATCTCTGGGTACGCAGTTTCTCTTAGCCTTACCTGCGTGTACGCACCCCAAGTTCACAATACCTGCGTACTTGTACGCTCTGTCTGTAAAGCAATGGGTGCGTACTCCTGTAAAGGTCAAAAGGCGCAAGTTTCACTCCAAAAAAGTTACTTGTGGTCATTTCTAGAGCATTCTAGAAGCTTGTTTGACGTGTGTGGAGCGCCTCCAGATGGTTCATGTATCCCTATCAAAGAGGAACTTATCCCATCAAGAGGGGAGCTATCCCATCCAAAGAGGGGCTTATCCCATTGATGGTGGACCTGAATAACTTCCTCTAGAGCACTATAAATACAGGCATTGGGCCAGAGGGAGGGGAGGTTGAAAGCTGAACATTCCTAAGGGTAGATGCTGCCGGAATTAGGACTTCCTTGTAGAAGCTTGTGAGGAGAGATTACCATCTTTGCTTGTTTCATTTGGAAGTGGGTGAGCTGATCAGAGTAAAGGAGAACTCTTGTGGACCCTGGGAGGGACCTGCACAACACCAAGGCTCAGGTTGTAATGGTTCCTTTTGTTACCTTTTAATACAAATAAGTCCATTCTTCTCAACAATTTGTTATTTATGAGTTGTTTCATATACTACTTGGTCTATATGTTAAATATGTTTTATTTTATATGATATTCAGGTGCTATTTAATCGTTTGATTGTTAGTGAATGCAGGTTTCGAAGAGAAGGAGGAGCTCATCTGGATCAACGAAGCTAGGCTACTACAACAGCGTTGGGTTACAGGTAGGATCTAGACACTTGATTTCTCATATTGTGAATGCATATTTAGAGAAGGATTGCTCTTATTTGTCTTGTTTGTCACTAGAAATTCTTAGGCTTCTAGGGAGGTTGGCTTTGTCCGCAAAGTCGACTCTTTCCGCATGACAAAATGGCGACTCCGCTGGGGATTCCATTGATGTGAATGTTTTTTCCTTTGTATGAAATTTTGATCTGAGAAAAGTCATTTGTTTTCTGGTTTTTGGCTGTCTAACTGTGTATTTGGGTGGGCTAGCTTAGGGTTAAGTTAGATTTTAGTTTTTCTTTGTTTTGCTAGAAGTACACAGCCTCTGAGTGGAGCACAGTGCGTACCTGTACGCACTGTCGCTTTGTGCACAGAGCGTACCCGCACCTGTGTAAACAGGTCGCCTGCGTACCCCTGTCAAAACTAAGAAAATTTCATTTTTCTTCTTTTTGCCTTTTAGATTTTGGTTTTAATTTGTTTTTTTCTGCCCAGATCCATTGGTTACCTGCCATAAATCTTCACCTAAGCTTGTTCCATTGGCATTCCTGCTTTAAGCTTTCATCAATTGGGTGTTTTGAGTCTCTTTTTTGAGAAATTCTTAACTTGATTTCCTTTGGTCATTACTTGGAGGTTTGTCTTAGTCTTCTCACAATTTTGCATCTTTTTGCTTTTGTTTTTGCAAAAAAAATTGTGTATGAGTGTTAATCGCCTTTGAGTGTTTTTATTTTTTGATCTTTGGAACTCTCACCCAATTTTCTCGACTTGCACTTGATTGGTTCTTAGATCACATTAGAATCGTCTTGTGTTTGAGAATTCTCTTGCATAGATCACATTTGCATAATTAGAATTCTCATTTTCAGAATATGAATGAAAAATGTGCATAGATTACATTTGCATACTTTTCAAGTGAATTGTGCATAGATTACAATTGCATAGTTTACATTCTGAAAAATCAATCGTAGATTTAGATTAGTTTTATTTGATTTGATTTTACACAAAAATAAAAAATTGTTTGGGAATTGATTTGCATTAGTTTTTCTTGATAAAATTAGTGCATTAGAGAATTTGTTATATTTTCTCTTAGTGATCAATTTTTGCATTGTTGGAAGTGAATGGAAACTCTCTCCTTACTTTAGTTAGGATTCATCGAATTGAAAAGATTACATTATCATATTCGATTGCATTCAGTTGAGTTGGGTCATAACACCATTGGTTTCATATCCATTTACCCATTTGAGTAATAACAGCCTAAATAACACAGCGCTTAATTAAAATTCATCTAGTAATTTTTACATTTCTAGGGCTCTGCAACACCAACATAGATCAGGCTAGTGTCTTGGTTAGGAGAGTAATTAACTCTCCAAGACAGTAAAACCAAACAAGTAGCTCATCTTGTGGTAGGATAAATCCAACTGTTTCATTTGTACTCTGGGAAAGCTCCTCTTAAAGGAGAAGCACGAGACCGTGTCCGAACCAGTGAGGGGATCAATCCTCCTTCATTGGGAAAGACGCCAGATACGCACGTACTACAAACGGTAAACCTCAGATTATTGTCGAGGAGCCTGGGGTCACTTGTCGGTAAACCTTGGATTATTATCAAGGAGCCGGCAAGGGGATTGAGCTTGTTACTCTGCCCTTGCGTGCTATCGGGTCGTATATTTGTTGCTGTTGGTAACCTTAGTGACCATTATCTTTAGGATTCTACCCAAGGTGACGGTGGAGGGAAGATCCCACTGTACCTGGAGCAGACGTCGGCTAGACTCACTTGGATTTTCTGGGGGGTTCACTTCACTCGAGACAGTTAAAGTGGAGGAACTTGGTCCAGTCTATTCATTAAGCAGGTTGCCGGGGTAACTGTTCCACCCGCCACTTCTGTACTGAATTCAGCGATGTTGGATTTCATCCCCAACTAGTGTTTTCGGTCCGGAAGGTTACTGTTTGTGTATGGTTTGACTCCTATATTTGATAGCGCGTGTTAATTTGTTTGTTTTTACTTTTAGAGACCATAGGTGTGAATTGTGAATTTTAATTGTTAGGTGTGAATTGTGAATTGTTAATTTTAGTTTTAAAAATTGTTAATAAAATTCACTGAAATTGAATATAATGGCAAACGTTCCGGAATTTACCAACCTAGGAACCCCTCCTAACGAGAATCCTAGTACTTTTCCTTACTTTGGAAATGTTGGTCCTCCTTATATGGCTACTTTGTCATTACCTGGATTTACAATAGGATTACCGATATGGTTATTTTCAACTTCGTTGGCCCAAAATACTCCAATTGTTCCACCTCAACTGGATGCTTCACCTCAACAGAGTTCACCATCTCAACATCACCAACCTTCTGTTGACCCTTTACCTTCTTCGCCTAATTTTTCTTCCTCCATTTCTTCCTCTTCGCCTGGTAAAAACCTTGATGCTAGTAAACAGGAGGCTAAGAAGAAGAAGAAGAAGAAGCAAGATAAGAAAGAAGTCAACCAACCAACCATGGCTGTAAGTGTTAGTTATGTTGAGGAAAATTACGACATGCATCGTAAACCCAAATACCCTTGCAGGCTTTGTAAGGGTGACCACTTCCTTGTCAATTGTCCTGGTATTCCAAAGGTCTTGGAAGTATGGTCAGAAAAATCTCATCAACTTTGCATTGATCCATCAACCAGTGATAGTCAGGTTCCTGGGAAAAAGGGTAAAGTTAGGTTTCCTTGTAAGTTATGCAAAGGGAGTCATCAAACTCACATTTGCCCTCACATGGATGAAGCCTCAACATTGTTGGAAAAACTTACTGTTCCACAGCAAGAATTTCCAACTGGTTACCCTAAACTTTCTCCCAACCTACCGTCAACTGACGGAGTGATTGATCTAAATTCAAGTACGGTCAATCACACTCTTCCATTGGAGAGTGAAACTCATGTCACTCAGGTTGATGATCAATTAGTTGATCAAGTGGTCGATTCAATTTCACATTCGGTCGATCCCACTTTCCCTTTAGAGAGTGAACTTCATACCGCTCAGGTTCTTCTTGTTACATCAGATTCTTCTATGTCGGGGGGCATTTCACCTGTTTCTATAGAACCCCCTCCAAGCACTGAGGTCTTTTCCTTTGATTGGAATAGGCTGACAGAACCTCGTCTTTCTTCCTCCATCCCTTTCCAAATCATTGTCAAGGCTGGTGGTAGGGACATACATCGTACTCAGGTAGATGAAGGTGCTTCTGTTAGTATTTTATCCTCAACTGTTTGGAAAGCTTTGGGTTCCCCTCAGCTTGCGCCTATTACGCAGAATCTGAAAGCTTTTAACAGAACCATTAGTGAACCTTTAGGGATCCTTCCTAAGTTTTCTATTACCTTGGAAGGTAAAACTGTTTGTATTGATCTTATGGTAGTTCGAGGTCCCTTGGATTTCAATTTACTCCTTGGGCGAGACTATGTTTATGCAATGAAAGCTGTCGTATCGACACTCTTTCGCGTGATGTCTTTCCCTCACAATGGCAGTATTGTGACCGTGGATCAGCTTTCGTTCCCTAGTCCTGTCTCAACTACCAATAATATGACACCCCTAAATGTTCCCGATTTTAAAGTGGTATCTACCCTGCCACGGGTTAATTATGTGGCAACTGGTCCCATGTTTTCAGTTACCGATGTAAGTGAGCCTCTCACTGTTTGCTCATCTTCCTTTGATTTAGATCCGGTAATTGACATGGAAAACTCTATGGGATTACTTGAACACGATGTTCTTATCCCTTTTGAGTCCCTTGACATGTGTTCCTTCCAGAGAAGTATTATTCCTTCTGATGAAGACCTTTTGGAAGCCATGATCAAGGTGTGTCCATTGACATGTCTTTCTTCCAGTTGGAAGCCATGATCAATGTTGTGAGGAAAGTTCCTTGTACTGTGTCAACCTCGTTAAAAAATGAATCATTGAGTGCGAGGATAGTTCCTTTTCCTGTGCCAACCTCGTTAAAAAATGAAACAGGTGTCCACGAGGATAGTTTTTGCTGTACCAACCTCGTTAAAAAATGAAACAGGCTGCATCGAGGAAAGTACCTTTTACTGTGTCAACCTCGCTAAAAAATGAATCAGTTGGTCGCAAGGATAGTTTTTTCTTGTACCAACCTCGTTAAAAAATGAAACAAGGGTCGTGAGGAAAGTTCCTTTTATTGTGTCAACCTCGTTAAAAAATGAATCAATGTGTGTGAGGAAAGTTCCTTTTACTGTGTCAACCTCGTTAAAAAATGAATCAGTGCGTGTGAGGAAAGTTCCTTTTACTGTGTCAACCTCGTTAAAAAATGAATCAGTGTGTGTGAGGAAAGTTCCTTTTACTGTGTCAACCTCGTTAAAAAATGAATCAGTGTGTACGAGGATAGTTTGTTCCTGTCTCAACCTCGTTAAAAAATGAAACTGGATGCTACGAGGAAAGTTCCTTTTACTGTGTCGACCTTGTTAAAAAATGAATCAGTGAGTGCGAGGAAAGTTCCTTTTACTGTGTCGACCTCGTTAAAAAATGAATCAGTGAATACGAGGATATTTTTTTCCTGTATCAACCTCGTTAAAAAATGAAACAGGCTAGTGTGAGGAAAGTTCCTTTTACTGTGTCAACCTCGTTAAAAAATGAATCAGTGAGTGCGAGGACAGTTCCTTTTCCTATGCTAACCTCGTTAAAAAATGAAACAGGTGTCCGTGAGGAAAGTTCCTTTTACTGTGTCAACCTCGTTAAAAAATGAATCAGTGAGTACGAGGATAGTTTTTTCTTGTATCAACCTCGTTAAAAAATGAAACAGGCTAGCATGAGGATAGTTCTTTTACTGAGTCAACCTCATTAAAAAATGAATCAGGTAGATTTTAGGATATGTAGGTAGATTGTAGAAAGTAGGATTTTGAGGATAGTTCCTGTTACTGAGTCAACCTCGTTAAAAAATGAATCAGGTATGAGGATAGTTCTTTTCTTGTGTCAACCTCCTTAAAAATGAAACAACTCCCTTTTCAAGTTAAATATTGAAAGTAAACCTTCATTCCATCCATCTCGTTGAATGCAATGAAGCCTGGGGGGCATGTACCTCGCTTTGCATCATTATACTGGGGGCATGCGAACTTTTTGAGCATAGTTCCTTGTCTTGTGTCCAGCTCATTAAAAAATGAAACAAGGATTTTAGAGCATAGTTCCTTGTCTTGTGTCAAGCTCGTTAAAAAATGAAACAAGGAGTCTTGAGCATAGTTCCTTGTCTTGTGTCAAGCTCATTAAAAAATGAAACAAGGATTTTAGAGCATAGTTCCTTGTCTTGTGTCAAGCTCGTTAAAAAATGAAACAAGGAGTCTTGAGCATAGTTCCTTGTCTTGTGTCAAGCTCTTTAAAAAAAATGAAACAAGGATAGGTTAAGTAGGTAGATTGTAGAGAGTAGTCATGAGCATAGTTCCTTGTCTTGTGTCAAGCTCGTTTAAAAAATGAAACAAGGGTTTTGAGGATAGTTCTTTTCTTGTGTCAACCTCACTAAAAAATGAAACATCTCCCACAAGTCTTTCCAACATCTTGAAAGTAAAGCTTCATTCCATCCAATTAGTTGAATGAAATGAAGCTGGGGGGTGCGCTCTAACAGTTATGCTTAGGGGGCATCAAGCACAATTTTCTCTCTGTTTCAAGCTTGTGAAAAAATGAAACTACTTTGAAGCATAGTTTTTCTCTGTTTCAAGCTTTTGTAAAAATGAAACCTATTTCGAGTCAATTTCAGTTATTTTCAAGACTCGTTAAACTCATGAAAATCTCGAGATTATTTTGCTATCTTTCATTCTCGTAAAACAAATGAAAATGCCGAGTTCTTTCCGTCTTTTCCTACTCGTAAATTAAATTGAAAGTCGGCCATATGAGTAAATTTTTATCATTTTTTCGGACTCGTTAAAACTTACGAAAAAGTGAAATCTCAGAGTCATCTTTTAAGCCCTTTTCTGACTCCTAAAACATCAAAAGATTGCCAAGCGTTTCTTTTACACTCGTTAAAACGGAATTAAAAGACGGTCCTCTTATAGCCCTTTTCTGACCGTAAAAACACGAAAATATTGCCGGATTTTTGTCGTTTCAAATTCGATACTGGAAATAAACGACGTGTCCTTGATCGCTTTTTACTTTTCAGGTCAAAGACACTAATCATGAAAGTACTCCTTGGTCGTAAAAGATCAAGCAGTTCTCTCAAGTATTATTTTATACTTTTTCAGGCTTGGGAGACACAACTTTACGAAAAAGTTCAACCTAGAGTCTTCTTAAGTTTTTTCAGACTCTCTAAAAATGAAAAACGCCGAGTTTCTCCTATACTGGACTCGTTAAAATTTCACAGTAAAGGACCTGTTCGATTACAAACAGGAACGGACCACTCCTTCTTAGGGTTCGAATAAAAACTAAGTTGGACTCATCCGAAGGATGAGCTTATAATCAAGCATATGTTATCCTCCTCAAGCTTGTAAAAAATAAAGAGGTACTTGCCTGAAATGGTGGGGGAAAAGAGAGAAAAATGAGCCCATTTGTTATCCTTTGTCTCAGAAGAAGCCTTATTACCACTCTTGAACACGACACTTTTCATTCACCTGGGTTGGGAAATCCTTTGCCTCACAGTTGATCAAACCACATTGAAAGTCTTCAGCCGGGTATTAACTTTGGGTCAAATGTCACCAAGCCATCTGTTGTGTCGTTATGTGTTCAAGAGGTCACTGCAAATAAACCATTCATCCGCAAAATACCCGTCATCCATTTTGACCATCCCTGAGTCAGTCCTTACAGCTACATTTCTTCAACTTGATCTATGATTTCGTGTTGTGGGCTTGCCTGCAATGGGTCGCTTTCTATCGACATCAGCACATTATCTAGAAAGATGACCTAGGAATCCTCAGTACCTTGAAGTCTGCATGCATCAATGGCAGGTTTCTCGCCTTTGACGACGGTTTACATCATTGACTTTCGATCGAAGGATTCCGTGAAATGTTCGACATCAACTCATTCATTCACATCTCATGGATTGTACTGGGTACTTTGAGAAACATTGGCATCACTGGTGGTCTCTCTAACGCTTGTTAACAGTTTACATCACTGACTGGTAATCAAGTGGTTTCTACCATGTTCGACATCAACTCATTTATTCGCATGGATAGAATCGTACCTGTTCGGGAAGTAGAAATGAAGACCCTGGATCTAGTTTCCACCATCCAGGCTGCGAGGAGTTTTGTATTCATTATATAGTAGACCAACTATAAACAGATGGCTGCGTCCATACTGTGTCTACAAAAAGTCTATGATTATGATGTACTGCAAAATCATTCCTGTATCAGAGCAGTAGATAGTCAATTAGTTAAAGTTTTCAATATGAGTATGGGAATGCCTACCTCAGCGATGATATGATCTTATATATGTATTTTGTGTTGAATACTTGCAGGTTCCGACTGGGCTCTCCACAAGATAATCCTTGAAATGATAAAGTACTTCACCCTTCCTAGATTATATGAAACCCTTATCTACTACAGGCTTCGCACTTTAGGGGGCAATCTGTTACACTAAAATTTGTCACCATGACTATTTGCAGTTAGTATGGCTCCATCAACTGTCATACTATCCTCCTTGGCAAGCCTCATACCTCTGCTCTCCATGTCAAACTCCAAGAAAGAGAGAAAGTCATTAAAAATCTATATATCTCTGGGTACGCAGTTTCTCTTAGCCTTACCTGCGTGTACGCACCCCAAGTTCACAATACCTGCGTACTTGTACGCTCTGTCTGTAAAGCAATGGGTGCGTACTCCTGTAAAGGTCAAAAGGCGCAAGTTTCACTCCAAAAAAGTTACTTGTGGTCATTTCTAGAGCATTCTAGAAGCTTGTTTGACGTGTATGGAGCGCCTCCAGATGGTTCATGTATCCCTATCAAAGAGGAACTTATCCCATCAAGAGGGGAGCTATCCCATCCAAAGAGGGGCTTATCCCATTGATGGTGGACCTGAATAACTTCCTCTAGAGCACTATAAATACAAGCATTGGGCCAGAGGGAGGGGAGGTTGAAAGCTGAACATTCCTAAGGGTAGATGCTGCCGGAATTAGGACTTCCTTGTAGAAGCTTGTGAGGAGAGATTACCATCTTTGCTTGTTTCATTTGGAAGTGGGTGAGCTGATCAGAGTAAAGGAGAACTCTTGTGGACCCTGGGAGGGACCTGCACAACACCAAGGCTCAGGTTGTAATGGTTCCTTTTGTTACCTTTTAATACAAATAAGTCCATTCTTCTCAACAATTTGTTATTTATGAGTTGTTTCATATACTCCTTGGTCTATATGTTAAATATGTTTTATTTTATGTGATATTCAGGTGATATTTAATCGTTTGATTGTTAGTGAATGCAGGTTTCGAAGAGAAGGAGGAGCTCATCCGGATCAACGAAGCTAGGCTACTACAACAACGTTGGGTTACAGGTAGGATCTAGACACTTGATTTCTCATATTGTGAATGCATATTTAGAGAAGGATTGCTCTTATTTGTCTTGTTTGTCACTAGAAAGTCTTAGGCTTCTAGGGAGGTTGGCTTTGTCCGCAAAGTCGACTCTTTCCGCATGACAAAATGGCGACTCCACTGGGGAGGATGTGTTTCATTTTTTAACGAGCTTGACTCAAGTAGAGGAGGATGTGTTTCATTTTTTAACGAGATTGACACAGGAAAAGAACTATGCTCGGATTCGGTTTCATGTTTACGCAAGCTTGAAACGAAAAACTATGCTTGTTATAAGTTCACATGCCCCCAGCATAATGACGCAAATCGAGGTACATGCCCCCCAAGCTTCATTGCATTCAATGAGGTGGATGGAATGAAGCTTTACTTTCAAAATCTTGGAAAGACTTGTGGGAGATGTTTCATTTTTTAGTGAGGTTGACACAAGAAAAGAACTATCCTCAAAGTTCTTTCCGCATAGTTCCTTGTCTTGTGTCAAGCTCGTTAAAAAATGAAACAAGGAGTCTTGAGCATATTTCCTTGTCTTGTGTCAAGCTCTTTAAAAAAAATGAAACAAGGATAGGTTAAGTAGGTAGATTGTAGAGAGTAGTCATGAGCATAGTTCCTTGTCTTGTGTCAAGCTCGTTTAAAAAATGAAACAAGGGTTTTGAGGATAGTTCTTTTCTTGTGTCAACCTAACTAAAAAATGAAACATCTCCCACAAGTATTTCCAAGATCTTGAAAGTAAAGCTTCATTCCATCCACCTCATTGAATGCAATGAAGCTTGGGGGGCATGTACCTCGATTTGCGTCATTATGCTGGGGGCATGTGAACTTATAACAAGCATAGTTTTTCGTTTCAAGCTTGCGTAAACATGAAACCGAATCCGAGCATAGTTCTTTTCCTGTGTCAAGCTCGTTAAAAAATGAAACACATCCTCCTCTACTTGAGTCGAGAGTTTGACTAGATCTCGTAAATGTTAATTTGTATATTTAGGTTAGTTATTTCAGTGTTTTGCATAATTTTCTTACAGTTTTAGGTCAAGTCTTTCAAACGATCTCGTACATGAACCTTCATTCCATCCAGCTAATAATTAGTTGAATGAAATGAAGCTGGGGGGATGCGCTCTAGCAGTTATGCTTAGGGGGCATCAAGCACAGTTTTCTCTCTGTTTCAAGCTTGTGAAAAAATGAAACTACTTTGAAGCATAGTTTTTTCTCTGTTTCAAGCTTTTGTAAAAATGAAACCTATTTCAAGTCAATTTCAGTTATTTTCAAGACTCGTTAAACTCATGAAAATCTCGAGATTATTTTGCTATCTTTCATTCTCGTAAAACAAATGAAAATGCCGAGTTCTTTCCGTCTTTTCCTGCTCGTAAATTAAATTGAAAGTCGGCCATATGAGTAAATTTTTATCATTTTTTCGAACTCGTTAAAACTTACGAAAAAGTGAAATCTCAGAGTCATCTTTTAAGCCCTTTTCTGACTCCTAAAACATGAAAAGATTGCCGAGCGTTTCTTTTACACTCGTTAAAACGGAATTAAAAGACAGTCCTCTTATAGCCCTTTTCTGACCGTAAAAACACGAAAAGATTGCCGGATTTTTGTCGTTTCAAATTCGATACTGGAAATAAAACGACGTGTCCTTGATCACTTTTTACTTTTCAGGTCAAAGACACTAATCATGAAAGTACTCCTTGGTCGTAAAAGATCAAGCGGTTCCCTCAAGTATTATTTTATACTTTTTCAGGCTTGGGAGACACAACTTTACGAAAAAGTTCAACCTAGAGTCTTCTTAAGTTTTTTCAGACTCTCTAAAAATGAAAAACGCCGAGTTTCTCCTATACTGGACTCGTTAAAATTTCACAGTAAAGGACCTGTTCGATACAAACAGGAACAGACCACTCCTTCTTAGGGTTCGAATCAAAACTAAGTTGGACTCATCCGAAGGATGAGCTTATAATCAAGCATATGTTATCCTCCTCAAGCTTGTAAAAAATAAAGAGGTACTTGCCAGAAATGGTGGGGGAAAAGAGAGAAAAATGAGCCCATTTGTTATCCTTTGTCTCAGAAGAAGCCTTATTACCACTCTTGAACACGACACTTTTCATTCACCTGGGTTGGGAAATCCTTTGCCTCACAGTTGATCAAACCACATTGAAAGTCTTCAGCCGGGTATTAACTTTGGGTCAAATGTCACCAAGCCATCTGTTGTGTCGTTATGTGTTCAAGAGGTCACTGCAAATAAACCATTCATCCGCAAAATACCCGTCATCCATTTTGACCATCCCTGAGTCAGTCCTTACAGCTACATTTCTTCAACTTGATCTATGATTTCATGTTGTGGGCTTGCCTGCAACGGGTCGCTTTCTATCGACATCAGCACATTATCTAGAAAGATGACCTAGGAATCGTCAGTACCTTGAAGTCTGCATGCATCAATGGCAGGTTTCTCGCCTTTGATGACGGTTTACATCATTGACTTTCGATTGAAGGATTCCGTGAAATGTTCGACATCAACTCATTCATTCACATCTCATGGATTGTACTGGGTACTTTGAGAACCATTGACATCACTGGTGGTCTCTCTCACGCTTGTTAACAGTTTACATCATTGACTGGTAATCAAGTGGTTTCTACCATGTTTGACATCAACTCATTTATTCGCATGGATAGAATCGTACCTGTTCGGGAAGTAGAAATAAAGAACCTGGATCTAGTTTCCACCATCCAGTCTGCGAGGAGTTTTGTATTCATTATATAGTAGACCAACTATAAACAGATGGGTGCGTCCATACTGTGTCTACAAAAAGTCTATGATTATGATGTACTGCAAAACCATTCCTGTATCAGAGCAGTAGATAGTCAATTAGTTAAAGTTTTCAATCTGAGTATGGGAATTCCTACCTCAGCGATGATATGATCTTATATATGTATTTTGTGTTGAATACTTGCAGGTTCCGACTGGGCTCTCCACAAGATAATCCTTGAAATGATAAAGTACTTCACCCTTCCTAGATTATATGAAACCCTTATCTACTACAGGTTTCGCACTTTTAGGGGGCAATCTGTTACACTAAAATTTGTCACCATGACTATTTGCAGTTAGTATGGCTCCATCAACTGTCATACTATCCTCCTTGGCAAGCCTCATACCTCTGCTCTCCATGTCAAACTCCAAGAAAGAGAGAAAGTCATTAAAAATCTATATATCTCTGGGTACACAGTTTCTCTTAGCCTTACCTGCGTGTACGCACGCCAAGTTCACAATACCTGCGTACTTGTACGCTCTGTCTGTAAAGCAATGGGTGCGTACTCCTGTAAAGGTCAAAAGGCGCAAGTTTCACTCCAAAAAAGTTACTTGTGGTCATTTCTAGAGCATTCTAGAAGCTTGTTTGACGTGTATGGAGCGCCTCCAGATGGTTCATGTATCCCTATCAAAGAGGAACTTATCCCATCAAGAGGGGAGCTATCCCATCCAAAGAGGGGCTTATCCCATTGATGGTGGACCTAAATAACTTCCTCTAGAGCACTATAAATACAGGCATTGGGCCAGAGGGAGGAGAGGTTGAAAGTTGAACATTCCTAAGGGTAGATGCTGATGGAATTAGGACTCCCTTGTAAAGCTTGAGAGGAGAGATTCCCATCCTTTCCTAGCCTTATTTGAGAGTGGGTGAGCTGATCAAAGTAAAGGAAAACTCTTGCTGGACCCTAGGAGGGACTTGCACAACACCAAGGCTCAGGTTGTAATGGTTCCTTTTGTTACCTTTCAATGCAAATGAACTTATTTTTCTCAACAGATTATTATTCATGGTTTGTTTCATGTACTCCTTGGTCTATATGATAGATATGTATTGTTTTATGAGTTTATCAGGTGCTATTTAATCTTTTGGCTTGTTAGTGAATGCAGGTTTTGAAGAGAAGGAGGAGCTCATCCGGATCGGCGAGGCTGGACTACTACAAAGCGTTGGACTAGAGGTATGTTAAAGATCCCCTGATTACTTGTAATTGCAATGCATGTTTAGAGAAAAGTAGCTTTATTTGTCTTGTTTGTCACTAGAAAGCTTTTGCTTCTAGGGAGGTCGGTTGTGTCTGCACTAACGACTCTTTCCGCATGACAATGGCCATAAAACAACTAAGCAACATAGTTTACATCTTTACACGCCATAGCACCTGGCACGTCTAACAATCCCTTAGCCCTATGTGGTGCATGTTAGCATCCCCTACATATCTTGGCATGCTTTACACTCCCTAGCACACCCTAGCACTCCCTAACATGCCCTGGCACTCTACCATGCCTTAGCATTGCTTAGCATATAACCTTGTCACTCCCTCTTTAGAACACTTGGAGCTCGTTGACACTCCCCATCACACACTTTTATCTCTCCATTTCCATGCATTTTGAACTAGTTAACCCTTGTGTTTATGTGGCACTCCGTAAAATTCACTAGAATTCATTGGCACACCCTAGCACTTGGCACATCTTAGCATGTTGCCCTAGCACTCTAGCATTCCTCAGTACTACCTAACATATATTGTCACTCCCTCCTTACCACACCTAGAACTCACTAACACCTTGTCACACACTCATATTCATTAATTTCCATGTATTTGAAACTAGTGATGCGTTTTGTTTCCTTAGAACTCCATAACACTCCCTCACATGCATTGGCACACCCTAGTACTTGGCACATCTTGGTATGTTAGCCTAGCCTCTAGCATGCCTCAGCACACCTGTATCGCACTCACACTTCCTGTCACAAACTTTTATTTGTTCATTTGCATGCATTAATTTGACCTAGTGCTCCCTTATGTTTCCCTCGCACTCCCTAATACTTCCTACCACATGTTGACATACCCTGGCACTTAGCACATATTGGTTACATGTCACTCTAGAAATCTAGCATGACTTAGCGCAACCTAGCACACCATGTCACTCTCTCCTTAGCACACATGGAACTCACTGAGACTCCTTTTCACACACTCTTATTCATTCATTTTCATGCATTTTGATCTATTTCTCCCTTATATTTCCCTGGCACTCCCTAATGCTCCTTAACACACATTGACACACCTTGGCACTTATCCCATCTTGGTATTCTTCCCTACCACTCTAACATGCCTTGGAACTACATAGCATACCTTGTCCCTCCCTCCTTAGCACACCTGGAACTCGTTGACACTTCATTTCCATGCATTTGAAACTAGTGTTCCCTTGTGTTTCCTTGGCACTTGTCCCTAACACTCCTAGCATGCATTCATGCCACACCCTAGAACTTGGCCGTAACACTCCCTAGCATGCATTCACGCCACACCCTGGCACCTAGCACATGCACATATTGGCATTCCTTAGCAGTTGGCTTGTCTTAGCATGCCTAACATGCCTTGGAATTGTCTAGCATGTGTTAGTACTTCCTGGAATTCCCTGGCACACCAAGGGACTCCCTAATTGTCATGCCCTCATATATATCTTTACTATTTTTGCGTGTTGGGAACCCAACCAAGTCATTGGAAAAACAGTGTTGTGCCCAACCCAAAGTCTCCCTTTCTCTAAAACTGGTTTGAACAACCCCTTATAATTGTAACCATAGGCTTGCCTCCTACAATTCCTATTTTGACCTTCTCCTAACACACTTTTTCCTTGAGACACCTGGAATCCATTGACACTCCTTAGCATGCACACTTATTTGTTCATTTCCATGTATTTTGACCTAGTTCTCCCTTGTGATTCCCTAACACTCCCTAACATTCCTCAACATGCATTGGCAATGTTTGACATGTGTTATCATGCCTTTTCATTCCTTGGCACACACTGACACTCCTTAGCTATAATGCCCTCACAACTACCCTTACTTTTTTTGGTACTTGGGAACCCAACCAAGTCTTTCCTCGACTACAACAACTTGAACAACATATAGTTATGTTGTGGCCACCAACAACCCCCCTCTTTGTTTGGTAATAGTAATAACACCAAGCAAATGGGGACCCTTAATAAAAATCGAAAAAAACATTTTATCAAATTTTTTTTTGTATTTTAACTCCCTAAAGCTGTATCGCATCGCGAGAAGAGAGTGAAACGTTTTCCTATGCGCATAATAAGCTGCGAAGAAGCGACGCGAAATTCATCGCATCGCTTATATCATGAAGCAATCTTAAATGAAAAAACTTAAGGAATCTCCAACGGCCGATATCCGACGTCGCATATCGCAACATCGCATAAACAGCACACAGTGATTGGATGACTAAGCGCGATTTGCGATTCGCGATCTGCGATATTGCGATCTGCGATGTTGTGATCTGCGATGTTGCGATCTGCGATGAATGCGATCTGCGATGAATGTGATCATCAATTCCTGCGATGACACATCTTGACGACGCGATCCTCGATACTGCGATGCGAGTCGCAGAAATCACCCATCGCAAAATTTCCTCGGCACAGTATTCAAGGAAAGCTGTCTGTAGACCAAAATTGGGTGCGCGCCTTAAAAGAAATTAATGATTGTACGCCAAAGTATCCAAGAAGGATTGTGTTGTGTTTTTCGAAGAGTCGGTTCATTATGGGTGTCATGATTATGCATTCATTAGAGCTTAAAGCTTTCATGTCAATCTTTTCATCATTACTCTTTTCCTTTGCGTAAACTGTAAGACAGCAAATAACATAAAGCAATGTGCAGGAAACATCTAAGGAAAAGAGGAAAGCGTCAATGCTCGGAGAACAGAGAAGAGATGCCTTCACAAATGGATGTCGCATGCAACAGGACCACAGATTCCAGAGTATCACTCAACAGATACTGATGTCAATAGGCCATCCAAAACTCAGAATCAAAGGCGCACAAAAGCAGCATGTTTGCAAAAGATCCTAAAGCTTATGCCCGGTAAAGCAAAAAGAAAGAAGGCGCTAAAGAGGGAAAACGCACCAAAAAAGCCCGGAACAAAGAACGGAGGCAGTTTCAATACAGAAAATTGTTCAGAGAGCAAAGTCCCTAACTTATTCAGTCATTCGCAAGGCCGGAAACCAAAATAGCAAAAGTAGAATTAGTTTGAGAGAAATTTGGGTTATTACCAAGTATACACACAGTGAATACACCAAGCCAGAGGAAGATTTTCGAAAATATCTTCTAGTTTACCAGAAAGTGGTGCCAGCGCTTGTTATTTCTATTTTCGTAGCTCAAACGAAAGGAGAAGACGACCAGCCGACTCTTCCCAAGCGAATGTTGCATGCTTACAACACTAAGGAGCAAATACAGAAACGGTTAGGAATTAGATTCAATTTTTAGAAATAATTTTGCTTTAGTAGAAGGACGGTCATTTAAAACCGTGTCCTAAATTTATGTAATTAAGATTAATTATGTTAGCAGTATTTAAACCCTTCTCAGGCATTTGGAGAAGGGTCTAGAAATTTGTCAAAAAACTTGTCCTCAAAACTTGCACTTTTACACCCTCGGAGGGGGTTTTTGATGAATGGTTGGATCGAGATTTATCAATGTTTGCATTTGATATCTGCTACTGATGTTGCACTTTTGTACTCTTAGTAGATGTTAGAACAAGTAGAGATAAATCATTGTTGCTTGAAGCTTATGAGTGGAACCAGTCATAAATGGTACTTTTATCTCTTGACCATTTCTGCTTATATTCTTAAAGTGATATATAGTTTTCAGTTGTTTATATGTTAATGCATGAATGTGTGGGTTACCATTTGGCACTTCTGTACGGTGGAGTCATTTATTTGTGTTTGATATATGAATAAATTATTATGCCATATGCTGTTCACAACTGTTTTGCTTAACTTTTTATGCAAAGTGGTTTATCTTAATTGATTTCTATTCTTGTGATAGTTGAATGATCTTTATTACCAGTTATTGTTCGAAATCTCTTTAGATCGCATAATAGAAGAAATACACCCCGGGTTAGCGTAGATTAGATGTGTTTTTTCTCATTAGATTACAATAGCATAGAGTTAGTTTAGAAGTTTGAATTAAATTAGCTTTAAGTACTCCTAGATCAGCATCATCCAACTCTACACACACACACACCCCTAGATTGGGAAACTGGTCCCATTATCCCCAGTCGGACCCGCTATACCAAACGGATAAGGAGCTGCCAACCAAGGTCCGGACCGGGTGGGTATCCCCCTTGTTGTCGACCCGATTTTCGGGGCTTCAACATATTTGGCGCTAGAAGGAGGGCCCGAACTATGAATGGCACCTAAATCAAAATCTAAATACCATTCTGAGAGTAAATCTCCCTCATCAACTCCCCCGACTTCCCCAGTACGTTTAAATCCAGAGTCAGAAGTCGCTCGAGTATCAACCGCTGCTACATACCCTAATATTTCAGACCAATTTACCATTGAACCCCCTGAATTTCAAACTCTGATTCGCAAACTCCAGGGATTTTCTATTTTTACACAGAGGTCTGATAAATCTCAAAGCAGCGTGACTTCACAGTACAATCCTGCTCATCCCCACCAGGAAAAGAGCAAGGAAAACACCACCAGAGTCTGACAGTGAGACTCTTTCATCTACGTCGTCCATTTCACACTCCCTCACCGTGAAGTCAGCCACCCACATCTTCATTCCAAACCACTCATCCATCTTCCACAACCCCTCCTCTTCAATCATCAAAGATCGTAATATCTTCATCTTCCCAGCCTCAGGGATCATCCTCTGCACTTTCATTTACTAGCAGCTCAACGATGACCCAGTCTCCATGGAACAATCCTGGGGCAGTTTTAATGCCTCCACCCCTGAGCCAAATACTCACCCATCCTGAGAAATGGCTACCCAAATTCAATCCAGAAGCAGGCATGCTAGCTGAAGAGCATATTAATAATTTCATGCTTTCTGTCAATCTCAACGGAGTTACCAATGAGGATGTTGTTGTCCGGCTTTTTCCCTATACAATGCAAGGAACAGTCGGGTCATGGTACTTTTCATTACCTTCCGGGTCTATCACAAGTTGGGACATTTTTCAAAGTCAATTCCTTACCAAGTTTGGTGATGACAGATCAACGGCGACGTTAATCAATGACCTATCCAATCTTAAAGCCGAGGCTAGAGAACCCATCAAAGATTTCAATTTACGGTTCAATAAAATCCTCAACAAAATTCCCATTGCTTCCCAACCCAGCGAAGAAGTAAGATGTGAATGGTATATTATGGCCTTACCATCAAACTTGGCAATCTTCGTGGATAGGGAAAATAAGACAACCTTAGTTGAAAACTTGACAGAGGCGATAGCAGTAGAGAAACGCGTAGTAGCCCTGGAAAAAAGATCTGCGATAGAGGAACGCAAATCTAAGAAAGTCTCCTTCAAGGAAGAGCCCAAGAAGAAACAAACGAAAGACCCTTTCGATTTGGAAGGATTACAAAAAGTGTTAAAAACCATGTCCAATGAGATGATCGACATAAAAAAACAAGTAGCCGAAACTTCTTAAAAAAAGCCCTACATAACTTTTAAAAGAAGTCCTTCAATGGATGTGAAACCACCCAACGCTATCTCAAACATCGAATCCGAAGAAGAGGAAGAAGAAGAGAATACCATTGAAGGGCAGACCGATGATGAAGAAGTTGTGGAACTACAAGGAATGTGGGATTTCATCCTCCCGCAAGAAGAAGATCAAGAAGCATTTCTGGTTAGCACACGAAGCAAAAATCAACTTGATCCTCCCCAAACTACCCCTAAGCAGAAGGGCGCAAGCCCTGCAGCAAAAGATAAAGTCGCAACAAAGAAAACGACCGCTAAAGGGACTCAATCTAGCCCAGTCTAATCAGATCAAACACCTCCATCAAGAACACTGATTGTGTCAGATGAAATGGAGTACAATATTATTCATGACATGAAAAAGACTAGGGCTAATATCACTCTTTATGAATTGAGCAAATTGAAACATCAACAGAAGATAATGATGAAAGAATTACATGCCGTGCCTACTACATCTTTGCCTACAGCGGTAGCTTCCCACAACATGGGAAGACCTCCAACCAACACGATCAATAAGGTTGATCCAAATGATATCGCCTTGATTGGAGGAAGATCAAGGTCTCACACTCCCCCTTTTCTTCTCACTTATGAAATTTTCAATAAAAATGTGCACAATTGTTTGGTAGATTCTGGTGCTTCAATGAATATTTTACCCAGATCAATATGTGCCAAGTTGAATGTTCAACCACAAAAATCCGCAGTACGCATAGTTCAGCTTGATCGATCTCAAGTCGAAGTGATTGGTGAACTTAATCAAGTGACCATAAGATTGTCGTCTAACCCGAAGGTATGTCAGGTTATTGACATTCTAGTAGCTGATATCCCAGAATTCTATGGCTTGATTCTTAGCAGGGATTGGTCCGAAAAACTCCATGGATACTTCTCAACCGACTAGTCGCACATGTGGTTACCCTACAATGGTAAACCGAATCAAATAAAGGTTGAATGAGAGTTACACCAGAAGTACATAGTAACGGAATTGGAGGGAGAAAATGAAGCAATAGCATACAAAAGCAGTATCATAGGCAATTACTCGGTAGATTCTTTCCTCGGCAATTTCAATGCTCATACCTCACCTTACTTAGAAAATTCAGTTTTGTCCCAAGTCGAAAATTTTTCCCAAACTGATAATTCAAAGTGTGTTAATTTTTTAGATAAACCTGTAAATACATCTTTGTTTTGGAAATTATATTTTGATGGCTCTAAATCTAACGAGGGAGCAGGAGCAGGATGCGTTCTGATTAGCCCAGAAGGAAATAAGACCATGCTTACGTGCAGACTTGAATTCGATTGCACAAACAATACAGCGGAATACGAGGCCTTGGTGCAAGGCCTATACAAAGCAATCGGGTCGAACGTTAAGTACCTTCAAGTCTTCGGAGACTCTGAGATTGTCGTCAAACAAGTACGTAACACCATACATTGCCTATCAGGTCATTTGAAACACTATCAATCTTTAGTACAAGATCTGACTGCACATTTCATAGCATTCAATATTTCGTCAATCCCAAGACTCCAAAATGCGAGCACAGACCTGTTAGCTAACGTAGCCTCTAGACTTATTCCCTCCGAAGATTTTAGTCCAGATAGATTCTCAATAGAATTAATCTTTAGACCGTCCATCCCTGACAACATTACAAACTGGAGAGTATTCAATGACGATCCTGACATTGTAAATTTCCTCACTTCTGAAGGATCCTACTCCAATCGAATAATTGACGAAGACCATCATGATCGACAAATACGACAAAATAGCACTGATAATGCTATACCTAAATCGGTGGTTAAGTTAGAAGACTTATATGATTTGAAAAGTCGGTTTAAAAGGTCTACCAATTCTAAGCTCTACAGTTCAACTCTGAACTACGAATTAGTAAACCTAGGAACCAATGATAAACCACAAAACGTTAATCTAGGCCACGGCCTAGCCCCTGAAGAAAAACTAGCGTATATCCGTCTTTTGAGACAATACAAAAATGATTTTGCCTGGAATTACGATGAGCTGAAGACATACGACACTTCTATCATTCAACGTACTATCCCAATGATTGACAATGAAAAACCTGCCCAACAGAAGCTCAGAAAAATCCACCCCAATTTAGAAAATCAGATAAAAACTGAGCTAAATAAGTTATTAAGAGCCAGAATAATTTTCCCCGTCAGACATTCCAAATGGGTCTCCAATATGGTACCCGTTAGAAAGAAAAACGGAGATATTAGAATCTGTATCGATTTTCGAAATCTCAACAAAGCCTGTCAAAAGGACAATTTTCCCCTCCCACCTATGGAGCAGATATTACAGGCAGTAGTAGGCTCAGAATTAATGTCTTTTTTTGGATGGATTTTCAGGATACAATCAAGTGCTGGTACATCCCAGTGATCAGTTAAAAACCACATTCCGAACTAAATGGGGCACATACGCATATCGGAAGATGCCATTTGGTTTGATCAATGCCGCGCTACATTTCAGAGAGCCATGGACATCACATTCAAGGGTTTAGTCAATAAATCTGTAGTGATTTACCTGGATGATATAACAGTGTACTCCAAGAAGCGAAGCGACCATCTCAAAGACTTGAAACAAATCTTTCAACGATGTTTAAGGTATGGGATTTCACTTAACCCAAAGAAATCTTTTTTCGCATTAAGTGAAGGAAAACTTCTAGGATTCATAGTGTCAAAATCTGGTATTCACATTGAGCTGACAGAATCAAAGAAATTTCTGGAATATCCATACCTCATAACAAAAAATCCATGCAATATTTCCTTGGTCAAATCAATTTTGTGAAGAGATTTGTCCAAGATTTTTCATGGATTGTTTCTCCTTTGCAAAACATGATTAAAAAGAATTCAAATTTTAAATGGGGTCAAGATGAGCATGAAGCATTCAACCTGATCAAACAAGCTATCATTAACGCTCCATCTTTAGCAACCCCAAATTTTTCAGAATCTTTTATCTTATACACATTTGCCTCAGAGAAATCATATGCCGCGATTCTAACTCAAGCAAATCAAGAGAAAGCGGAAGCTCCAATCGCATTTTTTAGCTCAAATTTACAAGGTGCTGAATTCAACTATTCAGACGTGGAGAAACAGGCATATGATGTTTTCAAAGCGATCAAATATTTCATACCTTTCTTACTTAAAGCCCATACTAAGGTCATAGTACCGTTTCCAGCGGTAAGAAACCTTCTAATACAGAAGGATGTGGGTGAAAAAAGAGCAAATTGGATCACCGCTTTACAAGAATACGATCTTGAGATAAAACCAGCAAGCATTGTAAGAGGTCAAGGCTTCTGCAAAATGTTGGCTGGAGCATCGCAAATTCCTGAGAATTCATCTGAAGAGGTACATACGTATGAGGTAAGCCTAAACGATGCAGAATCATTATATGCTGACACCATTTATTATCTTAAGAATGGGTATGCTCCATCACACCTGGATCACACCAAGAAAAGAGCTCTGAGACTGAAAGCTAAACAATACCAGCTCATAAATGATGTTTTGTTTAAAAGGAATTACGATTCTGTGCTTCTTAGGTGTCTTGAGAAAACTGAAGCCGAAAAGGTTTTGCAGGAACTCCACGATGAACCAGCAGGCGGACACTATGCTGGAGATGCTACTGCACATAAAATCTTACGTGCAGGATATTATTGGCCCACGCTGTTCAAAGACTCACACAGTTACATGAGGAAATGCCAAGTCTGCCAGACTGCTGCAGGGAGACAAAAGAAACTGTCCATGCCACTACAGCCGGTAAACATCGAGCAACCATTCATTCAGTGGGGCTTGGACATAATAGGTGAGATCGTTCCTCACTCTTCTAAGCAGCATAGGTACATCCTCACAGCAACAGATTATTTTACTAAATGGGTAGAAGCAGTTCCTCTCAAGACAGCTAATTCTGAAAACATTATTGAATTCATAGATCAATTTATAATCACTAGGTTTGGATTGCCAACGGCCTTAATGTTTGATAATACCTCATACTTTTCTGGAAATACAATGACTGAGTTTGCACTTAAAAGAGGGTTCAAACTGAAATATTCGGCCAACTACTATCCACAAGGTAATGGATTGGCTGAATCGACAAATAAAAACCTGATCAGGATTATTAAAAGAACAGTTGACCAGAACCAAAAGAATTGGCACAAAGCGTTGGTAAATGCTTTATGGGCAGATAGAATAACGAAGAAAGCTTCAATCGGCACTTCTCCCTTTAATTTAGTTTATGGGAAAGAAGTGGTTCTTCCAACTCACTTAATCATCCCCTCTTTGTCTTTAGTACAACACATCGATGAGGTATCTACTTCCTCCATACAACTAAGACAAATGGAAATAATTAAATTAGAAGAACGACGAGAACAAGCTAAGAAAACCCATGCTCATCACCAAGCGCTGATAAAATCCTCTTTTGACTCAAGCATAATGACCAGAAAGAATTTTCAGATGGGAGATTTAGTTTTGAAATGGGATAAGGCTCATGAAGAAAAGGGCAAACATACAAAATTTCAGAAGATGTGGCTTGGTCCTTTTCAGATTGTAGAAGTCATAGGCCCATCAACGTTTGTGTTGCAGGATTTAGCAGGTCGAAGGGATTCTTTGCCTGTTAATGGACAGATCCTTAAAATATATTTTCCATAGAAGATCACTCTTCTATTTTGTAGGATAGTTTTAGTTTTTATTTGTTTTTCTCTTTCTTATAAATAAAACCAGTTGTAGATGGTTACTAAAGGGGTTCATGAAAAAGACACCAATTCTCTATCAGATTTTGAGCTTTTTCGCTTGTACAAGTAGCAAAATTTTTCGAAAAATCTGATCTTTATTATTGACAGGTAGAGTTAACTTTAGCCTAGATATGATACTAGTTTCAACTTCAAAAAATTTGATGAAAGCAACCTTTGGTAAAAAATTGTTTTATATCAGCACAATGAAATGTATCAATAATAAAATAAATATTCTCTGTAAAACTGTTGTTTTCAAACTCTATTATTGTCGTCCAGAGCTTTCTTAAGGAAAAACAATGACTTCCTCCCTGCTAAAGGAAATCGCAGCATTTAGAGGAACAATCCGAGAAAACACTGTATCTCAAAGAATAAGAGGTCTCATCACGAGTCAGCTTATCATGATCACAGATATTATAACTTGCTGACTTTGCCAATACTGTCCACCAAAATAGGGCAACGACTCAAGATTGTTGCAATCAAAAGACAAGGGGTCTCATCACGAGCCAGCTTGTTCAGCAAAAGTGTAAATCAAGTGAATGACTGTGTCATAATTTGGCCACCAAACAAAGACATTGTTCTTTAGAGAATAAAAAAGGAAAAATTGTCAAAAGGGGTTTTTCTCTGAAAAGTTGTAAATAGCCTTAAGCAGGATAAAGGATCATTGCTGGGTAACAGGTAACCATGTCGAAGCTATGGATGCTTGTGGGCAGCAGAGGCTCTACCTACGACAAATGGGCATATTTTAAAAGCCAGCACGCAGAGAAGACCTTATTTTTTCTTTAAAAGACCAAGTAATGTCTGATGTGAATACAAGGACTAAGCCTGAGGAAACAAACAATTGGAATATGAAAAGGTTGAGACAAAATATCATTGATAGGATAAGGCATAATCTACTCTATCTATCCATAACAAAATTTAGACGTATGAAAATTTTTCAGCTTTGGAAGTTAAAATTCAATAGAAAAGCAGAGATAACTGGTTCTTCACAGTGAATCGCCATTGTTGTGGCCACCAACAACCCCCCTCTTTGTTTGGTATTAGCAATAACACCAAGCAAATGGGGACCCTTAATAAAAATCCAAAAAAACATTTTATCAAATTTTCTTTTGTATTTTAACTCCCTAAAGCTGTATCACATCGCGAGAAGAGAGTGAAACGTTTTCCTATGCGCATAATAAGTTGCGAAGAAGCGACGCGAAATTCATCGCATCGCTTATATTATGAAGCAATCTTAAATGAAAAAACTTAAGGAATCTCCGACGGCTGATATGTGACGTCGCATATCGCAACATCGCATAAGCAGCACACAATGATTGGATGACTAAGCGCGATCTGCGATGTTGCGATCTGCGATATTGCGATCTGCGATGTTGCGATCTGCGATGTTGCGATCTGCGATAAATGCGATCTACGATGAATGCGATCATCAATTCCTGCGATGACACATCTTGACGACGCGATCTTCGATATTGCGATGCGAGTCACAGAAATCACCCATCGCAAAATTTCCTCGGCACAGTATTCAAGGAAAGCTGACTGTAGACCAAAATTGGGCACGCGCCTTAAAAGAAATTAATGATTGTACGCCAAAGTATCCAAGAAGGATTGTGTTGGGTTTTTCGAAGAGTCAGTTCATTATGGGTGTCATGATTATGCATTCATTAGAGCTTAAAGCTTTCATGTCAATCTTTTCATCATTACTCTTTTCCTTTGCGTAAACTGTAAGACAGCAAATAACATAAAGAAATGTGCAGGAAACATCTAAGGAAAAGGGGAAAGCGTCAATGCTCGGAGAACAGAGAAGAGATGCCTTCACAAACGGATGCCGCATGCAACAGGACCACAGATTCCAGAGTATCACTCAACAGATACTGATGTCAATAGGCCATCCAAAACTCAGAATCAAAGGCGCACAAAAGCAGCATGTTTGCAAAAGATCCTGAAGCTTATGCCCGATAAAGCAAAAAGAAAGAAGGCGCTAAAGAGGGAAAATGCACCAGAAAATCCCGAAACAAAGAACGGAGGCAGTTTTCAATACAGAAAATTGTTCAGAGAGCAAAGTCCCTAACTTATTCAGTCATTCGCAAGGCCGGAAACCGAAATAGCAAAAGCAGAATTAGTTTGAGAGAAATTTGGGTTATTACCAAGTATACACACAGTGAATACACCAAGCCAGAGGAAGATTTTCGAAAATATCTTCTAGTTTACCAGAAAGTGGTGCCAGCGCTTGTTATTTCTATTTTCGTAGCTCAAACGAAAGGAGAAGACGACCAGCCGACTCTTCCCAAGCGAATGTTGCATGCTTACAGCACTAAGGAGGAAATACAGAAACGGTTAGGAATTAGATTCAATTTTTAGAAATAATTTTGCTTTAGTTGAAGGGCGGTCATTTAAAACCGTGTCCTAAATTTATGTAATTAAGATTAAAAAGTTAGCAGTATTTAAACCCTTCTCAGGCATTTGGAGAAGGGTCCAGAAATTTGTCAAAAAACTTGTCCTCAGAACATGCACTTTTGCACCCTCGGAGGGGGTTTTTGATGAATGGTTGGATCGAAATTTATCAATGTTTGCATTTGATATCTGCTACTGATGTTGCACTTTTGTACTCTTAGTAGATGTTAGAACAAGTAGAGATAAATCGTTGTTGCTTGAAGCTTATGAGTGGAACCAGTCATAAATGGTACTTTTATCTCTTGACCATTTCTGCTTATATTCTTAAAGTGATATACAGTTTTCAGTTGTTTATATGTTAATGCATGAATGTGTGGGTTACCATTTGGCACTTCTGTACGGTGGAGTCATTTATTTGTGTTTGATATATGAATAACTTATTATGCGATATGTTGTTCACAACTGTTTTGCTTAACTTTTTATGCAAAGTGGTTTATCTTAATTGATTTCTATTCTTGTGATAGCTGAATGATCTTTATTACCAGTTATTGTTCGAAATCTCTTTAGATCGCATAATAGAAGAAATACACCCCGGGTTAGCGTAGATTAGATGTGTTGTTTCTCATTAGATTACAATAGCATAGAGTTAGTTTAGAAGTTTGAATTAAATTAGCTTTAAGTACTCCTAGATCAGCATCATCCAACTCTACACACACACACACCCCTAGATTGGGAAACTGGTCCCATTATCCCCAGTCGGACCCGCTATACCAAACAGATAAGGAGCTGCCAACCAAGGTCCGGACCGGGTGGGTATCCCCCTTGTTGTCGACCCGATTTTCGGGGCTTCAACAAGTTACTACAACTAGACTATGCCTTGTTCATCTGAAAATTGGCTATAACTCATCTTAGGCTACTCATGTATAATTCAAATTATCCAACCTAACAAGTTACAAGTTGCCATTTCAAGGCTCACATCCAACCATGGCCATAAAAAAATTGAGCAACATAGTTTACATCTTGACATGCCATAGCACCTGCCACATCTAACAATCCCTTGGCACTATCTGGCACATGTTATCACCCTCCACATTCCTTGGTATGATTTTTCAATAATCCCTAGCACTCCCTGACATCCCCTGGAAATATAGCTTGCCTTGGCACTGCCTAGCATATAATATTGCCACTCCCTCCTTAACACACCTAAAACTCACTAACACTCCCTATCACACACTCTTGTTCGTTCATTTCCATGCATTTTGAGCTATTTCTCCCTTGTGTTTCCATGGAACTCCCTAACACTCCCTGACACCTAGCACATCTTGGCATGTCACCCTTGCACTCTATCATTCCTTGGCACTACCTAGCATACCTTGTCACTCACTCCTTAACACACCTAGAACTCACTAACAGTCCCTGTCACATACTCTTATTCATTCATTTCCATGCATTTGAAACTAGCGCTCCCTTTTGTTTCTGTGGCACTCCCTAACACTCCCTGGCATGCATTGGCACACCCTAGAACTTGGCACACCTTGGCATATCATTGCCCTAGCCTCTAGCATGCCTTACCACTACAAAGAATATCTTGTCACTCCCTCAGCACACCTAGAACTCACTGACACTTCTTGTCACAAAATCTTATTCATTCATTTCCAAGCATTATTTTAACCTAGTGCCCCTTTGTGTTTCCATGGCACTCTGTAACACTTCCAAGCATGCGTTGGCACACCCTAGCACCTAGCACATCTTGGTTAGATGCTTCCCTTGCACTTTAGCATGCCTTAACATTGTCTATCATACCATGTCACTCCCTCCTTAACACACTTGGAACTCGCTGCACTCCCTGTCACACACTCTTATTCATTCATTTCCGTGCATTTTGACTTAGAGTTCCCTTGTGTTTCCCTAGCACTCATTAACAGTCCTTAGCACACATTGGCACACCTTGTAACTTGGTACATCTTGGCATGCTTCCCTAGAATTGTAGCATGCCTTGGCACTGGCTAGCATACCTTGTCACTCCCTCCTTATCACACTTGGAACTCGCTAACACTCCCTATCACACACTCTTATTCATTCATTTCCATGCAATTGAAACTAGTATTCCCTTGTGTTTCCTGACACTCCTTAACACTCCCTATCATGTGTTGGCACCACACCCTAACACCTAGCACATCTTGGCATGCCTTACCACTTGGCATGTTTTGGCATGAAAATGGGAATAGGGAAGAGACCTTGGGTTCAGGCATAAGGGGAAAACAAGGCTCCGTTGTAATCTATAACAACACTGACATTTTCACCTTAGCCGGAGAGTGTAAGAAGTCTCACCCAAGGTGTGCCGTGACTGAAGTGTTAGGGGGTAGAATGAGCCACCAAGGGAACGTCAACCCGTAATTGATATTAGCTCATATCAATCAAGCACCTACTATAATCTGATCATATGATTCGACTCAAATTACCTTAGGAAGTCATACAACATATAGACAGATATTTTAAAATTTTAAAGAACCAGTATAGAACTAAACAATACATCATAGGTGTGAACTATCTCTTTCATTATGCTTCATATTAAGAAATGCATAAATAAGTGTAGAAGGCTCGAAGCCTAATCATCAACAATAAGAATGATCCAACCCACAAATCAAAGACCAACAGAGCAAGGGTGTACATGCCTTCCACAACTTAGGAAGGCTGCATTGATTCCTAAATCGCTTGGTTCATCAACAACAAGTAATCACCAACCCTTTCCCATCCTTTCTTCTACCTTTTATACTCTGCTTTGCACCTAGACTGCCAATTTAGCTTATTTCCTTCTCAGTTGACACTGCGTTTGGCTGCCTTTTCTCTCTACTTGCTTGGCTGCTCTTGTTCTCCCTAGCCACCTTTTCTCAACTGTCGGACCACTCCTGGTTCTTGTTCCCCCCCTCGGCCATCAACTCTACAACTCAAACGGTCATCCCCACCACATTTTCTTGTCTTGTCGTCCTGCAAAAACTCAAAATGAAGACCCCAAAAACATGCCTAACATGCCTTGGATCTGTCCAACATGTGTTAGCACTTCTTGTCATTTCTTTGCACATGTTGGCACTCCCTAGTTGTCATGCCATTATAGATAGCCTTACCTTTTTTGCGACATGGGAAACCAACGAAGTCATTGAAAAAATAATGTTGTGCCTAGCCCTAACACACCCCAACACTCCTTGGCATGCATTCACATTATCTGGCATGTGTTAGCACACATTTTCATTCATTAGCATGCCCTGGCATTCCTTAGCTATCATGCCCTCACAACTACCCTTAAATTTTTTGCAACATGGGAACCTAACCAAATCTTGCCTAAACTATAACAACAAATTAACTATAACAATAGCTTGATCAAGTTACAATTAATACAACTAGACTATGCCTTGTTCACCTAAGAACTTCCTATAAATCATCTTAGGCTACTCGTGTTGATTATAAACTCATAAAACTTAACAAGTTACAAATACAAGGCTCACATCCAACCGTCGTCGTAAAACAACTAAGCAACAAAGCTTACATCTTGACATGCCATAACACCTAGCACGCCTAACAATCCCTTAGCACTATGTAGCACGTGTTAGAATCCCCTACATTTCTTGGCATGCTTTGGCACTCCCTAGCACATCCTAGCACTCCCTCACACTTAGCACACCTTGTACTCACTAACACTCTCTGTCACACTCTTATTCATTCATTTCCATGCATTTGAAACTAGTTCTCCCTTGTGTTTCCCTAGAATTTGGCCCTAACACTCCCTAACATGTGTTGGCACCACATCCTCGTGCCTAGTACTTCTTAGCATGCCTTAGCAATTGGCATGTCTTGGCATGCCTAAATTCCTTGGAATTTTCTAGCATGTGTTAGTACTTCCTAACATTCCCTGGAACAACTTGGCACTCTCGAGTTGGCATGCCCTCATAGATAGCCTTACTTTTTTTGTGACTTGGGAAACCAACCAAGTCATTGACAAAACAATGTTGTGCCCAACCCAGTTCTCCCTTTGTCTAAAACTACTTTGTACATGCCTTATCACAACAATAGGCTTGCCTCCTATAAGTCCTATTCTGAACTTCTCCTAACACACTTCATCCTTGGGACAACTGGAATTCGCTAACAGTACTCCTTGGCACACACTCTTATTCATTCATTTCCAAGAATTTTGACCTATTTCTCCCTTGTGATGCCTTGGCTCTAGCTAGCATACCTTTTCACTCCCTCCTTAACACTCTTGGAACTCACTGACATTTCATTTCCATGCATTTGAAATGAGTGCTCCCTTGTGTTTCCTTGGAACTTGGCCGTCACACTCCCTAGAATGAATTCACTCCACACCTTGGCACCCAACACATCCTGGCATGCCTCTCATGACTTGGAACTGTCTATCTTGTGTTATTACTTCACTTGTAAATAAAGAAAAACATCATTTCATTAACAGATACAACTGGTTATTTAAGTTGTGCAAGCTATGTCAATTAAGAAATCAACAAGTTTTCTTGTTTCGGTCCTTGGAAATGGCAGTTTTGTTATGCTAGACAATTACTTCATACATGGCTTTGAACATATCATATTGAATATAGGTCGTGAAATATGATGCATAGCATGAATTTGTATGGGTAGGATTAAAAGAATTTTACTCCAATTTACACTACTCCACAAACCCATCCAATAATAGCATAATTTCAGTCATTTGTTTCTCTAGAATATGGTTATGAATTAGCTCAAGCATCCAAGGTTTCTAATTTTCCAAGACTTGAGTTTGCCTTTTTTACGAGTTAACCCAAACAACTGCAGATATATTATCTCAATTGTTATCCTTCTAGCATGTACTCCTACAAAATGTAGCCAAATCACATCTCAAAAAAACCATCAATATTAGAGTTACCAAATCATAAAAGCCTTTAGTGATGATATCAAATACTACTACTTTCTTCCTCTTATATCAACATCCCTTTACTTGGTTTATTTTCCCATAATACTCAGAGTTCCCTTTTGCATTGTCTTCAGCTTGCAAACATCAATCAATATGTTCCTAAAACGAATCAATCAACAAGCTTCAACATCGTATCCATCAAGGTCTTCACATCTCCATCTGAAGTTATCATGGCTCATTTTCATTTTTAAAGAGACAATATCGGATGTTGATCAATATCACCAGGTTTTATGAACAACCGTCATGCTTTTATACATTGAGTACCCATATGGAAGAGTCCTTATTTCATCTAGTATTTAACCAAGACATACCATGAACATGATTACAAATATATTTATGCATCCAAATCTTCCTACCATATCTTTGTATACATGATTTCTACTTTCTAAAGAAGAGCTCTTATCTAAAGATGTACATACCTCTTTCCTTCATTTTGTTATCTGTTCAACTTCTTTCACGAACTGCCTCTTTATTTGAAGAAAATGTCTATGATGAGGCTCCTTCTCAATATGATAAAATACTTTAATTATTCCTTCATGCTGCAACTAAACTAGTAAACATATTTGATGCTTTCTTCCATAATATTCCATCCATAAAATTCTAGTGGAATATACTCTTTCCAAGATTCTTCCATATATTGAATAACCTTTCCATCAAGGATCCTTGTGATCCTTTCCTACTAGAAGACTATTTCAATAACATGCCATGCCTACAAGAGGACATTTCTGATGTAAAAAATATTTGTCAATGTATCATCAGTGAATAATTATGCTTGTTGCAAACAAGGAAACTTCCTTGTCACTGCTACAGTGATATGAAACATAAATAAGGATCATTTAAAAGGGAAAAATGGTGGTTGTTACCATCTCACATGGATATGCACGAATTTTCTTGTCAAGGAACTTGGAACAATAGCACTGTAATTATCCACTGACACCAACACAATGCACAGGGATATCTTCCTTGGCAGCAATCCAATAAAGAAGCCAACAAATTAATTTTAGTTTTGTGTTTTAACAAAAGAAGATTGGTAATGTGGCATTGGCATTTAAATATCAGTTGGGTGATTTGGAAAAGAAAATGGGTTTATGTTTGTAACCCACAAATTGCATTCTACTATATAATTTACACACATAATTCACTAAGCAAAGAAAACACACAACATTTAGATGGCCATGTAATATAAATAAGGATGCTACTGTGAAATTCTAAATGGGAAAACCATCATTTGATGGGAATTTTATTATGCTCAAGAAATTACTAGAAAGGTTGAGATATGCAATCTAAACAAAGTTTTTATTACATTCTTACAAACTCACTCCCTATCACACACACGGTGTCTAAAGAGACACAGAAAGTGTGAAATGCAACTTAAGATATGTAATTTATTAGTAATTTTACCTTCTTAGGTTGTTGAAAAATTGGAAATTGAGTAAGTGAAGTTTTTTATTTTTTATCTACTTGTCGGACACTAACAAGTGAAGGTTCTCCAGCTTGCTCGTTCAAACACATTAATATGGGAGGTCTCTTGAAAATATGTTGACTTGGTTGAGGTCTCCTTCTCCATATTTGAGAGTCTTTTCAATCACATGGATTGTCCTATTCCCTTAGGACTTAATTTAATAGGGTCTAGGGGACTTAGAGGGAAGGTAGCAAGAGAAATTGATAGGGGAACCCCCGATAGTAGTGATAAGGGTATTAGGAGTCCAATTATCACAAACCACAAGCCCTTAACCCATAACCACTAAATTCCCTATCCCCTTAACCCAAATCCATAATCCCTTAACACCTGCACTTACAAACTATATCCCATAAACCCCTTGACTCATTAAATATTAAGACACTAACCCCTAAACTATAATCCATGAACCAACTCCTAAGCCATAACTCCTTATCCCCTTAACCCGTGACCCTTAACGCCTAACCCTTCATCGCTTAAACACCTTAATTGCTAACCCCTTAACCACTAACACCTAAATCCCCTAAATATTGAGTCCTTATCTACTAAACTCAATTATGTCAATGTATAATAGCCATGAGTGGTGAGCCAAGGGGTGAATGTGGGGCACTATTAAAGTTACATCATGTTAAATTCATTTTACATTGTGAGGTTGTTCTCTAATAGGGTTGAAGCATCATCACAAGGAAGCATGACACATTTTTTTGGTGAAGTGATTAAATTTGTAACACAATTCAAGTGATTTACACAGCGAATGTAAATGACATCATTATATGTTTGTGTTAGGTTGTTAGAGAGGTTATTTATAGACAATACATTCAATGTACTTAGACTTCATATTTTCAAGGCCTTGACTCTAACATGGATTTGTACCAGCAACACTTCATGCAAATGAAAGGGGACCTTTTTGTTTAATTGAATACACACAAGAGCACCAGATGCTGCCCTTCAGACCCCCCCTTGGTGCGTTTAAGGTGTGTTTAAATTCACATCGAGCTGAAACTAATCATAACGACCTTCCTCAATCTTCCTAATAACATCTAATAGCCTTTCCATATACACAAGATAGAATTAAAGGATCACCTCATCTATAGATGCCCCCATTTATCATGAGATTCAAGGCATTTTCTATTGTGTTTATCAATATTTGGATGGGTTGTTATCTACATTCTTTAAATACATGTTTAGAACTTTTTATGAGGGAGTTCCATTGATTTACATCTTTATATAAGGCCTTATGTGGCCTTCCCCTGTAAAACTCTTCCAAGGGGGTCACCTCCTTCCATGTTGCCTTGCCTACTTAGAGCCAGATTGACAAACCAAGATTCAAACTTCTTCAACTACCAAATTAGTGACGCATCGTACCTCATCTTGACCTCAGCCTTAATGTGACATCTTTCTTCAGAGATACTTTGAGGATTTCCCACCTTAGATCACAAGTTAGATGTCATGGGATCTGTTACCCTATTTTCTATTTGGGCTTTTAGAGAATATTTTAAAATTTTGATTTTCTTAAAATTTGCAACTAGGGACAAATTCCACCAAGGGATAGATCATTTGATGGAGATGATGATTGCATTAACATGGATTTGTACCATGAACACTCCATGCAAATGAAAGGGGACCTTTTTGTTTAACTGAATACGCACAAGAGCACCAGATGCTTCCCTTTAGACCCCCCTTGGTGCGTTTAAAGTGGGTTTACATTTGCGTTGATTTGAAACTATTCATAATGACATTCCTCAATATTCCGAATAACATCTTCTAGCTTTTCCATATATACGAGATAGAATCAAAGGATCACCTCGTCTATAAATTCCCCCATTTATTATGAGATTCAAGGGATGTTCTATTGTCTTTATCAACATTTGGATGGGTTGTTATCTACATTCCTTAAATACATCTTTAGAAATTTTTGTGAGGGAGGTCCTTTGATTTAGATCTTTATATAAGGCCTTATGTGGCCTTCCCTTATAAGACTCTTCCAAGGGGGTCACCTCCTTCCATGTTGCCTTGCCTACTTAGGGCCAAATTGACGAACCAAGATTCAAACTTCTTCAACTACCAAATTAGTGAGGCATAGTACCTCTTCTTGACCTCAGCCTTAATGAGACATATTTCTTCACAGATAATTTGAGGATTTCCACCATAGATCACAAGTTGGATGTCATGGGATCTATTACCCCATTTTCTATTTGGACTTTTAAAGAATATTTTAAAATTTTTATTATGTTAAAATTGGCAACTAGGGACAAAGTCCATCATGGCATAGATCATTTGATGGAGATGATGATTGCATTAACATGGATTTGTACCAAGAACACTTCATGAAAATGAAAGGGGACCTTTTTGTTTAACCAAATATGCACAAAAGCACCAGATGCTGCCCTTCAGACCCCATTTGGTGCGTTTAAAGTGGGTTTACATGCACGTCGAGTTGAAACTAATCATAATGACCTTTCTCAATCTTCCTAATAACATCTACTAGTTTTCCCGTATACACGAGATAGAATTAAAGGATCACCTCATCTATAGATGCCCCCATTTATTATGAGATTCAAGGGATGTTCTATTGTCTTTATCAACATTTGGATGGGTCGTTATCTACATTCTTTAAATACATGTTTATAACTTTTTATGAGGGAGGTCCTTTGATTTAGATCTTTACATAAGGCCTTATGTGGCCTTCCCCTATAAGACTCTTCCAAGGGGGTCACCTCCTTCCATGTTGCCTTGCCTACTTAGGGCCAGATTGACAAACCAAGATTCAAACTTCTTCAACTACCAAATTAGTGAGGCATCGTACCTCTTCTTGACCTCAGCCTTAATGAGACATATTTATTTAGAGATACTTTGAGGATTCCCACCATAGATCACAAGTTGGATGTCATGGGATCTGTTACCCCGTTTTCTATTTGGGATTTTAGAGGATATTTTAAAATTTTGATTGTGTTAAAATTGGCGGCTAAGGACAAATTCCACTGTGCGATAGATCATTTGATGGAGATGATGATTGCATTAAATTCCTCTTTTCGAGAGGACAAAAATTGATATAAAGATCATCTCATTCAAATAAGCAGAAGTATGATTTTTTAACACGTGTACAAATTGCTCAGGTTAGCTACATCAACATGTAGTCTCAAGAAGCCCAATGGATGTGTCTCTTCACCCACAGTGAATTGTATAAATAGAAGTGACCTCACACCTCATTTGGCATGATCATCACTCACACATTCTTCTCTTTCCTTCTCTCATTGGTTCATACAACTATTGGGAAACTTGTCTCTCTCACACATGTGGATGAGTTTTCTGGGTTGAATTGCAGGACCGAAATTTTAGGCAGTAGACTAAGTTTGACTAGCGTTGACCAAGGAGTTATTAACTAGCTTTGACCGTGATTTTTGGAGGATATTTTCTGTCTCTTTAGGCTGCATTTTTGGGCACAAAAATTAAGGGAATATCAGTAGTTTGACCATCACCGACTTCATGGTTGACTATAGTTTGACCACAAAATATTATAACAATTTTTCTCTCTCCTTTCACTGAGTTTGACTGAGCTATTTTGGGTTGAATTTGACCTCCTGATCAGGTCGAGTTTTGACTGAGGATGATTGATTATTGATTTGACCAATGTTGACTTTCTGGTTATGGCTGAAGTTTGACTGCATAAATTGATAGGACTATTTTGACTTTGAATTGGGCAAGTCAATTTGACTTTTGTACTCTCTCTCTGTGCTGAAATTTTGATATAATAATAAGAATAATTGATCAAAGGGTTTTCTCAACATTGGGGTTTTTCCTTGGCATTCACCAAATCTGGTGTCCTCTTGTCTTGGCTTGTCTACTGCATATTGTTTTATGTTCTATATAATTTTACTATCAATGTGATTAATGATTAATGTGATTTCCAATTTCCACTGGAAATATAAATTGAAATTTCTATTGGGTTGCATAAGGAACATTGAAGTAATTATGCTAATCATAAAACATATCATTGTTAACTAAAATTAATAGATTCTCATCTCAACCCCTACGATTCCTGTCACATTGGTCATTTTCCATCTAAGGTATACAAATATATATGTAATTAATGTATGTATCATTAGTTTGATCACACATTGCCTTAGCCATCTAGGACACTAGGTGTAGGAAGAGCTTTATTTAGCTACCACATTTAGCTCGATATGTATGATCCATGTGTATATGATATTATGTCCAATGTGTACTATTTTTATTGTGTTCACTTAAACACTCTATTCTAACTCTTGATGCTTTGGCTATAAGTTTTAATCTGATTTGTTCCAAGGTGTTTCATAATTTTTCTCATAGGAGTGTATCATCTTGATGGTTTGGGTATATTCTTCATGATTTGAGTAGGTGCTATACATTGATCTTATTCTACCCCTTATTTCCTTTAGTCAAAATTTATCCCATACTCTTTTAACAACACATGTGAAGGCCTTCTAAGATATGGCTAGCTTCTAATAAAGTATTTTTAAGCTCTAAGTGAAGTTCCTAAAAAATAATGGGCTACCTATAACTATTTAAGTTTATTGATAACATTAATTACAAATTTAAGCATATTTTTCACCTCCTTAAAGATTGATAGATATTTCCCTTATGTGTAAAGCTCAAACATTTTCCCTCCTTATATGAACATACTTACATATATTATAGAGATTTCATATAGTTTTTATTGATGCCCTAATTAGACTAACATTATTACTTATCTTCAACATCATTAGATATAAATTCTATGTGAGATGACCTCCTTTTGATGAAATAAAAATAAACTTAATGAAAACCTAAGAAACCATAGAAACTTCTTTATAATATTTTACTACCTATTAAAGTCTAATTCGGCAGCTACTCTAAAATCTAAATGGACCTATTAAAATTTATTTTCTTGCCGCTATTCTCCCTTGCCAGGTTTGGGACTCAGTTCGCTCTTTCTTTGCTCATAATCTTTATGACTACGCAGCAGATTCCATACCCTTATATGATATTCAATTCTTCGTTACCCTATCAATTCGACTAGATTTCTCACGTGTATTTATTATATCATATCTTTGCTTTCTCTTTCTCAAGCTTTAAGTGAGATATTCTTCTCCTAATTTGGATTTGGAGGCTTTCATTACAATTTGGAGCAAAAAACATGTCATCCGCATATGAAGATAAAATTACAACATTCGAGAACTCCAAGGTGTATGGATACATTTGAAAGGTTATATTGTTATCCCCTTACAAATTGATTTTCCACTTGTCAATGGTGCAATGTTAGCATAAAACCTCAGATTATAGAGCAAGTGGCAATGTTGGCCATTCATTTCCAGACATGAAAACTCACTAGATGTTTGAACATTGAAGTTCTTGAGTTTATTTATAATTAGGGTTAGATGCAAAGCTATGTGCAAGGAAGCCAAATCAAAACCTCATTTATGCTAAATTCAAATGATAAACCTTGAGAAAAACTATTAGCATGACAGGATCTAAGTTAAAAAAATTGAGCAAAGGCAATAAATCCTTATATCAAAGAAAAAGAATGCAAGCCAATTTGGAATGGGCCCGTCTTAAGTGGATGACCTGTAGATAATATCATACAAACAACAAATCAATCTAGAGATTATGCCATCTCTTATGGTCAACCTACATAACAAAATCTTTTTGTAACAAAAGATGAAGAAATTATCTCATTGAAACAGGAAAAATGAAACTTAGTTCTAAAGGTAAAGATACACAAGTCCTAGGCTTCAAGTAAATAGAAGTTAAAGGAAAAACTCAAAGAGATGATTGGGAAAGAAAATAAAAGGCCCTAAATTGCTCCACTGTGCATGGAGTCTTATCTTGACCCTCAAGCAAAAGCCCCCTTGCCTTATATTTCTACACATTCCCTAGTGAATGCTTGGAAAACATCACTCTAGGAAGCTAGATTGTATAGAAATCAAAGAGAGGCTAGACTAGTATTAGATCTAGTGTAAGTAATGAAACTAAAAAAATTTAAATTTCTAAGCTCAAATCTGAAGTAAAGAATTAAATTCTAAAAATGTTCAAACCCAATACTCAAAATTTAGCTTAAAGATTTTCACAATGAAACAACATAGGAACACTCCATATCTTACTTGCATTTGCTGATGTTTCCCTAGTTCGTTCCTTCAATGTAATGTGCATGCCCAAAATTCTTTATATTTCTAACTTGGGACTAAATGCTTAAGAGATAGGAAAAATTTCATACCAATAGTGAGAAAATGAGAGTTTTATTCCATTTCCAACCATGTACAAATGAGAGGAGTGCCATCCTATTATAGGAAGAGAGGCCTCCAAAGCCATCATTACAAAACCATGTGCCATCATGAAATGGTGTCCTCAATACAAGTGGTAAATAACTAACTCCCAACTAACTTCCTCACATGTGTGGCCCTCTCTTAGATGTTAGGTGGTGTACTCCAACCATTTCCCCACTTGAGGGTAAAAATATTCAAACACATGAGTGTCTTACTCCTTTTGGCCAAGAAGCCCTATGATTTTCCACATGTGAGGGTCAAGAAAAGGTCAAAGAATTAGTGCCTCCAATAAAGAGCTCATAAATGTGTACAAATAGTCTCCCACATTGGAGAGAGAGGAGAGAAAAATGTTGAATTTCCTCGATCTTGGGTCTAGGATAGAGTCTTAAAATCTCTGACACTACTAAAGCAAGAATCTCAATGATATTACTTTGCACAGTGGAATATAAACAACAGTAAATTACACATGCACAAAATATGGACAACCTTTTACAATTGTGTACAATAACCCAACTTCGTTATATTAAAAAATATAATACAAATGTCTAGGGCTCCCGTACTAGGGGTAATGACCATCATACATCCACTAGTACAAGATACAAAACTAGGACTTGGTGTCAGTCCATCGACAACCAATCTATCCTCAACAAGATACTCTAACCATCAGGTTGTCGCATGCTCTCTCAGCTCCTTTCAGTCATACCTTGTACCTGCTCAGTCCTTCAGCTCTTGATTTGCACATCCTGCCTCTATTAATGCTCCAAGTGCATTTGGCCACTAAATCTTGGCTATCTAATCCGCTCACTAGTTTTTCCTTCATCCATCAAGGCCACAACACATCAAGACTTCTGTCAAGTTGTTCACAGCTCCACTTGTGAACAACTCTCAATTTTCACATTACTGCTCCTCAGCTACTTAGGGACTTCAACCCACTATGGTCTTCCTGTGCTGCACCGATGAAGACTAACATAGGGCATAGAGAGTTGCCACCTATCACTGCAAGATGTCCATCTCCCACAATGAAAATGGGCTAGGAGGTTTTCCCATCATCTGTTGTAGAAGTATTTATCCACACACAAGTCTCGGGCTCCACAAACTGCTCTTGGTTGATCAGACCCTTGAGCTCAACAACTTCCTCTCTTGCAACCCCTTTGTCCATCAAGGTGTTACTCACTGGGCTCCAACTTGGACACTATCACGCCATCATCTAGCAGACCATAAGTGCCCAATCATGCCCACACTTGGTATTTTCTCACATTTCCTTCCAACAGTCCACGAGAGACCAAGTCCATAATGTAGCATCTACACTTAGTTAGGGCATCCCCACACTTGGAAGACCCTTAAAAATGGTTGCCCACAAACTCTACCATTTCGCCCTTTGCTCTACAGTAGAGAAGCTATTGCACAAATCTGGGCATCAACAACTTGTCCTCTCCTAGGACACCATCAACCATGAAATTTGCTCTTAGTTGGGGTTCCTTCATGCCCAAGGAAACTCCAACAAATGGCTCCCATGAGATGCAAACTAACCGATCCAATACTCATCACAAACTGTTACCCAACAGAAGGCCAAACTAGAGAAATAACATACCTTTCATATGTTGTTCATGGAATGAATTCTATTCATTGGTTAGGGCATCCTTGCATCCCACAACAAGCTACCATCTAAGATCAAAACCTCCACCAAACATTACCGCCTCATAAAATATACAAGCCTCTACCACTCGCTGTCTTGATAGGCACCTACAACACCTAGATTAGGCTTGTTAGCCCTCCAAACAACTACAATAGGTCTGCGGCCTAGTCTCCACAGGTATGTGATTTCCTTGGCCTATTCTAGCATGAGAACGCATGTAAACTAGCCCATAACAACTTCCCTTGAGTGCGGTTATCCCTCCTTGAGAGGCCAAAGCATTTTTTTGTTGGCCTAGCCTCTAGAAAAGGCTTCGTCTTCCTTCAAGTATTGTGGTTGCCCTAGATATTGTAGAAAATATGGTGATAGTTTAACCTGATAATGAAATATAAATCAAACTAGAATACTATAACCTACTTCTACTATCAATTTGTGGAAGCTTAAAGATTGACCTGAGCAATATAACCAGAAGAATAAGAATCAATGGCACAATACACATGAAAATACTTTGGGGAAAGTCTCAAATAAAACCCTAGACTATTGTATTATCATACATGGTGGAAATACATAGGAATTATACAAAGCCTCAGCTCTCACAGCTAGCCAGATCTCAGTACAATCCTCACAGATGCTCACAGGCAATCTTGGCTTCTCTCCAGCCTTCCTCTCTACCCTCCAATCTCCTATTTCCTTGTGATGTTCCTTGTGGATGATTAACCTATTACCAAGTGGAAAACCACCTTCAAAACTGCTCAATCCTCAAGGATGAATCCTTGACTACATGCATGAGTTTTCTCCATGAGAAAACACATGCAACTGATAGTACACTATCCTTGAACATTAATTTCAACTGGGTCTTTCTTAGAATAGACATGCATGAGTTTCTGATGAGGGAATCTTCAGTTAACTGGAGTAGCACTAGTTGAGTGCATTAATGCATCAACTAACTGTTAACTCACTATTAGTTCCTCAAACAGTTTGGAACTATTTTAACTGGAATTAACTCAATAAACTGAGTTAACTAATTACAACTCAAATATAACTCAATCTTACCTCTTTAGTTTAAGGGATAACTCTTGCATGACTTCAGAAAGACTTCTAACTTGAATTTCTCCAACTAATTAAAATAAATTAATTAATTGATTCCAAGTAGTTGTTAAGACTAAATTCCATTTTAATTCACAATTGAATTTAAGGACAAATTAAATTGGAATATTCTTGTTGCCATATTTCAACACTCCCTCTCAAGAAGAAATGGATTATCTGCCACCCCGATCCTATCTCTATGGAACTCAAATTTACACTTTGACAATGCCTTTGTCAAAATGTCAGCATCTTGCTCCTCTGTCAAAATATACTGCAGCAACATGATCCTCTCGACCTACGAAAAGCCACGGGCAACAAATCTTGCCTTATGCTTCTCCACACTACCATCAGCAGCTTGCTTTACCTTGTAAATCCAACAGGAACTCACAAATGACTTGTTCTCTGATCTCAGAACCATGTCCCAAACACTGTTACAAACTATGGAATCATACTCCTCCACCAAAGCATCAACCCAAATCAGCTGTTGCACAACTTCCTCAAAGGAAGATGGCTCTGTCTCAACACATTCCCTAGCAAGGGCCATGTATCCAGTGTACCCCTCAGGTGACCTCCTTTGTCTGCATTGAGAATATGGTGCTCCCACATTCTCTCTTGCATCCTCCAACAATCTATCAGCTTCTCTTGTCCACTTTCGTACATCTCTGGAAGACTCTGCTTGAGTGGATGTCTCCAATCCTGGAACCTCTGCATGCAGCTGCTCCACATCAACCTGAGGCTCCTCCTCCTTAGTAACCAATAATTCCTCCACAACCTATAGTTGGAGCTCCCTCTCAAGGGAAACTCACATGGCCTTCTGCTCATCAAACTTGAGATCTTTGTGAATCACTGTCCTCCAACTGGTAGGCAAGTACACCCGATAGTTGTGAGGTGTATCAATGTACCCTACAAATATCCCCAACTCTGTTATTGGCTCAAGCTTCTTCCATGCATCCTTTGTCACATGGAAATATACCAATGAGCCAAAGATCCTGAAGTGACCCACATCTAGTCTCTTACCAAAGAAAGCTTCCTATGGTGTCCTCATCACTAGTATGTGATGCGGGCTTCTATTCTGCAAATAGACCGTTGTGTTGCATGCCTCAGCCCACAAGTGAAGTGGCAGGCCTTGCTCATACAAAATTGCCCGTGTTGCCTCTACAATATTTATGTTCTTCCTTTTGGCCACCACATTATGTTGTGGGTTATGAGGTGCCGTCAACTCTCGTTTAATTCCTTCCACTGCACAGAAGTCCTTAAACTCTTGAGAGACATATTCTCCACCGTTGTCGCTTCTCAAGGCCTTGACCTTATTCTCTGACTCTTTCTCAACCAAAGCTTTGAACTCACAAAACTTTATCAAAGTTTGGTCCTTCTTTTGCATGAAATAAACCTAGCATTTACGAGAATAATAATCAATGAAAATCACATAATGCCTTTGCTTCGTTGTGGATTCCATTGAGAATGGTCCACACAAATCAGTATGAACTCGCTCTAAGATAGCCTCTGCTCAACTATCTCGATCATGAAAGGAAGACTTGGTGTACTTTCCCAAGGTACAACCTTTGCATGTGTCAACTTGCTCAAGTTTACCTTTGGGAAGTCCTGTAGATATCTGTTGCATTATCTTCAAAGCCGCATGATGCAAATGGCCCAACCGCTTGTGCCACAACTCACCAATGTCTTGGCTTTGCACCAATTCTACTTTCATACTCAATGCTTCATAATCATCTACGTCTATTTTATGGAGATTCTTCACCTGAAACCCTATCCTCTTGGTCTGAACCATGGCTATGTACCTTAGGAACACCTTTCCTTTACTGAAGACAACATCGTAGCCTTTGTCCTCCAACATCGTGACTGATACCAAGTTCTTCTTCAGTCCAGGCACATACATCACATCTGTCAAGGTGAGAGGAGCTCCATGCTCCCTCTAAAAAGCAACCGTGCCCACTCCTGAAACACTATACCTTCCATCATCACCCATCTCTATGTGCATCTTGAGGTCTTTCTCCTCCAAGGCACTGAATAAATTTTTATCACCGGTCATGTGGAATGAGGCTCCACTATCAAGATACCAGACACAACCCATCATCGATGACACTATGCATGCGATGAGGGTAAAGTCCATTTCGAACTGAGAGGCTAATGCCTCACCTTCTGATCCTTCCTAGGATCCCTTCTTGGACTTCTTTGATGGGCAATTTGTCACATAATGTCCCATCTTATGACAATTAAAGCATCTTACTTTAGACATGTCACCCTTCTTCCCTCCATGAGAAGAATTCGATTTGAAATGGGAAGCCTTCCCCTTCCCTTTCCTTGCCTTACTTACTAAGTCCATATTTTCTTCATCATCATTCTTGGATGAAGAACCATCTCATGTGCTCCTCCTGATCTCCTCCTGCATAAGATCTGACCATAGTCATTCCCAATCTGGTAGTTTCTCCATTCCATTCACAAAGTTCGGGTAGCTATTCCAACTCTTTGGAAGGCCAAGGAGAGCGAGGGTCACCTTATCATCATCGGTATTAGTTATTCCCACACTGCCAAGCTCATCTTTGCAAGTGGTGAGCTTGTTCAGATATGTGGAAATAGTATCGCCCTTCTCGATCTTGATTCTTCGAAGCTTATCCTTGAGCGTCAATTTCCTCTAGTTACTACTATTCTGGTAGACGTCCTTCAATGTCTTCCCCATTGAAAATGGAGTATCCTTCCCATGGAGACTCGAGACAATATGGTCTCAAACTCCCTCAAGGATGATTTGTCTTGCCTTCACCACACACTTCTTCCACTCAGCCAACTCTTGTGCATTAGTTGAAGTTGGCTTTGAGATTTCTTGATCAATGAATTCCTTCAAGCCATTGTCTTCTAATACATCCTTCATTCTATCTTTCCATGCTATGTAACTTGAGCTACCTTCCAAGGCATACTCGAGTCTCAAGCCATAGAAGGCCATTGGCCAACCTTGAAGTATGATATGAATTCGATTTACCCCTGCAACCCTGAACTTCAAACTTCGAATTCTCTTCTCAATATACTATTCACAGTGCTGATACCATGTAGAAAATATGTTGATAGGTTAACCCAATAATGCAATATAAATCAAAGCAAAATACTATAACCTACTTCCACTATCAATTTGCGGAAGCCTAAAGATCAAGCTGAACAATATAACTAGAAGAAGAAGAACCAATTGCACAATACACATGAAAATGCTTTAGGGAAAGTCTTAGATAAAAACCCACACTATTGTATTATCATACATGGTGGAAATACATAGGAATTATACAAAGCCTTAGCTCTCACAGCTAGCCACCTCTTAGTACAATCCTCGTAGATGCTGACAAGAAATCTTGGCTTCTTTCCAGCCTTCCTCTCTGCCCTCCAAGCTCCTATTTCCTTGCATTGTTCCTTGTGGATGATTAGCCTATTACCAAGTGGAAAACCACCTTCAAAAATGTGCAATCCTCAAGGATGAATCCTTGAATGCATGGATGAGTTTTCTCCATGAGAAAACACATGCAACTGATAGGAAACTATCCTTGAACATTAATCTCAATTGCGTCTTTCTAAACATAGACATGTATGAGTTTCTGATGAGGGAATCTTCAGTTAACTGGAGTAGCACTAGATGAGTGCATTAATGCATCAATTGACTATTAACTCACTATTAGTTCCTCAAACAGTTTTGAACTATTTTAGCTAGACTTAACATAGTAAATTGAGTTAACTAATTACAAATCAAATATAACTCAATCTTATCTCCTTAATTTAAGGGATAACTCTTGCATGACTTCAAAAATAATTCTAACTTGAATTTCTCCAACTAATTAATTTAAAATTAATTAATTAATTATTTCCAAGGAGTTGTTAATACTAAATTTGATTTTAATTCATAATTTAATTCAAAGAAAAATTAAATTGGAATATTCTTGTTGCCATATTTCAACAGATATCCAAGTAAAGGTCTGCAACAACCTAGATTTGGGACTATCCACCCTCAATCGAACCTTTAAAGAGGCCCAATCATTTGTCCTTTCACCTGTGTTCACACCTTTCCTTACTCAGCCTTGTTGTGGCATGAGACAACCCTCCACATAGTCAAAGAGGCACCCAAAATAGACCTAATCCATCATGTTGTTATTTCCTCTTCTCCTGTGGAAAAACAGAGGTATCTCCCTCTTCACAGATTTTTTGTCCCTCCTTATTAATGTTACCTTAATGTTTCTCTCTTTGGATGTGTAATAACCTCACATATCACCCTATATTTATATCCAAAAGAGGGTTTCCTTCCAACATCACTCTAGGGTTGTCTAGCTGTTAAGGAGGCATACTAAACTTAAGCTAGCCTTAACTCATATGGTGACAGCCAAAAATAGACTTCAAAAATTCATAACTCCTCAACGACAACTTGGAATCAGATTATTCTTGTTTTGTTAGAATCGTCTCGCCGAAAGCTATCATCCTCATCCATCATATGTCAAAGAATCATCATAGTTTTGACCCAAACATATATGGGTGAAAAACCCCAGCCTTGGGTTCTAAGCTCGCAAGTCTACTTGTGGCGCTTTGACCTCCAACCCTCAAACACTAGGGCTTGGAGTTCCTCCCAAGCTACACAAAAGTCAACACTCCCTCTTAGCAAAGGAGGTACTTCCGAGACTAGGAAGTAACCATGATCATCTGGCGACACTAGCCCATCTGGCATCCATCACTGCAAGATACCTTGTAAAATGAATCTGACAATCTTGTTAGTGCCTCTACCTCATCACATCTGAACTTGAAGATCCCAATCCTCCATATGGGTTTCTCCCTCTGAGGCTAGACTCCCTCTGAGCCTACACAATCTTCACTGGCTTAGTCATGCAAGCACTCATCCTCCTGGATCAAATACCACTCGTGCAAATCCCATCAATCTCAGACATGCAACATCATGATCTAATGAAGACTCTATCTTGTCAACCTCTAGTCCATCACATTAAGCCATCTCGATCAACCTGATATTGTCCATGCCAAAGAAACCCTTGACCTATTCCAACCATCCATGACAAGACATAAGAAGTCCACGATCTACAAACTGACACAAAATAAACTGAATTTCACTAGGTTCATCACCAATACACCAAAACTCCCAACCCATCTCATCATGTAGTCTATCCACACCACATCTTCATGTCTTTAATTGAACCCTCTACTCCATGATCAAGACACCCACAACTCCCTCTCAGTTTCTTCGTTGTGCACACTCTGATTCATTTTCCCTCAAAGTAGCTCAAACATTCTTTGATACCATGTTAAATTTCCATCTTGGGTCTAGGATAGAGTTTTTAAATATCTGACGCTACGAAACCAAGAATCTCAACGATACTACTTTTGACAGCGGAATATAAACAATAGTAAATCACACATGCATAGAATATGGACAACCTTTTACAATTTTGTACAAGAACTCAACTTTGTTATATTAAACAACATATAATACAATAGTCTAGGGCTCCCATACCAGGCATAATGACCCTCATACATCCACTAGTACAAGATACAAAACTGGGACTTGCTGTCAGTCCATCGACAACCAATATATCCTCAACAAGATACTCTAACCATCTGGCTATCGCATGCTCTCTCAGCTCATCTTAGTCGTACCTTGTACCTGCTCAGTCCTTCAACTCCTGATATGCATCTCCTACCTCTATAAATGCTCCAAGTCCATCTGACCATTGAATCTCGGTTATCCAATCTACTCACTAGTTGTGCCTTCATCCATCAAGTCCACAACACATCGAGACTCCTGTCGAGTTGTTCATAGGTCCACTTGTGAACAACTCTCAATTTGCTCACTACTGCTCCTCAGCTACTCAGGGACTTCAGCCCACTACGGTCTTCTTATGTTGCACTGACGAAGACTAACATAAGGCACAGAGGGCTTCCACCTATCACTACAAGATTTCCATCTCGCACAATGAACATGGGCTAGGATGACTTCCCATCATTTTTTGTAGAATTACTTCTCAACACACAAGTCTAGGGCTCCACAAACTACTCCTAGTTGTTTAGACCCTTTAAGCTCAACCACTTCCTCTCTTGCAACCACCTCTGTCCATCAAGGTGTTTTTCACCGGGCTACAACTTGGACACTATCACACTGTCCTCTAACAGACCATAAGTTCCCAATCATGTCCACACTTGGTCTTCTCTCACGTTTCCATCCAAATTTCTATGAGGGACCAAGTCGACGTTGTAGCATCTGCACTTTGTTAAAGCATCCCTACACTTGGAAGACCCTTACACATGGTTGCCCATGGGCTCCACCATTCTGCCCTTTGCTCTGCAATAGAGGAGCTATTGCACAAATATGGGCATCAACAACTTGTCCTCTCCTAGGACACCATCAACCATGCAATCTACTCCTAGTTGGAGTTCCTTCATGCCCAAGGAAACTCAAACAAATAGCTCCCATGGGATGCAAACTAGTCGATCCAATACTTGTCACAAACTATGACCCAACACAAGGCAAAATTGGAGAAATAACATACCATTCATCTATTGTTCATGGACTGAAGTCTGGTCACTAGTTAGGGCATCCTTGCAACTCAAAAAAACCTACCATCTGAGATCTAAACCTCCACCAAAGACTATGGCCTCCTCAAATCTACAAGCCTCTGCAACTCCCTATCTTGATAGGAACCTACAGTACCCAAATTTGGCTTGTTTAGCCCTCCAAACAACCATGATAGCTCTACAACCTAGTCTCCATAGGTTTGTGATCTACTCAGCCTGTTCTTGCATGAGAACTCATGTCAACTAGCCCAAAACAATTTTCCTTGAGTACAGTTGTCCCTGCTTGAGATGCCGAGGTAGTTTGTTGCTGTCCTAGCCTCCAAACAAGCCTCGGTCTTCCTTCAAGTATTGCGGCTACCCTATATCTCCACGTACAGGTCTATGGTAGCCTATATTTCGGGTCATCCACCTTTAATCGAAGCTTCAAATAGGCCCAATCCCTTCTCCTTTCACATGAGTTCACACCTTGCCTTACTCAGCCTTGATGTGGCATGAGACAACCCTCCACATAGTCAAAGAGGCACCCAAACCAGCCCTAATCTGTTAGGCCCCTATAATACTAGTGTAACCCTTTATGGTTATTAGTAAAACCCACTTATTATATTGATGTACCCATGTAGTTCCCATATTGTTACTATTGTGCCCCATAGAAGCCCACTATTGTTATTATTGTGCCCTTACATTATTATTGTTATGTCGGCTATGATTATGTTATGACCCCTTAGACTCCTATATATAGAAAGGAGGTCTTTTCATTTGTATCATCCAAGAATTGTTCATTTATGTAATGTAAAGGAGGTTGCCCCCTCGAAGAGGCTGAATTCTAAGGCGTTGACCTATCTTTCCTATCTTTTCTTGAGCTGGTTTCATAACATTTGGTATCAAAGCTTTGGATTCTAGGGTTTCGTTGCTCCAAACAGGTCATCGTGGCATTTTTGCTATAATTTTTTTATGCGACGTTTCAGAAGTTGCAAAAAAAACCCATTTGAGAAGAAATCGCGTTGAACCTCAGGTCTGAATTTCTTAGCTTTTCGCGCTATATTTGCGGAGATATGATCTGAGGAAGTTGGTCTTTTTGTAGACTCCTGAATTACATTCCAAACAGGTGACCTGGGGAAAATCGTCATAACTTTCTCTCTGGGGATCGGATTGAAATTTTGTAAGAAGGTACAGAAAGAGGACGGACTATAGTTTCTTGTATGCATTTTTCAGATCCAAAGGTCGAAACAGTGACTCGTGGCACATCGTACAAGTTCGCTCTACTGAACTAGTCTATAATCAAGTCACTGTGGGAGATTTCACATAACTCTTTCTTAGAGAATCCAATTCAGATCAGACTAGTGGCATTGGAAAGAGGACACAAAGGGCTACTACACTTCACAATTTCAGAACTTAAAGATCTGAAAGTACAGAGTTACAGTCATTTCAAGATCGAGCTCCTAAAATCAAGAAAAAGCAAGATGAGGAAGTTTGATGGCAAGGATCCGGTAAATTGGATACTTCAGATGGAGCAATATTTTGATCTACATGGTCTACCACTATTACAAAAGGTATGTATTGCATCTTCATATTTAGAACCTGATCAATTTTTATGGTATGAAGGGCTTTTTTCTCGTAAACGACTTGTTACGTGGTCAATTTTCACGGAGGAAATGATAGCACATTATGAGAATACAAAGAGCAACACCTTCTTTAGAGCAACACCACAACAATTGGAAAGAGTAAAAGGGCTTTGTGACATAGTGGAAAGAAAAATTATGGAAACCAGGAAGCATACCCCTCACAACTATAAAGATGGAAGTGTTGTTTCTCCTAGCCTTCCACAACCTACAAGGGTTACACCACAACAATTGGAAGAAAAAAGAGAAAAAGGGCTTTGTTACAATTGTGATAGAAAATGCACTAAAGGTCATAGGTGTGCTGAGAAGAAATTATTTTACATAGAATATGAAGAGGAGGAAGAAAAGGATCAAAAAATATCAAAAGAAGAGGATCTACGCCAGGACCCCACCCTAGGGAAAGAAGAAATGAATCAGACCATATCTTGTAAAGCATTGGCAAGAATTACCACTCCTCAAACTCTCAAGATAAAAGGACATATCAAGAAGAAAAAGGTGCAAGAAGTGAAAGATCACATCGAGAAAGAAGAAATGAATCCAAACATATCTTGTAATTCATTGGTCGAAATTACCACTCCTCAAACTATCAAGATAGAAGGACATATCAAGAAGAAAAATGTTCAAGAAGTGAAAGATCACATCGAGCATCAAGAAATGAATCCGACCATATCTTGTAAAGGATTGGAAGAAATTGCCACTCCTCAAACTCTAGAGATAGAAGGACATATCAAGAAGAAAAAGGTTCAAGCAGTGAAAGATCACATCGAGCATCAACAAGAAGTTCTCCAACTTTTAAAGGATAACACCACTTCGGTGCAAAATCAAACGAAGCAACAGGTAGATCAACATCGTAGTGAAAAATGTTTTGATGTAGGTGATTGGGTATTTTTATTGCTACATCTCAAGCAAGTTATTTATGAGAAGGAAATGTTGGCAATACTACATGCACTTAAAAAATGGCGACCTTACTGAATGGGAAGACTCTTCAAGGATGAGGATGTGGAAGCATTGTTTTGTGCTATTTCTATTATCCAACCAGATTGGATAAACGAAGCAAGCGATGAATGGAAGAAGGACGAAGAATTATGGCCACTTATTCAAAAGTTGCAAAAGATCCCAATTCAAACAATATTGCCAAAAATTGAAGAGGAAGGAAAAATCATATTGGAACCTGGAGCAGTCACAGAAACAAGAACCCGACAGCTACGAAATCGATCAATTTCAGAGTTTCTCATCAAGTGGAAGAACTTACCCGCTGAAGATTCCACAAGGGAGGACAAGAATTTTATACAAAAGCATCAAGAACCACTCAAGCATTGAGGACAACGCTTTTTGAGGGAGAGGGGCATGTTAGGCCCCTATACTACTAGTGTAACCCCTTATGGTTATTAGCACAACCCACTTATTATATTGATGTACCCATGTAGTGCCCATATTGTTACTATTGTGCCCCATAGAAGCCCACTATTGTTATTACTGTGCTCTTACATTATTATTGTTATGTCGACTATGATTATCTTATGACCCCTTAGACTCCTATATATAGAAAGGAGGTCTTTTCATTTGTATCATCCAAGAATTGTTCATTTATGTAATGTAAAGGAGGTTGCCCCCTCGAAGAGGCTGAATTCTAAGGCGTTGATCTATCTTTTCTATCTTTTTTTTTTTTTTTTTTTTTTTTTTAAGAAGTAAAGTTGTCGGGTCATCACTCCCTGCAGCTAAAATTTGCATAGTGGAATACATTTTTCTATCCTCTTCTCCTATGCAAAACAAAGGTATCTCCCTCTTCACTGAGTTGTTGTCCCTCCTTCGTAACGTTGCCTTAATGTTTCTCTCTTTGGATGTGTAATAACCTCACATATCATGCTCTATTTATATCCAAAAGAGGGGCTCCTTCCAATGTCACTCTAGGGTTGTCCAGTTGTCAAGGAGGCTTACTAAACTTAAGCTGAGCTTAACTCATATGGTGCCAACCCAACATTAGACTTCAAAAATTCATAACTCCTCAACGAAAACTCAGAATAGGATGATTATTGTTGCGTTAGAATCATCTCACTGAGAGCTATCATCCTCATCAATCACATGTCGAAGAATTGTCACGGTTTTGGCCCAAACATCTACGGGTGCAAAACCCCAGGCTTGGGTTCTAAGCCCAAAAGTCTAGTTGTGGCACTTTGACCTTTGACCCTCGAACACTAGGGCTTGGATTACTTTCCAAGCTACATAAAAATCAATAATAAATGCACCCTCTCTAGAAGCTAAAAGAGATCTCATGCATGAAAACTGGGTCAAACAATCAAAGCTCCCCTTCTAGAAACATCTAGAGGCACATGATGAGAGAGAAAGTGGAGCCTAGTAATTTCCACATGTGTGATTGAGACACACTATCCCAATAATACATCATACAAGTCTTGTGTCTGAAAAATGTGCTCAAGAAGGGGGACACACCTCACATGTGCTAGATTAACCAAAATATAATGTCGTAAAGTACATCCTGTGATTCCAGTGTACATGATGTTGATGTACACTTGTTTTGATGATATGGTGTCCATGTCATCATCTCATACTCTGTATCTCTTGTCTCCTTTACTATTAACATTAACTTGTGAAAGTGAAGGGAAATTATGAATGTGGCATAGGTGCTTAAAATGTGAACAGAAAGGTGGAGTTCTAGAAGCAACCTGACGAATAATCATGTCTGGATGTTACATGGGGTTTATCCTTCAGAAAGTTCCTAGAGTTTAGTTTCTCTAATCATGTTGCATCAAGTAGAGTTGTTTGGTCATTCATTACTCTGAGATTGCCTTCACTTTTATAAGTATGCCACTGAATTTTGTTTATTTATATTTTGCAAGCAGTTTTCATGTTATTTTTTTTATTTTTTCCTTGTGATATCTTACATAATCTATGTAGCTCTTGATTTTTCCAGAGTACCCATAATTTTGTATGATGTTAAATTTCCCGAGATCAAGACACCTAGGCATTCATATGTGGATTTTAGATAGACATCATACTATTCATTATGCCAAGTATACGATGAAAAATTGAATTTTGAGAATGCAGTCAAATCTTGAAAATTCTATGCCAAATTGTAAATTATAGATCTCAACGGTTAGATCGTTTTCCCCATTCAAATTGATTTTCCACCTATAAATGGTGTAATGTTAGCATAAAACCTCAAGTGAGGGAGCAAGTGGTAATGTTTGAAATTCATTTCCAGGCATGAAAACTCAGTGGATGTTTGAACATTGAATTGCTTGAGTTTATTTATGCTTAGAGTTAGATGCAAAGCTATGTGCAAGGAAACCAAATCAAATCCTCGTTTATGCTAAATTCAAATGATAAACCTTAATAAAAACTATATGCATGAAAATACCTAAGTTGAAAAAATTGAGCAAATGCAATAAATCCTTAGATCAAATAAATGGAATACAAGCCAATTTGGAATGATCCCCTTTTAAATGGATGGTATGTAGAGAACATCTTACAAACAACAAATCAATCTATAGATTATGTTATCTCTTATTGTCAATCTACAAAATAAAATATGTTTGTAGCAAAAGATGAAGAAATTAGCTCATTGAAACAGGAAAAAGGAAACTTAGTTCTAAAGGTAAAGGTCTACAAGTCCTAGGCCGCATGTAAACAGAAGTTAAAGGAAGAACTCAAAGAGATGATTAGAAAAGAAAAGAAAAGGCACTAAATTCCTCCATTAGTCATGGAGTCTTATCTTGACCCTCAAGCAAGGGCCCTTTTGCCTTGTATTTCTGGCTTTTCTACACATTTCCTGGTGACTGCTTGGAAAACATCACTCTAGGAAGCTGGACTATATAGAAATCAAAGAGAGGATAGACAAGTATTAGATCTAGCCTAAGTAATGCAACTAAAAACATTTAAAATTTCTAAGCTCAAATATGAAGTAAAGAATTAAAATTATGAAAATAGTCAACCCCAATACTCAAAATTTAGCTTAAACATTTTCACAATGAAATAACATAGGAAGTTAGGAACACTCCATATCTTGCATTTGTTGATGTTGCACTGGCTCCTTCCTTCAGTGTAATGTGCATGCCCAAAATCCTTTCTATTTATAACTTGGGACTAAATGCTTAAGGGACAAGAAAAATTTCATACCAATAGTGAGCAAATGAGAGTTTTATTTCATTTCCAACCATGTACAAACGAGAGTTTTATTCCATTTCCAACCATGTAAAAATGAGAGGGGTGCCATCCTATTATAGAAGAGAGGCCTCCTAAGCCATAATTACAAAACCATGTGCCATCATGAAATGGTGTGCTCAATACAAGTGGTAAATAACTGAATCCCAACTAACTTCCTCACATATGTGGACCTCTCTTAGATGCTACATGGTGCACTCCAAACCTTTCCCACACGTCAAGTTAAAAATAGTGAAACACAAGAGTGTCTTACTCATTTTGGCCAACAAACCCTATCCTTTCCTAGATGTGAGGGTCAAGAAAGGGTCAAAACATTAGTGCCTCCACTAACTAGCTCATAACTATCTCATAAATGTGTACAAATAGTCTCCCACATTGGAAAGAGACGAGAGAGAAAGTATGCCCTCTCTAGAAGCTCAAATAGATCTCATGCATGAAAAGTGGGTTAGACAATCAAAGCTCCCCTTCTAGAAACATCTAGAGGCACATGATGAGAGAGAAAGTGGAGCCTAGTAATGTTCACGTGTGTGATTGAGACATACTAGTTCAATAATACATCATACAAGTCCCATGTTTGAAAAATGGGCTCACATGTGTTAGATAAAACAAAATATAATGTCGTAAAGTACTCCTCGTGATTCCATTGTACTTGCTGTTGATGCACACCTGTTGTGATGATATGGTGTCTGTATCATCATCCAGGTAAGCTGTAACCTATCCTAATGTAGGTACATGCATCCCAATGCATAGTGCTCAGATTCCAATGTGTGGTGCCCATCCTATAGTGAAGGATCATTTCAAAGATCCATTAGGCACATAATATAGGTAATCTCCCTTAACATTCATAACATACGTTAATTTTACAAGTTTACCTAAGTTCACCATGGTGGTATAGTTGTACCCTCATTACATGTGTCAGTGTTGTAGGACACAAGGTATTGCCTAAGTTACTTTGTTAGAAATAGGTAAAGGTGATATAATTCTATGGAAGGGTAGAGGAAAACCTTTTGAAATGACCCTTAAATTCATAATAATGGTATGCTAAGACTATAACTATTCCAAGTAGCCCTTAAAATATTCAGTTAATTTTTTGCAAATCTTTGAGAGGGAGTATTTTTCTTTAATTTGACCACTTTGATGCCTTATTTATTACCTTATTTTATTTCTTTATATATGATGCCTTATTTTACTACTTTGAGTCTCAATGTGGAAGTCAAGAATTTAACAGTGAAAAGTACTTGCATATTGCTTGCACATACGTAAATATATTGCATGAATGAAAGAGGTTTGTTCACAGAATGTTGTGTATGCACATTGAAAGATACAGAGTGCTGCTATCAATGTTGGCATATAAAATTTGGGTGAACATAATTGTAAGGATGGAATTGGACTTCAATCCTCTGTTGGACTGTGATCTTGGCACCATAAGGAAACAACCCTGGCAACCAGTTATTGAACCAAATCTGATCAGAGGACAAGAAGCGTGATCTCAGCTTGTTCATGAATTGTGGTGACATTGCAATTTAGTTCCACATTCCATATCCATGTTGGATAGATGGATGGGCCATAAACATACCATTTAACATTTACAAATCAATCAGACTATCAAATTTTTGTATGTTTCAGGGAGTGCCAAATTTCCTGTAACACTATATTACTTGTTGCAATGTCATGTACTTTCCTTAGTTATGTGGCACGCTCAATTAGTATTTTAATCAGAGAAGCTGATGCGTGAGGTGGCCTGTTGAGCTGCCTCCCCTTAAGTGTTTTTACTGGATGACATTCCAACCTCATCGTTAATGTGAGCCTCATAGCTCCACCCATCAGCATATAGATGAATACACAGCTTTCTACAAAAGTATTGATTTATGGCAGAGATTGTAGAAGTACTTGGCAATCCTATGCTTCTTGCATACCTTGATGAAGGAAATATTTAACTGTACTTACTCCCTCTTACTCAAGGAGACCACAAACCTAAGCTTATCTTTTCAAAGTGCATTGTAACCATTTGACAGCCTTCTCAACATAAGATCCATCCTCTTTGTAGATAAAACACGCCATGATACCATATAAGGTGGTACCTTTTGTTAATATGTAAAGTCCAGGATTCTCTAAATCCTACTCAAGAATATTGCAGGATACAACAGTGTTACCAATGCATGTTCAAATGGCTCATAGGACAATTTGCTTCATAATAATCCATACTAGTTGCTTATATTCATTTAGCCTCAATAGTTCTTCCAAAGCAACCAGATAAAGAGGTATAACAGTAATGTGCTCTTTCTATCCATTATATTACCAACTGAGCCAATAGCCCAATATTCATGAAATATTAGACTTCAATATTTTATTACAGAGATGTCTTAATAAGCATCAATCCAATCAAGAATAACAGGGATCCCACAAGATACACATATGCAGACTAGTGGTGTCACAATCAATCCTTGAGCTAGGTCTAGACTTTTAAATTCAACACCCTTTTACATTGATAAACAAGAAGGTCATCAAACATCAATAACCATCATGTCTTGTCCATAACTCCCTCTTAATGTATGGAGAGTGACCTTGCCATAATATAATTGATGAGTCATCTGAAAAATGACCCTTTTCCTACCATGGGCCCTTAGTTTCATGTGTCAATAAACTGCCATGAAAACATCGGGCAAGAAGTGTCTAGGGTTCCCTATGAAGTCTTACTTCAATGGGAAACCTGGCCTTCATAAATTTGTTCCTTATTTTTAATATTTACTAAGCAACAAACTCCAATTCCCAAATCGCATTCATGTGCAGTCTCTCTTATGTGGTTTGCCCAATCAATTAACATACCATATGATGTAGGACATCAAGATAAGATTACATGATTGAATATTACTTCCATCTAAGCCATGCAAGGTTTCTCCATACCAATGATGCTATTATGACAATATTCCTAGAGGTTAGAGCCATGTTTAACATTCATCTATTGTTAATACAACTCTGTTCATGAAGAAAGTTTTCCTTAAGTAGAAGACACTTCTAGGTTATATAGTACCATCATTCTGAAATCCTCTTCTAACTAGCCACAAAAAATATTGATTTGAATCACAAGGTGTTTCAACCATGATATTTTCTTTGAGGATCAAGAGTGCTTGATTCATAGTCAATCTTGAATAAGGGCTCTTCTATTGCAGACTTGCACAATCTTCAGTAACCATGATGTTTGAAGGTGTTGCTACCACTACTTTAGCATGCTACTCTTTTCTAAGGAAAATATGTTGCTCCAAAAACCATACAAATTTTGAAGGAGAGATCCTTGACTAGATTGTAACGGTCATGATGGATTTTGAATGTTGTTCAATATCTTAGCTTTTTTTTCCTTTTATAGGATGAATGTCCTGTGATGAGAATGAATGCGATACTTTTATTCTAGAAATGGATCTGTGACTTGGATGTCACAATTCTAACCTGTACCCATCCTTACACTGTCTCAACTATTACAATAATGTCATTCTATCATCTAATGAAGAAATTGATAACGATGAAGCTAAAAACTAACTTTGATTGATGACAATTCCTTCAACCAAGAAAAAACAAAAATCAAGTTAAGCTGGTGTACCTGTTATGTCATGATGATGTATGTTTTTTGCCTTATCACTATGTAGATTCAATGTTCTAAAGATGTTACTACTCACTATTCATGTCCTTGGAGAGCTAAAATTTGAGATGGTCTTATTGGGAACTGAGTCTTGATCAAGATTTCTATTGAAAAACCCTTGAACCAGAGGAGACTACTCATTCAACATCGGATGTATAGTGAAATTTTCATGTATGAAACTTAACTGAGATATGCCAATGATACTTGATCTTTAGGCCCTAGAAAATATTTATCATAATTCTGATTAATAGTCTACCAAGGGATGCCCTACCACATGGTCAAAATGGTTGTAGTCATTATGCCTCAAACCAGATTTGTAATAAGCATCAAAACTTGAGTAACATTAAAACAAGATTCATCGAAATCAGAATTTTGTTATTTCTTGGATAGTTGGTTAGGGCACAGAATAAGATGTTAAAATAACCAAATAATTAGGTTGAAACCCTATACATACCTTGTTCAAAGAGTAGAAGAGAGGCCACATATTTCCAACAACTGCTTATGAGAATCTGTTGTACTGTTCAACAACCCCCCAATCTGTTGATTCAATAGTTAATATTCTATTAATAAATGAGTACCCTTTATAAAAAATCATCCAAAAAACTTATCACTTACAGGCTTTCTTTATTAGAAATAAATTGCTAAATAATATAAGGTATCAAGTTAGATCCCTTTACAGCTAGCAATTCTCACTTTATTGCATGTCGTGGGATCATGTATGTCGAAGGTTAATTAGCAAACCCGGATTTGTGAATTTCCATAAGAAGGGATGACCTTAATAAACTTAGATATCATTAAAATTTCCATTTAAAACTAAGACTTAAGGTATTTCTTGTAGAATAAAGTGCCTATCGTAATCGCATATTGGAATTCACAGAAAGAAAAAATAACAAAGCCTTTGGAATATGCGAGTTGCGATATCATGACATAACAAGCCAAAACTTATCACATCGCGACGCTCTACTAAAAGGCCAATCTTGTGAAGTATGAATGGTTTACGAAATACGATATGACCTGGAGCCGATGAAAGTATGTGATAAATGTTATAAACTGTAGTTAAGTCCGGTGCTCAGTAAAAAGTCCCTTTACGTAATAAATATTCATTTAAGTAGAATGTGCTTTAAACAAGAAAAGGTATGTCTCTCACCTCGCATCTTGCAAAATTCTAAATAACTCCGAAATAATGCATGATCGAAAATGTGATATTGTGGTTTTTGATATTGCAATAATCTTTATCGCAATTGCATAATCAACATTTTCTTACTTCAAACCCATCACATTAAAGTTTTTCCTCACACGTTTGTGAAGCGATGACTTAAATGAAGTAATAAAAGCCATGATAAAATATCTTAGTGCGTATTTAAGAAGTTTTAATGGAATTTATGTTTAAAACGGCTCGACGTGATTTGATATCTTTCATCTCCATTTTCGAATAAAAGCTCATTTCTTGTCACCTTTTGAAGTTAATTGTATCATTGAATTCTCACTGTCATTTTTGCTATGCGTTTATCTAATAATCTCCATTTCTTAGTTTCAGGGAATCTTTGAAGAAAACAATGTTGGAAAAGATGGAGAAGAAGCGAAAAGCTACTACATTAGAGAAATGAGACATGATACCACTTTTCTCCGATACCACCTACAGCAAAGATGGAGGAACCACGTCATGGGAAGCTATGTATAACCCGCTGGAAGAAGTGAAACCTAGGCCATTGGTAACAAAGGCAACATCTATTGCCCAAGAATCATATGATGCCTCCTATTTTGAAGCAGCGTGTTCATTTTTGCACAGAATAGCTGCAAGACCTATGATAGTACCATACACAGATATGGTAAAATGGGTGATTAATGATGTAGATGTCTCAGACAAAAATTTTAGGAATAAATGACATGAGGTCATGGGGTCTTTCACACCAGACAAGCTGCGCCAGATGCACCAGCTGCGAGAGCCTCAAAAGCTCTATAACAAAGAATTTCTTAAGCATTTCACCAAAGAAAATGAGGACTTGTTGGACGTTACACAGACTTGGAGGTCAGGGGGAGGCAAATTCAAACGAGATAAATCTATTGCCCCGCATAATTTCACAGGAGCAATGATGTGTTGGTTATTTGTTAAAGCCGATAGCAGAAATTTTCTATGGAATGGTTGCCATTAATTGATGCAGCAGTTAACACAAAAATTATGAATTGGAGTCAAATTTTATCAGACAATTTAGCAATGGCCATTAGGGAGTATAGACAGAAAAGAAGTGTTTCTTCAAGAATTTTTTCTCATTTCTTTATGAGTGCTTATGTTATCGACCCCATTTGCTTTTGTTCTTAATTCCAAAACATGGGATGGAAGTGGATTGTACAAAACCCGTTCCTCATCCACATATACCATAAAATTTTGTGGGAATCTCAATTCCATCCCCATTTTTACAAAATCTCCTAGGGTATTATGCTGCCTATTCATAAAACCATTTTTGATAGAATGACCCCTAGATTTTCTGATGAAGATAGGGTAGACATGTTGCCAGTTTCTAGATGGTTCGGTGAGGAGAAGTTCACTTACATTAGAGTTTTTGGGAGCATTGCTTCTCCGCGTGTCCTCCCATATTATGTCCCAGACAAGCTATTGGCTAGAGAGATAGCTTACCAGATAGCAGGGGAGGGTGTTTAACCAAAGGCATGAAAGAAAAAAAGAAATCTATTTGACCAACCTTCGCATTACAATGTGGTGCTTCCACACTACATGTCTATGGGCACGCAGTAAAAGAAGCAGAGATTATTATGTCTCTGAAATTGGCCATAGTTCCAGGGAGACATTGTGACCCAAATCAGGTTTCTAAATAATTTAACTCTATGGTTAAATTCAAATAGTTTACTCATGAAGAAGATGCCTTTGATGACCTCTTTCAAGGAGCAGAAACATTTGCACAGACCTGTCCTACATTCATCATCATTGCAGTTAAGCCCTGATGATGTTAATGCTTTTAATGTATATAGAAATAAGAGATTGTTAAAGGTCCCATTGGACCTATTACAAATTGAACCAATAAGAGAACCAACTCCTAGCGTAAACTTGGAGGGAAGTTAAAAAGAAAATTCTGATGAAGAAACCCAAGAGAAGTCGACTCATGAGTCAGAACACTCAAAAAAAAAATCTCAGAATGGAGGAGGAAATACAAATAAAGATTTTGAGAAAGATACAACTAGAAGCATTGAGGAAACGGTCGAATAGGCCTTGGGAAAGAAGCAGGCAGAGGTTTCTTCCACTTCAGCTCAATCAGGGAAGGTTCCAGTCAATGACATTGATAAGGAATTGGAAAAATTCAATAATAAGCTCCAAACAAGCACAAATCTTAAGGAAACATCTTATTTTCGGACCCCCAAATAGGATCAGCACAAAGCAAATCCAGAAACTACAGAGCAAGGGGCTATAATTACTCAAGATATTGAGGTTATTCTTGCTTTTCCTACTCCTAAAATTGTCTTGAGAATTGTAGAGATACCTCAATTAGATATATTCTACAATCCTACTCATAAGGTTGTAGTTAAAAGACAAAGGAGGAAGAGGAAACTAGACACCATGGCTATTACAACTTTAGAGAATGAACCAATGGCTATTGTGTGGAAGGACACTCCTATTGACCCATCAGAGAATCTCACGAAGTTGTCACAGTTCACAGGATCTTATGCCATAGCAACCATCAATAAAGCAATGGAAGTCTGAATGTTCTTAAAAGAAAAAGAACAGAAAATTCTTTTGCTTGAACAACAATTTGAACAAGAAAAAACTAATCAGCAAGCAAAGCAATAGGTAGCTCAGCTTCAAATAGAATTTGAGCAAATGAGGTTACAGCACTGGGCCAGCTTATCAGAAAATGATTCACAAATTCATCAAATGCAAGCCATGGTTGATAAATTTAAAGATAACCCAAAAACTAACAAATTAATCAAAGAAGAAATAAATCTAAATTCCATATTAATTGAGGAGGAAGAAATGTTCTTCCAGAAAATCTTGTAGATTAATCCTTACTATGAGACAAGTGATAAATTGACAAACCAAGTAATTGATATGAGTTATGAATACGAAGAGATCCATAAAATTATTTATGAATTTTTCTACTTGCAAGTGTCTAAGGAGGGAAGAAAGGCTGACCTACCAAAAATAGAGGAATCCCACAAAGATATTATGTTTACAGATTGGGATTCACGGTTAAAACAGGCGGAAAGGGTGACAGCGATAGCAGCAAGAGAAATAATCAGTATAATAGAAGCCGTTAATGAAAACCTCCATAGTGCCAACCCTGTCAAAGAGTGCATACCAGGGTTTCTACCAAATACTAAACAACTGGAGCAACAGTGGAAACAGACAGTGCAGATCAAGGAAGAAGTAATTAAACAGCTAACCAGACTGAATTGGGAGACATACTGGTAGTTTCTAGTAAAACCACATAGCTAGTGGATGACTTTGCGGTGTTTAATAACATCTGCACAAAAGATGGTTCCAGCTTTGTCAGATGCCATATTTGTTGGGCAGTTAAAATCCACAATTAGCCAGCCACCTCAGCTCAAACCAATGATCGACATTTGCAATCTCAAAGATCAAGTTAGCCAACTAAGTTAGTTCAAGTTGAAAGGAGTTAGTCATTAGTTTAATTCTATTTTTATTTTTATTTTTGCGCATTGTGAGTAAGGTTGTTTGAAACCTCCTCGGCAGTTTTTGTAATAATCTATTTTTAAGGCATGTATTTTAGTATTTAAACCCCTCTCATGCATCTAGAGAGGAATCTAGAATTTTATCAAAAACACTTTTCAAGACATTACACTTCTGTATTTTTGGGAAGGTTTTGATGAAATTAATGGAACATGATCTATTTTTCTTTGAGTATCAAACATGCTCTACTGAAATTACACTTCTCTACTCTTAGAGTGTATTGAATTAGATGAAATTGGATCAATATTGCTGATCACATGAGCAGAACCTTTCATATATGTTACTTTTATCATATGATTGTGTTTTATTTATGCACTAGCAATAATATTTTTCTTGATTGTCTTATGTATGCAAATCTGAGTTATTAGTTATGTGTTATTGCACTTTTGTATGATGTGTATCTCTGATTCCGATTTGAATACATGAGGAATTATTATATGCGATAGAGTTTTCTCAATTGATTTTTCTAACTATTTATCCAAAAAAATTATCTTGAATGATTTAATTTCTTTTGGAAGTTGAATGATCTTTATTACCAATTGCTTTGAGACATCTTTGTAGATCGAATATCTTATTTTTTTCTCGAGTATATTCATAGTTAGATAATGTTAGATTAAGATATATGCATGTGTTTATTATTTAGATCAGATTATCCTTAGTTGTATCATTCCCCATTACATCTTATATCATCCCATCAACATTATAAAATCAATCCTCACTAGGAAACAAGTCCCATTATCCCCAGTCAGAGCCACTATACCAAATGGAAAAGAAGTTTCTTTTAAGGTCAGGGCTGAGTGGTTATCCACCATGTTGTCGCAGTGAATTTCGAGGCTTCAACATTTTGGCGCTAGAAGGAGGGCCACAACTTTGAATGGAAAGCATATCTAAATCAGAAATCCATTCTAAGAGTAAAACTCCCTCACCATCACCTCCAACTTCTCGGTCACATTCCAAATCCCCAAATCGTAAACGTGAAGCTGTGAAGAAATCTATACAATCCACTAATATTTTTCCAAGGAAATCAGATCAACCTTCTTCTACAAAAACTCCCAAAGTTCAGTCTTTAATTCATAAATTGCAAGGGATTTCTCTGTCTCAAGAAGAATCTGAATTATCTCATGCCAGTGTTTCTTCACATTTTCTTTCCTCTCAAAGGTTAACTAGATCATAGAGAGAAAAATTTGGGATCCGCCCATTTAAATTTCCTCTATCTAACCCTCGAAGGAAAACTAAGAAAATAGAATCTGAAACTCATAGTGAGATTCTCTCATCATAACACAGATACCCATAATGCTCAAAGACCATGGACAATTTCGGGAGCTGTTCCAATGGCACGACCATTGCATCCATTACCTTCTCATCCATTGAAATGGTTGCCAAAATTCAATCTCGATGATGGTCTTCCTACGAAGAAAACATAAATAACTTTATGTTGTCCATAAATCTAAATGGGGTTGTTGAAGATGTAGTTGTATGATTATTTCCTTATACTTTACAAGGATCAGTAGGATTCTGGTACTCTTCATTACCATATGATTCTATTGATAGTTGGAATGCATTTTAGGAACAGTTCCTAACCAAGTTTGGAGATGATTTCTTAACGACTACTCTCCTTGATGATCTCTCCAACCTGAAGGAAGAATCTAAAGAGTCGATTAAGGACTTCAATTCCTATTTTAACAAATTATTAAAAAAAAATCTAGTGGCATCCAGGCCAAGCACTAAATTTCAAAATGAATGGTACATTTTTGCTCTTCCCTCAAATGCAGTTATTTTTGTCGATATGTTAGGTCCATGTAATACTAGTGATTCCCCCATTACTATTGTCATTATATCCATTATTGTTATTGTTGTGCCCCTATTATCCCCATATTGTTATTATTGTGCCCGATATATTCCCACTATTGTTATTTTTGTGCCTTGATATTATTATTTTTAGGTCGGCTTGGTTAGATTGTGACCCCTTAGACTCCTATATATAGAAAGGAGGTTTTGTCATTTGAATCATCCAAGAATTGTTCATTTGTGTAATGCAAAGGAGGCTTCCCCCTCGAAGAGGCTGAATTCTAAGGTGTTGATCTATCTTTTCTATCTTTTTGTGAGTTGGTTTCATAACATTTGGTATAAGAGGTTTGGATTCTAGGGTTTCGCTACTCCAAACAGGTCATCATGAAATTTGTGCTATAACTTTTTTTCTACGATGTTTCAGATGCTAAAAAAAAAACCCATTTGGGCCAAAATCGTTATGAACCTCGGGTCAGAATTGTAGAGCCTTTTGTCCTATATTTCTGGAGATATGATCTGAGGAAGTTGGTATTTTTGTAGAGTCCCGAATTACATGCCAAACAGGTGACCTAGGGAAAATCGTTATAACTTTTTTTTTGAGCATTAGATTGAAATTTCGTAAAAAGTTATAGAAAGACGACGGACTGTAGTTTCCTGTATATATTTTTTAGATCCGAAGGTCAAAACAGTGACACGTGGAACTTCATACAAGTTTGCTCTTATGAAAAGGGCTATAATTAAGTCATTTTGGGAGATTGTGAATAACTCTTTCTTGGAGAATATAAATTTGATCACACTGGTGGCATTGGAAAGAGGATGTAGGCTACTGCAGATCACAATTTCAAAACTAGATGATCCAAAATTAAAAAGATACATCAGATTCAACATCGAGCTACTACAAAGTGAAAAAAGGTGTGTAGTTTTTTTTAAATTTTTGCATAAGCTTCGTTTGAAACATTAGTTTGAAGGAATTCAAAGGGTATAGTGAATCATTATTATCAGTAATTGATGCCTCGAAGAAAGAAAATGGAAACACCTAGTAAGCAACCTGGAAGCTCTAGCATGAGTCATGAAGAAGAGGAAGAAATGCAACATGATATATCAAAATTACGAGACTAAGTGCAAAAAATGTCACTCTCACAAAAAGTAACAGAATCTAAGATGGATGGTTTAAATAAAGATGTACAAGTTAAGATGTATTGCGTGGAATCTAAGATGGATGGTTTAAAGAAAGGTATAGAAGCTAAGATGAATGACGTGGAAGCTAATATGGACGATTTGAAGATAGATTTGACAAAGTTTCTGCAAGAAATGCTTACTAATGACGAAAGGGTAGTAAAGGAAACTCATGATGAGAACAAAATAAATGTTAATAATTATTTCATAGACTCTAATGTTGGATCAAAGAACCACCATGTTCCAAAGACTGATATGAGGAAGTTTGATGGGAAGGATCCCGGAACATGGATGCTACAGATGGAGAAATTTTTCGATCTCCATAATGTGAAAAACACACAAAAGGTACACATTGCAACTTTATACTTGGAACCAAATCAGTTTGTATGGTATCGATGGCTTCTCTCTCATAAACAAATTGTCACTTGGGCTATTTTTACGAATGAAATGATAGCACATTATGAGGATACAAAAAGCAGCACTTTTTTTAGCCAATTGATAAATATCAAACAAAAGGGTTCAATGGTGGAGCACATTGAGGACTTCCAAAAATTGAATATAAGGGTAAAAGATATTCCAAAGGAGCATAGGATTGATGTGTTCATAGGGACTTTAAAAGATAAAATCCAACATGAGGTTCACCTTTGGGAACCAGATTCATTAAATAAGGCATTTAGGTTGGCAAGAAAAATGGAAAGCAAAATTATGGCAACAAGGAAGGCTACCACTCACAATTATAAAGATGGAAGTGTTGCTACCCCTAGCCATCCACAACCTACAAGGTTGACACCGCAACAAATGGAAGAAAAAAGAGCAAAAGGGATTTGTTACAGTTGTGATAGTAAATACACTAAAGGTCATAAATGTGCAGAGAAGAAATTATTTTACATAGATTGTGAAGAGGATGAAGAAAAGGAACAAGAAACATCAAAAGAAGAGGATATACACTAGGAACAAGCCCTAGAAAAAGAAGAAATGAATCTGACCATATCTTGCAATGCATTGGCTGGAATTACCACTCCTAAAACTATCAATATAGAATGACATATCAAGAAGAAAAAGGTAATAGTGTTGATTCATTCGGGAAGTACCCATAATTTTATTCATTGTAAGATAGCTAAAGAATTGGAGTGCTTCCTATATCCAACACTAGAGTGTCAAGTGATGGTTGCAAGTGGAGGAACCATAAATTTCTCAGAACAGTGCCATAATATCAAGCTATCCATGGGAGAATATGTATTGAATAACCCAATTCTTTCCATTCCAATGGGTGGTGCTGATGTTGTACTAGGAGTCTAATGGCTACAATCCTTGGCTATAATAGCGTTTAATTTTCAAGAAATTTTAATGAAATTCTCTTCAGAAGGAAAGGAAGTTGAATTAAGGGGTATCGCAGGGAAACCAGGAAAGATAATCAGCTCTAATGGAATGAAAAAGCTTCTAAATAAATAACAATGAGGCATAATCGCATAATTATGTTCGCTAGAGGTTCCCACATCGAAATCATCCATTTCTCTAGATCTACAAAATGTCTTGGACAATCATTCCAAGGTATTTGAGACTCCCAAAGGTCTCCCACCTATTCGTGATCATGATCATGCTATCAATTTGATTCCAGGAAGTGTTCCTCCAAACATCAGACCTTACAGGTATCCCTATGCCCAAAAGAGTGAAATTGAACGTATGGTTGTAGAAATGCTAGAGGCTGGTATAATTCAACCTAGTCAAAGTTCTTTCTTTGGTCCAGTAGTATTGGTTCACAAGAAGGATAGATCATGGTGCATGTGTCCAGATTATAGGGATCTCAACAAGCTCACTATTAAAGATAAATTTCCCATTCATGTCATTGATGAATTATTAGATGAATTTCATGGATCAATTTACTTCACCAAGTTGCATCTTCATTCAGGATATCATCAAATCAAAATGAAGACTGAATACATTCCAAAAACATCATTTAGAACTCATGAGGGTCATTATGAATTGTTGGTCATGCCTTTTGGCCTTACTAATGCACCTTCTACATTTGAAGGTCTGATGAATTCCATTTTCAAACCCTTCCTTAGAAAATTTGTGTTATTATTTCTTGATGATATACTAATCTACAACAAGTCTTGGAAGGATCGTGTCCAACATGCTGACATGGTGCTCAAACTATTGGAGGAGAAATAATTATATGCAAAAATGTCCAAATGTTTCTTTGGAGTACAAGAGGTGGAATATCTGGGTCATATTGTATCTCATGAAGGTGTTAAGGTAGACCCTAGCAAAACTAAAACCATTAAGGAATGGAAAATCCCCACATCCATAAAGCATCTACGAGGATTTCTCGGGTTGACAGGGTATTATCGCAAGTTTGTTAAGAAATATGGGAGAATAGCAGCACCTCTAACAACATTATTGAAGAAAGATGCATTCTCATGGACTCTAGAAGCAGCGAAGGCCTTTGAACATCTTAAAGAGGCAATGTGCCAAGCACCTGTCTTAGCTACACCAGACTTCACAGAAACCTTTATTGTGGAATGTGATGCCTCAGGAAATGGAATTGGTGTTGTTTTAATGCAAGAAGAAAGACCCATTGCCTTTGAAAGTCGTCCAATCAAAGGAAAGTATTTGCACGAAGCTATTTATGAGAAGGAAATGTTGGCAATACTACATGCACTTAAGAAATGGCAACCCTACCTAATGGGAAGACACTTCAAGGTAAAAACAGATCATGATAGTCTTAAACACTTTTTAGAACAAAGATTATCTTCAGAAGAGTAGCAAAAATGGGTCACAAAGATGTTCGGCTATGACTTTGAAATCATCTACAAAAAGGGAAGCAAAATGTTGTGGCAGATGCACTCTCAAAAAAGGATGAGGATGTGGAAGCATTTCTTTGTGCCATTTCTATTATCCAACCAAATTGGATAAACAAAGCAAGGGATGAATGGAAGAATGATGAGGAGGTGTGGGCACTCATTCAATAGATACAACAAGATCCCAGTACATCTGATACATTTACCTGGAAAAATGATTCGTTCTGGTACAAGGATCGATTATACCTATGTAAGAATTCCCAACTCAAGCAAAAGATTCTTAGGGAATTGCACACCTCTCCCTTAGGAGAGCACTCAGGATTTCTAACAACCTACCACAGGGTTAAGAAGAATTTTTTTTTGGGATGGCTGATGAGCCCCAAATTTGGTAACATTTTGGGCTCATTTGGCCTCACTACCCTTGCTCAACCCTTCATTTTTCATGACTTATGCATCATTTTTTAGTATATTTATGTTATTTGTACGAATGAAGGGCAGTCACTATTCCTAGGTGGCTAATACATGTTTATTTCAGGTTTTTTGACATTAAATGGAGCAAAACCACGCAGATGAAGGCTAGGAGACAACCAAGGTGGCATTGAGGTTTTGTAGGAAGGTTGTCCACGCCATTGAATGGCCTTCCTCGTGATCTCCACCCACAACTCCGAGCTCCAACAGCTATCACCACCGAGCTAGAAGGCAGCCAACGGATTCTAAGGGAACAGCAGTTTACTTTTAGTTGGTCAGCCAAGCCCCACTAATTTAGGAGGCCAGCTTGGCCCTCATAATGTATAAATATTGAGGCTGTAGCCTTCGATGGGAACTTTTGAACCTTTGTTGCAGATTCTGAATTACGAGCTATAGCTCTGTTTTGCTTTTTGTAAGCCATTTTTGGCATGTTATGAGACTGATGACTATTATCTTTTAATAAAAGGCAGGCAGATTTGAGTTCCATTCTGAGTTCTTAGAGGAGCTATAGCTCTCAGGGTTGGGCCCAACCTGAGAGCAATAGACCTCCTTTCTTTGTATTGTTACTTTTCTTTCAGCATTGTATTTCTTTCCCTTTACATGCATTTGGAAACACAGTTTGCTGAGTTGAATCTCTTGATGTGATTAAGTAGGTTAGTTTTATGGATAAAGTTTCTTTCAGTAGTTTAGATTAGATTAAGGAGATTAGAGTTAATCAGAGCTCCAAAAAAGGGTTGATTGCACACTCGCTTCCACCTCTGTTTAGAGATTGGGAGTGCAGACCGTGCCAACTACCAAAAACACAGTTTTACATGTTCATGCAAGATTTAACGTAATATTTCCATTTGTAGAAGTGTCCATGCATTTAGATCTTGAGCAATAACTCTTTGTTTCAGCACCATGCACGATTTTCCCTTAAAAACGACATTGCTGTTCTTTGGTTTCTAATAAAACAGTTAGAGTAGGTTGATGACATTTCGGTTATACGCAAGACAGGGGTGATTTGTTTCATTTACACTGCGCAGCACCACTCCATCGTTTCCTTATCCTTCTAAGCCGTACCTAGGCCATCTACTTATCTCCCAGTTAGATCATTTGCCTCCCAACTCTTCTATTATCCACGTTGTTTTATCTTTTCGGCCTTCCATTGCCTCTACCCTCCTCTAGACCAACCAGCTTTACACACCCCCTCTCCATCTCATCTCTCTGTCCATAAGCCATCACAAGCTCCCCTCCTACCTCCCTATCCACCCATACAGCTCATCCATCACCCAAAACTCCGATTGCAGAACATCCTGTAGAAATTACGGGACTTCCGGTAGAAATCCTGAACTTCCTGTAGAACCCCCTGCAGACATCCTGTAGAAGCTTGCAAACACTGTTGCCAGGCATCTGAACTTTGTGAACTTCAGTGGAATGATGTTAGGGATCCCTTGGACCCTCTCAGAAGTCCTCCTGACCTTTTCCAAGCCTTCCCCCCCTTGATCTACCCCTGCACAGTCAAGACCCAGTAAGAAGCACAGTCATAATAACCCCAACCACTTGAGCAAAAATACAAAAACTTGTTCTCTTCAGATGAAAATAGTTTAGACACATGCATCTCATCTCAATAGAAGTAATGGCATCACTTTTAGAAGTTGCATTCCCACCATTGCATCATAAAGATTAAGCTGGTAGAATTAGGGTTTACTAGGGTTTTCATGTTTTGTTGGCTTTCAGTTCATTCTTGCAAAGTAGGTTAATTTCCTTTGAGATAGCTTTCGTTCATCACCTAAAAAGCTTCTTCTGAGAACATATAGAAGTTGGCTTGAGCCCTAGCGGACTTGTGCCAGCTGACCAAGTGACAGCTGCGACAAGAGCTAGTACTTGTGCATACAGCACCGTCGCTTCCAAGTTTGTTACGAACTACCGGGTTGATAAAATTAGAGAAGGAAGCTCCAGGAGTTGTAGCATTATTGCTACAATACTGGAGCCCACCAATGGCCTTAAATCTGATAGTCAAAAGTTTGTGGCGGAATGTTTGGTTTTCCAACAAAATAAAGTTGAAACAATTAAGACCCCAGGACTATTACAACCTTTATCCATTCCAAGCCAACGTCAGGAGGAGGTTTCAATGGATTTTATCATAGGTTTACCCAAGTCTGAAGGAAAGAGTGTTATCATGGTGGTAGTTGAAAGACTTACCAAGTATGCACACTTTTGTGCATTATCTCATCCATTTAAAGCAAGTACAATTTCTACTACATTTATGGAAACAATTCAAAAGCTACATGGAAACCCAAAGATTATTGTAAGCGACAGGGATCCCATTTTCACTGGAAATTTTTGGACAAAATTATTTTCTTGTCTTGGTACTTAGTTAGCTCATAGCTCATCTTATCATCCTCATTCTGATGGGCAAACTAAGATAGTTAACAAATGTTTGGAAGGATATCTTCGCTTCTTTGTATCTGATAAACAGACACAATGGGTCAAACGGTTGCCTCTAGCTGAATGGTGGTATAACACTTCCTTCCATACTGCAACAAAAATGACCCCATTTATGGCACTTTATGGATATCATCCACCATCCATCACATCATATTCAAGAGAAAATTCTAAGTTTCGAGTAGTGGAAGATCACATCGAGCATCAGCAACAACTTCTCCAACTCTTAAAGGATAACCTCACCTTGGTGCAGAATAGAATGAAACAGCAGGTAGATCAGTATCGCAGCGAAAGAAGTTTTGATGTAGGTGATTGGGTATTTCTACGGCTACAATCATATAAACAAACGTCCCTCAAACAAGCTAAGAAGCATAATAAATTATCACCAAAGTATTATGGTCTGTACAAGGTGTTGCAAAACATAGGTACTATGGCATACAAATTGGAACTTCCTGCAGCTTCTTGAGTGCACCCAGTTTTCCATGTTTCATGCTTAAATAAGGTTATAGGTGACAAGATTCTAGTTCAAACAATATTTCCAGAACTTAACGAGGAAGGAAAAATCATATTAGAACCTGAAGCAGTCAAAGAAACAAGAACTCGACAGCTACAAAATCGATCAATTTCAGTATATCTCATCAAGTGGAAGGACTTACCCGTTGAATATTCCACATGGGAGGATGAGAATTTTATACAAAAGCATCCAAGACTACTCAAGCATTGAGGACAACAGTTTTTTGAAGGAGAGGGGCATGTTAGGTCCCTATAATACTAGTGATTCCCCCATTACTATTGTCATTGTATCCATTATTGTTATTGTTGTGCCCCTATTGTCCCCATATTGTTATTATTGTGCCCCATAGAAGCCCACTATTGTTATTTTTGTGCCTTTATATTATTATTGTTAGGTCAGCTTAGTTATATTGTGACCCCTTAGACTCCTATATATAGAAAGGATATTTTGTCATTTGAATCATCCAAGAATTGTTCATTTATGTAATGTAAAGGAGGTTGCCCCATTGAAGAGGCTGAATTCTAAGGCGTTGATCTATCTTTTCTATCTTTTTGTGAGCTGGTTTCATAACACGATAGGGTTGCCAAACCAACTTTGGCAGAAAACAAGAAAGAAGCCATAGCTGTGGAAAAACGCATTTTAGCTTTAGAAAAGAAGAATGCATTAGAAGAAAGAAAATCCAAGAAGGTCACTTTCATGGATGAATCCAAGAAGAAATCACCTAAAGATCCTTGCGATCTTGAAGGTCTACAAAAACTACTCAATACCATGTCCAATGAAATGGTCAACATCAAAAAACAAGTAGTTGAGACTTCTTCAAGGAAATCTTTTAGAACTTACAAAAGAAACCCTTCCTCTCATCCTAAACCTCCAAATACAATATCAAATGATGAATCAAATGTGGACAAAGAAGAAGTGTCAACAGCTAAAGAACAAAATGATGACGAAGATACTGTGGAATTACAAGGAATGTGGGATTTCATTCTTCCTATGTCAGATAACGAAGAATTAGAAGAAGAATTACCCATCACTACTAGAATCAAGAGCATTATTGATTTGCCACAAACAACTGAAAAACATAAATCATCAACTCATGCTCCCAAATATAAAGCAATAGGTAAGAAATCTTCTACCAAATCCACTCAAACAACTCCTCCTCAGTCAAACTCTTCAACTTCAGCCAAAACCCTACTAGTATCTGATGAAATAGAATAAAACATCATCGAAGACATGAAGAATACTAGAGCTAATATCATGTTCCATGAGCTTAGAAATCTAAAGCATCAACATAAACTATTTCTCAAAGAATTAAAAGTAGTCCCCACTTCTCCTCTTCCTGTTGCTATAATTTCTCAGGCTACTTAAGAAATGGGTAGGCCTCCCAGTACTTCATTAGACAAAATGAGTTCAACTAATATTGCTTTAATAGGTGGTAGATCTAAAGCCCATATACCTACATTTATTTTTACTTTTGAATTCTTCAATAAGAATTTTCACAATTGTTTAGTAGACTTTGGAGCCTCATCCAACATTTTACCAAAAACTTTTTGTGCAAAATTGAATGTCGAACCCCAAAAATCTATTGTTCGCATTGTTCAATTAGATCGATCTCAAGTCGAAGTTATAGGAGAAATCCATCAGGTCACCATTAGACTCTCATAAAACCCAAAAGTGTATCAAGTGATTGACGTTCTTGTGGCCGATATCCCTGAATTATATAGTTTGATCCTTAGTAGAGATTGTTTTGAAAAGCTTCATGGCTATTTTACAACAAACTGGTCCCATATGTGGCTTCCTTATAATGGTAATCTGAATCAAATAAGGGTCGACCGTGAGAAACATTTAAAGTATATCGTCACAAAATTGGAAGGAGAGAATGAGCCCGTCGCTTACAGTAGAAATATCATTGGAAATTATTCAGCTGAATCATTTCTACTCAATTTTAATGGAAACACTTCACCCTTTTTGAAAAATTTTGTTACATCACAAGTTGAAAATTATTCTCAAATGGATTCTTCTAAATGTATCAATTTTGTAGATAAACCTGTAGTCAATTCTTCTTTTGGAAGTTATTTTTTGATGGATATAAATCTAACGATGGAACTGGAACAGGTTGCATATTGGTTAGACCCGAATGGGAAATAACTATGTTAACATGCAAACTTAAATTTGAATGCACAAATAACATTACCGAATATGAAGCATTAGTTCAAGGGTTGTATAAAGTCATTAGCCTTGATATCAAATACCTTCAAGTATTTGGAGAACAGGAAATTGTAATCAAACAGGTGAGGAATACTATTCATTGTCTTTCTAGACATTTGAAACATTATCAGTCACTATTCCAGGACCTCACCTCACATTTCACAGCATTCATCATTTCCCCAATTCCAAGATGTCAAAATATAAGTTTTGATATTTTGGCTAATGTTACATCCAAGCTCATTCCACTAGGAGATTATAGTCCTGATCGATTTTCTATAGAATTAATTTTTAGGCCTTCTATTCCCGATAACATCACCAATTGGCGAGTTTTTAATAATGATCCAGATATCATAATTTTTTTAACATTTGATGGCTCTTATGATGACCAAATAATAGATGAAGATCAACATGATAGCCAGCTTAAGCAAGAAACAATTGTAAATTCCATACCTAAATCTATGGTTAAGCTGGAAGATTTGTATGATCTTAAGTACAGATTCAAGAAACCTACTAACTCGAAGCTTCAAAGTTCAACTTTCAGGTTTGAGTTATTTATCTTGGAACTGACCTTAAACTAAAAAATATTAATCTCGGTCTTGGTCTTACATCCGATGAAAGATTAGCCTTTATTCATTTGTTCAAAAAATACAAAATGTTTTTACTTGGAATTATGAGGATCTTACGACCTATGATACTTACATCATTCAACATACCATTCCTATGATATCCGATAAAAGCATGTACAACAGAAGTTGAGAAAGATTCACTCGAATTTAGAAAATCAGATCAAATCTGAATTGACTAAACTTCTCAAAGCCAAAAAAAAATTTCCTGTCAGGCATTCAAGGTGGGTTTCTAACCTAGTTCCAATCAAGAAAGAAAATGGTGATATTCAAATTTGTATAGACTTTCACAATCTCAACAAAGTTTGTCAAAAGGACAACTTTCCATTACCTCCTATAGAACAGATATTGCAATCAGTTGTAGGCTCATAGCTAATGTCCTTTCTAGATGGATTTTTAGGATATAATTAGATTCTTGTACATCCATATGATCGACTAAAGACCACATTTCGAACCAAATGGGGAACATACACTTACCAAAAGATGCTATTTGGATTAATTAATGTTGGTGCAACATTTCAGAGAGCCATGGATATAGATTTCAAAGGTTTGGTGAATAAAACAATGGTAATTTATTTAGATGATATAATTGTGTATTCAAAAAAGCATAGTAACCATTTAAAGGATTTGAAACAAATATTTGAACGTTGCCAGAGATATGGAATTTCTTTAAATCAAAAGAAATGTTTCTTTGCTTTAAGTGAAGGTAAGCTTCTTGGATTCATTGTATCTAAAGATGTCATTCACATAGATCCTAACAGGATAAGAGAAATTTCTGAAATCTCTCTGCCTCATAATAAAAATTCCATGCAATCTTTCCTAGGTCAGATAAATTTTGTCAAGAGATTTGTCCTTGGATTTTCACAAATTTTTTTACCACTCAAATCTATGATTAAGAAAAAATATGTTTTTAAATGGGGACATATTAAGCATAAAGCTTTTAATCTTATAAAACAATCCATTATAAATGCTCCCTCTTTAGCAACTCTAATTTTTTCTAATCAGTTTCTTTTATATACTTTATCTTCTGAGACATCATATGCAGCTATCCTGACACAGGTCAATGATGAGAAAGTTGAAGCACCAATTTCTTTATTTAGCTCCAATTTTCAGGGGGTTGAAATAAATTATTTAGATGTTGAGAAAAATGCTTTTGCTGTTTTCAAATCAATAAAACATTTCGGACCCTTTCTTCTAAAAACTCACACTAAAGTAGTAGTTCCATTCTCAACAGTGAAAAATTTACTAATGCAAAGAGAAGTAGGTGATAAAAGAGAAAATTGGGTAACAACACTGCAAGAGTATGACATTGAGATAATACCAGCTAAAATTGTTCGAGGTCAAGGTTTTTGTAGAATGTTAGCCGGAGCATCCAACTTACCGGCACTACAAGATTCAGGTGATGATATACAAATATGTGAGGTAAGCCTCAATGATACTAAATCTAAATATGTTGATATCATCTTTTATTTGAAAACTGGATATGCTCCTATGAAGCTCAACTAGAAAAGAAAAAGTGATTTGAAATTAAAAGCTAAGCAATATGAAATCATCAATGATGTTTTGTTTAGGAAGAATTATGATTTTGTTTTACTTAGGTTCCTTAAAACATCTGAGGCAGAAAATGTCTTGTAGGAACTCCATGATAGACCAGTTGGTGGAAATTTTGGAAGAGACACAACATCGCATAAAATCTTGCATGATAGCTATTATTGGCCAACCTTATTCAAAGATGCACACGAATATGTAGGGAAATGAAAAATTTGTCAAATAGCTACTGGAAGACAGAGGAATCTCGCATTACCATTACAACCAATCAACATTAAACAACCATTTGAGAAATGGGGACTGGACATAATAGGTGAGATCGTTTTTCACTCTTCTAAGCAGCGTAGATATATCCTTACAGCAACTAACTACTTCACTAAGTGGGTGGAAGCAATTCCACTTAAGGTAGCCAATTCTGAAAACATCATTAAATTTATTGATCAATATATTATTACTAGATTTGGCTTACCAAATGTGCTTATGTTTGACAATGCATCCTATTTGACATGCAATGCTATGACAAAATTTTCTCTTAAAATAGGTTTCAAACTTAAATATTTTGTTAACTATTATCCTCAAGGAAATGGTTTAGCTAAATCTACAAATAAAAACCTCATAAGAATCATTAAACGAACTATTGATCAAATTCAGAGAAACTTGCATAAATCTTTATCATTTTCTCTATGGGAAGATCAAATAGCACAAAAGGCCTCAATAGGCACTTATCCTTTTAATTTGATCTATGGGAAAGAGGTTATTCTCCCTACAACTATAGCTATTCCCTCTCTATCCCTAGTTCAATTTATTGAAGAAACACCTACCTCTTCTACACAATTAAGGCAAATCACAAATCCTAAAACTCGAAGAAGAAAGAAATAATGCCAAGATCATACATGCACATCATCAACAATTGGTCAAGTCTTCATTTGATGCAAATTCTGTAAGTCCTAAATCCTTTCAGCTCGGAAACCTTGTATTGAAGTGGGATAAAGCACACGAGGAAAAAGGCAAGCAAACCAAATTTTAAGGAATGTGGCTTGGCCAATTTCATATTGCGAAACAAATTGGCCCATCAACTTTTCTATTGCAAGATTTATCAAGAAAGAGAGATTCTCTACCTGTTAATGGGCAGATTTTGAAGAAATATTTTTCATAGAAGATAACCTCTTCTATCCTTTGTACACTATTTCCTTTACTTTTCCTAGGAAAATAAAAGTTAAATAGTATTTACTTTTGGCCTTTCAATTAAAATCTCTTTTATATTTTGTTTTTTTGCTTGTATAAGTAGAGATTGTTAAGAATATAATTTTGACATTTGAAACATAAGATAAGTTCTATTTCTCATAAATGTTCTTGTTTTCCAACTAAATCATTTATCCTTCGTGAAACCTCAACTTTATAAAGAGACCTTTGTTCTATCCTCAGTCAAGAAAAGTATCTTTAACAAAGCAAAGACTCTCTGCAGATAAGCACCTTTAACTCTATAATTGTCATCCAGAAACTCTTAAGGAGTCAATGATTCTCCCCATCTAGTAAATTTTTCTCTTTTTAGAGTGTAATTCTAAAATATACTAAAACTTAAAGGATAAGAGGTCTCATTAAGAGCTGACTTACCATGATCATAGGGAAATAATAAACTAACATTACCAATACTGCATATCAAATAGGGTAATGGCTTGAGATTATTTTCATCAAAAGGCAATAGGTCTCATCATGAGCCAACTTGTTTTGTTGAGTTACAACCAGTGAATGACATTGTCACTTTTGGCCACCAAACCAAGACAATGACCTTTAAGGAGAGAAAAGGAATTTTTTTTAGAAGAAAAATAAACTGTTGAAAAAAGAAAGAGAAGATAATAAGTATATGAGTCTAAATTTATCTCTAAAGATTGCACTCTTATCTAGATGGGATACTGAATCATTGATGGTTAAAAGGTAACCCTGTCGAGGCTATGGACTCTTGCTGGTAGTAGAGGCTCTACCTATGACAAATGAGTACATCTAAAAGCTAATCTGCAAGAGCCCCCTGCTTTATCTTTAAACCAAGTAAAGACTGATATAGACAAAGGAATTTTCATTTTGAAGAGGATATCAAGTGGATGGTAATTAGGTGAGTTTTGTTTTCTTATTTGGAGAAATGTTACTTATCTTAATTTTCATGTAATTCTTATTTTCCGAACTATCTTTATTTTGGAAGTTTTAGAAATTGCAAAAGACTATTAGAGATAACTGGTTCTTCCAGTGAATTGCCAATTGTTGTACTATTCAACAACCCCCCCATTTATTGATTTAATAGTTAATATTCTATTAATAAATGGGGACCCTTTACAAAAAATCCTCTAAAAAACTTAGCACTTAAGCGCTTTCTTTATTAGAAATAAATTGCTAAATAATATAAGGTATCAAGTCAAATCCCTTTACAACTAGCAATTCTCGCTTTATCACATGTCGTGGGATCATGTGTGACAAACGTTAATTAAAAAACCAGGATTTGTAAATTGCGATAAGAATGGGTCACCGTAATAAACTTAGATATCATTAAACTTTCCATTTAAAACTAAGACTTAAGGTATTTCTTGTAGAATAAAGTGCCTATCGCAATTTCATATCGGCATTCACGAAAATCACAAATAACAAAGCCTTTGGAATATGCAAGTTGCAATATTGTGACATAACAAGCCAAAACTTATCACATCACCACGCTCTACTAAAAAGCCAATCTTGTGAACTATGAAAGGTTTATGAAACGCGATATGACCCAGACCAGGTGAAAGTATGTGATAAATGTTATAAGTTGTAGTTAAGTCTCACGGTCAATAAAAGGTCACTTTACATAATAAATATTCATTTAAGAAAAATGCGCTTTAAAAAACAAAAGGTATGTTGCTTACCTCGCATCTCACAAAATTCTAAACAACTCCGAAATAATGCATGATTGAAAATGTGATATTGCGATAATCTTTATTACAATCGCATAATCGGCATTTCACACTTCAAACCCATCACATTAAAGTTTTTCCTCACATGTTTGCGATGCGATGACATAAATGATGTAATAAAGGCCATGATAAAATATCTTAGTGCATATTTAAAAAGTGTTAATGACATTTATGTTTAAAACGTCTCGATGTGATTTGATATCTTTCATCTCCATTTTTGAATAAAAGCTCATTTCTTGTGACCTTTAGAAGTTAACTGTATCAACATAATTACCGATCAAATAGGTACTCTAGCCCAAAACCCCCCAAAAAACATGAAAAAACAACCCAAAAATGAAAATTGTTTATGCCAAAACGATGTTTTTTTAGGATAAATTTTCAACATTTTTTTTAAATGGAAGTAAAACCCATTTTTGTTTTGAAAAATGGATGAAAAAACACCCTTTAAAAAGTGTTTATTATGGAATAACAAAAAAAAAAATCAGGTTACAATTTTAACATTTTTTAACAATGGAACTAAAGATAAAATATCCGGACTTTGAAAAATTGTAAAATTCCAACAATTTTCGGACATGATGTTAAAGATAAAATATCATATCTCAAATTCTGATAATTCCAACAATTTCCATCCATGTTGTTAAAGATAAAATATCTTGACTCTAAAAAAACCGTGAAATTGTAACTGTTTTTAACCATAGCATTAAAGATAAGATATCATGACTTAGAAAAACATTAAAATCTTGACAATTTTTCAACCTTGCAATTAAAACCAAAGATTATGACTACAAAAAAATCTCAAGTTTTCAAAATATTTCAAGCATAACATTATGGAAAAATTTTATGACAAAACACTTTAAAAATGAACACACAAGAGTAATTTATTCTTTAAATGCTAAATATATAACGATTTTATAAACTTAGCCTAAAACAACTCGATACATTGCAACAAAAATTTAAAAATCAACCATCAAATTGACATGTGGTGTAGGTGTACTCGACCCATTGTAATGAAAACTTAAAGACCAACCATAAAATTGATATATTGTGGGGGCAGACTCGATTCATTATAATAAAAATTTTAAAATCAACTATCAAATTCTCCATAATGGGATCGGGTTGCTAAACAAGCATCGACATGGACCCTGTAGAAAAAAAATAAAAATAAAAACCAAAATAAAAAATAAATGTATAAAGAAATAAAAATGAAAAAACCCCTACTCTCCCCTGAGAAGTACCGGAGGGTGCGACCAGAGCTGCTGGACCTTTGGAAGGAAAAGCTCTTAAAAAGATCTTGAGGCCCATTATACGGAAGAACGTGTCTCGGGTGCGGAGAACTTATATAAGGTGAATGGGGAGTTTGGAAGTAAGTCCTACCTAACTACCCTTCGGAGAAGAAGAGCATCGAGTTACCCCTCTCCCCACTGACTTCATGGGTTGAGTGCAGCTCTAAAAGAGGACCTTAGAATTCTTGAGGAGTCGAGTCGATCATATACGTATTAACAACGACAACCGGTCGTTCGCCTTTTAAGCTCTCTCCAAGTTATAAGATAGAGAGGTCGCATCTTTTAAGCTCTCTGCCTCGCTTACGGGAAAGAACTGAAAACGAATGCCCTTTATATAGTATATATAGAAAGGAAAGCATCACTGGCGGGACCTTTTTTTCCATGACTAGCATGCGAGAATACAAGCATCACCGGAATACGAGCAACGCTAGCGGGATACAAGCATGCACACCCTGCACACCCTTCACTAGTGGTTAAGCACTACTGGAATCAATCAAGCTTCAAAACATCCATCACATACGGAATAACAAAATAGCTTCTCCATACGGAAAGAGACCCCCTGAACAAGCATCACGAGCATACGGGCATCACTAAATACAAAAGAAAACAAAAATTCAAATATTGAAAGAAAAAAGAATAAAAAAACACAAAAAATAAGACAAAAGAAAACAAAAATTTTAATATTGATAAAAAAATTATAAAAATAAAACAAAAATTAAATATTGGAAAAAAAATAAAAACAATAAAATGAAAACACAAAAATAATACAGAAAAATTCTAATATTGAAAAAAATACAATAAAAAATCCAAAAAATAATGCAAAAGAAAAAAAATCAAAATCAAAAAATCAAATATTATAAAAAGTTAAAAAAAGGGTAAAAATAATACAAAAGACACCAAAAATTCAAAAATTCAAAAAAAAAAAAACATAATTGTTTTCTAAAAATAATAACAAGAAATAAAGCATAAAATAAAACTTAAAAACATGACAAAAAAACCAACTATAAAACAAAAAGACAAAAAAAATCTATAAAAAAAATCAAAAATAAAATAAAATAAACTTATAAATATAAAAAATTAGACAAAAAATTAAAAATAACAAAATAAAAATATAAACATTTTTTTAAATACAAAAAATAAATAACTAAAAAGAAAATTTAGTTTAATTAAAAAAAAATAGAACAAAACAATTGAAAATTAAAATAAAAATAAAACAAAAACAATTACAAGAATTGAAGAAAAAAATCAAAATAAAACAACTAAAAAAAATTAATTTAAAATTAAAAAATAAATAAAAAAGGTTAAAAAATAAATAAATAATAATAATAAAAATTGACCATGGGCAAGGTTGGTTGTAGACCCCGTGAGCATAAAATGGGTCTAGCACCGTGAAACCACTCCTGAGTGTAGACGAGAGAATCATTACAACCATGGGGGTGGCGGGGCAAACAAAAGGCAGGAGAGAGAACAAAGAGAGTGGCAGAAGAGTGGTGTAGGTACACTAGGTAGAGGAGTGGCACAACATTTTGGGGTAGAGGGGTACTCAGGCAAAGGCAATTGCGCCTGGAAGCACGAGGGTAGGGGCCCCCATATCAAGCCAGAGAGGCATGAGAAAATGTAACGAGAGCTAATTCATGTTGCTTGTGAACAGGCAAGGAATAGAGTAGAGATGGCCCGACCTGCACATGGAAGAGGACGAGGAAAAAGGGTGAGGGAGTCAACTTGAACCGCACACCCGAGCTCTTTGGAACCTAGACGTGGAGGAAGCTTGTATAACGCCTCATTAGCGAAGTGATGACAGCCTACACAGAAGGAATGGATGTAGGCATCCGTAAGCTTCTGGACGAATGGGAGGGGAAAATAAAACAGGAGGATGAATTCGAAAAGGAGATGGAGAATTGGTAGGCAATCCCGAATCCCAAGAATGCCAGGGGCAAACTCACCCAGCTTAAACAAACCCTCTATCTGTACTGGCTCATGAAGAGCCTTATGGGGAAGGTAATGGAGCAAATCTCACTAGGGATGGCTATGAATCTCAAGGACATGCCCAATTACAAAAAAGACTTGCAAACAATCCAATTCCAGCTGCACAAACAGGACATCCACCTTGACACAATCCAAAGGCATATCCCTTGCATTATCGAGCTAGCTGATATGCCTGGAGACTCAGCCAATGAACCAGCTCCGGTTCAATCTGCCTGAAAAGGACAAAAGGATTAGTTAGTTTCTTGGGTGTTTTTTCTGCTTCTTGCGGGTAGCATTTACTTTTAAAGATGCATGCTTATGATAGATAGACATATAAAACCTTTTCATGATACTGATATGTATATAGCTTGGTTAGAATGACTAATACTATATTACTTTTGGATGCCTTATAACGAGGATAAGTGGCCAACAGACATGGTTTCCCGCTAGGCAAGTTGAGGCCACCTATCTCATATATGTGGTGTAAACTTGATTTTTATAAATAGAAAGAGGAGGTCTTGCCATGTTAACAAAATAGATATAGATATAGATATAGATATATATATATATATATATATATATATATATATATATATATATATATATATATATATATGGTTTGATTTTTATTTGATTTTTTTCTTAATTTAAATATTTTTACTCTTTTAATTTTATTTTTTATTTTTCAACTTTACTTTTTAATTTTTTGTTTTAATTTTTCTATTTTAATTTTATAATTTTTATGATTGTTTTAGTTTTTTAATTTAACTTTTTTTTTGTAATTTTAATATTTTTTTTTTTTTTTTTTTTTTAGGTTTTTTTTAATTATTATTATTATATGGTTGTATTTATTTTTTTTAGCTTAAAAAAATCTTTATAGATGTGTTTTTTTTTTGTTTAATTTTCAAAATTTTCTTTAAATTATATGCTTTTTTGAAATATTTTCCTTTTTTATTTATTTTTTATTTTTTGTTTCTTGTTTAATTTTTTTTATTTTTACAATTTAATTTTGTTTTTTTTTTGTTTCCTTTTATATATTTTTTTATTATTTGAGTTTCTTTTGGTCATGTTTTTTATTTTATTTTTTTATGTTTAATCACCAACATGGAAATCACAAACATTTAAGAAAAAAGATCCACACTTAATACATTAGAAATTTAAAGTGTAAAAAATAAGTCCTCTAAACAAAAAGGGTTGATGCTGCATCAACACTTTTCAAAATCAAGATGAAAATCACTAACATTTAAAAAAAGTGTTCATACTTGATATATAAAAAAATTTAAAGTGTCAAAAATCAACCTTCTAAAAAAAGGGGGTTGATGTTGCATCAACAATTTTCAAAATCAGCGTGAAAAACTAACATTTAAAAAAAAAAATCATACTTGATACATAAGAAAAATTAAAGTGCCAAAAATATGCTAAAAAAAAAGTGTATTCTGGCATTACCACTTTTCAAAGTTGGGTGATTTTTTGCTACCTCAAAAAAACGGGTACCACTTCATTTTCTCGTTTGGTCAGTAACTATATTTATCATTGAATTTTCACTATCATTTTTGCTCTGTGTTTATCCCATAATCTCCATTGCTTTGTTTCAGGGAACCTTCGAAGAAAACAACGTTGGAAAAAAATGGTGAAGAAGGGAAAAGCTATTGCATCAAAGAAATCAAACATGATACCACTTTTCTCCGATACCACCTACAACAAAGATGGAGGAACCACATCATGGGAAGCTATGTATAACCTACTAGAAGAAGAGAAACCCAGGCCACTGGTAACAAAGGCAATAGTTGATGCGCAAGAATCATCTAACACCTCTTATTTTGAAGCAACATGTTCATTTTTGCATAGAATATCTGCAAGACCTAAGATATTGCCATACATAGATATGGTAAAATGGGTGATTGATGATGTAGATGTCTCAGACAAAACTTTTAGGAATAAAAGACATGAGCTCATAGGGTCTTTCACACCAGACAATCTGCACCAAATGTACCAGCTGTCAAAGCCTTAAAAGCTCTATAACAAAGATTTTCTTGAACATTTCGCCAAAGAGAACAAGGACCCGTTGGACATTACACAAACCTAGAGGTCAGGCAGAGACAAATTCAAATGGGATAAATCTGGTATGTACTCGATAACATTCCCTCTTAGACCCACATAATTTTGCAGCATCGATGATGTGTAGGTTATTTGGTAAAGTCGATAGCACCAAATTTTCTATGGAATGGCTCCCATTAATTAATGTAGCAGTTAACGCAACAATATGAATTGGATTCAAATTTTATCAGACAATTTAGCAATGGCCATTAGGGAATATAGACTGAAAAGAAGTGTTTCTTCAAGAATTTTTCCTCCTTTCTTTATGAGTGCTTATGTTATGGATGCCATTTGTTTTTGTTCTTAATTCCCAAACATGGGATGGAAGTGGACTGTATAGAACTGACTCCCCATCCAGATATACCATAAAATTTTGTGGGAATCTCAATTCCATCCCTATTTTTACATAATCTGTCAGGGTATTATGTTGCCTATTCATAAAACCATTTTTGACAGAAAGACCCCTAGGTTTTCTGAAGAAGCTAAAGTAGACATCTTGCCAGTTGCTAGATGGTTCGGTGAAGAGACGTTCACTTACATTAGAGTTTTTGGGAGAATTTCTTCTCTGCATGTCCTCCCATATTATGTCCCAGACAAGCTATTGGCCAGAGAGATAGCTTACAAGACAACAGAAGCGGGCGATTTAACCAAAGGCCTAAAAGAACAAAAGGAAGCTATTTGGCCAACCTTCCCATTACAATGTGGTGCTTTCACACTACATGACTATGGGCACGCAGTAAAAGAAGCAGAGATTATTATGTCTCTGAAATTGGCCATAGTTCCAGGGAGACAGTATGACCCAAATCAGGTTGCTAAAGAATTTACCACTATGGTTAAAGTCAAATAGTTTACTCATGAAGAGGATGCCTTTGATGACCTCTTTCAAGGAGCAAAAACATTTGCACAGGTCCTACATTTAGCATTATTGCAACTAAGCCCTAATGATATTAATGCTTTTCATGTATATATGAATAAGAGACTGTTAAAGGTCCCATTGGACCTATTACAAATTGAACCAATAAGAGAACCAACTCCTAGCATAAGCTTGGAGGGAAGTTCAAAAGAAAATTCTGATGAAGAAACACAAGATAAGTCGACTCACGAGTTAGAACACTTGAAAAAACAATCTCAGAATGGAGGAGGAAATACAAATAAATAATCTGAGACAGATACAGCTGGAAGTATTGAGGAAACAACCGAACAGGCCTTGGTAAAGAAGCAGGCTGAGGTTGCTTCCACTTAAGCTCAATTAGGGAAGGTTCTAGTTATTGACCTTGACAAGAAATGGGAGAAATTAAATAAGAAGCTCCAAACAAGTACAAATATTGAGGAAACATCTAATTTTCAGACCCCAAAACAGACTCAACACAAAGCAAATCTAGAAACAGTAGAGGAATGGGCTACATGTATGCAGGATATTAAGGTTATTCTTGCTTTTCCTACTTCCAAAATTGTCTTGAGAATTGAAGAGATACCTCCATTAGATATATTATACGGTCCTACTCATAAGGTTGTAGTTAAAAGACAATGGAAGAAGAGGAAACTAGACACCATGGCAATTACAAATTTAGAAAATCAACCAATGGATGTTGTGTGGAAGGAGACTCTTGTTGACCCATCAAAGAATATCACGAAGCTGCCACAGTTCACAGGAGCTTATGCCACAGAAACCATCGATAAAGCAACGAAAGTCTGAATGCTGCTAAATGAAAAAGAAAAAAAAAAAAATTGATGCTTGAACAACAATTAGAACAAGAAAAAACTAATCAGCAAGCAGAACAACAGGTAGCTCAACTTCAGAGAGAATTCAAGAAAATGAGGTTACAGCTCTAGGCTAGCTTATAAGAAAAGGATTCATAGATTTGTAAAATGAAACCATGGTGGATAAATTTAAATATAACCCACAAACTGATGAATTCATCAAAGAAGAAATCAAGCTCAATTCCTTATTAATTCAGTAGGAATAGATGTTCTGCCAAAAAATCTTGCAGATTAATCCTTACTGTGAGACAAGTGATAAATTAAAAAAACAAGTAATTGATATGAGGTTTGTATACGAACAGATCCATAAAAATATTTATGAATTTATCACCTAGCAAGAGTGTAAGGAGGGAAGAAAGGCTAACCTACCAAAAATAAAGGAATCCCACAAAGATATTATGTTTACAGATTGGGATTCACGGTTAAAATAGACAAAAAGGAGGACAATGATAGGAGCAGGAGAAACAAGCAGTATAATAGAAGCCATTAATGAAAACCTCCATTGTTCCAACCTTGTCAAAGAGTGCATACCAGGGTTTCTACCAAATTTCAAACAACTGGAGCAATAGTGGAAATAGACAGGAAGACCAAGGAAGAAGCAATTAAACAACTAACCAGACTAAATTGGGAGACATACTGGTAGTTTCTAGTAAAACCACATAGCCATTGGATGACTCTGCAGTGTTTAACAACCTCTGCCTAGAAGATGGTCCCATCTTTATCATATTACATATTTGTTGGGTAGGTAAAATCCATAATCAGCCAGCCACCTCAGCTCAAACCAATGATCGACCTTTGCAATTTCAGAGATCAAGTTAGCTGAGTAAGTTAGTTCAAGTTGAAAGGAGTTAGTAATTAATTTAATTCTATTTTTAGTTTTATTTTTTCCCACTGTGAGGAAGGTTGTGTGAAACCTCCTTATCTATTTTTGTAATAATATATTTTTAAGGCATGTATTTTAGTATTTGAACCCCTCTCATGCATCTAGAGAGGGGTCCATAATTTTATCAAAAACACTTTTCAAGACATTAAACTTCTATATTTTTTGGAAGGTTTTGATGAAATTAATGTAACATGATCTATTTTTCTTTGAATATCAAACATGCTCTACTGAAATTACACTTTTGTACTCTTAGAGTGTATTGGATTGGATGAAATTGGATCAATATTTCTAAGCACATGAGTAGAACCTTTCATATATGGTACTTTTATCGTATGATTGTGTTTTATTTACGCATTAGCCATACTCTTTTTCTTGATTGTCTTTTGTATACAAATTTGAGTTATTAGTTCTGCGTTATTGCACTTTTGTATGATTTTTAGCTCTGATTCCATTTTGAATACATGAACAATTATTATATGCGATATAGTTTTCTCAATTGTTTTGTCTAACTATTTATCCAAAACAATTATCTTGAATGATTCATTTCTTTTGGCAATTGAATGATCTTTATCACCAATTTCTTTGAGACATAATTTTATTCCCGGGTATATTCATAGTTAGATAATGTTATATTAATATATATAAATGTGTTTATTATTTAGATTATATTATACTTAGTTGAATCATTCCTCATTACATCTTATACCATCCCATCAACATTATCAAATCAATCCTCACTAGGAAATTGATCCCATTATCCCCAGTCAGAGCCATTATACCAAACAAAAAAGGAGTTTCTTTTAAGGTCCGGATTAGGCAGATATCCCCCATGTTGTCACAACGAATTTCAAGGCTTCAACAGAACCTTAAACAACAACAAACTGTAATCTGGTTCAGAACTTCAAATCAGATTCAAGAGAATTCAAGCCTGATAAATTTCAGTCTGTATTGAGGTTGATTCAAGTGCAAAATCAACAGCACATGTCATTATGTTCTAGGGCAGAAGAATGTGATTGAATGAGTCCTCAAACTCGAACATAAGAGCTTCTATACCTAGATCTGTAATCTTCCAGAAAAAACCCATATAGGAATGGCTTGCAATTTTGAAAGTCAGATCAGCTTGAGCTGAAGTCACTCTTGAAACTCTGACAGGCATGAAGTCTCCTCATCGTATAGCCATGACTCATGTAGATGTCAAATAGTTGTCAAGAAATGCATGTAGATAGAGCCCTTAGAGTCTTTAATACACTTGCATGTATCCAACAAATCTTATGTCATAATAGGACTATTACTTCTTCATAGGTCGAATTATTTCAGACCATATCCACTTGAAATCCAAAAAAACAAATTGTCCTTAAGGAGGTTCGAATGACTGCTTCAGGATGGTGGGCAGGTTTAGTATTTCATTCTTACAGTGGTGCTACAACAATTCCATTAATACTCCTTACTGTTTTTCAGAGTATAAGAATCAAGTCAATACCATGCCTCTTGTTTGATTAGGCTAGTCTTCAATGAACTCAAATCCTCTTAAATTTCGGGTTGCCTCTTATTCTAACAAATAAATTATGACTAGACTCTTATACTCAAATTGTCTTATGCAAAATCATGTAACTATGAAACTTCAAGGGTTACTGAAAATTTCCAGAGTCAATGCAAGGATCTCAGAGGAACATATTTCCTGTGCTATCTCTCACTCTAGCTACATACCTGATGAGTTATTCCTTCCGATAAGAATATCATGCTTCTCAGTTGTAATGCATTCTCTCTTGCTTGGGCTTGTCCTCACCTTGGCTCTGATACCATGTTAATTTTAGGATTAACATGTTCTTTGCTTAGAATAGTTACTTCATGTTAGCTTGATTTCAATTCAATCCATTTCCTTAAGAAATCACCTAAAACATTATCACATGACTGTAACTGAGAAAGAACATGAACGATAAATGCAGGAGACAAGTCAAGCCAGAGAACACAGAAATTGGCTCAAGCCAGGGAAAAATCACAAGATGGGGAAACCCTTGATCAATTCTTCTTGTTATTGATATCAAGTGTTAAGGAAAGAAGGAGGGAGAGAAATATAAAAATGGAAAAGATGCAGCCCAAGCGAATCTTCCATTTAAACAATAGCTCACAAATTCTTTCCTAATTGGAGATCAACAACAAGCAATGCAACAACAAAGATTGTTTGAAGAGGACCCCGGTCCTAGTCTAGATACAACAACCTTCTTTACTGAGTATAATGAACCCCAATACAGCAGTCAAGTCAGGTTAACTTGATGATGAAAAAATAGTGGATTTGGAACCTAATTAGGGCTTAATTGTAGATAGCATCAACCCATTCAATTTCCTTCAATGGTGCCTTAAATCACTGCAGCTAGCATCCTTCTTGTTACCTTCCTCGGTTTCCTATAACTTGACTTTAGCTATGAGAATAAGGCCAAATTTCCCTTCCAACTAGCCCAGAACAGGCCTACATGCTCATCCAATAATCTCAGGGCTTGTGGTCTATCTAAACAGGGAGAACACAACCCAAACCATCCACGGATTTCACTACAATTCACTTGGCATGCCTCTGTTGTACTTAGTGTTGAAGAATATAGGGAAAAGTAGTGTAGTGTGATTCTTCATTACTTGATAAAAATTTGTGGAGTATTTTTACTTTTCCTTATTAGCTTAATCTTCTTCTTCTTATTATTAATGCATGTGTGTGTACTTCATCAAACTGCTACCAAAGCATATGAACAAGAACACAATATGTTGGCTCTCTGCTAGGGCCAAAACATCGAATCTTCTCTTGAGAGGAAAACCCTTTAGTGAATTTCTCTTAATGAAGCTTCTGTTGATCAATGCCAAATCCTAGACCCCTGACAAAGATATGCTCCAAGCACAAGTCAAACCCTTTCTCCTTTCTACATTTTATTTCTCGACACTTCCTTCTTCCGACACTTTGCTCCCTGGAACTTCATCCTCCACCTTTCAACACTTTGTTATTCTTTCAACTTGTTGGTAAACCTTGTTGCACTTGCTTTAGAGGAGAAACCTTTGATGAGATCCTTTTCCTATGATGGTCCCTTTCTTCTCTTCACCAATCAACTAACTTGTATGACTGTAATGAGAGGGTTGTTATGACAGCAGAGGCAGCCTCCTTTTACCTCGCATGTGTGACTGTAATGGGCCTTAGAACAACCCTCTTACCTTCAATTTACTTCCTTGATCCTTCGCTTGAGAGAGTAGTCTTGTAGGCTTGGTTTGAACCCTAAATAATGAGATATGGTGAGATGTTAGTGATTTTTGTCATAATCATAGGTAGCCTTCCTTATCCTCACATGTGTGGTTGTAGATGCCCTAGAAATGGTCTCCTTAACTTTGGTTGCATGCCATTCTTCCTCGTTGCCCTTGGAGACACTATAGAATTCCCTTTAACTTCATTTTTTAGCTTAACTCCTCGTTGATTTCAAAGCTTGAATGAATGCGTTTAGGCCAACTTGTCAACTTGTTTGTAGGCTAACTTAAGGACTGCTCTTATGCTTCAGATTTCTTCTTTTAGGGATGTCATAGCTTGGAGGATGATTGTGACTGTTCTTGGAGGTATTTGCTTGACCATAATACATATACATACAAGGTATAACATGCCCTTAAGGTCTTAAACTTATTCTTTTGACTATTTGACTCACCTATAGTACTTTAAATAGTGCTAGACCTATTTCAATGAGAAAGAAACTCATTAACATATATTATAAAAATAATATTTCTTTTCTTGAATAAATACAAATATCAAAAGTACATTTATGAAGATAGAACCTAGTTGCATTTCCTTGAACACTCCCTCTTAACTAGGGAGGTATTCATATAATATTCCAAGGTTTTTGGCTATTACCAATCTGGAAGAATTCACATAATAGAAACCAGATTTGCAATCAATCTGTTATAGCATCATATCCATTAACATTGTCATTGTGCAAGGCCTTGACTAACAGCTCCATGTCTCTATGAGATCATGAGCTACAATGATGGAAAGACCAATGATTTATAGACACCTTCATCATTGTCTCTCAAGGTACATACCCACCCGAGTGTTCTCTGAGTATTACCTTCTAGGACTATTCTTATCTTGGGTTCCCAACACTCAAATAATATCGGTCCTCTTGCTTACTCTTGTCTTGGATTCCCTACACATCCTCAAAGAGTATCAGATGCCATATGATTACCTAATCCTCCCATTCTTTCTTCCCAAGTGAAGAAAAGAATGTTGTGTCTATCTTGTGTCTACATTTCCATTCATGGCCTTCATCTAGACTTACGGCTATTAGTCCTGGTCTAGTGCATGACCCATGAAATGGAAAACACAATTTTCACTCCTTTGTAATCAGGGGTGATCCAAAAATCCCTCTTGATGAGGGACCTGGTAGAGCTCCCTCTTAAATAGGGATTCTTTCATTCATCAACAACTTCTTCTTTGGGTGTCCTTCAGCTGCTTAATCTTCTTCCTTTCTTTGATGTCATGTAGTATTTGTTCGGACTTCTTATAGGTAGGCGGCACCATCCATCGATCACTTTCCTCCCTAGTTTTTCATGTCATGCTTCCTTCGTGGAAAGTGGCTTTCTTGTCATTCATCAGGTTTCTTTTCATCTTAGATACTTCTTTCTCATATTGTCCATGCTTCAAAATATTCTTCTCACGGATGCTTCGTTGTACTTGCCTGTTTACATGCTTTTACATAGTAGCCCATCATGACTTCACCCTGATATTGCTTCAACATTTCTTTTTATTTTGTTGGATGACTTCTTCATCACGACATCTATGTAGAGTAGAATCAATTATCTACACATTTTATATCTCCAAGGCCTTCAAAGGTGTCAAGTGTCATTTCTTCCTTTATCAAAGTTGTCTTGCCTTCTTTCAGGAGATATATTCAAAGTATCTTGTCAGATATTGATTCCCGGTGATCATGGTGGTCTTCCACATGCTTGATCTCTTTCTTCATTTGCTTCTTATCAGATAGATAGGTCAACCATATTATGCTTCTTGTGAGATCATTCCTTCATTTCTTGCTTCCTGGACTTGTCAGCATTTCTTCTTTATTCTTAGTCATCAATCTTATACTCCTTATGTGTGAATATTCTTTTGTTGACCCTCATTGCATTGTGGTACATGCCTTCGAGCATGTTATTGGTAAAAGAGATTATTTCATGTTTGATCATGTTATTATAGGTATTACTAATGATGACTCCCTCCTTTGATAATATTAGCTTCATTTGGTTGTCCTTGGTGTGGCCCTTCTTGCCTCATCTTAGATTTCCTGCATATCATCCTTTTCTTTAGTCCCATGAACGGGATTCCCAATGAGACATTTTCTTTGTTTCATGAACCTTTCTTTTGAAGATTCCATCATAGGATCTTAGATACCCTTTCCTTGCAAATGTTTCTTTTCTTTTGATGACGGAGGTCTTATAAGACTATTAATCATGATCAGTTTTTCTTTAAACATGGATGAGGTCCCATACTAGTTATGGTTCTTCTACATTGATATCCTGAGCTATATCTGCCATGCTCCTATATTCTAGAAGATATTTCTACCCATGCATTTTTTATCTTATCATAAGTGCTACATATTCATGAGTATCTAGAACTCTATGTACTCCATGCTTCTAGATTCTAGAGGATGGTTCTAGCCATGAAATATTATTATATTCCTACATGCTCCTATACTACTCAAAAATTTGAAAAAAGTCTAGAAGTAAAAAGTTTGACCTAGTCATAGTAGAGATCCGAAGGATCTTCCTTCTTTTGCTTCTTTACTTCTTCTTTCATCTCATGAGTTATGTGAGCTTCTTCCATCTTTCTTTTGTTGTTGTTGTCCTTCTTAAGATTAGGACAATTCCTTTTGTAGCGTCCATATTCTTGGCATCCAAAACATTGGATTTTGGACATGTCTTTGTTGTTTTTTCTTTGTGGACCAAACTTGCCAAATTTGCCCTTTCTTTTGGCCATGGTAGAAATTGCTTTCTCCTTTGATCCCACATCTTCTTTTGCCTTAAGTTTGGTTTCCTTTGTCCTGCATAGAGACCACATTTCACTGATAGTGGTTGCTTCCTTCTTGGCATATATGCTTGATGTGAATTTTCACCACTTCTCAGGTAGAACATTGAGTACTACAACTGTCATCTCTCTGTCGAACATGACTTCCCCAAGCTCTTGAAGTTGATCTCTCATTTCATATATTTTCATGAAGTAGGGAGTTATTCCTTCCTTTTTTACTGTCATATTGTAAAATTCATTCCTCAGAGATATCACTTCTCTGGTTGTGGATACTGAGAATAGTTCTACTAGATTATCATAAATTTCTTTTGATGTCTCAAAATTGGAGACATAGGGGATGAGAGAGTTTTTGATTGATTATATCATAATAATTTGAACTCTTGTCTCATGCTTATTGCATTTGGCTACGGCTTAAGTTTGTTCCTTAGCAGGGACAACGATATTCCATTTGACATGTTCTAGGAGTTCATTCTCCTTGAGAAGTATATCAGTCCTCTTTTTCCATGCAAGAAAGTTATCGGTACCTACCAATTTATTGCTTTCTTTGCAAAAAGACATTGATGCAAATTCAGAAGGGGACATGTACATACCTGATAGATTTTTATATGTAATGGATTTTCTTCCTCCTTGAAGGCTTGATGGCTTGTATTCCTTGGATTCTGATGTTCTTCAAGTTGCCTTCTTCAAGTGGACTTGCTAGATGATGATATTTTCTTTATGGCTTGTGCCTTGGTGTGGGTCCTACTTCAATATGCTCTTAGTTGTAGATGCCTTTATGTAAGGCTCTTTTTCTAGCTTTGTATACCTCCTTGATGAATGATGGATTGTAGATCCTTATTTTCCTTGAAGTGATTGAGACTTCTAGGATTGATACTTCAAACTTGTAGATGCTTCTTCTTGATCAGTGTTCTTGAGTTGCCCTTTCCTTGATGTGTCACCTTAGCTCTGATACCATGTTGAAGAATCTAGGGAAAAGTGGTGTAGTGTGATTATTCATTACTTGATAACAATTTGTGGAGTATTTTTACTTTTCCTTATTAGCTTAATGTTCTTCTTATTATTATTAATTCATGTGTGTGTACTTCATCAAACTACTACCAAAACATAAGAACAAGAACACAAGATGTTGGCTATCTGTTAGGGCCAAAGCCTCTCTTCTCTTAAGAGGAAAACCATTTAGTGAATTTCTCTTATTGACGCTTCAATTGATCAATACCAAACCCTAGACCCCTAACAAATAGATCCTCCAAGCACAAGTCAAGCCCTTTCTCCTTTCTGCACTTTGTTTCCCAGCAATTCCTTCCTCCATCACTTTGTTCCCTGGCACTTCATCCTCCTCCTTCCAGAACTTCATTCTTCTTTCAACTTATTAGTAAACCTTGTTGCACTTGCTTTAGAGGAGAAACCTTTGATGAAACCCTTTTCCTATGATGGTTCCTTTCTTCTCTTCGCTAATCAACTAACTTGTATGACTGTAACAGGAAGGCTGTTATGACAGTAGGGGTAGCCTCCTTTTCCCTCGGATGTGTGACTGTAATGGGCCTTAGAACAACCCTCTTACCTTCGCTTTTCTTCCTTAATCCTTCACTTGAGAGAGTGTTCTTGTAGGCTTGGTTTGAACCCTAAAAAAAGAGATATGGTGAGTTTTTAGTGGTTGTTGTCATAACCACAGGCAGCCTTCCTTATCCCCGCACATGTGGCTGTAGCTTCCCTAGCAACGGTCTCCTTAAATTCAGTTGTATGCCCTTCTTCCTAGCTTCCCTTGGATACCCTATATACTTCCCTTTAACTTCCTTTTTCAGCTTATCTCCTCTTTGATTTCAGAGCTTGAATGAATGCATTATAGAGGAGTGGACAACCTCTATATATATAGGACTATCCCTTCATTTAGGCCAACTTTTCAACTTGTTTGTAGTCTGACTTGAGGACTGCTCTTATGCTTCGAATTTCTTCTTTCAGGGATGTTGTAGCTTAGAGGATTCTTGCGACTTTCCTTGGAGGTATTCGCTTGACCATAATACATATACATACAAGGTATAACATGCCCTTAAGGTCTTCAACTTATTATTTTGACTATTTGACTCACCTATATCACTTTAAATAGTGCTAGATCTATTTCAATGACAAAGAAACTCATTGACATATATTATAAAAATAATATTTCTTTTCTTGAATAAATACAAAGATCAAAAGTACATTTATGAAGACCGAACCTAATTACATCTCCTTCAACACTTCAGACCCACAAATAGACTTCCAAACACCTCTTATTACCTCAGCCCTAACCTTCATGTGTTGTGACTTTCCTACTTGAAGAGACTCGGCCCTAGTGCAGAAGATCGCCCACAAATAATCCTCCAATCTCCTCCAAGACCACGGTTTCCTTAGAGATATTTTCTCGCAAGGTGATGTGTCCAAAATGAGGAAGAAGTCTGCTCTATATATACAATTCGATGTGGTTGAAGAGACGTGACTTTTGGGTTTATTGAGCCGACATATAGGAGGCCGACCTTGTTAATTCTTACATAAATTCAAAATCACACTTCTCCTTAACCAAATTTGATGATCTTTAGGTCAATTTTGGTCCTCTCGAGAAGAGGAATTTAATGCCATAATTATCTCCCCCAAAGGAGATGATCAGAGTGTAATTTCGCCCTAGTTTCCAATTTTAACAAAACCCATAGTTATAAGTTATCTTTTTGTTCTGTGATATGTCATTTATATACAAAGAAGCTATGGTAAACCTGGTCTTCTTGGCCATTGGATATGTGTTTCATTTGTGAAGTGAATCTGTAGGAATTGAAGTATGAATTGTTTTGTGCATGTTAATAGACAAGGAACTGATAAATGGAAGTCAATGCAATAAGAGGTAATGGTACACTTTGAAAGAATGGTTGCATAATTTTTATTTTTAATGGTTGAATTTTGGTTTGGGTGTTGTTTGGTTCCCTTTTAATACTCTTTTAAAATAATTTGGGATTAATTTTCTGTATTATACAAAACCAATTTATGACATTCAATGCCTATTAGAATGATGTCCAAAATTAAAGGCGTATGACGAAAATGATTGATTTCTTTTATTGGCGATCATAATATAAACATCGACTAAAACACTGTCATGGATAACTTTCACATACAAATTCTTTATCATTGTGTGGATTTTGAATAATAACCTTACAATGAATAAAATTCAAGGTTCCTTCCAACCAACATAAGGCTTCCTCACTCATGTTCAAACTTAGTTTATCTGTTTAGATAGGCTTGTGGGCAGTGGCTCTAGGCTCAAGAGTTTAGTGGCAGTCTCATTGACTTGATCCAAGGCTTCTCAGTGACAAGTAGTAGGTCTACCAATTCTCTTGATTAAAAAAAACCACCTTCACCTGAATAAAGTTTGTTTTTATTTTTTTAATTTTTTTTGGGTGGATGTTGGTGTATTCTTTCAACATTTAGGGTTTAAAGAGATAAGTGTCTTTTGGTAAATCATAGGTCTCATTTTATTTCCCAATTTTGGCATGGTTTGATGGGATTCTCTAATGCTTTCATTGGTTTCTGATGATAGGATAAAAAACCTTACTTTATGAAGGCTCATACATTAAATATGGAATATAAGATTGCCACGACTAAATATCTTGAAGAAGTCTGACTAGTTTGCTTATATTATGTTTGAATGTGAAGATTATGCATCAAGATTTTTTGTTGCATGCTCATTATACAATTTCATGCGTGGTGATTTATTTTTTGTTGATATTTTGGAACCATAGCCAATTCATTTGTATTCTATCTATTTTGTAGGCTAATGAAGAGGTTGACTCTACAGAAGTCGGCAAAATTGACATGGTTGGTTTAACATCTTTTAAAGCTTCTACATTCAATTTTTATGACCAATAAGTTGATTATGAAATAGTTGTACTTTAGGCTATTGAATTTTCATATGAGGAGTACTTGTATGAATTAGGATATTCCAATAATTATATCTTCGAGGATTACGCATCTGAGTACTAGTCAACAATAGTTTTTTCAACAAACTGAATAATTCCACTAGGCTTCTTAGTAAAAATTTGTTGGGTTCTTTTCCCTGATGATGACTCATGATCATTGCACATGTCCTTAACTATAGTACGTTGAACATGATGAACCATTAAGAGATATCTATTTGAGATAGATAGGTGCAACAAGTGCTGCTCAAAATTTTGTCACATTTGTTGTTACATTTTTGGGGATGTTTGGGGCATGAAATATCCTCACTAGATGGAAATATGGTATTCTCAATGAAACAATATCATAGCATACATTGTTAATTTTTTCTAATGCTAAAGTTATACGTACATGCAAAGTTAATATCAGATTTTCACTTTGATATAAAGTTTGGAAAACATGGAGGTTCTTTTGCTAAAGAACCTCCACGTTTTCCAAACTTTTTTATCAAAGTGAAACTTTGATATGATCTTTGCATGTAAGTATAAATTTAGCATTAGAAAACATTAACAATGTAAGATTTGTGTCAAGAGGTATTACAAAATCTCATTCTTTCAAGTTGTTTTCTTCCTAATCACAATTTTTAGTGTATAGAATAATGTTGTGTTTATATCTACATTGTATTGTGAATTTCTAGTGTATTGAAAAATGTCATGTCTATATTGTATTGTGAATTATGTGTTGTATAAGGTAATATTATTAGTCTCTACATTTAATTTTTATTGTCAACTTGATATAGTTTTTAGGTCGTCCATCTAGGAAGAAAATAACATATGTATTAATCTTATGTAGTCTTGTAATGTTAGTATTTCAAATAGAATAGAAAACCTAAATGATGTGATAAGTTTGAAATAATTAAAAGATTTAACATGATAATAATTTGTGATATTCTATGTTTCCACAAGAGCCACAAGCCACAAAAGTAGTGACATTGCAATCATGTGACTCTTGTTTAGTAAAAAAATTGCCAAGACTTTACAAAGTTTTATAATTTATTGAAAGTTGTAGAATTTACAATTTATAAATTTTCAAGGTCTAATTTTTTAAAGTCTAATTCTTTAAAGGGTGCTAGCTCAATGGAAGAGCACCTTCTTTACAAGCAGGAGGTTGGTGGTTCGATTCCATTGTGCCCTGATATTTATATAGAATGGTGACGATAAATTTTTGGTGACGAAGACTCTTTTGACCATCACCAATGAGCTTATGGTGACATTTTTTTACCCTCACCAAAATATGAAATGGTGACAGTCAACCAATGCCACCATATATATGCATCAATAGTGACGACCATGAAAGGTCCATCACTATAAATTGTTGTTGTTCATATGAAATGGTGACAATCACTATTTGTCATTATAATCATTATTCGTGACGGACCTTGAACGTCACCACAACACCTATACTTTTGGTGACAAAAGCTATTTTGACTGTCACCATTGAGCTTATGGTGACATTTTTCAACCCTCACCAAAATATGAAATGGTGACAGTCAATGAACATCACCATATATATGCATCAATGGCGACAGCTATGAAAGGTCCATCACAATAAATCGGTGTTCATATGAAATGGTCACGATCACTATTTTTCATTATAATCATTATTCATGACGGACCTTGAACGTCACCACAACACCTATACTTTTGGTAACAAAAGAAATTTTGACTGTCACCATTGAGCTTATGGTGACGTTTTTCAACCCTCACCAAAATATGAAATGGTGACGGTCAATGAATGTCACCATATATATGCATCAATGGTGATGGCTATGAAAGGTCCATCACAAGAAATCATTGTTCATATGAAATAGTGACGGTCACTATATGTCATTAAAATCATTATTTGTGACAAACCTTGAATGTCACCACAACACCAATAGTTTTCATGACACCACCTTTGGTGACATTCAATTTTTTGATGAAAAAGGATAAGGTTCATTAACATTGCTCATATGAAATGGTGACGGTCACTATCCGTCATTATAAAACATTATTGGTTACGGACCTTGAATGTCACCAAAACACCTACACTTTTGGTGACGCCACCCTTTCTGACGTTCAGGTTTTGGTCACAAAGGCTCTTTTGACCATCACCAATGAGATTATGGTGACATTTCTCAACCCTCACCAATGTCCTTTTTTCTTGTAGTGGTTACTTCCCACCATAATTTAAGAAACATGAAAAAGGATAGGAATAAAATGTAAATAAATATACTTACCAAGAGTTACTTCCCACCATTATTTATGTAGGAGTAAAATTATAAATGTATAAACATTTCAATTTAGTAGGTCCTTCGAAATCAAGGCTATAGGAATTGATTTTCCTATCAACTACTATTAATTTAACATTGACAAATGCAAGTTACAATGTTTTATGTAAAAAAAATTAAAGCATAATTCTAACTTAAGTGGTAGGCACTAAAATACCCTACAACACTTGTTTTAAATAAATTATTAATTTTCCATTCAATACACTCACATTAACTATATTCGTTGCAATATTTGTGGAACATTAGCTCCATTAATGCATGGGGGCAATATATACCACCCATTGGATTTTGTACTTGATGAAATCCAAGGGTTGGCATATATCGCCCCCTGTATTAATGGAACTATAGCTCCACAAATATTGATAGCCTTCTTCTTCGGCTTTGATATTCCCTTCTTCTACTTCCAAGGTATGTTATTTAATAATATTAATGATAATTAATGCACAATCAACTCAAAATTTTAATAGTCATATAAATATATTAAATTAAAATAGTTATATATGTAACCCTTATTACAAAGCTTCCACATTGAATACAGATATAAGGTATAAGGTGTTGATTGTTGTTGTTTCACTAAGATGACTTTTAAAAGCAACCTTAATACCTACATTAATTATCAACCGAGGGTAAGTTTGTTTATTTCAAGAGTGTTCAGCATTGTCTATGCAAGTGAATTCAGAGGCTAATTCAGAATGAAATGATTTCGAATCGTTGCAATAATTAATATCTAATTCTTGAAGTTCAATCCAAAACAAATCTGAAGGAAAATCTTAAAGCATTTTCAAATCTATTTTAATCTATTGTGTGAAGAACTGAATCTGAATGAAAGTATGCTAAAGGAATCACTCTTAGTAGATCTATTAACTAGCATTGACAATAATTCATTTAGCAAGAAGGAAAACTACAACAAATAAACAACAAGCAACTATTCAAACTTTTAACTGAAAGCAACAAATGTGAACTCAAGCTCTCTGATAACTCTAATTAGAAGGAACAATAATCAAATACTTAAATAATATGATAAATTCATCAAAGATTAACACACCATGTAATCGTAGCAAGATCTAGAATCTACTTTGAACGATAAAGGTAAATCATAAAGATAAATACTCACAAGAATCTGAATAATTCTAGTTTCATGAAATAACAGGAATAAATAATTGCAAAAGTAAAAAGAACTAAGTATGGAACAATTAGAGCAGTAAATCCCCTAGCGACCGAGCCCAGAGTCTCCAGAATTCACTATTGAAAGACACTCAAAATGCAATTAAGTGAAACATGGTTTTCTCATTAAATTCAATAATAAAGATACAACATCACCATAGTGAGAATAATCTGTGTCAAAATGAAAGTTACACTCTCCCAATTCCTAGGTAGCCCACTCTATTTCACCTATCAGCTTTATATAACCTATGAGAGATAAACGGATAGGAGCGAATCCTCAGGATCAGGAGATCTTGAGGATTTCGCAACCGACAATCAGATTTTATTACAAAATAAACTCGATTCCCCTGGTCTTCCACTAGCCTTCATGAGCGAAACATTGTCCTTTTTCTTTTCTTGGTTGTTGTTGTTCCATCGTTTGAACAACAATCATTCAATTCATATTCCTGCATATAAAAATAGCAAAAGTTAGCTTTCATGCCCAAAATTACACAATTCGTTAATGATTGCTTTTATTCGACTTCTACACTCATTTCTTCTAAATTATTTTCTAAAATGAAGAGAAACATATAAAGATGAATGATTAATTAAGCTAATATGAGGATAAAACATACATTTTCCATGGCCCAACATACTCCCTTACTTGCCTTTTTGCATGTCCTCATGTAATAAGATGGTTGAGGTGCAGTTGTGTCAAAGAATAGGCAGTCTAAACTTCTTCTTTATATAGCCTAAAACCATTTTTTTGTTTAAGTATTGCAAAAGCCAGGTTTATAGGGTAATCTGGAAAATCATAATCATAATAATATCCTTTAGGGGGGTAATAAATAATAGTAAATCTGTAACGACATCTTATCCAGGTAGGACCCATGCCTAGGACCATATTATTGTACATGTTTAGGCGAACAGCAGCAGCTTTAAAGTTTTTGTACCCAAATGGCTCTTAGTTTTTGACATTGTTAGTGGAAGCTTCCCATCTTTTCCTTGCTACCAAAAAAGCTTCCTTCTTAATGTCCTGAAAATATTCTCTTCATGCCTGTATAATATATGTATGGAGTGGTCCCAATTTAGCCACAACTCCCTCTTGTTGCATAAACCTTTTATGTTGGACAGAAAGATGTAAGGGTTTTTTGGGTTCTCCTCTGACCCATAAATCTATACCATGTTCCCTCTTCTGAAACATGTTATAGGCTTTAGCCCATTTAACTTGACTAGTAGTAAAAGAGAGGAAAGCTTAAAATTGAATGTCCCCAATGAAGGGGCTAGGATTTCTATCCAGTTCATCCTTGAAGAAAAAATTGTGCAGCTATAATTCACATAGAAGGCGTTGTACTTACTCATTTTCTTCCTTAAAACATTGGACGAATTTTGATGTGGTCTTGAGTTCTCCTAGATTACCAGCCCTGATAGCTTTAACTTTCAGCAATAGGTACCTTTCCAACAAGAATAATGCATAATTAGTGGACAGGGACCAGCAAGACAAAGCATCAGAGTAAAGAGAACAAATAGTTTGAATTTGTTCCATGGCCTTCTAAAGCTGGGCTTGTGTTTTCTCTGATTTCTTCTGCTCATCTTTGAAGTTTGAAAAACTCTCGTCTTCTGTTGTAGTAAGTTCATTGTATTTCTTCTACAACTCTTGATGTACCTATAATGGTACTACTTCTTTCTTGTGTTGAGCCAACTCCTACTAGGTCTTTGTTAGTTCATTTTGCAATTTTAGGATAAAAACTTATCTTATCATAGGAACATAATGAGGTGTTTCCTCTGTCTGATTTTCATTATCATGTGTTATCACTAAACTAGTTTGAACAACATCTTCAGTTGTTTCTTGGGACATACGGCAATCTACCTAGGCATTCTCCTCAAAATTGGTTTGAACAGCAACATATGTAGTAGGAAAGTCCGTTTGGGTCTCCATTGAACAAACACAAGGACTTTCAATTTGAGTCTCAATATTCTCCAAAGGACACTGTTCTATTTGGGTCCCCATTGAACAAACACAAGGACTTTCAGTCTAAGTCTCAATACCCTCCAAAGAACATTGTTCTATTTGGGTCCCTATAGTTTCTAATTCCACTTTCGTTTTATGAGCCTTATCTGCTTCCTTTAACCACTCTCTCAATTGTTTAACTGTTTTTTTCTGTTTCTTGTATTTATTAATTAGCTTCCTTAATATGGCCTTTTACAATTTCTTCTTCATGGTGTTTTTGATTGGAGATGGAATAGTTGTGTTTATTTCGGGTTCATGAGGAGTTGTGCCAATATCAGGGTTATGTTCCAATGGAATAGTATCTCCTGATTGATTTTCATCTTCAAGGCATTCTTCTACATGGGATTCTTTCTCGTTGGATTCCAATGCAATTGTATCTCCTGATTGATTCTCATCCTCGAGGTCTTCTTCTACATGGGCTTCTTTCTCAAGGGACTCTAAGGGAACAATATATCTTGGTTGATTTTCCTCCTCTAGGGTGTCTTCTGCATGGGCTTCCTTCTCAGGGAACTCCAATACAACAATATCTCATGGTTGATTTTCGTCCTCGAGGGTTTCTTCTACATGAGGTTCCTTCTGAGGGGACTCATTCATAGAGGGAATTAATTCCCTCCAATCCTCCAAACTATCAGCAGATGGAAAAGTTTCAGTATGGCCAGAATTGCCGTCAGAGGTGGACTGGTTAAGGGAATGATTTTGTCCTACAGAGTTTCCATATGGATCCCTCTCTTCACACTATGTACCCATATTATCCAATACTTGAGCCATTTCTTCCTCATATCCTACAAAAAATCATCTTACGGGCTTAAATAGGGCATATGAGACGACCCCACTTCTTCTGTTGGAATTGGGTTGTGTTGTTGTGCATTTATCCTTGTAGAATGCCTACATTTCGTTGGGCCAGAGGCCGAAGAAGGATTCCTTATTTTTCTTTCCTTTTTTGGACCTGTTACCTTTATTGTCTGCTATTTAGTATCTGTGTTATCAATGTTTCTATCATCTCTCCATGTCTGTGCATCTGGGTTTCCTTCTAGTGGGGTTAAGGAAGGATATACAAGGTTATCCCAAGTTAATTGGTGCTGGGCTAGTCCACGAATAATAATTAAGTTAATAATATCATGATGGATGATGACAGAATGTGTATCTTTAGCCTTCCTAACCCGACTAGAAATGTCATGCAATAAGGAATTCAAAAAGAATGGAAAATTAACCGTAATTTTTTTCTTAAGAATGTCTAACAATTTGAGTTGTCGAGATTTTACCACATCTTCATGTCTGTCACAAGTGATGTACCTATGAACAGTGGTCGCCAATTCCTGCCATGGTTCCTTTAAAGATGTGGGGTGAATCCCTTTGCCTTTTTGTACCAATTGTTCATCTAGGTCTCGGAATACCACAATTGCGTCAGGAGAACATGCTTATCAGTCCAATTTGTGCCTTCTGCTGGAAGTCTAGAGACTTCAGCTATCACTGCTTCAGAAACTGTTATATTTTTTCCTTTCACCGTCATGCATTCATCCTATAGATTTTGCAAGAATTCAAGTGTTATTTCATTATGGAATCCTTGTAATTTGGCTGGGTACTGGATCTAGCTGCCACGCTCAAGAATTTTGTGAGCCTGTTCTATTACTCAGAGCACTGTAGGTTCACTGCGGATATCTTTTCATGCCATGGTTTTTGTGTCTTAGTAGCCCAACTTCACACTTTTGCATGCACTTTCTCACAATTTCTCAGTTTGGAATAACACAATAAACTGTATTCAAAGCTTTAAAGTTGTTATTAAAAGAGCAATGACGTTGTTTTAAAGTTGTTATTAAAAGGAAATTATGTTGTTTGTCACATCAACAGTTTTTGGCGCAGCTTGATAATTAGTACACATGCTATCTATAATGCATACCTTCCCCCCTCCAATCAGAAAACAACTTGATAATTATTATGCATGCTATCCATAATGCATACCTTCCCCCCTCCAATCAGAAAAGGGCATCCACGACCATAAAGCATGGGAAAAATGGAAAGGACATTGGGGATTCATAAATGCAGCAGGACAATAGTCAAAGCGGCGTAAATACAAAAAAAAATGGTCAGAGCAGTACAAGTCGTAAAGATGGGAAATGACCGCAAAAGGAATAAAAAAAGAATTGATCATTATGCGAAGAGATATTTCCTTAGGTGGAAAAATATGATGAAAGCATGACTGGTGATAGATGATGACGACTACTGGTATCAATTGATCGAACAATATTGATATAATTCATATAAAAGTATAGTTTACCATGCATATTGGTTAATATAGTTATAAATGTTGTTCAAATGGTAAATTCACCTTTAGAAATGAATCAATAGGAAATAATGGGATAAAGAATAATTGGCAATGTAACATAGAACTTCAATACCACAAGCAGAGCCACTACTGCCAGCAAGCATTCATAGCCTCGACAGGGTTTCTTTTTAACCCAAAAATGAGCCAGAATCCTCCATTTAGTATTTAGATGGTTATTTGTTTTTTCTTTCTTTTATAAAGAGATCACTATGCTGGCGTGGTAACTAGATAATCATAGTGCCATTCACCAGGATATAACAAAGTGATCAGGTTGGCTCGTGATGAGACCTCCTGTCCTTTTGACAGTTTTGACTATCTAGAAGGTCATTACCCTGGTGTGGTGGCCATAATGGAATGTCACTTGTTACATCCTTATGATCATGGTAGGCTGGCTCGTAATGAGACCCCCTATCCTCTTTAAAAATATTTGTATTGTATTTCCATATTTCCATATTTCCATATTTTTATAGTAAACAGAGGGAGGCTCATTTACTCCTTAAGAGTTAGCGATGGCGTGAGAAGTAAAAAAAAAGCCAATGAAAATTATGCTTTTATCCCTATATCATCATACCAAAGGGAATTATCAATTGAAAGTGCCAAAGATAAACCAACATGGTATTAAGATAGTGAATCATTTTATGATATGTCCAATAATAAGATATTCAGCGAGTCATTAGATAGATGAACTAGGTCAGTTTCGAAATAAAGATAACAATCAAAGGTTTTACAAGTCATAATGGTATTAATATTACCGTTTTTCCTAGGGTACAAATTCCCAATCCAAAAATATGGTTTTGATAGGAAAGCATGGGAGAAAAAATGGTTTCTTGATCAAAAATTAAATAGTAATTGTGCAGTTATTGGAACAATAATTATTGATCACAAGAAAAAGAAATGACAGTTGTTCGTTCTACCGAACAACATCTATTCAATTGATTGAACAACAATTGTTCAATTGATTGAATGACAACTGTTTAGTTGATTGAACAACAACACACCAAAAAGAAATCAGAGTTGTTTATTCTACTGAATAGTAGTTGTTCAATTGACTGAACAACAGCTGTTCAATTGATTGAACAGCAAACACACCAAAAAGAAATCAGAGCTATCCGTTCTTTCAAACAGCAGCTGTTCAATTGACTGAACAGCAGTTGTTCAATTGATTGAACAACAAACACATCAAAAATAAATCAGAGTTGTTCAATGCACTAAACAACAGTTGTTTAATTGATTGAAGATAAATTATTAAACATACCAAAAAAACAAGGGAAATCCTCGTATTTACACAGTGATGCCTATCTAAAATAAATTACAACCAACTGTAAGAAAAATATATACATTAGTTACAGCTGAAGAGAGATAAGTTTTCATGAGAGTGAAGCCACTGGGTCATTACTCCCTACAGCTAAAATTTGCATAGTGGGATCATCACGTACATGTTGGAAAAAAGACTCCTTGGTGAGTGGTTTATGTAAAGATGTACCTGATGTCCATTCACCCGAAAAGAATGGACAGACTCATCAATGGTGGTTAGAGTGAGAGTTTCATTGTTGTGCACCTCTTGAATTTCATATGGGCCAAGCCACCTTGTCTGTAGCTTACCCAGAAAGTATTGAAATCTGGAATCACATAGGAGTGCCTAGTCTCCTTTCTAAAACATCTTCTTTTAATAATACTGCCATGCCACTTAGCCCTTTGCTGCTGAATAATTGTGGTGCGTTGTAGAGCAAGTAGTCGAGCTTCATCCAATTCATTTATTTGTTGAAGTCGTTTAGTTTGGGCCTCCGTCAGATCCAGTCCCAGTTCTTGGGCTATTCTAAGAGTCTCAAATTCAATAGGAAATATAAGTTCTTTTCCAAATACAAGTTGGTATGGAGAATATCCAGTAGTATTTTTCCAAGTTGTGTGATAGGCCCACAAGGCCTCTGGCATTCTAGCAGCCCAGTCCTGCCGATATGTCGAAACTGTATTGGTCAAAATTTCTTCGATGACCTTATTAGTGCTTTCAACTTGCCCATTCGCCTATAGGGAATATGGGGAAGTGACTCTATGTGTGATGTGGTGGTTCCGTAGAGTGGTTATAATCTTATGTCCTACAAATTCCCCCCCCCCTCCATCTGTTATCACTTCCCTAAGTAAACCATACCACAAAAATAACTCAAAAGGGGAATTAATTACGACTTCTTCTATAGCTCTTGGCAAATCTACTATTTCTACACACTTTGTTACATAGTCTGTAGCAACCAGCATGTAAGCCTTTTGGTTTGATGGTGGATGAAATGGGCCAACAAAATATAATTTCCATCGTTTGAAAGGTTCTATTATCAATTAGGGCTGCAGTGGCATTTCGTCAGATTGACCAGGACGACCCAGCCTCTAGCAACTATCACAACCCTAGACATATTTCTTAGCATATTTAAAAATGGTGGGCCATAATAGCCCATATTCAGTCCCTTGTGCCTGGTTCTGTGATCTACGAAGTGTCCTCCGCAAGGCTCGTCATGGCAGGCCTTCAAGATGTTGTAGATTTCATCTTCACGAATGCATCTGTGTATGCACATATCAAACCCTGTATGAAAAAGGTATCCACCAATCCAATAAAGTCGGGCACTGCATTGGACAATCTGTTTCCTTTCCCTTGTTGTCAAGTGTCTTGGAAACTTTCCTACCGCCAGATAGTTTTCTACATCTGCATACCATGGCGCTTTAACTACCATGGAAAACAAATGTTCATCTGGAAACTAGTCATCCATTGCCAATAGATCATTTATCTTTGGAACTTGAGACAGAAAATACGTGACTGTGTTTTCCTTCCCTGGATGGTCTTTAATGGTGATATCAAACTCCTGCAAAAGTAACAGCCAATGAGTCACTTGTCCATTTGTAATTGGTTTATTAGGTAAGTATCTAATGGCGGAATGATTCGTATACAAAAAAACTTGATAGCTAGTTATATAATGTCTAAATTTATTTTGGCATAAACGACATCTAAAAAATCATTTTCTGTTATTGTATAATTAAGTTCAGCAACAGTAAGATTTTGTCTAATATAGTAAATAGCATAAGGCTTTTTGTCCTCCTCTTCGCTGAGGACGGCGCTTATTGCTGCATCTGACGCGTTCATAGAGATATGAAAGGGTATCTCCCAGTTGGGTCCACGCAATATTGGTGTCGTCAAAACTAATTTCTTCAAATCTGTAAAAGCGATGTCATATTTATCATACCATTTAAATTCAAAATTTCCTGTTAAAGCATACAAAGGTGCAGCAATTTGTGAAAGAAAAATTATGAACATGCGATAGTAAACTGCATATCCGAGGAAGCTACATACCTCCTTCTGAGTATAGGGTGTAGATATTAGGAGAAATACCTCTATCTTTGTTGTATCTACCTGTATCCTAGCCGCAAAAATGTAGTGTCCTGGGATTACACCTTCTCTCATCATCATGTGACACTTGACGGTACTTAAACACAGCTTGGTGGCAATGCATCGTTCCAACACCTTCTCTAATGTCTGTAGCGCTTGGTCAAAGTCATCCCCGTATGGGGTAAAGTCATCCATGTAAACTTCAAGTCCTTCATTTATCAAATCAGCAAAAATATTGTGTATGGCCCTTTGAAATGTAGCTGGGGCATTACATAAATGAAATGGTAACACTCTGTAAGAAAATGTACCCCATGGGAAGGTAACGATGGTTTTGTCTTGGTCTTCAGGGGTGATTTGGATCTAATTATAGCCACTGAAGGCATCAAGAAAGGAGAATAATTGCTTCCCTACCAACGTATCAAGGATTTGATCAATAAATGGAAATGGGAAGTGATCTTTCTGTGTGGCTTTGTTCAATTCCCTATAATCCACACAAATGCGCAACTTCCCATTTTTCTTGGGAACAACTACCAGCGGAGAGACCCACTTACTATCTGAATCGGGATAAATAAAATTCACATCTAGCAACTTCTGTAGTTCTTCTTTTACAATATCTTTAAGATGTAGATTTAGTCTCAGTTGAGGTTGCTGGATAGGACAAGAATCCTTTTCGGTGTAGATATGGTGCATACATAATTGTGGGTCTATTCCCTTCATGTATGGGCAGTCCCAAGAAAAGGCCCCTTTATATTTTTGCAGAACTTGAATGAGTTTTTGATGTTGGTCACTATCCAAACTATCATTAATGTTTAAAATCTTTCTTGGTTCACTTTCAATAGGCTTACTGTTATGAACAATAGTTGTCAAGATATGCTAATCATCAGTATCTTTCAAAGGGTCTTCCATGGCTTCATTTTTAAGAATAGCTTTTAACATTTGACATTTTACATTATTCACAGTGGATGGCTAATTAATAAAATTATTGATTACATCGTCTTCAGTTTGATTCTTGAACTCAAGCACCTCTGTTACTATAAGTGGTGAACAAATACTTTCTTCCTAGTAGGTGGGTGGTTGTTTATGTATTTTCACGATGGGCAGACTTGGTTTGGCAGGAGGATATAAAACGATATTCTTTACAGTGTCCCCCTTAACAATGGTCATGATTCCCATACAAAAACCTATATAAGCATCAGCTGTTGCCAACCAAGGTCGACCCAAAATTAAAGGGTGCCCATCTAATTGACTTTTGGGTTGATAACTAGAAAATCGACTGGGTACTCCCATGAATCAATGGAAACCACAATTTCCTATAAAGTTCCCTTTGATCTTAGCACCGAATGATCAGCGAGTTCTAACAAGGTGGTGGTTAGTCCCAAAGCTATGATACCAAGTGTCTCACAACTTTCCGTGGTTAAGATGTTAATGGTTGCGCCCAAGTTAACTATTGTGTTCAAAAAGGAGCGGCCATCTATTTGGAATGTAACTATGGGATTCCCTGGATCTTCATATTTTATCAGTGTTTCCCCGCCAAAAAGTAAATCAAACAAGGTTCCTACGACATGGATAGTCGGTGAAGCTTTTATTTTCCTCACAAGATTTTTCACACATAGTTCTTTAATCATTTTAGCATAAATAGGAATATCTTGGATGACCTAGAGGAGAGGAATTTTAATGCATAGATTTTTAAGTTCCCCTAAGAGATCAAAATCTGGATAAACAATTGGTTTAGGTATTGTTAATCTTTCAGGGAACGGGGGAGAAGTAATTATGAGTTTTTCAGGATCTTTCTGTTCAATTGTGTCTTCTCCCTATTTTATTTATGTGTCAGTCACAGTCAAAGGTGTAGTTACAGGTGATGTTTCTAACTCATTTGGTGGGTCGCCTTTGTCTTCCTTAGGAGTGATAATGTGTCCTGACCTCAACCTAAGTTCACTGCATTCTTTTTATTCAGTCTCAAGTTCTGAGTTTTCAACAATTTGTATCAGTTGAATCGGTCTATTACTGGGGTTTGGATTTGGTTGAGCTGGTAGTTCAGGACGCAGAAGGGGCTAAGGATTTTTTTGTAATGGATATGGAGTTGATAATGTAGGTTAAGGTTAAGGACCTGTCTCCATAGGTGAATTGGTTATCCCTAGAGTTTGCTACTAATTCGGAGACCAATTTGAATTTTGTGAAGTAGAGGCAGGCCATTGGGATGGCTATGGATTATTTTGCTAAAAAGGAGTAGAAAAAGGAGAATTCCTCCAACCATTACCTAGAAAGGAATGAGTTGGCCAAGGTGACATAGGAAACAGTTTGTACTTCCAAGTTAAGAAAGGTGATTGACCTAGCCACGCTGGTCCTGAATTCTACTGCTGATTAAATGGTGAAGAAGCAAAGAATTGAGATGGGTCTTGTGACATACCTGTGGGTCAGTCTTGCCACTATCGACGCTGGTTAATTAAGTACACTGGTTCTGTCTCTTCTTCTGCTTCTTTAAAAATTGCTTTCAGCCCTGGAAGTGATGGACACTACTCGGTGGCATGGTCCTTGGTGCAGATAGTGCATGTCTGGACCATGTCCAATGGACACTCCTGTTGATTGTGCTTCTTCCAGTAGCGTGGGAAAAAAACAACCAAATTCTGTTCTGCTAAGGCTTGTTTCTGTTTGGCCTGTAGGCCATCTAATTGTGTAGTCAGCATGCCTAAGATGTATGTCTTGAAGTCCTCCAGGAGGTTACCAATTTCCATTCTTGTCACGCCTCCACTAGGCGGTTTGCTTCCTCTAGTCATAGAATCTCAACTTCCTGACCCAATGTGTGTGCTACCTCACGAACACCTGATACACAATCGAACAATTTCATCATAATCCTCTTGAGAAATGTCTCCCTTCCCCATCATATTTAAAGTTTCTATCCATTATTTTTTCATTCCTTTTGTTAAGATGGCTTTCAGAACTGCTTTTGGTAATGTGGAGTGAGGGGATCTTTGAAAATTGTAATGAAACTGTTCGACATATTCCTCCAGAGTTTCATTATCCTTCACAAACATTTTAAAGATTTTGTCTTTTAATTCCCTAGTCCTATAGTAGTCCTGATATTTTGTGAGAAAAGAAGTTTTCATGTCATCACAAGAGTTAATAGTGGGTCTGCCCAAACCCATAAACCACCGCAAAGCTGCTCCTTTAAGGGTAGAAGGGAACAACTTCTGTTTTTGAGGATCTATGGTATAATCGTATCCTCTGCACAAGATGTCAAACTCGAATAAGAAGGCATCCGAATCCTCTGTGGTCATCCCATGAAAGGTTGGGATGTTTTGCAAGGGAATATCTTTCATCAAGTCATTGGCTACTGGGTCAAATATGGGATATTCCAACGTCAAGGTCTGACCTTGAGGTGGTTGATTCACCATTTGGTCGAAAATGTGTCAATATGCTTCAAGGACTTCAGGGGATGTTTTCTGAGTAAGTGGATTATTTTCAATCCGAGGTGGTTTTACGGCACTTCTCAAATTTGGGATCATAGGAGATCCTAATTCAGACAATTGTGGCTCTACCTTAACAACTCCACTATTTTCTCCCTCTCCTTCTCTTAAATTTCATGATTTTCCCTCTTGTGAAGGATCAAAATGTAAATTTTTGGTAACCTGAAAGCTTTGTTCAGATCCTCCGATTTGGCTATGAATCTCACCGTATGTTGTAGATGGTGAGCCCGCTATTTGAGGAATTACAACAAGTCTTTTTCTAGATATAGTCCGGGGTCCTACTGATGCCTAGGATTATGATTTTCTTGTGATTTCGTCTATAAAAGTTGATCTTCCAAGGTTCACCAATCCCTTGGGTTTTGTGGATTTGGGTGGGGGGTTCTAATATTTTTCTACCTTTTTATTCTTAGTCATTCATAAAAACGCCTACTCCTATTTAACCTCTATGCATTTGCTAAAAACAGAGCTGTTGAGCAAGCACTTTACTTGCTGGTTATGCAAGTTCTTACCTCCCATTTTTAATACCCAATTCTTTTACAGCAAGAAAAATAAAAAGAAATCACTTTGAAACACTCTCCCCAGAAATGGTGCCAAAATGTTGGTGCACTAAGATGACTTTGAAAAGAAACCTTAATACCTACATTAATTATCAACCCAAGGTAAGTCTATTTATTTCAAGAGTGTTCAGCATTGTCTATTCAAGTGAATTTAGAGGTTAATTTAGAATGAAATGATTTCAAATCACTGCAATAATCAATATCTAATTCTCGAAGTTCAATCCAAAACAAATCTAAAGGCAAACCTTAAAGAATTTTCAAATCTATTTTAATCGATTATGCGAAGAACTGAATCTGAATGCAAGTATGCTAAAGGAATAACTTTTAGTAGATCTATTAACTAGCATTGACAATAATTCATTCAGCAAGAAGGAAAACTACAGCAAATAAACAACAAGCAACTATTCAAGATTTTAGCTGAAAGAAACAACTATGAACTCAAGACCTATGATAAGACTACTTAGAAGGAACACTAATCAAATACTTAAACTAATTTGATAAATTCATCAAAGATTAACACACAGATGTAACCGTAGCAAGATCTAGAATCTACTTTGAATGGTAAAGGTAAATCATAAAGGTCAATACTCACAACAATCAAAATAATTCTAATTTCATGAAATAACAGGAATAAATAATTGCAAGAGTAAAAAGAAATAAGCATGGCACAATCAAAGCTGTAAATCCCCTAACGATTGGACCCAAATTCTCCAGAAGTCACTGCCGAAACACACTCATAATGTGATTAAGTGAAACACAGTCTTTCTCATTAAATTCAATAATAAAGATTCAGCATCACCATAGTGAGAATACTTTGTGTCAAATTGAAAGTTAGAGTCTCCCAATTCCTAGCTAGCCCGTTCTATTTTTCCTGTCAGCTTTATATAACCTATGAGAGATAAACGGATAGGAGTGAATCCTCAGGATTAGGAGAAACTGAGGATTTTGCAAACAAAAATCATATTTTATTACAAAATAAACTATATTCCCTTGGTCTTCCAATAGCCTTCATGAGGAAAACATTGTCCTTTTTCTTTTCTTGGTCACTATTGTTCCATCGTTTGAACAACAATCGTTTAATTCATATTCTGCATATAAAAATAGTGAAAGTTAGCTTTCATGCCCAAAATTACACAATTCATTAATGATTTCTTTTATTCGGCTTCTACACTCGTTTCTTCTAAATTATTTTTTTAAATGAAGAAAAACATATAAAGATGAATGATTAATTAAGCTAATATGAGGATAAAACTACCCTTTACATGGCCCAACAATTGTACAATGCGAGCTTCATGTCTTTTAATGTGCACAAAATCACTTCCGTGAGAAATTTCTCTTCTTAACCTTACGTTTTAGGTATATCATGTAATTTTGGGTTTGATGAATTGATAGTAGAAGCGAGAAACAATTTTTATTAATTTGCTTTTTAGAAAATAAATATATATATGGTTAAAGATAAAAAGAAACACATAAAATTCTACCTCACCAAACATATTTTTAAAGGTTATTAGAACTTTTCCATGGATTTCGATGATTATTGTGTCAAGCCAGTTTAGCCCTGACAATATCAGGGAAATACGACAAAAAGTCTTAGCCCATGAAAGAAAAGTATGAATAGACTTGAATTTGTGTCCCATCAAAGGCTAGAATGCATATTACATATTGTTGCATTATTATTGAATGCTACACTTGAAATTAGCAGGGAATAAATGTAGTTAAGGGGTTTGTCAAAATAATTATGTGAATGACACGATTATACACAACAAAATATATACTTCTGACACTTCAACGATCTATAAATTCGTTTCCATCCTTCCAAGCATATCACTTGTCACTGTTGCTTTTTAATTTAAACCTACATTGAAGGGCACCCCCTATATTCAGGCATCACTAGAGATAAAATTAACCAGAGTGAAATTTTGAGCATCAGAAATGTTCATGGTGTGATAGATACGCCATTGAATATACTTGCTCGCTTGGTTGTTCCACACTTGCTCACCTCTCCTTGACAATTCTATCCACAACTACAACTATGAAATTGCCTTTGGCAGGAAATATTGGCCTCCTTCCTACGCTTTGATATGACTTTATGAGTACTGAACAAGGTGTCTCATCATTTTAATCCCGTGGTGGATCCAATTTGGGAGCCTATGGATTATAGGTCCATGAATATCCACTTCTCTAGTCTTGATTGTGCAGTAATGGAACTCGCACATTACGAAGCTTCCACATTGAATAAAGATATAAGGTCTAAAGTGTTGATGGTACAATGTCAGCTTCATGTCTTTTAATGTGCAACAAAATCACTTCCGTGAGAAATTTCTCTTCCTAGCGCTACGTTTTAGGTAGAAATTTCTCTTCCTAGCCGTACTGTTTAGGTATATAAATCACTTCTGTGAGAAATTTCTCTTCCTCGCCTTACTTTTTAGGTATATCATGTCTTTTTGGGTTTGATGAATCGATAACAAAAGCAAGAAAGTCCATTTTTTATTAATTTGTTTTTCATAAAAAATTATTGATATAGTTAAAGACAATCCTTGGAAATTTCCAAGGCCCAGAAACACATAAGATTCTACCTCACCAAACATATTTTTAAAGGTTATTAAAACTTTTCCATGGACTTTCGATGCCTATTGTGTTAGCCCCGACAAGATCAGGGAAATACGAGAAAAAGTGTGAGCCCATGAAAGAAAAGTATGAATAGGCTTCAATTTGTGCCCCATCAAAGGCTAGAATGTAGATTACATACTGTGTCTTCTTATTGGTGTTCCTTGGAGAATTTTGAGCACTTTGGCTCGAACCGGACCCTGTTTAGGAAATCCCTCTACCGTGACTATGGTCCCTGACAAACTTGAAAAATCTCATGGCTCTCCTTTCCAAACACACGGTGCTTAGTCATGACATCAAACACAAAAGCATGTTTGCATGGAAGAAAAAAAAAACACAGACTCTATATATATATATATATATAGATATATATTCTCAACAAAAGGAATTACGTAGATGGTTTCTCAGAGCCTCTCACCTTTGTTCTACATTTGGATTGGCCACCCTCTGACATCTTGCCGATGGATTATAAAAAATAAAAATAAAAAATCGTGGACAGAAGAGGAATCTCATCCTTTGCTATGTCAACCTTCTAGAGGCTTCTAAAACATTTAAAATTACATAAAAACAAATAAAAACAAAGGTGTTTGTGTCCGCTGTTGTTCAAAATTGCCACGCTGCAGTTCCAGAATCGTTCGGAATCAAATTCGGTTTAAAAACAAATAAAAGCAAAAGTGTTTGTGTCCGCTGTTGTTCAAAATTGCCACACTGCACTTCCAGAATCGTTCGGAATCAAATTCAGTTGGGGGTGGAGGCGGAGGCGGAGGTGTCGGTGTCGATTTTCCTACCTCACCTTTTTTCAATGTCGTTATCATCATTCAAAAAATATTAGGTTTTTTTAGTTATGTTCTTTGTATTTTCAAAAGATGATTATAAGTTTAATTTTTGGGTTAAGAAATCGTGACACAGGAGTATCTAAGCTATCAAAATCTGAGCCACACCAATCAGTTGTTAATATCACTGTATTTTTGCCCAAAGAGAGTTGTCAAAATCACTTGAGGATCAGGGCCACACCAATAATTAACATGACTGTATTTTTGCCCAAAGAGTTTCGAACCTTCAAATCCAAATCGTGAAATGACTTAACAGTACACCCCATCACCATCTTTTCTATGGGCCGTGAGAAATAGTTTATTTGAAATAATTTAAAATAAAGGAATATTTTTAAATATATTAATATTTTTTTATTTTTTGTAAGCTGAGATGGGACTCTTTCTATTACTATATAGAAAATAAAACAGTACATAGTATCAAAACATATTAACTCGCCCTCATGGGGAAACCGAGTATTTTAGCCATCTAAAGTTTTTAATGGCCGACCAAAAATAGAAAGCCCAAAGTCTGATTATCCTTTCAAGATGAACTAAACAGTCCTGAGAATTCCTAATCCTACTGGTCTGCATAAAGTATTTTTCCTTATCTAGAACATGCAAAAAACTATATTTATCTAGACTATGTACTTTCATATACATATCTTTTCTCAGACATCTTCAGTTGCTGGTTTTCTCCTCCGTCTGCTCCCTGATGTTCTCCCTCCAATAGCTGCTGTAATTCATCCAGTTTCTTCTCTTGCCTCTCTAAAGCAATGTGGATGAACCTCAGTTCCCTACTCAATTCAGGGCCTCCCTGCGCCATTTCCACCATCTCAGTAGCAACTTGCTCTAATGCTTTTGCCAATAACCTTTTCATTACCCAGTAAATGTGGAGAGATTGCTTGAACAGAGACATTCTGCCTCTGGTGTTGCCTGGGTCATGCAGTAAGAATTCCCAATCCTCCATTTTTGCGTCAGATTGGCCTTGTAAAGACTCCTCCTCCAAATGCTGCATAATTCTTCTGACCTCTGGATTTGTATTCTGCTGATAGGCCCTCTCAGCCTGGTGAATTCTCTGCTCCATCGATCTCCTTGTTTTTTTGGCTGGTCCCGCTTCCTACTTCAAATTCTCGCCTTTGTCACCTTCATTCCTGCTCTGCCCCCGACCTCTCTTGCCGCCCGTATCCGTCCTGCTTCCCGCTCCCCTACCACTTCTTCTCTTGTCGTATCTTCTTACGCATTCCACCTGCGGTGCTGGCTGATCCTCTTTCGACTGCGGGTTGACCCAACCGCCTGTTGCTTTGCCCTGTGCTTTATACTTCCTGTTAGCTTCGCGACGGGGTTCTTCATCTTCAGAATCGTCCTCAATCTCAAAAATTTCTGCCGGGAGCTCCTCTTTCGCAGCAGCCTTACCTTTCCTGTCCCTGTTCTTGTCAGCTGCAATAGTCAGCTCCTCCGCCACCCTTGACCTCATCCTGGTTTCCATGCTATCTCCAATTATGTCACGGGGTATGTTCTGGTGCAGGATAAAAGTTTTCTTGTCTCGCTACTGTCCTAACCTCTGCACGCTGTATTGAAAAGAAACTAACCTGCTGCCTTCCCTTACTAGTCTGGGTACTTATTACCTTTCTGCCATCGATGTATGCCACCATATCGGTGATGCATTGCCGCCATTTATTATCTGGGATGTTGCCTCTCCTGGCCATCATTCCTTGTTTATCATTTACCGTTTGAAGTTCTGACATGCCGCTCCACCATCCTCTCCGATCACATGCATTAATTATTTCGCGGTGGGAGCGATCCTGTGATGCCTTCCACACACGCCGTCAGTGTACTGCACTGTGCGTTTTCATCATATCATTCCTCTGTCCATACTGACCTGCATTAATTAGCCGAGATCTCCAGTCCCACTCACCTATCCAACTCATTAGTCCTGGCATTCTCGCTCGTTGCCTGATCATGATCCTCATTAATAATCGTTGCCAAGTCTACCCAATCTCTGCTGGCTCGCACCGCTGTCCATTGGCTGTCTACAATGCTGCCTCGTCCTTTACAACCCCAATTCGCCAGGAAGTCGGTCGCGCGGTTCCTATTCCGCCTTACATGGTTAAATAATTTGTATTCTATCCTTTTTAGCAGACCCACTATCTCTTGGACAATTCCGGCAGTTCTCCAACTGCTGGTAATTCGTTCCCAATCTCTTCCATTGCTAAGTTTCTTCAATATTTCGATCGCGATCTGAGAGTCACCAACTATTTCCAAGTTTGTATAACCATTTATGATTGCGATTCTCAGCCCCTGGTGGATCGCCCAAAGTTCAGCCTCATTATTCGTCATTTCCCCGCCCCATTCAGCATAAATCCACCTTACCTTCTTCTGACTATCGCGAAATATGCCTCCGAAACCAGCATTGCCAGGATTCCCTTTCGATGCTCCATCAAAGTTTAATTTGATGAAGTTATCTCTGGGGTAGATAAATTTATCTTAATTTTGGGCTCACGCGCTATGCCTGATGTCCTGCTTATGATACACCATCTCATACTTTAAGTTTAAACTGTTCAGGATCATCTCCTCTATTTGATTAGCCTTCCAGTCCTCCACGTCCCATTTCTCCACCAAGATTGTTTCCCTCATTAGACTAACCGCTCGTCTCCATATAGTTTCCGAATCTTTTATTTTGTCCTGGAATATCCGACGGTTCCTTTCTTTCCATATCATCCATAGCACGAAGCCTGCAATAAGATCCCAAGCTCTGCTAACAACTTTACATTGGAATTTCTCCTTGTTCCATTGGAAAATTATTGCGTTAATGTCTCTGGGAACTATCTCAGATTTGCCGAATATCTTTCTTGTATCCATCCATAATTTCTTAGTGAACGAACAATTAATTAGGAGGTGATTTCGGGTCTCCTCTTCGTTTTTACAGAGACAACATCTTGAGGGTCCACTGAAGCCTTTTTTTTGAATTCTGTCCCAAGTTAGGATCTTGTTCTTAGCTGCAAGCCATATGAATAGGGAAACTTTCGGCCACCAGTTTCTTCCCCAAATAATTTTCCATTCGAGATTCTCCTCATTTATAGCCTGTGTGTCCGCTAAGTAGTATGCCTCTTTGACGGTGAAAGATCCTTTCATGGAGTTTCCCCATCTAAGAATGTCCCTTCCTGTTCGAGCTCTAATTTTCCTGGAATCCACCTCTTTCATATAAGCTTCTTGTTGCTCTTGATTTAGCTCGCAGTCCCATTCAATTGGTTCTATCCATTTTCTCCAGATTCCATCCAATTCATTATCTTTCCAATAGTCTTTGACACATTTTCGATTTCCCCCTATTCTTTCCTATAGCTGTTGGACCGTCTGAATTCTGTTCATTTTTTCCTTCTGCTGCCATTTTTCATCCCAGAAGTTGGCTTCCTCACCTCCTCGAATTTCCCAGAATGTATGGTTTTCTACTATATCTCTGTTCTGTCGAGCTAGATCCCAGATTGTTGAACCCTTGGGGGTTTCTCTCTGTCTCAAAATGTCCACTGTTGTGTCTGGCATATTGTATTTGAGTCTCCAAATGGCTTTCCACAGGTCATTACCCTCTCTTAACCATCGCCACCAGAGCTTCGCTCCTAACACTTTGTTGAGTTTTTCCGAGTCGCGTAAACCCAATCCTCCTTTTTCCTTCCTCTCTGTTAGGTGTTTCCAAGAAACTAGGGCCCATTTTTTCTGTTGATTCGCCCCTCCCCAGATAAATTTTCTCATGATCTCTCTAATCTTTGAACAGACTCCTAAAGGAGCCGCCATTATCGACAGAGGATATATGGGAATAGCTTGGAGGACTGATTTCGCCAGCACTACCCTTCCTGCCATGTTTAAAGTTCTAAAAGCCCACTTCGCTACTCTGTTTCTCAATTTGTCCAAAACTCCTTGCCAATTTTTCAATTTTTTGGATGTGAAGTCCAGTAAATTCCCCAGGTATTTCGTAGGCAGCTCTCCTCATTTAAAGCCCATCAGTCTTGTAAGATGAGTTTTAATCTGTTCCATAGTGTTAAATATAAATACACAGGATTTGTCTCTATTAATTTCCAGTCCGGAGGCTTCAGCGAATAAGTCCAAAATCCTCTTCAGCTGTCTCACTTCTTTTACAGTTGGTTCCCCAAATAACATAATATCGTCAACGAATTGCTGATGGGTTAAGGGCAGATCATTACCCCATAGCTTCAAGCCCTTGATTTTGTTCGCTGCTCGTTCTTTTTTAATATATCTACCAAGGCCCTCTGCTGCCAATATGAAAAGAAACGGAGATAATGGGTCTCCCTGTCTAATTCCTCTAGACGCATTAAAAGTTTTTGAGGGGGTTCCATTAACAAGTATGGAGAAGTTTGGAGTTGTAATTAGACTATGAATCCATTTTACCCATCTCTTACTGAAGCCAAAACTTTCCAGGACTTCTTCCAAGTATTTCCAATTCAGTCTATCATATGCTTTCGACAGATCTAATTTAATCATCATGCCCTTTTGTTTTTTCATTTTTAATGAGTGGATAACCTCTTGGGTTACTACTAGACCATCTAGGATTTGTCTACCTTCTACAAAACCCGTTTGTTCAGTAGATATTAACTTGTCCAACAGGGGTTTCAATCTTTTGGCGATCAAGGTTGTTATTATCTTGTAAATAACATTACACAATGCTATGGGTCTAAAACCCTTGGCATCTTCTAAATTATCATTCTTAGGAATCAAAGCATAGAATGTAGAGTTAATGGCAGGCCATACCTTCTGATTCATCCGAGATTCTTCTATCAATTCTAGGATTTCTCTTCCCAGAAAATGCCATCCCGCTTGGTAGAATTCGATCGTGAAACCATCTGGACCTGGAGCTGTACCTTTTTTCATGGATTTTACTACTTCTTCTATCTCCTCTAAGTTGGCAGCTCTCATCAGAGCGTTATTTTGGTCTTCTGTAACTAATCGTGGAATGGCCGAGCATATTTCCTTTATTGCTTCCGATCTGTCCACTAGAGGCTCAGCTAGGATATCTTTGTGATGTTCCACCAGCACTTGCTCAACTACTCTTTCGCCATTCTGGTCTTTGATGGATAATATCCTGTTTCTTTGTCTGTGTTGAATCATTGCCTGATGGAAGAATTTTGTGTTCCTTTCCCCTTCCCTTAACCATTTTATTCTTGACTTCTGCCTCCATAGAATTTCTTCTTGCTTTCGCCTTTCCTCTAGTTTTCCAAGAATTATCCCTTCTTCTCTAATGCTCTCCTCTGTCCTGCCTTCTGTTATTATCTTTTGTTGCAGTGATTCCATTTCTCCCTCTAGTTTTTGTTTGTCCTCCATAATGTTACCAAATTCCTCCTTATTCCATTTCTTGATTCTCCCTTTCAACTCTTTATGTTTCAGTTGGAATGTATGCATCTTACCGTGGGAAGTAATTGATCTGCCACAAAATATCAGGAATCACTCATCTACCAATCTACTTTTGAAGAGAGGTTCAAAAGTATGTATTTAATTTAAACGGATGGTCAACCTATTATATAAAATAGATTTTTAACATTTAATTTATTTTAATTTGAAGTTTATACTAAATTTAAAATAACCAATTAATTAAAGTATAAAATTTTAAAATTTATGTATTATTTAAATATTAATATATTTAAATAATACATAAATTTTAAAATTTTATACTTTAATTAATTGGTTATTTTAAATTTAGTATAAACTTCAAATTAAAATAAATTAAAGGTTAAAAATCTATTTTATATAATAGGTTGACCATCCGTTTAAATTAAATACATACTTTTGAACCTCTCTTCAAAAGTAGATTGGTAGATGAGTGATTCCTGATATTTTGTGGCAGATCAATTACTTCTCACGGTAATTTGGGCAAGATTTTGCATAAAAAAAGGATAAGAATAAGATGTAAATAAATATACTTACCAATAGTTACTTCCCACTATTATTTATATAGGAGTAAAATTGTAAATATGTATGCCAAATCAAGGCTATATAATTTGCTTTGCCTATCAACAAATATTAATTTAAAATTGACCAATGCAAGTTAAAATGTTTTATGCAATTTGTTTTTAGAGCATAATTATAACTTATAAGCACTAAAATGTCTTACAACACTTATTTTAAATAAATTATTAATTTTCCTTTCAATACACTTACGTTAACCATATTCAAATTTTAACCTCTCCTTTGATGTTCTCTTCTTCTACTTCCAAAGTATATTTGTCTACTTCTAAAGTAAAGTACCCTCAATCCACACAAAATTTTAATACTCAAATAAATATATTAAAATCAAATAGTTATATTTTTAACCCTTATTACGAAACTTCCACATTGAATAAAGATATAAGGTGTTGATTGTACAATGTGAGCTTCATATCTTTTAATGTGCAACAAAATCACTTCCGTTAGAAATTTCTCTTCTTAACCTTACTTTTTAGGTAGAAATTTCTCTTCCTCCCCTTACTTTTTAGGTATCATGTATTTTTGGGTTTGACGAATCGATAGCAAAAGCAAGAAAGTCCATTTTTATTAATTTTCTTTTTATAAAAAATTCTACCTCACCAAACCTATTTCTAAAGGTTATTAGAAATTTTCCATGGATTTTCGATGATTATTGTGTCCAATCAATTTAGCCCTGATAAGATCAGGATATACGACAAAAACATAAATTGTCAGCCCATGAAGTAAAAGTATGAATAGATTTGAGTTTGTGCCCCATCAAAGGCTAGAATATAGATTACATAATGTTGCATTGCCATCGAATGCTACACTAGAAATTAGCAGGGAATAAATGTAGTTAAAGGGTTTGTCGAAATAATTATGTAAATGTCAGGAATATACACAACAGAATATGCCGAGTCCTCAGGAATCCATAAATTTGTTTCAATCCTTCCAAGCATACCACTTGTCACTCTTGGTTTTTAATTTAAGCTTGCATTGAAGGGCACCGCCTGTATCCATGCATCATCAGAGATAAAAACCACATCACCAGGGATAAAATTAACCACAGTGAAATTTTGAGCATCAGAAATGTTCATGGTGTGATAGCCAGGCCATTGAACTCGCCCTGCAGTTCCTGCCCCTCGTCCCCAATTCATAAATTCGCCATAATACAGTGTGGTCAAGCCAAAGCCCCCAGACCATTCTAGCCAACCTGCAGGATCGACGACATCATCGATATATGATTTCATATAAATTGTGCGAGAGTACTGTTTCCATGGCCTCCCCAAGAATGTTTGGAAAGACGTGTTTACCGGAGCCAGATCAAGCGCAGCAGAGACGGTGCAATTTTGAATAGAGATTCTAGTGTTTTGATTGGGATAATATTTTTTTTTGATGTGGAAGGCCCACACTACATGTTTTTTCTAATATTGGAATATGTGCTTTTCCACTCAGGTTATTACTTTGCTTTTATTAATTTTTATTATATGGATTTTGACAAGAAGTTTACATCTGCACTGAAATTCTATGACAATGCCACTCCCAAAGTTTACACTGAAATTCTATCACAATGCCACCCCAAAGTTTATAGTGCAGTGGAAAATGTAGTTACACAACAAGGTATCTCTCGCTGTTCAAGTGACAATAAATACCATTTGTAAACAAAAATAATCGCATTGTAATTTTTTTGTTGTAGATGGGTAGATGGGTGATTCTTCATATACTTACCAAGAATTAATTCCTACCATGATTTATGTAGGAGTAAAATGTAAATCTGTAAACATTTTAATTTAGTAGTGCCGCAAATCAAAACTATAGGATTTGATTTGTCTATCAACTACTAGTAATTTAACATTGACCAATACAAATTATAATGTTTATTCAATTTTTTTTAGAACATAATTCTAACTTGAGTAGTAAGCACTAAAATAAATGTCAATAAATGTCACTTTGCTTTTCCAAATCCTTAGCCATTGTCTTTGCCAATTTCCATAGCCATAATAATAGGATGTTTTTCCCAACATTCAGCTTGGAATATGTATCTTGTGACCATGGTTATTACTTTGTCTTTATTAACTTTTATTACATTGATTTTTTGACCACGACTTTACACTTGCACTGGAATTCTATGGCAATGCCCGCCTCAAAGTTTATACTGAAATTCTATGACAATGTCGGCCCCAAAGTCCGCCTCAAAGTTTATAGCAGTAGAAAATGTAGTTACACAACAATGTATCTCTGGATGTTCAAGTGACAATAAATTCCATTTCTAAACGAAAATAATTGCCTTGAATTTTTTTGTTGCAATAGATATATTGGTAGATGGGTGATTCCTCATATATTTATCCAGAATTACTTCCCATCATTATTTATGTAAGAGTAAAATTGTAAATCTTTAAACATTTCAATTTAGTGCATGCCAAATCAATGCTATAGGATTTAATTTGCCTATCAACTACTATAAAGTTAACATTGACCAATACAAATTATAATATTTATGCACATTTTTTTAGAACATAATTCTAACTTGAGTAGTAAGCACTGAAATAACCTACAACACTTATTTTAAATAAATTATTAATTTTCCACTCAATACATTTACATTAATTATATTTAAATTTTAACCTTTTCTACTTTGATATTCCCTTCTCCTACATCTAAAATAATAATACTATTATTGTAATGATTATTAATACACAATCCACTCAAAATTTTAATAGTCAAATAAATATATTAAAATCACATAGTTATATTTTTAACCCTTATTACAAAGCTTCCACGTTGAATAAAGATATAAGGTATAAGGTGTTGATGGTACAATGTGACCTTAATGTTTTTAATGTGCAACAATATCACTGAGAAATTTTGCTGCCTAGCCTTACTTTTTAGGTCGAAATTTTCTTCTTAGCCTTACTTTTTAGGTCGAAAATTTTCTTCTTAGCCTTACTTTTTAGGTATATCATGTCTTTTTCGTTTGATGAATGGACACAATCCACTCAAAATTTTAATAGTCAAATAAATATATTAAAATAAAATAGCTATATTTTTATAGCATCACTTCCGTGAGAAAATTCTCTGTCTAGCATTACTTTTTAGGTAGGAATTTCTCTTCCAAATCTTACTTTTTAGGTATATCGTGTCCTTAAAAGTCTGAGACCCTCCTGGGACGCTTATAGGAGACTTAGCCCATAAGAATCAGGTCGACGGGCTGAGCAAGGTGGTACCATTCACTTGTCATCGTCAAAATTTCGAGTGGTCCCAAATTTTTTTTTTTTCACAGTAATGACAAGTGCACCGAATCTGTGCATGGTACAAACCAGAGCTCAAGCTATGGCCAATGAGAAGATAGACACCCTTGAAAAAAAGTTGGAGGAATTAACGAAGCAAATCCAGTCCTTAAATGACACAATCACAAAGGGCAAGTCGAGGGTACAATCGGAGGCATATGCTTTTAATGAAAACCATGAGGGCGAATCTAGCCATTCTCTCCACTTCTATGGAAACCACCAACAGTCCCATCCTTGACCACCCAAGCTGGACATGTATAAATTTGATGGCTCTCATCCGACCATATGGCTATCACAAATGGAGCAATATTTCACATTGAATCACATCAGAGATGACGAGACTAAGCTAAGTGTGGGAAGCCTTTACTTGGACCAAGAAAGATGGCAATGGTGGCAGTGGCATCAATGATGCTATGCAAGGCCAATGACTTGGCAGATATTCTCAAAAGTCCTTTCTGATCATTTTGACCATAAATCTAACTTTTTGGGTTGTCTTACTAAGCTCCGACAGACACGCACAGTGCAAGAATATATTAAAGCGTTTGAAGCATTATCCTTCCGCACAGGAGGTCTAGCAGATGAATTCTACTTGGAATGTTTTATCAGTGGTCTCAAAGATGCCATACAATCCCACGTCTGGATGCACCACCCATTCACATGGCTGGCAACGTGCACGACAGCTCGTGAAGTAGAATGCGTGTTAGTGGCCCAGTCGACTCGTCCAAATTTCATAGCCAAGGGACGCCCCACCTAGGCTTCGAGCACTACCCAAACACTTAAGGTTCAAAAGGTGTCACCAGCGGAAATGGCGGAAAGAAGAAAGCAAGGATTGTGTTACTACTGTGATGACAAATACTCCCCGGGGCATAAATGCAAGGAACCCAAATTCTTTCAAATTGATGCTACTGATCACAGTTCATCTGAGGAAGCTCCACCATTTGAGGGACCAGAGGAGGAAGATGAGGACAACCAGCAGGACAATGAGCTCCCAGCTACACCAGAAGAACCAATTATCTCGCTCCATGCTTTGGCAGGCATTTCTTCTCCCCAAACTCTCAAAATCAGAGGTTTTATTAAACATCGCCCTGTAGTAGTCTTGATTGATAGTGGCAGTACGCATAACTTTATCCATCAAAGGGTCGTTGAAGCAGTGCATTGTTTTGTCAGAGTAGTCTCTAATTTCCAGGTCTAGATTGCTGATGGGGGGACAATGAAATGTGACGGCCGTTGTGAAAATGTCAAACTTCAGATGGGGGATTATCACCTAAAGACCCACATGTTTGCCATCAACATGGGTGGGTGTGACATTGTCTTGGGTGTTGAATGGCTCCGCACACTCGACCCAATCACAATGGATTTCCAGGAGTTATATATGAGCTTTAAGCAGAATGACCACATGCATACCCTCCGCGGACTCCAAGCAGGTGCTCCTTCTATCATCAGCTCGCATAGGATGGAAAAGTTGTTAAAAAAGGGCCACCATGGAGTTATAGCCCAATTTAATGCCATCCAGGCCTTCGAGCCCACTTCTCTTCATATTCATCCTGAGATGCAACAGGTCTTAAATAACCATCTGCAGGTCTTTGACAAGCCTCATGAGCTTCCACCCTCGAGAGGGGAACATGATCATAACATTAATTTGGTCCCAGGGGCACAACCACCAAATGTGCGCCCATATAGATATCCTTTCGCCCAAAAGAATGAAATTGAAAAAATCATCAAGGAGCTTCTGGAAGCCGGTGTCATTCGTCCTAGCATTAATCCGTATTCATCGCCTGTGGTCATGGTGCTAAAGAAATATGGGGAATGGCGTATGTGTCCAGACTTCAGAGCCCTCAACAAGCTGACGGTCAAAGATAAATTTCCCATCCCGGTTGTTGATGATTTGCTGGATGAACTAAATGGAGCTCAATTCTTTACTAAGCTCAACCTTTGCTCGGGCTATCACCAAATTTGCATGAAAGAAGTAGACATTCCAAAGACTGCTTTCCGAACTCATGAAGGCCATTATGAATTCTTGGTCATGCCATTTGGTCTCTGTAATACCCCATCCACTTTTCATAGCCTCATGAATCACCTGCTCAAACCATATCTCAGAAAATTTGTCCTTGTTTTCTTTGATGACATCCTCATCTACAGCCTCACCTGGTAAAAACATCTTTAGCATGTAGACCTGCTCTTGCAACTGCTCCGAAAGCATAAATTATTTGTCAAATTGTCCAAGTGCTCTTTTGGCATGAAAGAAGTTGAGTATTTGGGCCACATTGTGGGGTGTGAAGGTGTCAGGGTGGATCCCAAAAGATCCAGGCAATGCAGGATTGGACCCAACCAAAGACCTTGAAGATTTTGAGAGGATTTTTGGGTCTCACTGGATACTATCACAAATTTGTCCGCAATTATGGTTGCATTGCTAGACCCCTCACTCACATTCTCAAGAAAAATTCATTCCTCTGGAATGATGAAGTGCAACAGGCATTTATAGCTCTCAAACATGCCATGTGTTCCACTCCCATATTGGCAGTACTCGACTTCACCAAATCTTTTGTGATTGAATGTGATGCTTCAGGTACAGGTATTGGGGCTATCTTAATGCAGGAAGGTTGACCCTTGGCCTTCACTAACCAACAACTAAGTGGGACAAATTTGGGACAATCTACCTATGAGAAGAAGATGATGGCCATCTTACATGTAATGGATACCTGGCGACCATACTTATTGGGGTGGCATTTCCAAATCCACACAGACCATCAAAGCCTTAAATATTTTTTGGAGCAACGCCTATCCTTGCCACAAAAAAATAAATGGCTAGCCAAAATGTTGGGATATAATTATGAGATAATTTACAAGAAAGGGCGTGAAAATGTCGTAGCGGATGCTTTATCACACCAATTTGAGGAGGAAAGCACCCTGCTAGCAATCTCTCTTCCCATTCTAGAGTGGATTGAAGAGGCTCGCAAGGAATGGTTTTCACATCCTTCGCTCTCCCAACTCATTAATAAATTGCAGGCAGATCCAAATTCCACAACGGGCTACTCTTGGTAGGATGAGATTCTTCGCTACAAGGACAAAGTAGTGATATCACCAACATCCACCCTCAAAAGTCGCATTTTGGCAGAGTTGCACTCATCTCCCACTGTAGGCCATTCAGGCTTTCAAAAGACTTATGCTCGCACTCGGCGTTCATTCTTTTGGACATGCATGAAAAAGGACATTCTTACTTTTGTAGATAAATGTGATGTGTGTCAATGCCACAAAGGAGAAACAGTAAAATCCCTAGGCACTTTACAACCATTTCCCATCCCTGCCTCAATCTAGATGGAGGTTTCTATGGATTTCATTACTAGTCTTCCGAAGTCAGGCAACAAGTCAGTCATCATGGTGGTTGTGGACAGACTTTCTAAGTATGCTCATTTTTGCACCCTACCCCACCCTTTTACACCCGCTTTGGTGGCTCAATCTTTCATGGACCAGATCTTCAAATTGCATGGCATGCCCACTTCCATTGTGTCTGATCGTGACTCGATCTTCACCAGTAACTTTTGGCAGGAACTCTTCAGGCTACAACGTACCCAACTACAACTCAGTACTTCCTATCATCCCAAAACTGATGGTCAAACTGAAGTAATCGACAAATGTCTGGAGACCTACCTCAAGTGTTTCACCTCAGAAAAGAAACATCTATGGGTACAGTGGTTACCTCTAGCCGAATGGTGGTATAATACTAACTATCATGCCACCACCAAGATGACTCCATATGAAGCAGTTTATGGTCAACTCCTACAGAATCGTGCAACCATGCTTGCCTACCTCAAATATAATCTCCATCAAGCTCAAAATCGCATGAAGCAACAGGCAGACCAACATCGTTCAGAGTGCACATTTCAAGAAGGGGATCAGGTATTCTTGAGGCTGCAACCATATAAGCAAACATCACTCAAAGACAAGGGTTTTCAAAAATTATCTCCAAAATTATATGAACCGTATCAAATACTTCAGCACATCGGAGAAGTAGCCTACAAGCTAGCCTTGCCAACCACTGCAAAAATCCATCCAGTCTTCCATGTCTCATGCCTCAAGAAAGTGGTTGGGAACAATTGCAGAATTCAAACTAGTCTACCGAAACTGGAGGAAGAAGTTTCAATCTGGCTCCAACTTGAACAGGTTCTTGACACTCAAGAATGACACCTGCGCGACTGCACGATCAAGGAAGTCCCCGTCAAGTGGAAAGACACCTCTCCAGAAGATGCAACCTGGGAACCAGCCACTGTTTTTCAGCAGTGTCCGTAGCTTCAGCCTTGAGGACAAGGCTATTTTTATGGGGGAGGGCATGTTACGGTCCAACCCTAACCCCCTTATTTATGTAATAGGGTTGAGTCATAGTTATAGTTAGTTAAAGAGTCAATAAAGCCCATATTAATAATTGTAAGTGGCTGACCCGCATTTAAAGAAGGGACCACAGTTAGTTGCAAATGGGCCATGGTATTAGATAGATGGTATTAATAAGAACCATGGTACTGACCCATGGTATTGCATGTATGAATCCTATAGAAAGGATAGAGACTCCCCATTGAGGAGCATCGTGTCTTATTTTGCAATCGAGCCCTTCTCTATTGGAGGTTGCCCCCTCGAAGAGGCAAGTGAACGTTGCTTTCCTTTCTGAATAATAAAATACATGCTATTATTTCTCATTGTTATGTGTTCTTGGTTATATTTCTTCCCATATTTGGTATTCTAGTATCTTCTCACAGGTTAAGAGCATAACATAGGTTATCTCTGAGAAGAGATGTGGCGGATACATGCCTCTGAACTGTCTTAGAATGAGGCTCGAAGGCCTATTTATTGTTGAGAAATAATGGAAGACCCTAAACATCCAAAAGCCTAACCCTAGGAGATGAAGCGCCAAACTATGGGCCCCGTTTTGGGTAAAGTGGTACATCAACTTCCCGGGGTCATAACTTTTGCATATGATCTCCGTTTGACGTGCACAATACCTCATTAGAAAGATCTATCCGAGGACTACAACTTTGGGAAGAGAAACATTGATCCATCGCCCCATGTTGCTCCTAGTTTTCCCAAAAAACGTCGTTTAGGGCCTCAAAATGGCTCCGGAAGTTTAGGACCCGAAAAACTGCTAAAAATAGTAAACTGTGCTACAATTAAGGAAACTGAAAAACTGAAAGAAACAATGGTGGGGGTCTAAGTGGAATTGGTGGGTGGCCACAAATATCCACCTGGATCACTCAATTCGGTCACCGCTCTCCCGTTCCTTGTGACTTGCTCTCTAAAATATAGAAAGAGCAAGTTTCACTGATTTAGTTTATTTTTTTCTTAAATTTATTAATTTTAAGATTAAAATAAATTTAATTATTTTTTGTTTTTTAAAGTATTTTCCATTTGTGAGACTAATCTATGATTTAAGAAAGTATGACTCAATTGTAATACAAACCACATTCATCTTCCACACCAACACTTAACAATGTGAATTTTTTTGGTATTTCTTTCATATGTTTCTGAACATGAACTTACAAAATAAAACCTTAAAACTCATAACCCTCACGAAATTTCACCTAAATCTAATGTACTAAATCAAACACAACACAAATTTATTGATTATTATTTATATAAAAAATATATAGTGGTTTAAATCTTTTAATACCTACAATGATCACTAATGAATCTTGTAAACAACCATAGTCGGTCATTCAAAACTTTCAAGGATAGGTTGCTCTTTATGAAATTCCATGGATGATAGGTAAAATATATGCTTCAATCATCATACTAATATAAATGATGACGATGCTGGAAGAGGCAAAGATGTTGAAATAATATTCTCTGACTATGTGCAATTGTTTTAGTTTAATATAGTACATCTTATATGAAAACATGGAAGATTCATTGAGGCACTCGCTATCGAAGTACGGAAAAATGAAAATTGGAAATGGCAATGCCAACAAATGAAAATTGGAAAGACAAGGATAACTCCACGATCCATACAATGTATGGAGATAAAATATCATCTAACTATAGTTGGGCATTAGAACATGTTACTATTTTATATAAATACTTATTTTGTAGTATCTCATGTGAAATGATTATCAAAAATATCGGCTATGATACTTTGTATGTTACTATTTTATATAAACAATTATTTTGTAGTATGGCATGTGAAATCATTGTCCAGAATATCGACTATAATACTTTATCTTACCTATAGAATGCAATTGTAATAGCTCCCATAGAGCCTTCTTTCCCACATTAAGGGGACAAGAAAATCCATTAGAAATATGTTTACTACACTTCCGAGTTTCTAGGTATTTGGTTGTGTATTTATATAAGGAGGTGGACTTGCACTAAAATTCTAAGACAAGGTCTACCCCAAAGTTTATAGTGCAGTAGAAAATGTAGTTACACAACTTGCTATAACACCCTCCTCCCACATCTACCCAATTAACCATCCCATTGTAGTAAACATGTGACGAAGAGTTACTATGATATCATTCTACTCCCCATTTAACAGTTAAGGAAGTGGAACCGATGGAACATAGACAACCAGACCTTCTACACATGCAACAGAACCCATGAAGCCATCTAACCCATCCAAGTGACCAACCCCTGAGAAAAACTGATATTTTGCTGCCTTAAAGCCCCAGTCACTCCCTTGACATCGGCATGCATGCGACTAGGACCCTCCAATCACACCCAGAGCAAGGCATGTGTGTGACTGGGGACTTTTCCAGGTAGTTATGTGCTAGCGAGTCCAGATTCTATGCCACATTTTCAGGGCCAGGACTCAGGCCATTGTCCAGAACTTCATGAAACTTCCAAAAAAGAAAGTTAACATCAAAACAATGATAACAATGAAAATACTTGAATAAGCACTTGACTAGACCCCTACTAGCCATGACAGGCATTTCGTCAAACATGTCAAAAATATGCTTTCTACAGGTTTAAACAATAGATCTGAGCATATGGGTCTCATACCTATCTGAGAATCACTAAGAAGCATTTATGCCTCATCAGAATAATTGAATTACCGTCTATTAAGCCATATATTCATTGTAAATTCAGTGATTAACCAAAACATGATGAGAGTCGTACACTATTACTGTCATAAAATTCATTCATAACCAACATATAACCAACTGAAATATCAAGGATATAACAACCATATAAGCCACACATACAAAAGTATATTTACCCATAAAATACCAAGGAGAAAGAGAGCTCTTATTGATGAATGAAAATGCCAACCATGTTCGAGACTTCCACATTCCACCAGACCATAGATTGGTTGAACCAAGTCTCTCTTCATCCAATCACCCTCATGCCATATTCCAAGCATGAATGTGGGTTTTCATAGAACAAATCCATCAAAATTAAACCAGGGTTTCCAAAGGCCAAACCACCCTAACCATCAACGAGTGATTCCACCTCACAGTTAAACATCACTAACCATCACCATATTGGTCTCTACCCAAGCTGTCTAGGGCTCCAGAGTGTTTGTTCCAACCAAGGCTCCAAGACTAATAACTCAACCCACAGTTGTTGTCGGGCTCTAGAGCATTTGTCCAACTAAGGCTCCAAGGCTAGAATCTCAACCCACTAAGGGGTGCAGATCGTTTGTCCAAACAAGGCTCCAAGACTAATAACTCAACCCAAGTTGTTACAGGGCTCCAGATCATTTGTCCAACCAAGGCTCCAGGAACTAATAACTCAACCCATAGCCAAAGGAATATGATAACCAACTAGAAAGAAGAAGGGAAAGATTACCACAACACCATGGCTTTCCAAGAAATGGCAAGGCTAGGCAAAACCCTTGTCAATCCAAGCAATCCTCCATGTCAATGATAGATCATGACCAAGAAACCACATGTATAGGCCATGCATGCCAAAACTAGTCAGGAAAGCATACATACAACTCGGTACCTACAAGCAAAACTCATTGTAGTTGTTGATCCCAATGTTCTCTTACACGTTTCTTCTCATTCTTTGCCTTCTTGCTCCAAATCCCAAGTATGCTGCACTCCTCCAGGAGTGCTCCAGGAAAGCTCTAAGTGTTTAAGAGTATGAGAGAGAGAGATAATATAATGAGAGCTCCAAAACTAAACGAATCAAAAGCCATGAATTGATGCTCAGAAGCCTTTTTATTAATGAGGCCTCTATTTTCTTCATTTTCCATTATTTTCCTTCATTTTCCTCCTCACATGCAACCTGTGACTTTTCACCTTCATTTTCTCCTAATTTCCATTATCTTCATAAATAAATGTCAATAAATGTCGCTTTGTCTTTACAAAGCCTTAGCCATTTTCTTTGTCAATTTCCATAGTCATAATAAACCGAATGAACACCCACACTAGAATGTTTTTCACAAAATTTATCTTGGAATACGTGTCCCGTGACCATGGTTATTATTTTTCTTTTATTAACTTTTATTACATGGATTTTTACCATGGCTTTACACTTGCACTGAAATTCTATGACAAGGCTTGCCCCAAAGTTCATAGTGCAGTGGAAAATGTAGTTACATAACAATGTATCCCTCGGTGTTCAAGTGACAATAAATTCCATTTCTAGACAAAAGTAATTGCCTTGCAATTTTTTGTTACAATAGGTAGATTGGTGGATAGGTGATTCCTATATTTTGTGGCATATAAATTACTTCCCACCAATATTTAAGCAAGTTTTTGCATAAAAAAATTATAGGAATAAGATGTAAATAAATATACTTACCAAGAGTTACTTCCCACTATTATTTATATAGGGGTAAAATTGTAAATATGTAAACATTTCAATTTAGTAGTCTGTGCCAAATCAATACTATAGGATTTGATTTGCCTATCAACTACTATTATTAATTTAACATTGACCAATACAAATTATAATGTTTTATGCAAAAAAAAATTTAGAACATAATTCTAACTTGAATAATAAACACTAAAACTTAAATAGTAGACACTAAAATACCCTACTACACTTCTTTTAAATAAATTATTAATTTTTTATTCAATACATTTACATTAACTATATTCAAATTTTGGCTTTGATCATCCTTCTTCTCTTCCTAGGTATGCAATTTTCTTCCTAGTATGCAATTTAATAATAGTAATGATTATTAATACACAATCCACTCAAAACTTTAATAGTAAAAAAATATATTAAGAAGCTTCCACATTGAATAAAGATATAAGGTCTAAAGTGTTATGGTACAATGTGAGCTTCATGTCTTTATATGTGCAACAAAATCACTTCCGTGAGAAATTTCTCTTCCTAGCCCTACGTTTTAGGTAGAAATTTCTCTTCATAGCCTTACTGTTTAGGTATATAAATCACTTCCGTGAGAAATTTCTCTTCCTAGACTTACTTTTTAGGTAGGAATTTCTCTTCATAGCCTTACTGTTTAGGTATATAAATCACTTCGGTGAGAAATTTCTCTTCCTAGACTTACTTTTTAGGTAGAAATTTCTCTTCATCGCGTTACTTTTTAGGTATATCATGTCTTTTTGGGTTTGATGAATCGATAGCAAAAACAAGAAAGTCCATTTTTTATTAATTTGTTTTTTTTATATATATATGGTTAAAGACCATCCTTTGAAATTTCCAAGGCCCGGAAACACATAAGATTCTACCTCACCAAACATATTTTTAAAGGTTATTAAAAGTTTTCCATGGATTTTCGATCATTATTGTGTCCAATCAGTTTAGCCCTGACAAGATCACGGAAATACGATAAAAAGTGTGAGCCCATGAAAGAAAATTATGAATAGACTTCAATTTGTGCCCCATGAAAGGCTAGAATGCAGATTACATACTGTGTCTTCTTATTGATGGTCCTTGGAGAATTTTGTAGCACCTAGCACCTTGGTGTTGGAATATTAATTCCAACTGCCGTGCAGCGTTGTCGGAAGCTGCCTGTAAACAGCAACTGCAAAGCCATTGAAGAAAACCACGAAGACTTCTTCGCACCGTTTTTTGCGATAAGTGGTATTTCCTGAAGGGCCTCCGACACAATCCGCTCCAGCCACGCGTCCACTGTACAAACACAAAACTGCCCATCTCCCGGACATTAAACTTCGATTAAGTTGTGTCGCTGAAGGATGCGAAATGCGTCCGATTTGGTCAACGCACATGGATCCGCCCAACCTGCCAGAACGTTATTTTTACTTTTATCACCGGTTTCATTTAATGCATTTATTGAATTGTCATAGTTTTAGGTAAAAGCTTTAAAGTTTTTCATACGGCATGTATTTTTTTTTTGTTGTTAACCCATATGGAGTGTATGCGTTGACTTGTATTGTATTGCACACGGGGATGAAAAAAAGCAGAGCACTGCAGTGCGAAAGAGTATGTATTATGTATTGTAACAAGGGATGAAGAGATGTTTTTGTAGCAGCAGATAAAGACCAGGAGATGCACAGAAGTGTAAACCTTGACCTTGTGTAATGAAGTGAAAAGGGCAGCACAGAAGTGTAAAAAGAAAAAGGGGTTTTGCAGCAGCGAGAATGAAGAACCTGAGGTTTGCACAGCAGTGCAAGGTCGAAGATTTGTAATGAAAGAAAGGGGGAACGCATATGTATATGCAATTTTTATGTTATGAGTTAACTATTGTGTGATGCAAGGCATATAACGCACAACAGTGCGAAACATAAAAAAAAGGGTTTGAAATGTAATGGCTGTTGGTTTCTCAAACGAAGGGAAGCAAGAGCGAATGAAGAATCACTGTGTGAGTTTTATTTTTGAGATTGAAATGTAATGTAAGAAATTTTTATAGCATATGTAAGAATTTTTTTTACAGTTGTAAATGTAAAAGCTTTTTTTACAGCAATAAATGTGAAAGAAGATTTTACACCGCAGTGTAAAAATCATTTGTAAAAGAGGCAGAGTATTTTGTTTTTGCTGAAAGTTTTTGGTGAATCCCTCTGTGAGAGAGAGGAAGAAAATTGTATTAGGCAGCTTATAAATTAATACAAGTTTATTTCCGCTGAGAAACTCTGCTTTGTTCAGAATTTTTTTTTAAGCTTCTCTGTGCAAAAGATCCTGTGGCAGAAACAGAGTATTTCCTCTGTTCAATATTTGTTTGAAATTACCAGAAATTTCCAACATTTGACTCGAACCGGACCCTGTTTGAGAAATCCCTCTACCGTGACTATGGTCCCTGACAAACTTGAAAAATCTCATGGCTCTCCTTTCCCAACAGACGGTGCTTAGTCATGACATCAAACACAAAAACATGGTTGCATGGAAGTAAAGAAAAACAGAATATATATATATATATATATATATATATATATATATTCGAAACAAAAGGAATTACGTAGATGGTTTCTCATAGCCTCTCACCTTGGTTCTACATTTGGATTGGCCACCCTCTGACATTGCCGATGGATTATAAAAAATAAAAATAGAAAACCGTGGACAGAAGAGGAATCTCATCCTCTGCCATGTCAACCTTCTAGAGGCTTCTAAAACATTTAAAATTACATAAAAACAAAGGTTTTTGTGTCCGCTGTTCAAAATTGCCACGTTGTAGTTCTAGAATCGTTTGGAAGCAAATTCAGTTGGGGGTGGAGGTGTTGATTCTCGGCTGGAGCTAACCAGCCTGCCATAGGGCATTAAATGCTCGGTTGGATAACCCGATAACACGCGCGCCCATTTCTTATTTATCTCGTCTCCCCGTGCGCGCGTGTTATCGGGTTATCCAGCCTGCATATAACCGGACATTTAATGCCCTATGGCAGGCTGGTTAGCTCTTGCTTCGATTCTCCTACATTACTTTCAATGTCGTTATCATCATTCTGTCCCATAGAAGGCATGTGTTTTACAACAAGATCGTAGAGAATTTCATTTAGATGTGTATCTGTATTTTTTGAAAATGGTTATATCTTTAATTTGTTTTTTAGTTTTTTTTTTTTTTTTTTTTAAGATATAATATCATTTTAAATTTATTTTTAAAAAATGCATATTAGATATTAGTTTAAACTTACATATAACTGTGATCAAATCCATCCCATACTTTTCAAGAAAATTTTAGATTTAGTTTACAATTTTTGCTATAAGATTTTTTATTGGGAGAAATTGTTTTTCCATAGGTCAATTAAGGTTTGATTTAGAATAATTTAAAAAAATATTAAGCTCTTTTTTTGTTAAGTTATTTGTGTCTTCGAAAGATGATTATAGGTTTAACTTTTGGCATAAGAAACCTAACCCAGGGGTATCTAAGCCTTCAAAATCACCCAAGGATTGCACTTGGCCTAAGCCACACGAGTAGTTAACATCACTGTATTTTTACCCAAAGAGTTTCGAATCTGCAACCTTCAAATCGTGAAGTGACTTAACAATACACCCATCACCATCTTTTATATGCGTCGTGAACAATAGTTTATTTGGAATAATTTTTTTTTTAATTTCAAATTTAGAAATAAAGGAATATTTTTAAATATATTAATATTTAAATAATATATATTTGGTTATTTTAAATTTAGTTTAAACTTAAAATTAAAATAAATTAAATTAAATGTTAAAAATATGTTTTATATAATAGGTTGACCATTCTTTTAAATTAAATACATACTTTTGAACCTCTCTTCAAAAGTAGATTGGTAGATGAGTGATTCTTGATATTTTGTGGCAGATCAATTACTTCTCACCATAATTTAGGCAAGCCTTTGCATAAAAAAGGATAAGAATAAGATGTAAATAAATATACTTACCAATAATTACTTCCCACTATTATTTATGTAGGAGTAAAATTGTAAATATGTATGCGAAATCAAGACTATATGATTTGATTTGCCTATCAACAAATATTAATTTAACATTGACCAATACAAGTTAAAATGTTTTATGCAATTTGTTTTTAGAACATAATTATAATTTAAGTAGTAAGCACTAAAATACCGTACAACACTTATTTTAAATAAATTATTAATTTTCCATTCAATACACTTAGGTTAACTATATTCAAATTTTAACCTCTTTTCCATTTTGATGTTCTCTTCTTCTTCTACCTCCAAAGTACGTTTTTCTACTTCTAAAATAAAATATGCTATTTAATAATAATAATGATTATTAAAACACAAACCACACAAAATTTTAATACTCAAATAAATATATTAAAATAAAATAGTTATATTTTTAACCCTTATTACGAATCTTCCACATTGAATAGAGATATAAGGTATAAGGTGTTCCACATTGAATAAAGATATAAGTGTTGATTGTACAATGTGAGCTTCACATCTTTAATGTGCAACAAAATCACTTCCGTGAGAAATTTATCTTCTTAACCTTACTTTTTAGGTAGAAGTTTCTCTTCCCCCTTTACTTTTTAGGTATATAATGTATATTTGGGTTTGATGAATCGATAGCAAAAGCAAGAAAGTCCATTTTTATTAATTTTCTACTTATAAAAAAAATTCTACCTAACCAAACCAAACATAAGATTCTACCTCACCAAACCTATTTTTAAAGGTTATTCGAAATTTTCCATGGATTTTCGATGATTATTGTGTCCAATGAATGTAGCCCTGATAAGATCAGGATATACGACAAAAACATAAATTGTCAGCCCATGAAGGAAAAGTATGAATAGATTTGAATTTGTGCCCCATCAAAGGCTAGAATACAGATTACATACTGTTGCATTGCTATCGAATGCTACACTTGAAATTAGCAGGGAATAAATGTAGTTAAGGGGTTTGTCAATATGTAAATGTCAGGAATATACACAACGGAATATATACTCCCGACTCCTCAGCAATCTATAAATTTGATTCAATCCTTCCAAGCATACCACTTGTCACTCTCGGGTTCTAATTTAAGCTTGCATTGAAGGGCACCGCCTGTATCCAGGCATCACCAGAGATAAAATTAACCACAGTGAAATTTTGAGCATCAGAAATGTTCATGGTGTGATAGCCAGGCCATTGAACTCGCCCTGCAGTTCCTGCACCTGGTCCCGAATTCATATATTCGCCATAATACAGTGTGGTCAAGCCAAAGCCCCCAGACCATTCTAGCCAACCTGCAGGATCGACCACATCATCGATATATGATTTCATATAAATGTGCGAGAGTACTGTTTCCTAATATTCAGCTTAAAATATGTGCTTTTTCACTAAGATTATTACTTTGCTATGTGCTTTTTCACTAAGGTTATTACTTTGCTTTTATTAATTTTTCTTACATGGATTTTTGACAAGAAGTTTACATTTTCACTGAAATTCTATGACAATGCCAGTCCCAAAGTTTGCACTGAAATTCTATGACAATGCCCCCTCAAAGTTTATAGAGCGGTGGAAAATGTAGTTACACAACAAGGTATCCCTGGCTGTTCAAGTGACAATAAATACCATTTGTAAACAAAAATAATTGCCTTGCAATTTTTTTTTGTTGTAGATTGGTAGATGGGTGATTCCTCATATACTTACCAAGAATTAATTCCTACCATTATTTATGTAGGAGTAAAATTGTAAATCTGTAAACATTTCAATTTAGTAGTGCCCCAAATCAAGACTATAGGATTTGATTTGCCTATCAACTATTATTAATTTAAAATTGATCAATACAAATTATAATGTTTATTCAATTTTTTTTAGAACATAATTCTAACTTGAGTAGTAAGCACTAAAATAAATGTCAATAAATGCCACTTTGTCTTTCTAAATCCTTAGCCACTGTCTTTGCCAATTTCCATAGCCATAATAAACCGAATGAACACCCACACTAGGATGTTTTCCCAACATTCAACTTGGAATATGTGTCTTGTGACCATGGTTATTATTTTGTCTTTATTAACTTTTATTACATTGATTTTTTGACCACGACTTTACACTTGCACTGAAAGTCTATGGCAATGCCCGCCCCAAAGTTTATACTGAAATTCTATGACAATGTTGCCCCCAAAGTCTGCCCCAAAGTTTATAGTGCAGTTGAAAATGTAGTTACATAACAATGTTTCCCTGGATGTTCAAGTGACAATAAATTCCATTTCTAAACAAAATAATTGCCTTGAAATTATTTGTTGCAATAGATAGATTGGTAGATGGGTGATTCCTCATATACTTACCCAAAATTACTTCCCACCATTATTTATGTACGAGTAAAATTGTAAATCTTTAAACATTTCAATTTAGTAGTGCATGCCAAATCAATGCTATAGGATTTGATTTGCCTATCAACTACTATAAATTTAACATTGACCAATACAAATTATAATATTTATGCAAATTTTTTTTAGAACATAATTCTAACTTGAGTAGTAAGCACTAAAATAACGTACAACACTTATTTTAAATAAATTATTAATTTTCCACTCAATACATTTACATTAACTATATTTAAATTTTAACTTTTTCCACTTTAATATTCCCTTCTTCTACTTCTAAAATAATAATACTATTATTGTAATGATTATTAATACACAATCCACTCAAAATTTTAATAGTCAAATAAATATATTAAAATCACTAGTTATATTTTTAACCCTTATTACAAAGCTTCCACATTGAATAAAGATATAAGGTATAAGGTGTTGATGGTACAATGTGAGCTTAATGTTTTTAATGTGCAACAATATCACTTGTTGGTTTCCCGTTAATGGCGGTTTTGAAGGTCAACGCTTCCAGTGTGTTTCGTAGCATGTCCTTAAATCTAGCGATGTGTCTGTTTACTAACACCTGCGGGTTTTGGTGTAACGGCAATCGTGACTCCAACAAGTGGTATCAGAGCCAGAGGTCTCGAGTGTTAAATTTGTAATTTTAAACAGCGCGGCAGTTTTGGTAAAACCGCCCCGGTCTCCCCGCACCGCCTTTGGCAAAACGCTGTTTCCGTATGAAGGGCTTCGACACAATCAAACTCCGCCACGCGTCCCTTGTACAAACGCCAATACCGCCTGCTCCCCGGCCGTTAAAGATCGTTTTGTTTGCGCGAGGTTGGCTTGCGAAATCCGTTGGATCGGGTCAGCGAGCTGATATCTACACGAAGCTGGGAGGACGTTAATGGCATCGATTTCCGCCGTTCGATCTGGGCGTTTGCTCTCCACCGTTGATTTCCGATGCTGCACCCCGCCGCGTCAAATCAAAGTTTCTTTTGTCGTTTTGTGTTGACCGCCGTAGGTGATGAACTTATGGTTTTTAATGTTTTTACGTAGATTAGGTGGAGGCGCCTTTAATATGGTTATGGGCATATTGTTATATATGTTTTTTTATATATGTTTTATATATGTCGTAGAGAAAAGTCTACGTGCGGCAGTTTTTGTGTATTGTGCCTGCGCACGATGTGTGTGTGATATTTTTTTATGTGTGTAGTCCCCGCGTGCAGCGGTGTATGTAATCTTTGTGGTATATGTTGAACGCACAGCAGTGCGAGATATCAAAAAAAATGGGGATGTAATGTTTTAGCTTGCCATTGTAAAACAGAGGAACATCATGAAATTCCTTTTGTAATATCCACAGCAGTGGAACCAGAAGCAAGTGAGACAGAGTTCTCCCGGTGAATCCCTCTCTGTGCAGAGGATGAAGTTTGTATCAGTTCTTTTGTTTTAAATCAATAGAAGTTTTTTTTGTGACTGTGTAATGGACTGTTCTGAGTTAATTAGTTTTTAAAAGCTTCCCTGTGTAAAGATTCTGGACAGAGGAAACAGAGCACTGTCTCTGTGGTGGTTATTTTGTTTGTTTTTGGTATTTTCCCATCAAAAATATCCAACAGTGGTATCAGAGCAGGTCCAGGCTCTTTAAAGAAGTTAAAGAAGCTGAAGGGAGAAGGTTGTTGCTGCAGCAAAACTTCTCAGGCAGACAGAAGACTCAGACAACGAAGGATTCAGGTATTTTTCATAGCTATCTTGTTTGTTACTGAAGAGACAGTCAGTGTTTTAAATACACAGTCAAGGAATGGCTAGCACAAGCACTGGTATGGGTATGTTTAATACCCAGCTCCCACAGTTTAATGGGAAGAACTATGACTACTGGTCAATAACTATGAAAGCCTTGTTTGCTTCCCAAGACTTATGGGAAATAGTTGAGGAAGGTTTTGAAGAACCAGCAGATGAAACTGAGTTCAATGCATTAACTCAGGGAGAGAAGGATCTGCTGAAGAGCAATAAGAAAAAGGATTCAAAAGCCCGTATGTTGTTGTATCTAGCAGTAGACCAGAGTATGTTTCCAAGGTTAGCAGCAGCTAAGACAGCAAATGAAGCATGGCAAACCCTCAAGACAGCCTATCAAGGCATGGAGAGAGTGAAGACGACAAAACTACAATTGCTGAGAAAAGATTTTGAGAATCTGAACATGAAGGAGTCAGACAACATTGACTCATTCTTCACACATGTAATTGGTTTGGTCACACAGATGAGAACTCATGGAGAAACCATTGAAGATAGAAGGATTGTGGAGAAAATATTGAGGGTCTTACCCTCAAGGTTTGATGCCATAGTCACCACCATTGAAGAGACAAAGGATCTCTCAAACTATTCAGTTGATGAGCTACATGCATCACTGATAACACATGAGCAGAGGTTGAGTAGGAATGAAAACTCATCTCTTGAGCAAGCCTTCAAGACCCAGATGTCCTTTGGAAGAGGAAGAGGTCAAGGCAGAGGAAACAAGAGAGGAAGAGGCAAAAGCCAGAACAGAGGTGGAAGGAACAGCCCATCAAATGCACAAGGAAGAGGCAGCAATCAAAATCAGAACCAAGGCCAAGGCAGCAGCCAACAAAGAGAACAATATCATGCTCAAGGACAAAGGTATGATAAATCTAATGTTCAATGCTATTATTGCAAAAAGTATGGACATTATGCAAGTGATTGTAGAAAGAAACAACATGATATGAACAGTAGACAAAATGCAAATGTTACAAGAGAAAACAGCAGTCATGAAAATGTCCTGTTAGCTTGTAACATGGCTGAAACACATAGTGAAGACATATGGTTTTTAGACTCAGGTTGCAGCAACCATATGACAGGGAACATAGTCTTCTTTTCTGCCCTAGATAAAAATGTGAAATCAGAAGTCACACTAGGAACTGATAGCAAAATTTATGTTATGGGAAAAGGAGAGGTAAAAATATTTACAAAGCAAGGAGAAAGGAAAACCATAGCAGATGTATACTATGTCCCCGGAATGAGATGTAACCTCTTGAGTATTGGACAGCTTGTCCATAAGGGGTACAATGTTTTCTTTAAAAATGATGTATGCACCATCATGGATATAGCACCCAGCAAAAGATGCATTGCTGAAGTAAAGATGACAAGGAACAGGATGTTCCCTCTCCGGATCAGGGCAGACTTGAAGAACAAGAAGGAAATGGCAGCAGTTGGTGGGCCCCAGTATTGTAGCAATAATGCTACAACTCCTGGAACTCCCTTCTTTAATTTTATCAACCCGGTAGTTCGTAACAAACTTGGAAGCGACGGTGCTGTATGCACAAGTACTAGCTCTTGTCGCAGCTGTCACTTGGTCAGCTGGCACAAGTCCGCTAGGGCTCAAGCCAACTTCTATATGCTCTCAAAAGAAGCTTTCTAAATGATGGACGAAGGCTATCTCAAAGGAAATTAATCTACTTTGCAAAAATGAACTGAAAGCCAACCAAAACATGGAAACCCTAGTAAACCCTAATCTGACTAGTCTAACCTCTATGATGCAATAGTGAGAGTGCAAATGTCTAAAGATGATGCCATTACTTCTAGTGATGTGAAATGAATGAAATTAAACTACTTGCATCTGAAAAGACATGTTTTTGTATTTTTTTCTTAAGTGGATGGAGTGATTGTGATTTTGTTCTTATTAGGGTTTGGTTGTGCAGAGGTGGTGCAGAGGGAAGGAAAGCTTGGGAAAGGTCAGGGAGGCTAGGAGAGGTCCGAAGGGATCCTTAGCATCAGTCCACAGAGGTTCCTCACGTTCAGATGCTCAGCAACCGAGTGTGTGGGCTCCTACAGGATGTCTGCAGGGGATCCTACAGGAAACTCAGGAATTTCTACAGGAAGTCTGTTAACTTCTACAGGATGTCCTATCGTGGGAGTTTTGGGTGATGGTGAAGTGATGGAGTGGTATAGGGGAATATGTAGGATGGAAATGAGGTGGTAATGGCTCAGCAACAGTGAGGTGAGGAGATGAGGGTGAGTGTAGAGGCATATTTGTCTTAGAGGAAATAGAGGGAATGGAAGGCAAAAAACAGGGGATATGAGTAGTGGGGTAGTTGAGGAACAAAGGGCTTCGTTGGAGGATGGATAGTTGGTCTGGGCACGGTTAGGGAAGGTAGGAGAACGATGGAGTAGCGTTGCACGGTGTAAATGAGACAAATCATCCAAGTCCTGCAAGTAAAAGTTATTAACTTATGCCAACAGCTTATTAAACCAATGAACAGCAATGTATTCGTGAAGGAAACTGATATATGGTACTGAAGCAATGAAGCATTCCAAGAAATTGACACTCATGGACACTTCTATCCATCACCAAGACTGAGTTCAAGAGAGCATTAACATGTAAGCAACCATTTTTGAATGGGCAGCACAGTCTGCGATCCCTGCCTCTAGAAAGAGGTGGATCATGAGCATACAGTCAGCCTGTTCTTTTTTTTTTAGCTATTATTCACTCTAATCTACTCAGCCTACTTCCAAACAACTACAGCAATTCTAACTGATAAAACCAATCTGTTTAACTTCTACAGGAAATCCAAATCAGCAACTGTTTAACCACTACAGGAAATCTAAATCAGCAGCTATACTCGAATGCATGTAAAGGAAAATGGAAACGAAATGCTAAAGGAACAATATTGATACAAAGGAAGGAGGCCTGAGCTCTCAGGTTGGGCCCAACCCCGAGAGCTTTAGGCTCCTTTAAAAACTTAGAATTTGATCCAAAACTACTTGCTTTTATTCATAATCAAAAGTCTAATGTCATGCCAAAACTGGCTTACAAAGAGCAAAAACCAAATTGACTAACTAGCTGCTACGAAATGACTAACCACTAGCTAAAAAAATGACTACCAACTAGCTAACCCCAAAATGACTAACTGAAATGAGGTCTCAAGCCCTCTTATTTATACAATTTGAGGACCCAACAGTCCTCCTAAAATTTAGGGACTTGGCTGCCCAAGACTGGTAGTTAACAGCAGTCCAACTTGACTTGCTTGGCTGCCCTTGTGCTCATTGATTTGGTGGCCTTTGAACTCCAAGCTGATGGTGGAGAATTCGAGGTAAGGGCCCATAAATGAGGGGGACACCTTCCTACAAATCCTCTAGCTTGTTCTCCCACGAATTTGGCTGCCAAGTGCTCATTAAGACCTTCAATTTTGTCTCCAAGTTGACCAAAAAGGCTACACAAAGCACCCATTAGACTTGTTGGCATAATGACTAACCAAATTCACTCTATTAACATAAAAATAATCAAAAACATGCAATAAACAAATGAGAATGGTGGACTAAGCCAAATTAGGAGGTTGAATGAGCCCAAATAATTGTACATTTTTGGGGCTCATCATCACCCCCCTACTGAAGGTGTTGCTCATCCTCTGAGCAACCAATCTCTCTCCTTGTCTTTGATGGCCCTGGTGGCTTCCTTGGCTAGCATCTCAGCCGATTTCTCCTTTGGCTTCCCTCTTTTCAAACTTTCCTGTAGAAACTGTTCGCTGGCTTCCTGTAGAAACAGTCCTCTGTCTTCCTGTAGAAACAGTCTGCTAACTGTTCTCTGTCTTCCTGTAGAAGCAATCTTTGAGTCCATCACCTTGATTTTCCTGTAGAAGACCCTGTTTTAGCCAATTTCGGGCTTCCTGTAGAAGCCCCTGTTTTGGTAGTTTTCGGGCTTCCTGTAGAAGCCCCTTTTTCAATGATTTTCGGGCTTCCTGTAGAAGACCCTTTTACTGTTTTCGGGCTTCCTGTAGAAGCCTGTTTTTGCTTTCCTGTAGACACGGGTGTCACCACCTTTGCTTGCTCTGCTGCATGGGTTTTGCTTTTTGGTTTGGTTGCAGGTGCTGATGAGGTACTTGGGCTGATGTGGACCACCTTAGCTTTGTCCGTTCTGCTCTTCAGCCTCTTTTCTCTTGCTGACAAGATGGGTGTGTCACCTTCTTCTTTATCATCCTTTTTCTCATGCTTCCTCTTTTGTTCTTTCTTCTGCACTGTGGTCGGGGTCTTCTGGCCTGTTTCTTTCTTTCCCTCGGCGACTGCTTCTTTTTCCTCACTGCCTGTTCCTTTTCCTAGTGAATTCTCGGCCTTGGTATGAGTGTGCAAGTATATTCCTGTAGAAGGCTGAACCATGATTAGATTATGTCCAGACCTTGAAATTTAAACGGCCCCTCTGAAAAATGGTAGCTGCATGCAGAGCCTCAGTCAATCTTCACTGATAAGTATATTGTCCGCACAAACCGAAGGCATGCATAGAAATCTATTATACCGGTCAGAACAAAAAATGAGTATGACATGATGGGCATGTAGCCAAAATATGAAATTCTAGAAACAAGTTTTGTCATCTCCAGCTTGGTGAAGAAATAGAATGTGGCATAGAGAAACAAGTAAAATGCTGAGGAGCCTGCAGTCACATAAGATCGCCACCACCAGTTGTAATTTTCACTGCACAATTCGAAGTAGCACAAGATAATGGTGATCTCTACATATGTAACAATGAGGATCAAAAAGACAATGAACAGGAACCCAAATATACAGTAGAAATGATGCAGCCATATTGAAGTTAATCTGAAGAACAGTCCAATGAATATAGCTCCGAAAGGCAGCATGCCTCCGATTGGTATTGAAAAAAAATGGGCTGCATATCAAGCTTGCTCTAGAATCTGCCTGGGGATTTGATTGGTCTTCACTGGATCTTCAATTGTAGGCTCATTGTAGCCAAAGTAACTGCTGGCACAGAAATTCCAAACCATAAAAGGACTGAGGCAAACATAGTCTCGAAAGGAACTACACCAGCTGATTCTTTCCCCATAGCGGTGCATTGAGAATAAAGAAAATGCAAAAGGCAATGCATAGAAACAAGAATGTGGTTTCAACGTGTTCCTCCTCTGTTCTGTGCTCTTGAACATCTTAGATAGACGTGACAATGCATACCCTGCAAAGAAACCCATAAACACCCATAATAGTAGCATAGCTGTCATTAAACTTCCACGGCTCAATGTTCGCATCATGATCATTGCAACAATTTCGGAGAGAAATAAAACAATCATCAAATGAGTTGATGATAGAGAACCAATTAACTGATTGTGCACACTTTAGTTAAGGACGTGGAAAGTGCAGATGAACAGCAGTTCATGAGTTTCAGCCAAGCCGTCTTTAATTTCTCCGTGATTTGTGATGAGGTGGCAAAAACATGTGCGCTAGATTTTTCAAACTGCAGTGATACATGTCTTCTTCTCTTTGTTAATTAATTGACATCATGTTCACTGGAGTTCAACACATCTACCATTAACTGTGTTTTCCAACTTCCACGTGAATGACCGATCCATGCATGATGCGCTGATGATCCCTGGATGAGTGCAATCATACTTGCTACCTTTCTAACTGAATCTCACCATCTCATTCATTCATGCAATGCTTTAGATTAGATCTATGCAAACAGATGAACAAGGTTTAGTCACGTACCTGAAGTCAAACGGCTGCCTGTGAAGCTTCTTGCTGCTGCATGCTCTGATCCTTTGATTGCATGAGGCTTGGCTAATGATTTTTGATTGCTTTCCCTTGTGCAGGTGTCCTTTGGCCGGATCTGAGCGGCATGCAATCGTTTCCACGTTCAACTCTGCCCGTTCAAGCTGCTGCTGCTGCATGGTCACAAAACCAGAACTTATTTTTGCCATTTCTCCCAAACGATAGATCGGATTGATCTGAAACTCGGTGAGCATGTTCCTACCATCATTATGCATCTCCCATAGTAAATTCGTGATCAATGGATGCACGGATTTCGAGAAAAATGGAAAATGGCTGAAGATTTCAGAGGTCAATTTCTCGGAAACCCTGCATCGGAATCAGCTGAAACTGCTTGGGTAGGCTACTATCACCCATGTGCATCTCCCCATGAAACAGGTTTTAAAACGGATGCACGGATATGGAGAAAATGCAAAAATGGCTGATGGTGATGGAGGCTGATTTCTTGGAAACTGTGCACCGGAATTGCATGAAACTGCTCAAGCATGTTATCATCAACCTTGTACAATTCCCCATAAAACGGTTTGTCAAATGGATGCATGGTTTTCAAGTTATGGCAAAAACAAATTCTGCTCTATGTGTTTTTGCTTCAAGGCACTTTGCATTTTGGTTGCATGGGATGACAAAATGAATTTTGGTTGTGATGCAGGTATAGAGATGATGGAGGAGGAGTTGGAAGACTGCATGAGGACTTCTGAACCCTTGAGGAAGCTACCATGTTCGCCAAACCACTTTTTGAAATGCATGCCTAGTTTCCCACAATTTCTACAGGAAGTTCCTGTAGAAGCACAATGAGAAGCACAAGGAGGTGAAAAAATGATGGATGAAGGCAAGGGATGGACACACAAGTGCTTGTAGGCCTAATCAACAGATTCCCACCATCAGATTCACTTTTGAAATTGGATTTGGCTCGTCCAAAGGTTCTACAGGATGTTTCCTGTAGAAATACAGAGCTTCCTGTAGAAGGCACAAGAAAGAGTCCTTTGACCTTGATTTGAGTGCTCCTCCTGTCATGAAACGTCCTTCTTTAACCTGCAATGTCATTGCTGCAACATGAAATGATTCAATGGAGATTAGCTTTATTTTTCTTTTTCTTTTTCTCTTTTTTTTTTGAAAAACAACTAGGGTGCCTCATGGAGGTTTTCACCCTAATTGCCTGCCTTGGGCGCCTCCAAGGGAGGTTTTCACCCAAAGATCTTATTCTCTTTTCTCTTTTTTTTTCAACCCATTGACCGCCTCATGGAGGTTTTCAATCAATGAGCCAATCTAAGGTGCCTCCGAGGAGGTTTTCACCTTAGATTTCTATTTTCCTCTTTTTCATTTTTTCTCTTTTTCTTTTTTCTCTTTTTTCTTTTTTTTCTTTTTCTTTTTTCTACCCTACACTACTTGAAAAACAAACTCATTTTCAAGTATAAGAATACTTCCAATGGAGCCATGTGCACATCGAGATTAGAGACAAAACGATGTGAAGGCTCGAAATGCATGCTTTGATAGGTATCTAGATCTCAGAGACCAAATGATCTGACTTTGAAGGGATCAAACATAGCTGAGGAAGAGAGTACCGCTGCAACTTAGTGACGATCTGAAACAATATCTCAATATAGCTCTGATATCCTTGGTTCTTTGGCTGATCTGGATCATGTTTCATGTCACCTTCTGACATGACTTTCTCATCTTCCTCTTTTTGCTGATCTTTCTCTTGAGTACATGGAGGATTTGATGGTAACCATGAAGGATCTTTCTTTATCTCTGCTTCTGATGTCTTCTCTTCATCAAGTGCAGCCCATGATTCCTCTTTTGAATCTTCTTTTGCCTTTGGTCCTTCAATGTTGTCAATAGATTCTCTGCTTTGCAACACTCTTCCTGAGCTTTGGTGAAGATCATTGGGCTCAAGAGGAGTTGTTTGGATATGTTGTGCCTCAGATTTGCAATGGGGTTGAGCTGCTCCATTGTGTGGCTTTTGAAATGGTACGGGTAGTTGAGTGGAAGTGTGAAATTGAGATGGAGGTGGATGGCATTGTGGTTGGGTAGGCATTTGGGGTTGCCTTGGTGGAGGAGGAGGCGATGGTTGTGGATGAGCAGGTGGTGGAGGAAAATGAGCGGGATGAGAGTTGTACTGGGGGCTCCACTCCTGATAAGGTGCATTCCACTGAGGCTGTGGATGAGCATAAGAGTGAAATGAATGAGCAACTGGTTGGGCATAATATGGATCTGTGAAGGAACAAGGAGAATATAACCAAGGAGGAGGTGTAGACCAGGAAGGATGAGCAGGGGGACCCCCAGAAGGCATGAAAGTGGCTTGATAGGGGTCATAATAGGTCTCGAATGTCCCTTGCACTTCCTGCTGATAAGATCTAGGTTCATGTGGCCAACTTTGGTTCATGTAATAGAGTGATTCAGTGGCTCCTTTGGCTCTCTGATATGCAGCTTTGAATCTGGGTAAGGAAGGGCACTGATCTGTAGGATGGTATTCTTCACAGATGAAACACACTTCTAGGGAGTGCATTGGACATTCATTCCTAGGATGCTTTCTAGTGCACCTAGGACAAAAAATGACCAAAGCCCTCTTGGCTTCTTCTTGCTTCTTTTGGATCCGCAAGGTATCCAGTTGCATGGCAAGAAACTGCCTCATATCACTCTTGAAATCTTTGATCTGATTTTCAAATTCATCTTTGGACAAGATGTTGCTCCCAACATTTCTACTTGTAGCCATTTGCTCCAGAGGAATGTTTTCTTCTTCTTCTCCCCTAGAGGTTCTTCAGATATGTCTTGATGTCCACCCAGGGGTTCTTCAATCACAGCCATCGAAGAAGAGAGAATCTTGGCTGTGTGAAGCAGTGGGGGTGTTGTGCAATCATTTTTCTAACTTATCTCTACTCCTACAAGGCATGAAATGAAATCTTTTTGGTTGATTTTTGTTTTTTTTTTCTACTTCTACTTGCAAAATTGAAATAGATTGAACTGCGACTAACTATCTTGCTAAAATGAAAATGCGGAATTGAAATGAAAGCATGAAAGGACTAATCTATTTTGCTCAAATGAAATTGCATGAATGAAATGCTAATCTACGCTTGCATAATTGAAATGCTAATCTACGCTTGCAGAAATGAAATTGTGGAATTGAAATGCTAATCTATGAAAGCGGGAAATGCTAATCTATGAAAGCAGGAAATGTCTATGCTACTTTTGCAGAATGGAAATGAAATAAACTACTTAGCAGAAGGTTGTAGTAGAAAATAGAAGAATAGCAACAATCACCAATACTCTGCCGCTTCCCCAGCAACGGTGCCAAAAAGATGGTGGGCCCCAGTATTGTAGCAATAATGCTACAACTCCTGGAACTCCCTTCTTTAATTTTATCAACTCGGTAGTTCGTAACAAACTTGGAAGCGACGATGTTGTATGCACAAGTACTAGCTCTTGTCGCAGCTGTCACTTGGTCAGCGGGCACAAGTCTGCTAGGGCTCAAGCCAACTTCTATATGCTCTCAGAAGAAGCTTTCTAAATGATGGACGAAGGCTATCTCAAAGGAAATTAATCTACTTTGCAAAAATGAACTGAAAGCCAACCAAAACATGGAAACCCTAGTAAACCCTAATCTGACTAGTCTAACCTCTATGATGCAATAGTGAGAGTGCAAATGTCTAAAGATGATGCCATTACTTCTAGTGATGTGAAATGCATGAAATTAAACTACTTGCATCTGAAAAGACATGTTTTTGTATTTTTTCTTAAGTGGATGGAGTGATTGTGATTTTGTTCTTATTAGGGTTTGGTTGTGCAGAGGTGGTGCAGAGGGAAGGAAAGCTTGGGAAAGGTCAGGGAGGCTAGGAGAGGTCCGAAGGGATCCTTAGCATCAGTCCATAGAGGTTCCTCACGTTCAGATGCTCAGCAACCGAGTGTGTGGGCTCCTACAGGATGTCTGCAGGGGATCCTACAGGAAACTCAGGAATTTCTACAGGAAGTCTGTTAACTTCTACAGGATGTCCTACCGTGGGAGTTTTGGGTGATGGTGAAGTGATGGAGTGGTATAGGGGGATATGTAGGATGGAAATGAGGTGGTAATGGCTCAGCAACAGTGAGGTGAGGAGATGAGGGTGAGTGTAGAGGCATATTTGTCTTAGAGGAAATAGAGGGAATGGAAGGCAAAAAACAGGGGATATGAGTAGTGGGGTAGTTGAGGAACAAAGGGCTTCGTTGGAGGATGGATAGTTGGTCTGGGCACGGTTCGGGAAGGTAGGAGAACGATGGAGTAGCGTTGCACGGTGTAAATGAGACAAATCATCCAAGTCCTGCAAGTAAAAGTTATTAACTTATGCCAACAGCTTATTAAACCAATGAACAACAATGTATTCGTGAAGGAAACTGATATATGGTACTGAAGCAATGAATCATTCCAAGAAATTGACACTCATGGACACTTCTATCCATCACCAAAACTGCGTTCAAGAGAGCATTAACATGTAAGCAACCGTTTTTGAATGGGCAGCACAGTCTGCGATCCCTGCCTCTAAAAAGAGGTGGATCATGAGCATACAGTCAGCCTGTTCTTTTTTTTTAGCTGTTATTCACTCTAATCTACTCAGCCTACTTCCAAACAACTACAGCAATTCTAACTGATAAAACCAATCTGTTTAACTTCTATAGGAAATCCAAATCAGCAACTGTTTAACCACTACAGGAAATCTAAATCAGCAGCTATACTCGAATGCATGTAAAGGAAAATGGAAACGAAATGCTAAAGGAACAATATTGATACAAAGGAAGGAGGCCTGAGCTCTCAGGTTGGGCCCAACCCCGAGAGCTTTAGGCTCCTTTAAAAACTCAGAATTTGATCCAAAACTGCTTTCTTTTATTCATAATCAAAAGTCTAATGTCATGCCAAAACTGGCTTACAAAGAGCAAAAACCAAATTGACTAACTAGCTGCTACGAAATGACTAACCACTAGCTAAAAAAATGACTACCAACTAGCTAACCCCAAAATGACTAACTGAAATGAGGTCTCAAGCCCTCTTATTTATACAATTTGAGGACCCAACAGTCCTCCTAAAATTTAGGGACTTGGCTGCCCAAGACTGGTAGTTAACAGCAGTCCAACTTGACTTGCTTGGCTGCCCTTGTGCTCATTGATTTGGTGGCCTTTGAACTCCGAGCTGATGGTGGAGAATTCGAGGTAAGGGCCCATAAATGAGGGGGACACCTTCCTACAAATCCTCTAGCTTGTTCTCCCACGAATTTGGCTGCCAAGTGCTCATTAAGACCTTCAATTTTGTCTCCAAGTTGACCAAAAAGGCTACACAAAGCACCCATTAGACTTGTTGGCATAATGACTAACCAAATTCACTCTATTAACATAAAAATAATCAAAAACATGCAATAAGCAAATGAGAATGGTGGACTAAGCCAAATTAGGAGGTTGAATGAGCCCAAATAATTGTACATTTTTGGGGCTCATCAGCAGTCACCCAAGAGGCCTTCCAAAGCGTGCCAAAGGATGAAAATTGGTTATGGCACTTGAGATTCGGGCATCTAAATTTTGGAGGTCTAAACCTATTAAGCAGAAAAGGAATGGTAAGAGGATTACCATTGATAGAGAAGCCGGATAGCCTTTGTGAAGGTTGTATATTGGGCAAACAACATAGAGAAAGTTTTCCATCAGGGAAAAGCATAAGGGCAAAGGCACCCTTAGAGATCATCCACTCAGATTTATGTGGACCGATGCAAGCTCCATCATTAGCAGGCAGCCTATATTTCTTAACATTCATTGATGACTTTACAAGAAAAACTTGGGCATATTTCCTTAAAAACAAAAGTGAAGTGTTTGAGAAATTCCAAAATTTCAAAGCACTTGTGGAGAACCAAAGCGGGCTGCATATAAAAGTTTTGAGAACTGATAGAGGAGGTGAGTATATCTCCAATGAATTCCTAAAGTTTTGTAGAGAAAATGGAATTCATAAACAGTTTACAACTCGGTACACCCCACAGCAAAATGGAGTTGCTGAAAGGAAGAACAGAACCATCATGGAGATGGCAAGGAGCATGTTGAAGGCAAAGCATTTGCCAAATGAGTATTGGGCTGAAGCTGTACATTGTGCAGTTTATATTTTGAACAGGTGTCCTACAAAAGCAGTGATGAACAAAGTGCCAGAAGAGGCATGGAGTGGGAGAAAGCAAGGAGTCACCCACATGAGAGTTTTTGGGTGTGTGGCCTATGCACACATTCCAGATAAGCTAAGGAAGAAGTTGGACAGTAAAGGGGAGAAATGTATCCTTGTTGGATATAGTGATGAATCCAAAGCCTACAGGCTGTATATCCCATCTACCAAGAAATTTTTTGTAAGCAGGGATGTTCAATTCATTGAGGAAGAAGCTTGGGATGGAAGCATAGAGAAAACAGTGAATGTTAAAAACTGTTTGTCTCATGATGAGGATGAAGAGGAGGTGGCTGAAATGAATCCCCAAACAGCAGCACCAACACAAGAATAGCAAGGTACACCATTGAGGATCAATGAGAGTGCTTCTCCAAGCACACCACAAGGAGGAAATTCAAGTGCATCTTCAAGCACTTGCACACCAAGTGAAAGAGGTAAGAAATTTAGAAATCTAAGTGACATTTATGATGAAGGAATGAATTCCTTATTTGCCTTGTATTGTCATGTTGATGATCCTATTCACTTCGAAGATGCAATTAAAGATAAGAAATGGATAGAAGCTATGGATGAGGAGATGAATGCCATAGAGAGAAACAAAACATGGGATTTGGTTGAGCTACCAAAAGGCAAAGAAGTCATTGGTGTGAAATGGGTCTAAAAGACCAAGAGCAATGTTGAAGGCAAGATTGAAAGGCATAAAGCAAGGCTGGTTGTCAAAGGCTACAAGCAGCAGTATGGAAGAGACTATGAGGAGACTTTCGCACCGGTTGCAAGAATGGAAACCGTGAGAGCAGTGCTGTCCATAGCATCACAAAATAAATGGAAAGTCTACCAAATGGACGTGAAGTCAGCATTCCTAAATGGAGTGTTAATGGAAGAGGTTTATGTGGAACAACCTCTCGGATATGAGAAGAAAGGAGAAGAGCACAAAGTGTGCAAATTGAAGAAAGCTCTTTATGGGTTGAAGCAAGCGCCAAGAGCATGGTACAGCAGGATAGATTCATATCTATTGGATAATGAATTTGACAAATGTGAAGGAGAACCCACAGTCTACATCAAGGAAAAGGATGGTAAAATTTTAATTGTTGTCTTGTATGTAGATGATGTTATTTTCACTAGAAATGATATTTATCTTATTGAGAATTTTAAATCAGTCATGAAGGATGAATTTGAAATGACTGACATGGGTTTGTTGAGATACTTCTTAGGCATAGAAGTAGATCAAAATGAAAAAGGAATTTTTATATCTCAAGCAAGATATGTAAATCAAGTTTTGGGCAGATTTAACATGCAAGAGTGCAAGGCAGCAATCACTCCCACAGTGATGGGATTAAAACTCAGCAGAGAGGACAGCAGCAAGGATTTTGATCCTAGTTTGTACAAAAGTGTTGTAGGCAGTCTTATGTATTTAACAACAACTAGGCCTGATATTATGTATGTTAGCTTAATTTCCAGATTCATGGAGAGGCCAAAGGAGGCACATTGGCAGGCAGCAAAAAGAATTTTGAGGTATGTGAAAGGTACCAAAAGGTTTGGAATTTTATATCATGCCTCAGAACATTCAGATTTGGTTGGATACACTGATAGCGATTGGGCTGGAAGTGTAGATGATCGGAAGAGCACCTCCGGTTATGTTTTTAATATGGGTTCAGGAGCCATCTCATGAGCTTCTAAGAAGCAATCCATTGTAGCATTATCTACAGCAGAGGCCGAATATGTGGCAGCCACAGCAGCAGCATGTCAGGCAATATGGATGAGAAGAATGTTGAGAAGCTTAGGCCAAGAGCAGGCAAAAGCAACAGTGGTCTTTTGTGACAATAGCTCAGTTATTGCTTTGTCAAAGAATTCAGTGTTTCATAAGAGAACGAAACACATCGATACAAGGTTTCACTACATAAGAGAATTGGTGAACAATGGCGAAATCGTCCTAGAACATCGCAGGACTCAGGAACAGGTTGCAGACATCTTGACAAAGCCACTGGTTCAGAAGAGTTTCGAATTTTTGAGAAAATGCTTGGGAATGACCGAACGTGCAGCTGTTAAAATTAAAGGGGAGTGTTAAATTTGTAATTTTAAACAGCGCGGCAGTTTTGGTAAAACCGCCCCGGTCTCCCCGCACCGCCTTTGGCAAAAGGCTGTTTCCGTATGAAGGGCTCCGACACAATCAAACTCCGCCACGCGTCCCTTGTACAAACGCCAATACCGCCTGCTCCCCGGCCGTTAAAGATCGTTTTGTTTGCGCGAGGTTGGCTTGCGAAATCCGTTGGATCGGGTCAGCGAGCTCATATCTGCGCGAAGCTGGGCGGACGTTAACGACATCGATTTCCGCCGTCCGATCTGGGCGTTTGCTCTCCACCGTTGATTTCCGATGCTGCACCCCGCCGCGTCAAATCAAAGTTTCTTTTGTCATTTTGTGTTGACCGCCGTAGGTGATGAACTTATGGTTTTTAATGTTTTTACGTAGATTAGGTGGAGGCGCCTTTAATATGGTTATGGGCATATTGTTATATATGTTTTATATATGTCATAGAGAAAAGTCTACGTGCGGCAGTTTTTGTGTATTGTGCTTGCGCACGATGTGTGTGTGATATTCTTTTTATGTGTGTAGTCCCCGTGTGCAGCGGTGTATGTAATCTTTGTGGTATATGTTGAACGCACAGCAGTGCGAGATATCAAAAAAAATGGGGATGTAATGTTTTAGCTTGCCATTGTAAAACAGAGGAACATCATGAAATTCCTTTTGTAATATCCACAGCAGTGGAACCAGAAGCAAGTGAGACAAAGTTCTCCCGGTGAATCCCTCTCTGCGCAGAGGATGAAGTTTGTATCAGTTCTTTTGTTTTAAATCAATAGAAGTTTTTTTTGTGACTGTGTAATGGACTGTTCTGAGTTAATTAGTTTTTAAAAGCTTCCCTGTGTAAAGATTCTGGACAGAGGAAACAAAGCATTGTCTCTGTGGTGGTTATTTTGTTTGTTTTTAGTATTTTCCCATCAAAAATACCCAACATCGAGTTTGAAACACACTGGGCTTGCGTTGGGGGGAGATTGTTGGCTCCGTGTTAATGGCGGTGTAGAAGGTCAACGCTCCTCGTATGTTTCCTCGTGTGTTTCATAGCATGTGCTTAAATTTAGCAATGTGTCTATTTACTAACACCTGCGAAAATTTTAGTGTAAAGATAATCGTGACTCCAACATCACTTCCGTGAGAAATTTCGCTACCTACCCTTACTTTTTAGGTAGAAATTTCTCTTCCTGCCTTTCTTTTAGGTATATCATGTCTTTTTGGTGTGATGAATGGATACAATCCACTCAAAATTTTAATAGTCAAATAAATATATTAAAATAAAATAGTTATATTATAATACCATCACTTCCGCGAGAAAATTCTCGTCTACCAGGTTATCCGGAATTTCCCTTCCGAGTCTTACTTTTTAGGTATATCATGTCCTACTTTTTAGGTAGGAATTACGCTTCCAAGTCTTACTTTTTAGGTATATCATGTCCTTTTGGGTTTGATGAATCGATAGCAAAAGCAAGAAAGTCCATTTTGTATTAGTTTGTTTTTTATAAAAAATAAGCATATATGGTTAGTGACAATCCTTGGAAATTTCCAAGGCCCACAAACACATAAGATTCTACCTCACCAAACATATTTTTAAAGGTTATTAAAAGTTTTCCATGGATTTTCGATGATTATTGTGTACAATCAGTTTAGCCCATGAAAGAAAAGTATGAATAGACTTCAATTTGTGCCCCATCAAAGGCTATAATGGAGATTACATTACTGTTGCATGGCTATCGAATGCTACACTTGAAATTAGCAGGGAATAAATGTAGTTAAGGGTTTGTCAAAATAATTATGTAAATGACACAAATATAGACAACAGAATATATGCTCCTGACGCTTCAGCAATCTATACATTTGTTTCAATCCTTCCAAGCATACCACTTGTCACTCTTGATTTTTAATTTAAGCCTGCGTTGAAGGGCGCCGCCTGTATCCAGGCATCACCAGCGATAAAATTAACCACAGTGAAATTTTGAGCATCAGAAATGTTCATGGTGTGATAGCCAGGCCATTGAACTCGCCCTGCAGTTCCTGCCCCTGGTCCCGAATTCATATATTCGCCATAATACAGCGTGGTCAAGCCAACGTCCCCCGACCATTCTAGCCAACCTGCAGGATCGACGACATCATCGATATATGATTTCATATAAACTGTGCGAGAGTACTGTTTCCATGGCCTCCCCAAGAATGTCTGGAAAGACGTGTTCACTGGAGCCAGATCGGGGGCAGCAGAGACGGTGCAATTTTGAATAGAGATTCCAGTGTTTTGATTTGGATCATCTCTTCCTTGAGCCGTGAAACAATTCTTTTGATTATCCATCGGTTTCCTAGCTAGCAGTTTGCAGTTTTGAAACACCGCTCCAGCATTGCCGAAGATAAAATCAACTGTGCCGTAAATCTCACATTCCCGGTAGAATTGTCGAAGGGAATGTGCGTAAAGAGTGTCTTGGTAACCTTTGAAGCTGCAGCGGTAGAATGTTGATAGATCCGAGGAAACGCGGAGAGCGACAGCCTGATGCTTCTCTGGGCCCGCCGTGTTCTCGAAAGTGATATCCCGAGCGAGAAATCCTTGTCCAACTACAGCTGTAAAAAGAATCATTTTCCATGTGAGCGCGAGAAGACAAGAAAGATTTAGATTCTTGGAAACAAAATTGGAATAACGCTTCCCCATGCTAAATTGAAATTCAAAAGTGGATTACCAGGGTCATACGAACAGACCTTCACCGACACAAGAAAAATAACAAATTAACGACATAAAGAAACGAGTAATGCAGCTTACCGACTGTTGCAGAGCGGTAAGTAGTCCATCCGTCCACAACGCTTCTATTGCCGGTAATCACAGTGGCATTTATGCCATCTCCTACCAACATAATATTTGTTTTGTGTTTGGGCACCTCAATGTATTCTTGGTAGACGCCCTTTGTAATATGTATCACATATCTATCTAAACTTTTGTTTGGAGCAGCATTCAGCGCGTCAGTAATTGTGGTATAATTACCACTGCCGTCCTGAGCCACCGTAACGACATTGTCGGCTGCTTCAGAGGTTTGAAGAAGTCTCTTTCGGTCTGAAGCAGCCAACCATGAAGGGAATCCATCATTTGCAAATCCACTATCTGAAAGAATTTTATCATCATCTAGATCAACTTGATTGCGACTCTCATGACTCGTTGGATTGGAGAACAGGCGCCGGTTATGCACAGGAGGCTTCTTGGAATCTTTGCCAATAACAGGAATCTTTTTGACAAGAGCCAAAGAATTGCTCACAACTCGTGACACACCAAGCACAGTCTTAGTCAGTATGTTTTGCAGGATTCCGCTGCCCTCCTGGAGACTTTCGACGCAGGTAGCCTGATTAGTAAGAGCTGCGCTAAGCCAAGTCTGAATGTCAAGTGCCTGCCGCCATTTCAAGGTATCAGCAGCAACATTTGTCTGAGACTTGCTCAGGTGGTCCAACGTTAGATCGTTCAACTGCATACAATCTTCTAGAGCATAAAGTTGTCTTCCCTTGAATGCCCACGATCCCAGGCGAGAAATTATTTGAAACAATTTCTGCGCTTCGATAACGCTAAGCCTGATAGACGTCCTGGCGAGATCTGCCGAAGTTGCCTGCAAGGATCCCGGAAACATGCTCGACATTGTGGAAACGCAGAATTTTGGATCCAACGTCGCGTCGCAGGCAGATTTCAGAGAAATGGAGTGCGGCTGTTCATTGCTCTCAATTTTAACGAACATAAGACATATGATAAAGAAAACCAAAGCCGTAAACCCAAATCTAAAAGCCATTGCAGAATGCACTTGTCTTTTAACTCCACTTTAACTTCACTGAATCACTAGATTGATGTCTCTCATTCTCTCAGACTCTCACACATATATATAATATGATTTCAGTCACCAGTGTTTGTAACGTGGCGTCGACGGTGGCAATTTCTAGGGGATATCGTTAAATAATTACATGTATTGGAAAGCCCAACGCGGTCAGTTGTTTAGAATTTGAAAAATGCAGTCTTAGAAATGTAAAGCAAAAGTAGTTCGAATAAGTTGCCGACACAAAGCATAGTGGCCGTATTCAGTTCAGGCTGGAGTGACATTCTTCTACAACTTTACAAACTGTAAAGCACTGCCCTGGGCCCACCGACGAAAAAGGGAACCGCCGCCTGCATTGTACTTGTAAAATAAGGTTCCGAAACAATGCTGAAAGCGACATAAAGTATTCAGTACACGCGGAACTGCTGCCATATCTACGCGTGATTATACTTTCGACACATGAAAGTAGAACCAGTAAGTCAAAAGACCTCAACTACCGCTGTCATGTCTGGTAATAGATTCTGACTTGCGTATTTGGATTTGGTTTACTAGAAGCCATTCGAAAAAGCCTGTGTGATTTTGAACCCCACAGCATACCAAAACCAGAGGTTTCCACCTCTTGGAATAAAGAAACACGTTCAACTTTTAACTTAGAGTTTTTCTCAAAAGCATTTAGCTTCCACAGCACAAGAAGCAAGGTAACATAGCCAATTTATAAATAAAATATAATCACTTTTCATAATTATTATATATTTTTTTAAAGATAAGGTCATCTTTGTGATGTGTGCTAATGCCAAGACCAAAGTCACTATCGCTTTTATTTTAAGAATTTGGCCCCATGGTAAGGAAATTACATTCCTTACCATGAGATGCAAGCATAAACATAGATAAGCCATTTTCTTTCAAGGTTCGGTCCCATAATGTTATATGTCAAAACCATTTATAGTCTTTATTATAAATTGCAAACTAAACCCAATTTATAAATAAAGAAATAATTCTTTTAATATATCTATAATTGGATAAGTTGGTATGAGCTGGCTTTAAGATCAAGTTAACCAAAACTTTAACAACTTTTAAGGATTTAGTTCCATCATGGTATATGTCAAAAGCATTATTATTCTTTACCATAAGATGTAAGTTAACATGGAAAGTTCATCACTCCGTATTGGGTGATAGCGATTTGTGATCCCATCAGCATAGAACAGACAACACATTCCACGCTCCATTAGTGGGCACACACCGTATAAAAAGAAAACTCCATAATTCCGTTTGCAATGGTAATGAATGTTTCCAACTAGGTTTGCTATGGTATTATGGCACTCAAAATCATCGATACATGTTTAATTTATGATTATGCCAGCTTTAGAATTTGTTCCCATGTTAAGTCATGAATGCTTTCCCTCGCTTTTTTTTTTGCATTTTATCGGTTTTTTGTTTTTTTCTCTCCTTTTCTATTATCGGTTTTTAATTTAGGTTTTCTTGGATGTCGACTTACTTTTCATGTAGTCATGGTTTGGTAATTCTTTCATCTCTGAAATCTTTCTGTTTCAATTCTCATTAAAATTCAATTTTGGTATTTTATGTTATGAATTTTGTGCCTTAAAATGATAAAAAGCTAATAATTACAAAGTGAATTCACTTTGAGGGAGAAATTTTCTTTTAGAATGGATACATTTTTTAAGAAAATATGTGATGATCCTACAATGAGGTTCCATTAATATATATAAGAGAGACAAAGGGTACATTTTTAATAGAATGGTATAATGAAAAGTTCTAGCTGACATAACATTATAATAATAAAATATAATAACTCGATATCCAAGGCTTAGTAAGGGCTTTTAGGGTTAACATGGGGCTTATATAGAGTTTAACGTGGCTTTCCCCTTCAAACAAGTTTTTTCTGCAACACTTGACTAATTGTGAGTGTTTCCGCATGAGCAACTCTTCTTCCCCTATCACCTCTTCCACTAGGACATTCTTCCATTTGATGAGGTACTAAGTGATTACTCGATTCTCATATGCTTAATCCTTATTTCTGGGATTGTTTTTAGTACTAGCATGATTTCCCCTTCTTCATTAATCTCTAATAAAATAACTTGGACCATGATCTTGTTATCAATTAACTTCTTTAATCAAGAAACATGGAAGACTAGATATATATGTGAAGATGGAGGAAAATCCAATTGTAAGACACACTTCCAATCCTCTACAACACCTTATAGGGGCCATAATACCTCGGTGCTAATTTATTGACCTTCTTTTGTCAGTTGTAGCCTCACAACTACCCAATCTCCCACTTCAAATTTCCTTTCATTGTAATGTTGATTTGCTTGTTAACTCATCCTATTTTGTGCTACAACCAAGTTGTACTTCAATAGTTTGAGAACCTCTTTTTGGTGCCCGATGTGGTCCTCCATCGCTTGAGCCTTTATAGTCACTTTCAAGGCTTATATGATGGATGGAGGATGATATCCGTAAAGTGCCATAAATGGGGACATTTTTTATAATGTATGGAAGGATGTGTTATACCACCATTCTACCTAGGGAAACCACTTGACCCATTATGTTTGTTTATCAAATGTAAAGCAACATAGATATCCTTCCAAAAAATTATTCACAATCTTAGTTTTCCATCAAATTGAGGGTGGTAAAATGAAATGTGAGCCAATTGAGTAACCAAATAAGAAAATAGTTCAGTCCAAAAAATTCTAGAGAAAATTAGATCTCATTCACTTATAATAATCTTTGGTATTCCATGTATCTTTTGGACATTTTTTATGAATGCTTATCCCACTATACTTGCTTGAAAAGGATGAGAAAGAGAGCAAAAATAGGGATATTTTTTCATTCAATCTACCACTACCATAATGACAATATTTCCTTACAATTTAGGTAAACTTGTATTAAAATCCATTTAAACTTCTTCTTAACATTGGATTGGTATGGATAACTGTTTAGGAGCCTTGGAGTCTTCATTGTCTCTCCCTTATTCTGTAGGCACACTACATTTAGCCACAAAATTTTTCACATCTACTTTATGACCTTCCTAAGAAATATCTTTCTTGACCCTATGGTATGTTTTCAAGAACATTGAATGTCCTCCTATGGGAGAAGTGTGTAATTCTAAAAAGACATTTTGTTTGAGTTGAGAATTATTACACAAGTTTAAGCAATATTGATACTACCAAAATTCATTCTTCCACATAAATTTTTCTACTACATCAGGCTCCTACTTTAGTTGCTAAATGATCTTTCATACCTTCTCATATTGATTCTATTCTATCATTGCTTCTTCCACCTTCCATGTCATTCTCTTTCAATGAGAGTGCATTTGCCACAATATTTTGTTTACCCTTTTCGTAAATAATTTCAAATTCATAACCTAGCATCCTTGTAACCCATTTTTGTTTTGCATCTAAAGATATTATTTTCTCCAATAAGTACTTAAAACTTTCATGATCTATTTTTACTTTGAAGTGTCTTCCTATTAGATATGGATGTTATTTCTTAACTACATTTAGTATGGTGAACATTTCTTTTTTGTAGATGGTTTTGAGTAAGTTCTTTCCTTTAATTCCACTACTTTCAAAGGCAACATACCTTCCTTCGTGCATAAAAAATACCCCAATGCCATAGCCTAAGGCATCACACTCTATGTTATAGCTCAAAATGACACCCACAAGTCTATCATAACTCAAAGTGACACCCCCTTGGGTCTACTGGGTAAGCAACCCAAAATGGAGCCTAAAATGCAAGAGAAAATCCATGGAAACCCTCTCAAAATTTTATTTCTTCTTCTTTAGTGCTTCTAGAACACTATGAGGGAGAGTTGCAATGTTGTTTTTACTCAATAAAAGAGAGTTGAAGTAGCTAGGGCTGGCAGAGCGAATGTATAAGGTTGGAAAAGGTAAAGAATGATCAAATTTTGAAAATAAGGATGAAAGGACCATATAAAACATGGAAAAAAAAGTTTCTATATATGCTTGATCACTCCTCAAATCCATATATAAAAGTAATGCTCTCCATCGAGCAAAGAGAGAAAAGTCAAAAATAATAAAATGCTTTCAAATTGGGAACCCACTTCTCTTTACAATAAGTGTATGAAATAATGAAGCTTGATTGTGAGCTATGGTGAGAGGAGGAGCTTGATTGTGAGCTATAGTGAGAAGGATACAACATTGTAACTCCTATTGGTATAATAAAGGGATCATGATTCCCCCACCTGCCCAACAAAATGTTATTTCTATATTATTGTTAATATATGCTTCTAAGTTATTTATGATACTAATGCTAATGTGGTTTGTAGGGATATAGATATAGTGTTTTTTCTTCATTTATGTGGAAGTTGCAGGTGCAGGGAACTCAAGGGATAAGATATCTAGGAGATTTGTGATAACCATTTTTTCCACCTTATGTCAATAAAAGGAACCTAGTTTCAACCCTCTTCAGTTGTTGGTTTGAATGTGTATCTCTTTTCCCTTATCTATGCTCTATTAGTAGCCCATTTCTCCCATAAGACTAAAATTATATAACCCATAACACCATTGTAGTCATACAGTCTGCCATTTCAATATATAGCTTGCCTTCACCCTAGGAGTGATGGTAACAACCCCGGGTTAAAATTTCATGTAATAAAGATAATAAAGGAAAAATAATAAGACCAAGGTCACGGGACACGTATTCCAAGATGAATGTTGGGAAAAGAACTATAGTGGGTATCAATTTCGGTTTAATATGGCTAAGGAAATTGGCAAAGGCATTGGAAAAGACAAAGAGACACAAATTTCCATGAGAGGGAAATTAGAAGGAAAAATTAAGGAAAATGATGAAAATAGAGGCCTCAATGATAAAAAGGCTTCTAAGGATCAATTCACATCTCTTTTTAGTTTAACCTTTTGTGAGTTTTGTTTTGGAATTAGTGAGAAAGAGACAGAGAACATCAAGTGGAGAAAGCCAACAAGAAAGCAAAGGAAGGAAAAGTATAAGAAAGGAAAGAAAGCAGAAGGTTGGATCAGTGGGTTTAGTAGAAGGATTTTGCAGGTAACACGTTGCATGTGTGATTTCCTAGATAATGTGTGAATACATTGCACATGTATTTATTTATTTGGCTCATTTGATGTCATTGACATGCGTTTTTCTAGGTTTGACATTGGTTTCATCCTTGCCTTGCCATTTCCTATATAGCCGTGAACTGTTGGGATTCATTTTTTGGTTAAGCATTGGATTAATAGAAGGTTTTGGATCGAGAGAGGTGGTCTTAGGAAAATTCCCAAGGATTGGGGTTGGAGATGGTTTTCTCTTGGAAGCCCTCGATATGTGGGTGGAAACAGTAAAATTACTTAAGGGATGGTGAAGAAATTCAGAGGCATCCAAGCTTGTTTTGGTTTTGTGATATCTTGACCAGTTTTGGTGAGATCACAATAGTTTGAGGGTGAAGATGGTTTAACTTATGGATTTGCTTGGTTTTTTATGTCTTGGTTTACCCCATGAGATCCCACATTCATGCTTAGAATATGACATGGGGGTGATTGGCTGAAAGAGAGATTTGGTTCAGCTCAATCTATGGTAAGGTGGTACGTGGAAGTCCCTCACTTGGTTGGATTTTTCATATGTTAATAGAAATATTTTCCTATTGTGATTCATGAACATTTATACTTGTTATTATGTGGCTTTGATGGTTGTTCTGTCATGGTTAATATTCTGATTATATGCTAGTTATAAGCATGGTTCTATAATATATTCTAGCTATGACTCTTATTTATGCTTTGATAAGTTAATTAATAGTTGATGAATTCATGGGATAATAAATGAGCTTGAAGCTACTTGAGAGGGCATTATAACTTCTCGGTGATTCACAACTAAATAAAAAAATATACTCAGATATGCATTCATGACCTGTAGCTTAAATGTTAACCATGTGTTTGACGAAATTCTAGTATGTTCTAGTCAATCTATGTCAAGTTTCTGACTCAATTTTGTATCTTTAGCCTTGTTATTATTTCGATTATCATTTTGATAAGCCTCAAGACCTCATGCAATGGTTTGGAGGCTGGCCTAGAATTGTGGATCAGATCTTAGGACTGCACCCTCTGAACTGGAAATTTTGGGTTACAATTGCACTTAGGCAGTGTTGTGCATGTGATTGGAGGCCTATAACTACATCCAAGCAAGTTCATGCATGTGGTTGGGGCTCTAGGTTAGTGAATCAAGGTTCCAGCTCAGGTATTGACAACCTGGGGTGTTTCTTCAGCTCCTGGGTTATATATAGTCCCTGTAGGATGTTAGTTTGTGGTAAGCAAGTCTCACTTGCAGGCCCCACTTCCTTAACTGGAACTAGGAGGTTAAGTCATGTCATAGTGGCACTCTGCTTCACATTTACCCGGAGGGCTTGTAAAAGTGGGTAAATGTGAGAGGGGGTGGATTAGTATCAGGGCTTCCAAGTTCAAACACTTGGACTGGATGGGATAGATGCATGTTGTTTGCATGCATTGCTATAGTTATTGTTGTCATGCATGAGGTCATTATATGCAGTTAGTGTTATCATGCATGATGTCGATATGTTGATATATATATATATATATATATATATATATAGATATATATATATATATATATAGATATATTGTTCTAATATGGATTGATTTGTGCAGACGAGATAGCTTCCTTGAACTTCACTAAGGTACGTTTGATTATGTTTTTATTTAGGTTATCTGACATGGCATGTTTGAAGGAGATATAGGATAAGAGATGTCAAGTGGAATGGTGGATTATAGTTCATGTGAATCTCCTTATAGATCAGATGAGAAGCAAAAATATGAGTACTCTCATGATATAGAAAATACCTTGAGAAGTTTAAAGGTAGGAATCAATAATTGCAAAGCAGATAATGACAGGATCATTCAGTCACAGGAAATACTTGCGATGGCATAGGAAAAGAAAACAGAGGTCAATGTGGTTATCCTTCATAGTTTATCATATTTTCATAAATAAGGGAAACCACGAATCGGTTATTTACAGGAGGATAAGACTAATCAGGCTTATGGTAGCAGGTCTCATGGTGGGCACAGGTCGGACAAGGATGACACTGTCAAAGGTGGCAGATGAATAGATACACTCGACAAAAGAGGTAGTGGTTATGGGTTCTATACTAGTTTTGGTTCCAATAGACATCATGGTCATCATCGTTATCATCCTTACAGGAGGAGTGAGAAGGGATACTTATGAGATGAGTTCAATAAAGCCAAGCCTCCCACATTTGATGGAGAGTAGAAGAAATTGAAATATGTAGAAGCATGGTTGTTGGAATGAAGAAGTTCTTCGAGCTGCATGATTACATAGAAAAAAAGAAGGCTAGGATAATTATTTTCAGTCCCAAAGGAAAGGCATACATTTGGTGGGAATATGTGAAGCTAGTTAGAGGCATCAATATAGAGGAGTTGGTTTGGCATGAGTTAAAAAGACTCTTAAGGAAGAAGTACTTGTCATGAAGGTACTATGATGGAAAGGCCAAGGACTTTTACAAATTGAAGATGGGATCTATAACATATGAAGAGTACAAGACTAATTTTATGGAGTTGTTAAGGTATGTGCCTTACCTCAAGGATAAGATGAAGAAGGTTCCTAGATTCATCAATGGACTACCATTAGCATTCAAGTATCAGATTGAGTATTATGAGCCTCGGTCATTGGAGGAAGTCATTGGGAAATTGAAGCACTGTTATGAGAAATCGAAGCATAAGACTGAGCCTAAGAATGAATAGAAAGGAAATGATAAGACTAAAGGAAAATGGCCTTTGAAGTGGGAAAGGCCTCAGGATGGAGGTGAGAAATAGAAGCTCCTTACAATAATTTCAATACAACAGATAAAGGGCATGGATCTCAGCCTAGCGAGAAGCAAAATAAGGGTTATGGCAGAGAACCATTATAGTGTTGGATTTGTAGAAAAGATCACCATAACAAGGACTTTTTGTTTTATCAAGGTGGTAACCCTCAAATATGAAATGCTCAAGAGGCACAAACTGTTGGGCATGTTGGTCATAACATTCCTCAGATCTATGCAACAATTCATGAAAAGAAAAATATCACTAGGCATCCATTATTGAGATGGAAGGTAAGCTTTGTGATCGAGTTGTTTCCATTTTGATTTATCCTGGATCTAATTATAGTTATGTTAATCCTTACTTGGTGGATAAGTGAGGCTTGAGTAAAGAAGTGCATGCAGAATCTTGGTTGGTGAAGTTAGCTACGGGCACTAAAAAAATAGTTCATCATTGGGTTACAACTTGTCCATTTGAGCTAAATGGTATGCCTACATCAACACATCTAAATGTGCTTCTTTTGGGATTTTACAATATGCTTTTTGGTATGGATTGGTTGTATCTTCATAGAACCAAGGTAGATTGCTACAAGAAGGCTTTTGAATGTTTGGATGATTATGGAGAGAAGAGAATCTTGCAGGGTAAGAAGAAACCTACATCGGTGAGAATGGTTACAACTATGCAGGTGATGAGCTCTAGTATTGTAATAAGGATGTTGTAACTCCTAGGTCTACCAAATTTACTTCATCAACTTGGGGTTCGTACAAACTTGGAGGTGACAGTGTTGTATACATAGTAGATGCAATGGCCTACTCTTGTCACTTTTCAACTGGGGCGATAGACCTATAGAGTTTTTCAAATCAGTCTTCTATTGACTAGAAAGAGTCTGACTACCAAACAAAAAAGGGAAAAATATTCTTAATGCAGAAAGGAAATGTTGCCTACTCTAGGAAATGAAAGTGCTGAATTGGAAAGTGCTATAAAGTGACATGAAATCATCTAGCTAAGCATCTACACATATTGCTTGCAAAAGAGACCTAACTTAACCTTGCATCTAACATCTAGTTATCTTGACTAAATAAGCATGGAAATTATCCTAAAACTACTGTGACTATTGTATGCATGTACTAACTAGAAATTGCATAAAAGCCTTTTTTATTTTCAATTTTATGAATGTAAATGCTAATTGAACCAATTTGATCTTTGGCAGGGGAGACATGTATGGGGAAACAAGTCCAAAATGGTGTTGAGGGTATGGAAGCCAAGTGGAGGCCTAAACTAAGCTCAGATGATCTTTGCTCAATTCAGACTTAAAATAGGTTGTTAAGGGGTTTCCTGTAGTACTACAAGATGTCCTATTTCTACTACAGGATGTCCTGTTTTACTACAGGAAATATGTTAGGGTCCCACCCTAACCCCCTTATTTATGTCATGGGATCACGTCATAGTCAAGAGTCAATAAAGCCCATATTAATATTTGTAAGTGGTTAACTCGCAATTAATGACGGGACCACAGTTAGTTGCAAATGGGCGGTAGTATTAGATAGATGGTAAATGGGCGGTAGTATTAGATAAATGGTATTAATAAAACCCACGATATTGGCCCGTGGTATTGCATGTATGAGTCATATATAAAGGGTAGAGACTCCCTGCGAGGAGCATCGTGTCTTGTTTTGTAATCGAGCTCTGCTCTATTGGAGGTTGCCCCCTCGAAGAGGCCTGTGAACATTTCTCTCTGAATAATAAAATCATTGCTATTCTGTGTTCTGGGTATATTTTCTTCGCATATTCTGTGTTCTCGGTATCTTTTCTCCGCTTGGGTATTGCTTTGCAGGTTAAGAGCATAACAAGTGGTATCAGAGCACTTTCCAGGGCTCGGTGGGATCTCCAAATTTTAGCAAATTTTTTTTGGCTAGAGACGTGTTCCGGCGTCTTTAAACCACGGGATCTGTCGTTAAGCGCATAAACCTGCGGATTTGGGGAGGCATGCATGCAGGAAATACAAGAGGTGGTCACGTCTGTTGGACTCCCTTGTAACCCCTGTGAGTACCCCTTCGAGTAGTAGCGCATTAGACAGAACCGCGCACGGACTGTCTTCCACGTACCCTCTGGGTATATAGGAAGCCCCCTAGCTCCCTTGAAACCTCGCCATAGATAAACCTTCGGCCGTCTTGTGGCTACAGTACACCGAGAACAGCACTCGGAGAGATTACTCGCCCGTACGATAGGGTAGTCGGGTTGTACGGCTAAGGGTACGGTCGATCCTCCTTAGTTAGAGCCCTGAAACATTGGGCCGAGTACTACTGTCAGACCCTTATGTATATTGCGATCTGTAGCACCTGACACTCCCCAAGACCATAGTTCCCTTTCTATCGGGGGATCATACATCATCTATTCCAGATCAGCAGCAGCAGTTGTTCCACCATTCAGATCTCTCAGATCCACCAGATCGGATATTCCATATCAGCAGCAGCAGTTGTTCCACCATTCAGATCTCTCAGATCCACCAGATCGGATATTCCAGATCAGCAGCAGCAGTTGTTCCACCATTCAGATCTCTCAGATCCACCAGATCGGATATTCCAGATCAGCAGCAGCAGTTGTTCCACCATTCAGATCTCTCAGATCCACTAGATCGGAGTAGTTATGAAGGGTTCCTGTACCTGGATATAATTTTCGCAGGACTTTTGGCGGCATTGACATTTTGAGGATTTGGCGATTGCAGTATTGATCAGGAAGGAGTAAAACTCCGTTAGGAGTTTTCAAAAAAAAAAAAAAAAAAAAGTCTGAGATCTTCCGGGGCGCTTATTGGTGACCTAGCCCATCAGTATCAGGACGACGAGCTGAGCAAGGTGGTACCATTCAATTTCTTGGTAAAAATTTTTAGGCGGTCCCAATTTTTCATCAGGTTGGTGTATGGTAGAAACTCGCGCCCAAGCGATGGCCAATGAAAGGATCGACAAAATTGAAAACCATGTGCACTCCCTCCAAACTGCGGTGCACAAGATCGAACTTGAGCTTCAAGTAATGAGTAACCACATAGAACTTGAGCTTAAAGGAATAAGTAACCAGTTACAGGAGGCATTCCCAAAGGGCAAGAAGCCAGCCCACGAGGAGGCGTATAATGGCCATGAATACCATGAGGGTGAGTCTAGCCACTCTCCTCATGTTTGGCACTCCCATCCACCACCCAGTCAGCGACCTCCCAAGTTGGATATGCAGAAATTTGACGGTTCTCACACGTCCGCATGGCTAGCACAAATGGAGCAGTATTTCCAATTGAATCATATCACAGATGAGGGGACTAAGCTTATGGTGGGCACCATGTACTTGGACAATGAACGATGGCAATGGAAGGAATGGCATCAGCGTTGCAATGGACATTTTCAGAATTGGGCCCAATTTGCCAAAACTCTTCGCAATCGCTTTGAACAGGAAGACTCTTTTTTGGGGCGTCTCACTAAGCTCCGACAGACGGGTACAGTGGAGGAATATATTACTGCTTTTGAAGCCTTAGCCTTCCGCACTAAGGGTCTCACAGATGAGTTCTACATGGAATGCTTTATCAGTGGTCTTAAAGAAGCCATCAAAGCTCAGGTTCTACTCCACCACCCTCCCACATGGACAGAGGCTTGCCAGGTAGCCCGTAAGGTGGAACGTGCACTAACAGCCCAATCCAGCCGCCCCAACTTCCCCGCTAAAGGTCGTCCCTCACAGGCTCCCAATATGACTCAGACACTTAAGATTCAAAAGGTGTCACCTGCGGAAATGGCCGAAAGAAGGAAGCAAGGACTATGTTACTACTGTGATGAAAAATATTCCCCAGGTCATAAATGCAAAGAGCACAAGTTTTTTCAAATAGATGCCACTGACTACAGCTCCACCGAGGAAGATCCACCACTTGAGGAACCGGAGGCGATCGAAGAAGATAACCAACAGGAGATTGTATCTGATGAACCAATTATTTCGCTAAATGCATTGGCAGGAATTTCTTCCCCTCAAACTCTCAAAATCAGGGGTTTTCTTAAACATCGCCCAGTAGTAGTCTTGATTGATAGTGGAAGTACCCATAATTTCATCCACCAAAAGATCGCTGAAGCATCACATTGTTTCGTCCGGGCAGTTTCTAACTTCCAAGTCCAGATTGCAGATGGGGGCACAATGAAATGTGAAGGTCGCTGTGAAAATGTCAAAATTCAAATGGGGGATTATCAATTGAAAACCCACATGTTTGCAATACACATGGGGGGTTGCGACATTGTCCTCGGCGCGGAATGGCTCCGCACTCTTGGGCCAACACAATGGATTTCCAGGAGTTATATATGAGTTTTAAGCAGAACAACTCCACACATACCCTCCGTGGACTACAGGCGGGAGCCCCCTCTATCATCAGCTCGCATAGGATGGAAAAATTGTTTAAAAAGGGCCATCATGGAGTGGTAGCTCAATTTAATGCCATCCAGGTAGTAGACACCATGTCTCAGCCAATTCATCCTGAGATGCAACAGATTTTAAATAAGCATCGCACGGTCTTTGACAAGCCTCATGAGCTTCCACCCTCGCGAGGGGAACATGATCATAGCATCACATTGGTTCCAGGGGCCCAACCCCCAAATGTGCGGCCATACAGATATCCGTTCACCCAAAAGAATGAAATAGAAAAAATCATCAAGGAATTGTTGGAAGCAGGTGTCATTCGTCCCAGCATTAGTCCTTATTCATCTCCAGTGGTCATGGTCCTCAAGAAAGATGGGGAGTGGCGGATGTGTCCAGACTTCAGGGCCCTCAATAAGTTAACAGTCAAAGATAAATTTCTCATCCCAGTGGTTGACGATTTGCTGGACGAACTCAATGGGGCTCAATTCTTCACTAAGTTGGATCTTCGCTCAGGCTACCACCAAATTCGCATGAAGGAAGTCGACATTCCCAAGACAGATTTCAGAACTCATGAAGGCCATTATGAGTTCCTGGTCATGCCATTTGGTCTCTGTAATGCCCCCTCTACTTTTCAGAGCCTTATGAATCACCTCCTCAAACCATATCTCAGAAAATTTGTCCTTGTCTTCTTCGATGACATCCTCATCTATAGTGGCACTTGGGCGGCACATCTTCAGCATGTAGATCTACTCTTGCAACTGCTCCGCATGCATAAATTATTTGTCAAGATGTCTAAGTGCTTGTTTGGCATGGAAGAAGTTGAGTATTTGGGCCACATTGTGGGGCGTGAAGGTGTCAAGGTGGACCCAAAAAAGATCCAGGCAATGCAAGAATGGCCTCAACCTAAGACCTTGAAAAGCTTGAGAGGATTTTTGGGTCTCACAGGCTATTATCGTAAATTTGTCTGCAACTATGGCCGCATAGCGAAGCCCCTAACGCAACTCCTAAAGAAAAATTCCTTCTTCTGGAACGAAGAAGCACAACAAGCATTTACAGCTCTCAAAACCGCCATGTGTTCCACTCCTGTCTTAGCACTACCGGACTTCACCAAATCATTTGTCATTGAATCTGATGCTTCGGGAACAGGTATTGGAGCGGTCTTAATGCAGGAAGGGCGACCATTGGCATTCACCAGCCAACAACTAAGTGGGAGGAATCTGGGCCAATCTACCTACGAGAAGGAAATGATGGCCATCTTACATGCAGTCGAGACCTGGCGACCTTACTTGTTGGGGCGACGTTTCCAAATCCGCACAGATCATCACAGTCTTAAATATTTTTTGGAACAACGCCTATCTTCACCACAACAAAATAAATGGTTAGCCAAAATGCTGGGATATGATTATGAGATCATTTACAAGAAAGGGAAAGACAACAGGGTAGTAGATGCATTGTCGCGCCAATTTGAGGAGGAAATTACTCTGCTCGCAATTTCCCTCCCCATTCCAGACTGGATTGAAGAGGCTCGCAGGGAATGGTTTTCACATCCCGGGCTCTCCCAACTCATTTCTCAATTGCAGGTAGATCCTAATTCCAGCAAGGGCTACTCGTGGCAGAATGATATTCTTCACTACAAGGACAGAGTCGTAATATCACCAACATCCACCCTCAAAAGTCGCATTTTGGTAGAATTGCACTCATCTCCCATTGCAGGACATTCGGGCTTTCAGAAGACATATGCTCGCACCAGAAGATCATTTTTTTGGACCGGCATGAAACAGGACATCCTTACTTTCATAACAGAATGTGACGTCTGTCAACGCCACAAAGGGGAAACCATCAACACACCAGGCACATTATAACCATTGCCCATTCCGGCGTCAATTTGGACGGAGGTCTCCATGGATTTCATTACAGGTCTTCCAAATTCTGGGAACAAGTCAGTCATCATGGTGGTGGTGGACCGACTGTCAAAGTATGCTCATTTCTGCGCCCTACCCCAACCATTCACACCCACTTTGGTTGCTCAAACTTTCATGGATCAGATCTTCAAATTGCATGGCATGCCCACTTCTATTGTGTCCGACCGCGACCCAATCTTCACCAGTAATTTTTGGCAGGAGCTCTTCAGACTACAAGGCACTCAACTCAAACTCAGTACTTCATATCATCCGCAAACAAATGGTCAAACCGAAGCCATCAACAAATGTCTAGAAACCTACCTTAGGTGTTTCACTTCAGAAAAACAACACCTTTGGGTACAGTGGTTACCTCTGGCGGAATGGTGGTATAACACCAACTATCATGCCACCACCAAAATGACTCCCTATGAAGCAGTCTATGGACAACTTCCGCCTTCCCCTACTTCTTATCTCACGGGGTGCTCCAAAGTACAAGCCGTGGATCAACTCCTACAACATCGCGCAACCATGCTTGCCCATCTGCGTGAGAATCTTCATCAAGCTCAGAACCGTATGAAGCAACAGGTTGACCAACATCGCTCAGAGCGCCAATTTCAAGAAGGGGATCAGGTCTTTTTGAGGCTGCAACCATATAAGCAAACATCACTCAAAGACAAGGGTTGTCAAAAGCTCTCTCCAAAATTCTATGGACCATACCAAGTACTTCAGCGCATTGGAGAAGTGGCTTACAAGTTGGCTTTGCCACCTACAGCAAAAATCCACCTAGTTTTCCATGTATCGTGCCTCAAGAAAGTGATTGGGAACAATTGCCGTGTTCAAACCAGTCTACCTGAATTGGACGAAGAAGGGTCAATCTGGCTTCAACCTGAACAGGTTCTAGACACACGAGACAAGCACCTGCGCGGCCACATGCTTAAGGAGGTCCTCGTCAAATGGAAAGACACCTCTCCGGAAGATGCAACTTGGGAACCAGCCACTATTCTTCAGCAGTTTCCGCAGCTTCAGCCTTGAGGACAAGGCTAGTCTTAAGGGGGAGGGCATGTTAGGGTCCCACCCTAACCCCCTTATTTATGTCATGGGATCACGTCATAGTCAAGAGTCAATAAAGCCCATATTAATATTTGTAAGTGGTTAACTCACAATTAATGACGGGACCACAATTAGTTGCAAATGGGCGGTAGTATTAGATAGATGGTAAATGGGCGGTAGTATTAGATAAATGGTATTAATAAAACCCACGATATTGGCCCGTGGTATTGCATGTATGAGTCATATATAAAGGGTAGAGACTCCCTGCGAGGAGCATCGTGTCTTGTTTTGTAATCGAGCTCTGCTCTATTGGAGGTTGCCCCCTCGAAGAGGCCTGTGAACATTTCTCTCTGAATAATAAAATCATTGCTATTCTGTGTTCTGGGTATATTTTCTTCGCATATTCTGTGTTCTCGGTATCTTTTCTCCGCTTGGGTATTGCTTTGCTGGTTAAGAGCATAACAAAATAGGCTAAAAGCTATAGGGAGGTAGGAAAGGTGGAATAAAGTGTGGGAAAGGTGTCTGATGGGGGAATGAGGAGAAGACTTCGGCAGTGTAGGTGGAGAAGACTTGGATGAGGCTGGTGAGATGAGGTCTCCCTATAGATAAGAAACTCCTACAACAATATACACTCTTTTCTTCAGTTATGCACAACTTCATTTATATATGGAAAAGATGAGTTTAATTTAGGAAAATAAAGAGTTGTTAATGGCTAATGGCCAAGTCTATGAATGGAAGTGCTTTTAAACCACAGCAAATTGAAGAAACCAAAATGAAATTTGCATGTACTTCTAAGGAATTGAGAAACAATGATATATTCAACAAGAAATCCCGAGTTATGTAGTGATCAAACAATAAAAATGTTTTTGGGTTGTGAGAGTGGGACCCTCAAGCCATGATCGCATAAGGGAGATGAAGCAGATGCCACTACCATAAGATTTTCTAAATTATTTACTTTCACTATTGTACTATTGATCTATATTTTCACTAATTGAAGCAAACTAAGTAATCATCCAAATACTTGCAAATTAAACAAAACAGAAATCACTTCAACAACTAACTATGAATGTAGTCTAAGCATACATATACAAAAAGAGGAACCACTGCTGCTAGGGTTGGGCCCTAACCCAAGATCTTCAGCCCTCTGGGTCAACTCAATGCTGGATCAAGGGAATCCTTCTCATTCTCATCAAAATGTCAAAAATACATAAGCGTAATCAATCACAATGTTTTAGCTCGAAAATTCCTCTTGGCTACAAAAAAAATAAATTGAATCCTAATGAGGCCCTAGGCCTTCTTATTTATACAACTGAAGCTACCAACATCTTCCTTAAAATTAAGGAGTCTTGACTACCAAACTCGAGATTAAATTGTCTTCAACTATCACTGGCTTGGTTGCTAATGATCTTGGTGGGTTTGGCTGCTTGTAATTCCGAGCTAATGAGATCTGGTGGTGGAATATTAGAGTGATTGAGAAGTTAAGGAGGGAGATCCATTCTCCTAAAATCCATCTTGCTTGTCTACTTCGAGTTCCTACAATTAAATTAGCCAAAAATGGCTCCAAATTCTGCAATAAATGCACCTTAGGCCACATGAAATAACATCTCACCTTTACCCTTCTCACTAAGCACAATATAATAAAATATGTAAAGAAATGTGAGAAAAGTCGATTTTAATAAGGTGGAGAGTGGCATTAAAGTCCATATAATTTACCTATTGATGATCCTCATCATCACACCCCTACTGAAAGTGTTTCTCATCCCCTGAGAAACTTAATCTATGTCCATGTCTTTCATTGCTCTTGTGGCCTCTCTGACATGCTAGGCTTTTGTTGGTGTAGTCTCCTCTTGTGGATAAAATCCTGCATGCTTCTCTATTTCCTCCCACTGCTTTCTTTCCTCTTCCACCTTTCTTCCTTCTAACATACTCTTGTAGCAGCTACAATCACCCTCCAAAATTTTGTCTTAGCTTCGTTTTGGAGCCTCCCTATCAACCATCTTAGCATCATGTCTTTCACTATCAAGTACATAGGATACATTGGTTTTTCAGCAGCCTGTGCATGTTAGTTTGGTTCTCTATCCTCATAGGCTAGCATTCTAGACTAGGGCTAGTTGCAGGTTGAGCAGCTCCTTCAGAAAATTGCGCAATTATGGAGGGGAACCAGCCTTCCCTCCAGAAATTGTGCAAATCTACTGGGCAACCTATTGGGCTTAGAAATTGTGCAATCCAGTTAGACAGTCTTCCTCAGGAAAATTATGCAATCTAGCCTAGCACTGCAGCTCATTCCAGAAATTACTCAATTCTAGGAAGTAGTCACCTGCTAACCCCATAAATTGCACAATCCCTCTTGGACAATCAACCCAACTTAACCCAGAAATTGCATAATTTTGGGAGATAGTCACCTACTGTCCCCAAAAATTGTGCAATCCCTCTCGGACAGCTAGCACAGTTCCTCTCTGAAATTGCGCAAATCCTTCTCTCAGTCAAGTAGGTTGTTGCATGTGCCTTAAGGTTGACTCGTTCCTTCCGGGACCGAGCAAAACTGATTTGCATGCTTGGGCTGCTCTTCCGTAAATAGAAAAGGAAGCATGCAAAAGGAATACCTAGATCCAGGGAGCTATTTTTAGCAGCTGGAGGTTACATGCAAAGCTCATTTTAGAAACCTCTCACGAAGTGTCATTTTTTCCTACATTTGTGGCATGCACACCATAACCTTGATCTTATCAAAACTTATGAATTGGACGTTGCAGAGCTCATTCCTCACATCGATCTTACAACTTTGACATCCTATTAGTGCCTAAATCTACCTCAGGCTAAAGGCAGGCATGTCTAGGGTAATATCAAACCACGTTTAACCTGGTAGCTAGCCCTACCAGGTCGGGAGAGGGCTCTCTCCTTATCAATCTCAATTAAAATATGGCAACTTGGGCTTGAGATGACTAAATTTAATGTAGATTTTAGGCTAGGTATAAAAGCTTAGAGGATTTGTTTCAGGTCAAAAACAACAAGAGAAAGGGTGATTGGACAATGGAATCAATGTCAGTTTTTGCCGGCAAACCTAGGGCAAATTAAGTGCCATGTTCAACCAAGTGAAGATTGTAAATGTGAGAAGTATGAGGGAGAAAGCCCACTACCCTACAGGCATCAGACAAAGGATGAATATGCAACAACAACTTTAGATGAAAGAGAATCACGAGGTTGCTCAACAAAGCATCTAGCCAAGGATGAATTCTGCATAAGACAACCATTACAACTAACAACAAAATCATCACGAAAGGAGCATCATTACGGATGAATTCCTAACATATTACTTAGATAATGCTGTAACAAGGCAGAAAAAACATAATGTGTAAATGAATTACAGGAAAAACATACTAAACATCAGCACCGTGATGAATCCCAGATCCAAAGGGCAAAAGATTGCTTTATTAAAATGATATTCAGGAAAAAATTTACACAAAGCCAAGACAGCCTCTCTGCTGCCAAAATCGAACCTCTACACTATGAAATTCATAAAATTTATACATTTAGCTCATCCATGTATTAAGGGAATTGAGCTCAACCATCTTCTTCAAAATAGAATCAGTTACATTAAACTTGGACCGAATTTCTGAAAATAGGTGTTGAAGATGAACTTGTATCTCCTAAACCATAGCACCTGTTACAAAACTGAAAGAGGTTTTTGTAGATAAGGTCATTTTGGAGAAACTTTTCTCTCAAATTTTGGAAATTCGTTTCCATTTGCTTGGAATCTGTGCCAAAAAATCATCTCTAAAATAGAAAATCATTAAAAATTTAAATCTGTGAAAATGAGCTGTAAAGATCTAGTCACATATCCAAATTCATGACACTTGTGAATAAACTAAAAGAGGTTTCTATTATATGGCTTGTGGTTAACAAAAATCTCCCTGGGTTTTTCAAAATTACTTTCCATATTTTGTAAAATGGCACCGCACTAAAATGACTAAAACAATAAAATAAATAAAAAAAAATTCTTTGTTTTAATGTAGGCTCTAAATATCACTACATATCTCCCACATAGTAGCACATGTGCATAAACTGAAGGAGGTTTTTGTTATTTGGTATGTGGTGGACAAAAACCTCTTTCACTTTTGAAAAATGCCTTACAATTATATCAGAAAATGATCTTGTAGTAAACTTGTCGTTGTGTGCAGCAACTGACCACAATACATGCATAACCAAGAATTACTCATTCATTTCGATCATATCTTCTGATCTAGAAACCGGTTACGAGAGTGTGATATACCGTTGGAGATATTTTTCTGAGCTTCTTCTAATGGAAATACTTAGGATATGATTTGCACTGAAGATCATGTGTAAAACATCTCTGAAAACCAGACATAGTAAGAGCCCATTTTGATCCCTGGTGACAGGCTGTGAAGACTGGAACTAACACATCCCACATCACATCCTGGAGTCTTCGACACCTTCAACTTAGTTATTTCAGGTTAGGTCTACTTTCATGTCTTATGCTTGCACTTCTGTCACTGTTTGTGTTTCGCTTTGTGTGAGTGTTGTCTTCTTGATTTCAATGAGTGCTTGTTGTCATTTCAATGTATGGTAGCTCGTAGAATCAACATTTCAATTTTCATTTGCATCTCACTATTATCGCATGCATGACATTTTTTTTGCACCGACATTTTTTGTTGCGGCGACTCGATTCACACACATGCATGCTTTCCCATTTCTGAATCCTACACTTACTATTTTCATGCATTATCATTCACTCTTGTTTACACTCACTTTCACCATGAATTTAGACTTCTCTGCTTTCAGTTTCCCGTCGGAAGGTCTGGGATGCCTTGGCCCAGACCTTGCCTTGGCCAGCTAGCATTGTGCATTTCTAGAAGTGAAGGCTCTTCCTTCCCTCCAGAAATTGTGCAAGTCTAGTCTAGCATTAACCTCTAGGGTTGCATTGCACAATTTTGGAAGGCAGTGCCTTTTTGGCCCCAGAAATTGGGCAATGTAGTTTGCTGGTTTGCATGTCACTGCTAACTGAAATTGTGCATTGCGCAGTTTCAGATCTCAGCAGGCTAGGTTGGGCTATGCATTGCGTAGTTCCAGCAATCATTCAACCTCCTGATAGCTCGGACTGTGCCTTGCAAATTTTTGACAGTTAGTCTCCCAGCCTCTAGGTGAAAATTGTGTAATCTTCATAGACGGTCACGCAAGTGTGTTGCATGTCAGTCCTTCAACTTGTTTTGGTTTTCAACTGACAGATTTCTTGTCATGACTATTTCTATGTCTCCAGGTATCATAGGTGTTCGTCTACCTCTCAGCAGCATAGGTACAATGGCTTCCAGGAGATCATATTCGAAGACACCATTCATAGCACAACTGGGGATGCAGTCGATCAAGTATCTATGAACTTTCCTATCTATGAAGACATCAAGTTGTTCATGGACAAGGATATCAAGATGAAATGGAAACGGAATCACAATGAGAAACACCATCAGCACCAGCAGAAGGTAGCACACTTGCGTGCGACAAATGCAAGGGTAATGTTGTTGATAGCACAGAGGCAGAGCAAAGTTGCAAGTTCAAGCAAATCCACTTGTGATGAAAGAAACTTTGGAGACTAAGGCTATGAGGCAACGACACCACAAGAGGATTGCGTGAAGGCAGAGAGAGAAACAAAGAAGGGGTTGCAGGTGATGAAGCGTCAACTCATTGAAGAACAAGAGTTGCACAAACAAGAGAAGGAGTTGCAGTGGGAACAGGTACATCAGGAGGCACAACATGCACATACTGATGAAACTTCACCCATACAGGTTATGGACCCATCCAACAGCTGGCATGGAGTGGACAAGGTGAGAAATTCCATCAATCGCATGCAAGGGTGTTCAGAAGCATGGATGTCATTACACGCACGCATGTGATCCCAACCATTTGGTACACTCACCAAGGCAAAGACAAGAAGCAAGTCTGATTGGATCTAAACATGTATTTTGACAAGTTGATGTGCATGATCACCAGCACACACTTGGAGATCAACAGAGACACTATGCATTAGTATGTTGTTGGTCCAACTGCACTTAATATGATGATCCACATGTTACTAGAGGAGTTGGACAGAGGAGCCATATCAGTGTACCCAGATGTAATGGAGGCAAGAGTTCGCTTACAACACGATGTCACCATTGAGTGCGCGGACACCATCACGGACGACCAAGCTTGGCATCAGTTCGCCATCGTCGATCATCACAAGGATGTCAAAGAGTTGGTCTTACCACAACTGTCTGAGTGTTAGTGATAGCTTGCATGGCTTTCTCATGCCTATTTTGTCTCACATGGGTACATGTATAGATTTTATGTAACATCTTGTCAAGTGGAAGTTCAAGTATTGATAGTTGAATGTAACAGTCATAGAGTAATTGAAGGGTCATGAGGGTAGGTGAATAGTGAAAAAGGGGAATGTCAAGGGTCGCCCAACCCTTTGCTATATATAGTACCTCATAACTCATTGTGGAGCCTTTTGGTCAACCAAGCTTTCGATAGGAGTATCTTAGAGAAAGCTTGGAGAGTGTTTCAATGAGCCTTGGATTCTCCATAGTGGAGAGCTAGTACATCTCTTTGGAGGAGCAGGTGGTAGTGACTGTAGTGTTCCAGTATCGGGATTAGTGGTTGGTCATGGTTGTACTAAATGATTGTAACTTTCACTTCTTAATATAATAGAGCCAACACATTTCATGCATATGTTGTTATTCTATTTCAACTCTCTTGGTTACTCTAATGATATATGTATATGTTTTCTTACACATGCATGTATGAACTCTTTCTGTATAAGTATGTGTGAATATTACTAAGATGCACTTTTGGTTTAACCATCACTTTGGATTGTTAGCTTACTTGCTTTTCAGTTTGTGATGCATCTTCACTCATGTGTTCCTTTCCAAGCCACGTGCTTCCATAGGTTTCCAAGGGGCGCACTCACCTCACTTTTCGTGTGTTAGAATCATTCATGCACCTTCCTTGGCTTGTTGTGCATGTCACACCCTTGCTACAAATAATGACATCTTACTTTCCTTTGCGCGCAACTAGAGTCAAGGTGATACTGTACGACACATTGCCGGGACTCCTACACCAAATGGTATGAGGTCTAGTTGAAACTTCTTACTGAGGAGATCCACTGACATGTTGGTGGGTCCAACACCGTCAACATTTCTGGCGCTAGAAGGAGGTCCAAATGACAAGATGTGTCCTCTCATATTGTTTTGAATCTTTGCACATCCATCATCTATACTGTCACACTCATCCATCCGTGATTCTTTTCGTATGCCGAACGTCTCGACATCAAGAGGGAGTTTGTTGATCCCTTGTCTGAATTCACGTATGATGGTGAAGGAAAAGTAGCCTAGCTTGAGTACTTAGAATACTTCTATGCATTCCTTGCAGACGAGTTCTATGTAGAAGAGGCCATCGTGCTTCTTGTATACACACTTCGCAAATCCCCACTACGGTGGTGCTGGAGTCTTCCTCCCTACATCGTGCACTCACTTGAGAATTTCTGTGATCTCATTGAATCTACTTTCCATCATTTTGATCTAGAACCTCTTGACAAAAAAATGTTGCAACAACAAAAGACCTGGGAAGATTTGCCTATGGAATTTTTGATCGCTTCCGTGTGTTGCAGTTTCAAGCTCTGAAAAGTCAAATGAAATTCTAGTATCTCATGGATAGATTTGAGTACTATCTTACCAAATCTGTTAATCCTAAGAAGAAGTTCAAGCCCAAACCCCACTCAGCATACTTCGGAGCTGCAAAATCACAAAAGAATACGGTTACTATCACAAGTGACTATTCGCCGTCCCCTCATCAAATAACTCCACCACCACAGAGTGATGTGGGAGAATGGGCACACACATCCATTCAACTGTCACATCCTCCCAACATTGCTTCTCTCAATTGCCACGCATATTGGGTTGTGAATCCCATGGGTTGTTACATGTATTTCGTACCTCAACCTCCACCTTCATATTCTGATGATCCTTCGGATTGCACTGTCTTGTGTTCTCTGATTTCACACTTTACACTTGTTCTGAATGAGGATCAAGCCATTGATGGAGTTGGTGTTTCATAACCAACTTGTGTTGTCATTCATGAAGAGTATGACTATGAGCTTGAGCATCAATCCACGGCAAAGGATGACTCCCTTCTGTTTGAGCCTCCTCTATGTTTTCGTGACATCTTTGGTGATTCTGTCATCCCTGATTTCACATGTGTATCTCCGTCTACAGATGCACCCATTGTTGATCATTCGCAGAACACAACGAATGTAAGTCCATCATATGACAATGGAGAGGACCAATCATTCATTGAAAATCCACTTGATTTTTCATCTTCATTTTCTGGAATTGCAGAGGGTGAACATTATTGCTTCTCATCTACCCCTCTGTGTGATTCATCAAATCATGAGGATGCTGACAAACATCCTGAATTTTCTGATCTTGGTTATTGTGATCTCTCTACTTCTTCATTGGATCACGATGTTGATTCAACCATTGTTAATCTGTCTAAGACACTGGTCTCCGACGATCTACCTATCGAAGTAGTCGAAACCCCGAGGCTGTCGAGGAAATTTAGCTCAAGTTGATGGTTATGTCAGCTCATCGTTGTCGTGAGGTTGGTTTCACTTCCGATTAGGAAATTGTTCAAACACCTAAGGATCCTCATCACTCATCTGTATGCATTGAATATCAATCTCACACACATATTTTTCTTCCTCCACTTCAACTACACGATCCCATCGCTCATGCATTGGAGTAATCTTACATAGCAAGCACACTTGCACAATGTAAGTGGTCTACCTTTCTCACGTTTGCTTGCATGTCACAGTCAAGAGTATGCATATTATTAGCAGCTGCATGTACTATCACACAGCACCATGGTAGGTCCACGGATTGCATGTCATGCACTTGCACTCACTTATGTTCTGTGGATGCTTTTAAGCTTAGAGTGTGTTTATCTTCATTATTATATCTTTCATGTTTACTAGTTCGCACAACTGTGTTCTTCGCGAACCATGCCTTCACCAACATGGGTCGACCAATGCATCGATGGCTGCATTGGAAGTATCACTTCACGTGAGTAGACCCATGCACCGTTAGCTTAGGAATTGGAGTAGTGTTTACTTTTGGTTTGTTTTCCTGCCTTCATGTTTGCTTTTTAATTCATTCATTTGCTTGCTTTCCTGCTTGTTTCCTTACTGGCTTCACTTATGCATTTACTTCTGCGTTTGCTTTGTTTTGTTGTTTGTTTGCTTGTTGACATTCTTAGGTTAGTTTCGCATGAAACCGTGTGCAAATCTTGAAACAAGATGGGTTAAATACAAGAGGACTTGTGCAATTATCAATACTTGGTTATTTGTCGTCCTTCCATTGTATGAATAACTTGTTGTCTTCAGTCCATCATACGTCAATGGAAAATACATGTTGTTCGCAGTGAATCTTGGTGAAAACACAATGCTTTCACTCTAACTAGTGTCACCTACTCTAGTCATTTGTTTTTGGGTTAATTAAGAAGAGTAAGGTGAGGGGGAAAGCCTTAACAAACATGTCATAGGTATATATATAAACTACTTCTCTAAAGGAACAACCTCTTCTGCTCTCAATAAGTTGGGATCCCTCTTTTGCCTCTGAAATGAATAAGTGTTATGCGCATTTATGAAAAAATGAAAATTTGAAAAATTTCGAAAAAAAATGAAAAATAAATAAGGCCAAAGAAGAGATAGGCTTCCTATGCAAAGAGGTGATGCAAGTAACTTCGTCGGGGTACTGACCAGGATCATTGGCAGTGGAGCGATGCTTGTGTTCTTGCGTGACTCCACCAGGGTACTGTCCAAGCCTGCTGGCAGTGAAGCAACACCAGAGATGAAATTAAAACTCTGACAATCATGTATATTGTGCACCAAGATACCCCTCATCTCAATCAAAACAGTTGTGTTGGCTTGGCTTGGAATTTGTGTCGACCGACCAAGAGCTTGGTAGATGCTACATCTTACAATCAAGAAAGTGTGGAAACTAAGATGAACAGAGAACTGAACAATACTTCCGGAGGTGTTAGACTTGCTTTTTAGGAACAAGGTTCATTCAGAGAGCTAGAGTTCTACCAGTGTGTCACAAAGTGTTGTAGCGACTACAACCACCCTAAAAATTTTTGTGTTAGCTTCATTTTGGAGCCTCTCTATCAACCTTCATAGCATCATGTCTTGCATTGTCAAGTACATAGGATTCACTGGTTTTTTCGCAGCCTGCCATCTTGTGCATGTTAGTTTGCTTCTCTCCCCTCATAGGTTCGCATTCTGAACTCGGGCTAGTTTATGGCTGAGAAAGTCCCTCAAAAAATTGCGCAATTCTAGAGGGGAACTAGCCTTCCCTCCAGAAATTGCGCAAATCTGGTGGGAAGCTTGCTGGTCTCAGAAATTGAGCAATCCAATCAGACAATATTCCTCAGGAAAAGTGCATAATCTGGCCCAGCACTGCAGCTCATCCTAGAAATTGCGTAATTCTGGGAAGCAATCACCTGCTAACCTGAGAAATTGTGCAATCCCTCTAGGACAGCCAGCCCAACTCAACCCAGAAATTGCACAAGTTTGGGAGACAGTCACCTGTTGACCCCAAAAATTGCACAATCCCTCTCAAGCAACTAGTCCAGTTCGTCTCAGAAATTGTGCAAATCCCTCTCTGAGTCAAGCAGGCTGTTGCATGTGCTTTTAGGTTGACCAGTTCCCTCTGGGACTGAGAAAAAATGATTTGCATGTATGGACTGCTATTGCCGAAACAAGAAAGGAAGCATGAAAAAGGAATCCCTAGATCTAGGGAACTATTCTTAGCAGCTCGAGGTTACATGCAAATCTCATTTTAGAAACCTCTCACCAATTGTCGTTTTTTCCTAGATTTGTGGAATGCATGTCATAACTTCGATCTTATCAAAACTTATGAACCAGATGTTGCAGAGCTAATTCCTTACATCGATCTTACAACTTTGACATCCCCCATTGCATCTAGGAGTCTTCGACACTTTCAACTTACCTGTGTTTCTATCGCTTTTTGTGTTTCTCTTTGTGTGAGTGTTGTTTGCTTTATTTTAATGAGTGCTTGTTGTCGTTTCAATGTGTGTTAGCTTGTAGAAGCATCGTTTCAGTTTTTGTTCGCATCTCACTACTGTTGCATACATGAAACTATTTTTGCACCAACAGTCGTTGTTGCGGCGACTACATGCATGCTTTCTCATTTCTGAATCCTAAACTTACTTTTTGCATGCATTATCATTCACTCTTTTTTACACTCAGTGTCACCATGCATTCATACTTCTCATGCTTTTAGTCGCCCGACGGTAGGTCTAAATTGCCTTGGCCTAGACCTTTCCTTGCCCGGCTAGCATTAGGCATTTATGGAAGTGAAGGCTCTACCTTCCCTCCAAAAATTGCACAAGTCTAGCCCATAATTGACCTCTAGGATTGCATTGAGAAATTTTGGAATGGAGTGCCTTGTTGGCCCCAGAAACTGCGTAATGCAGTTTGCTGGTTTGCATGTCACTGCTAATTGAAATTGCACGTTGTATAGTTTCAGTGATTAGTAGGATAGGATGGGCTGTGCATTTCGTAGTTTCAACAATCAGTCGGTATCCCGACATCTTAGACTATGCCTTACGTAGTTTTGATAGTAAGTCTCCCAGCCTCCCATTAAAAATTGTGCAATATTCATAGACAGTCACACAGGTGTGTTGCATGTCAGTCCTTCAGCTTGTTTTGGTTTTCGACTGACAGATTGCTTGTCATGAGTGTTGTTATGTCTCTAGGTATCAAAGGTGTTCATCTGCCTCTCAGCAACATAGGTACAATGGCATCTAGGAGAGTAGAGTCGAAGACACCATTCAAAGCACAAATGGGGATGCAGTCGATCAAGTGTCTATGAACTTGCTTGTCTATGAAGACATCAAGTTGTTCATGGATAAGGATATCAAAATAAAATGGAAACGACACCACAGTGAGTAACACCATCAACAACAGCAAAAGGTAGCATACCTGTGTGTGACAAATGCAAGGGGAAGGTTGTTGACAGCGTAAAGGTAGAGCAAAGTTGCAAGTTCAAGCAAATACACTTGTGATGAAAGCAACTTTGGAGACTGAGGCTATGAGGTGATGATGCGATAAGAGGATCACGCGAAATTAGATAGAGAAAAATATAAGGGGGTATAGGTGTTGAAGCAAATACTCAAGGAAGAACAGGAGCTGCACAGATAAGAGAAGGAGTTGCAACGAGAACATGTACAGCAGGAGGTGCACCATGCACAGATTGATGAAACTGTGCCCATACAGGTTATCGACCCATCCAGTAGCTGGCATGGAGCAGACAGGTTGAGAAGTGTCGTCAATCACATGAAAGGGTGTTCAGGAGCATGGATTTAATTTCATGCACACATGCGATCCCACCCATTTGGCACACTCATTGAGGTGAAGACAAGAAGCAAGTCCGACTGGAGCTGAACGTGTATTTTGACAAGTTGATGTGCATGGTCACCAGGTTACATTTGGAGATCAACACAAACACTATGCATCAGTATGTTGCTGGTTCAGCTGCACTTAAGATGATGATGCACATGTTATCATATGAGTTGGACAGAGGAGCCATATTAGTGTACGCAGATGCAATGGAGGCAAGAGTTCATTTACAGTAGGATGTCACCATTGAGCACATGGACACCATCATGGGAAACCAAACTTGGCATAGTTTGCCACTGTTGAACATCACAAGGATGTCGAAGAGTTGGTCTTACCAAAACTGTCTGAGTGTTAGTGAAAGATTGCATGGCTTGCTCAAGCTTGTTTTGCCTCAAATGGGTACATGTGCAAATTTTTTGTAACGTCTTGTCAAGTAGAAATTCAAGTGTCGATAGTTGAATGTAATAGTCATAGAGTAGTTGAAGAGTCATGAGGGTAGGTGAATAGTCACAAAGGGGAATGTTAAGGGTCACGCCACCCTTTGCTATATATAGTACCTCATAACTCATTGTGGAGGCTTTTGGTCAGCCAAGCTTTCGATAGGAGTATCTTAGAGAAAGTGTTGGCTTTGTGGGGCCTCGCCCAGGTTCAGCATTAGTCAGCCAAACAAATCCCTACACTACTGGCCGTTTTAGCATCAGCCCATGGAGCACGGACCAAAGTCTCACCAGAATCAGTATGGGGGGATGTTGGAACCAAGTTTCCGCACACTGAGATGGTCATGATGTCGGCATTTACCCTCAGCCCCTACTTTCATGCAGGTCACTAAGCCTTAGGGCTCTATCAGTCTACCCTGTTATTCCGCCCTTCAGTACCTCCGTGAAGGTGTAGATTGACCTTCACACAGCCTTAACCCATGATCTAGGTACTTCCGCGTAGCTATGACTGCATACTGTATAGGTTCCCAAGTTATCTTAAGTGTTCTACTTATATTACTAAGCAATCACAGTTAGCGCCACGTAAACTGATATTCTTACTTGTGTTCAATTAACCAATATATTCACATATATTTACGCATCACATAAACATTGTAAATTAAACCCAAAACATAATATAAGTAGATGCATTAACAAGAACTAAATACACAGTAATTACGGAATACTTCTCTTTATTGATATCTTAAATTAATACAGACTCTATCAGCCCTGTGCACTCAGCTGTAGTGGTCTACGCACTCAGCTGTAGACTTCCACCCTAGGCCTCTGCGCACTCAGTTGTAGAGCCTCTACCTACACTAAGACCCAAGAACACTTAGACTCCAATGCTTAACTCCTCACTTAATTCTTTGCTATGAACTTAACTCCTAGAGCTTACTTACTTAGCTCCTTTTTATACAATCGCATGGTTTGCAGACCATGGGTGGATCTTTACAACCGACATTACATTTTACAAAATAAGGGTAGACAACCCTTTATGACTCTTGACACCTTCATGCTCCGTGACCACGAAATGTGAAGACTTTACAACTTTATTACAAAATTGTCCCAAAACATGGGCTTTTAGCCCCAAAAATGTCCTTGGGGGAACCCGTTCCAAATAGGCCTCCAACACAAACATGGTGACTCGCCCTTGAGTCACTCTACGGGCATGGAGATCTTGGCACAAAGACCTCCCAGCTCGACCTGTATGACGATAACCTCAGCAGTGCACTATGTGGCCGCCTGCTTCACTTCTTCAACCAACTGCTCTATCGCTCGTCCTGAACTATCAACCTGAAGCTTCTGCTGAGTTGCTTGTAGATTTGCAAGCTTTCCTTCAATAGAGGTTGTGACTGAATAAGCCTCATCCAACCAGGGCTTCAAGCATGCCTTCAACACTGCCTCTTTGTGTTGCACTGCATCTACCTATTCTTTCAGTGCTTTAGCCTCCTGTAGCTTCACCAGTCTCTGCGTGAGAGTGATGGGGTGTGCTGTACCTTTTACTTCGTCGTAGCGCTGCTGCAGTTCTTGTGCCTTTGTCTCCAGCCACTATACATTAGGGTCCTCCTACAGGCTCGCCAGGACCTCCAACGACTGTTCAAACAACCATGTACAGTCTGCTACTGGACTGTCAACTGCTGCTATCGCCTCTGTGATAGTAGATGCATGCTACTCCTTTACTTCTAGTGAAGTTGAAGGCTAGGCCTTTAACTATAAATCTACAATCTATAGGTTCATCTCCAGCTAAACCTTAGCCAAATCTATGCGAGCATCGCACACCCCTGTAACAATCTTGCGAAGGCGCACCTTGACCAGCTCTCCCTCGAGAATGGCCAACTCTGGGAGCATCTGGCATGCCTCCTCCACAACTTGAACTATGAGTTTGTTTCGGTCAGTTACCTTAGTCACGGCAGTGATGGCAGAGTCTTGTTGTAGGGCCAACTGCACATTTTTGATCTACTGTTCACTGATTACCTGCACAACACGCTATTTGCAAGCCCTCAGCTCCACAATCACACCATCCTGCAGTAGGTGGAGCACCTCACCAGGGAGTGCTGCCAAGTTCAACCCCACTCCCTTGAGGGCACTAACAGTGGGCCTGTCAGCTTCATTTTATGTGGTCAGTGCTCCATTCAGCAGCACTATCGCTCGGGAGACCTTTGCACACAGCATCTCGGCAGCTTCTGAAGTATCGATAGTGAGGCTGTTGGACATCGTTCCATCCTGTGATGCATGGATCTACAGCTCCTGCAGACCCATCGGGATGGCCCCCAATAGTGGCTGTTGCTGCTGCTCGAACTGCTGTAGCACCTCCGGGGTGACATCCCACACCTTGTCTCCAATGTCATGCAAATCTCCCTCTGTGAGGGTGATTAGGTTCAGTGACGCTTTACTGGCCTTGTATTTCTTCCCCGACCCCACTTTTTCTTGTTCCCTTGGACGCATGATGTGGTCCAATGTCGTCCATGGGTCTACGCCATGCTACTCTGTTTGCTTATTTGTTTTTTCCTCTATTTCAAGCGAGGGTGACCTCGCGCCTTTGTAAGAGCCACGCTCTATTTTTCCTGTCATCTTTTTCGTCTACTTTGCAGCATCGCACTCTGCCTAGGCCTTTTCAGTGGCCTCCTTCTTCCTTTTCTCAGCCAACTATGCCATCTTGAGCTTGGCCTCCTCCTTTTTGCGCTACGTGGTGGACTTGCTCGATCCCACCACCAAGTGTGAGGTAGTGCGCCAATCTGCCAGCTAGCGTTCAAGAACTGCATCAATCGTGTCATCTGTTTCCAAGTAGGCAAGTCATACCATGTCTAATTAGGGTCCTTCCGTGGCCTGATCGATACACGGTGAAAGTTTGCCCTGAACTCCGTGTACTCTTGCAGTTTGGTAAACATAGTAGTCCTGCAGGTTTGTGATTGATAGCCATGCAAATGTTCATTTCCATCAATATTCAGAAGATCTTGCTATCCTTGATGCGTTGAGCATCCTTGGTCACCCACAACGAAGCATACTTCACTGTTTCTAGCGGGTTCGATGCGACCGAGGGGAATTGACTATCTTCGAGCAGCTCCCATGCTACCAGCATAATAGACAACAAGAGCCACGCATAGTGGAAGTTCTTGCTGAGCTCTTGTGCCTCGTGGCAGTTCACAAGGGACTCATTATAGAGATAACATGCTCAATTAAACTAGACTCCTTGGCACATTGGGCTACAAGAGCAATGACTGGTTTTGGCACTTCATCTATGCGACACTTCCTCATAACCTTTCCTGCCAAAATCTGCGTGGCCACCTTGACTGCAAGGTCACAAATACTCGAGATGGCATAGCCTCGCGGCTTCTTTACGAGTTTGAATTTATCCTTCATGGCCTCTGCGAGGACCGACTCGCCACCTTTTCCGCCAAACATCATGGCCGGATTTTCCCCTATGTAGGGCAGCCGTGTGATCCTATGGATCAATCTATCAGTGATGGGTATCAGCTCCTCCAGCGACAAACACCCATCATGCACCAAGCATGGCAACTGCTTGATGACCAATACTGTAATGGGGGTGTGATTGTAGTGTGACACCCATAGCATGTTGAGAAAACCTTCCTTGTCTACTCCCCTGAGCCACTTCCGTGGTTCCAATGCAGTGATTCCAGTGGTTGTGTCAACAACGCGACACATGAGTTGTTATATTTCCAAGTGTGGGAACTTTTCATGGTCAGCTATGTCCCAATCTTCTAGTTTCAATAGAGGAACCCGCCCCAAGAACGCTACTTCAAAAGCAATATCGTCTGGTAGTAGAGGTGTGTGCAAGGTGACCTTGCTTTCGTCAATGTCCTTCGGCACTTTGGTCTTGCCTTTGCGCGGAGGGACGTATTTAGGAAACTTAGTGATAGGGTCAGAACACTTGACTTCAACTTCCTCCACTTCCATGCCCAACTACTCATCATCCATCAGGATGTCCTTAATTTCTTCCTCCTCCAGCTCCAAGTTAATAGCTTTGCCCTTTTCCCGTGCGGCAGACTTGTCCTTCAATGGGTTTCTTCTCAATGACGCATGTACCAGTATCGCAACTTGCTTGCCCTTCTTATCCTTCACACTCTCCTTGGCTAGGGTCAGCTTTGGTCTAGGTGTCCATGGTGATTTGGGAACTTCAGCTAATACCTCTGCAACCTCTGGAGCAGCTGCCTATACTTCCCTAACAACTTCTGACACAACCCCCTCGGCTATCACTACTTTAGTGTCCATAGCTTCGGATCTGGGGATAAAATCACAGATGAATTTGCGGTTGGATTCTGGGAATTGATCAAACACTAGGTAGTCAAGCAATGCTTCGAGGAATTCACGGATCATGCACGTGTGAGAGCTCACCAACGCAATGTTCAAAATGTCGTGTTTTTTGTTGGGCCTCCACCTATAATTTATAGGGAATTTTGAATTCAAATCTGACCATTCCCCCCACGTTCGGTTCATTAATGCCCAATTGGCGGTATATTTCCAAGGATCTTACCAATGAATTTTGTCTTAAGTGTCGGCTGCCCACTCCATTTGGCCGCATTCCTACCATCAAATCATGAACAGTGACTTTAATGGTCACTTTCCGGCTGACCTGCATGATTTCTCCCTGGGTAGCACAACTCTCTTTGTGTTGTTGCGAACCCTGTGACATTTCCTCATCCCGCACAATCCTCCAATTGTGCAGTCCCCCAACTCGAGAAGTGTAGTTTATAGTATCGCTCCTCCTTTCAACTGCCTGGAGTGCTAAGAATATGCTAACCTCATATAGTTACCTGGCCAGATTACCAGTGTATGGCCTCAATTGGCTACCATTCAACTTTCTTGGGAAGGGATCTCCATTCAATTTAACCAACTGAACTACTCCGCCGTCGGTAATATCCTTAATGACATAGGGCCCTAGCCAGTGCATTCTGAACTTCCCTGGAAATTTATCAAACTTACTGTCATATAACAGAACCAGATCATTTACCTTAAAGGTGTGAAGCTTAATGTGTCAATTATGCCATGATTTTTCGCGCTTCTTCTGGACCTGTTGGTGAAATCCAACTAGAAATATCTCTTCCTCAAGCTCATCAAGCTACGTGAGCCTCTCTTCCAGGGCTCCGCGATCCATCATACCCATGAGTGCCGCTATGCATAGACTAGGCACAATGTATTCCATGGTCATCACTGCTTCAACACCATATACAAGCCTAAGGGGTGTATGTTGAGTTAACTTTTTGCATATCGTCCGATAGGCCCATAGTACTGTGGGTATCCGTAGGTTCCAATCACTTCGCTGAGCATTACAAACATTATTCATCGTGTTCTCCAACACCTTATTGAATGCTTCCACCATCCCATTAGCCTCAAGTGATAAGGTTTGCTTTTCTGGTGATATACCTGAAATTCCTTCGTTAGCGCACTGAACGTTTCATTCAGAAAGTGAGTACCACAATCACTCATCAAAATCTTTGGACACCCAAATCACGTGAGTGGATACGCAAAGAGGAACTTCGCAACAGTTGTTCCTGTGCAATCCTTCATAGGCTATGCCTCCACCCATCGAGTCAAATAATTAGTCGCGGTGATAATGTATGGTGCTCCCATCTTCTTTCATTGGGGGTGAATGGGTCCCACTAAATCTATCGCCCATTTCTCAAAAGGTTGTAACATCATCTGTGGATTCAAAGGCAACTCATCTCTCCATGATAGCCTGCCAGTCCTTTGAAACACATCACATGCTTTGCAGTAAGCTTTTGAATCCTGATGGAGGGTTGGCCACCACAACCCTGTGCATAGAATCTTCTGTGCGGTCACTCTTCCTGTATAATGGCCTCCCTCGGTGCCCCCATGAGCTTTCGTGAGGATACTGCTCCTTTCAAACTCTAGTACATATTGTCGTAATACTTCATGATACCCCATTTTGTATAGATGTCCAACAATGACAGAAAATTCTATTGCACACACCACTAACTCATTTTTCTGTTGGACAGTGTAACCTTCCAGGGTGGTTCCTGTCATTAGGAAGTGTATGATGTCTTTGAAGTGACCATCCGTAATGCGTACTACAAATATTTGCACGTCAGGCAATCCCTCATCTAAATTAGTGGGTTCTTCCCCTATTTTGATGCGTGACAGATGGTCTGGTCCCATGTTCAGTCATCCATGCTTCACAATAACCTCAAAATCATACTCCTGGAACAATAAAAACCACCTACAGATTCTCCCCCCAAACACAGGCTTATTGACTAGGTATTTCAACACAAAATGATTCATATACATCTTAAAATGTCCACCCAACAAATAGTGTCTAAACTTCTGGAGCGCATATACCATGGCTAACCCTTCGCGCTCGGTGGTGGAATAGTTCTTCTCAACCTTGGATAACCTCCTGCTTGTGAATGCTATAGGATGGTCCAATTCTCCTTCGCCAGCCTGTGTCAGTACTACTCCCAGTGCTATACATGATGCATCTACATGTACATGAAACTCATTCTTCCATTCTGGGAAGATTAAAATCAGTGCGGTGACCATTTTTCCTTTCAATACATCCAAGCTTTTTTGACAGTCCTCATTCTAACAGAACGTGACATCCTTTTTCAACAAATTCTCCATAGGCTTGGTGATGTGGGCATAGCCCTTGATAAACTTCCTGTAATACCTAGTATGTCCTAGGGTTGTGTGCATTTGTTTCACACTCCTCGGCGCCTCCAATTTAGGTATTATTGCGATCTTCACAGGATCTACCATCAGTCCCTCTCTACAAACCACATGACCCAATAGCATCCCAAGAGAAACACAAAATAGGCATTTCTTAAGATTGAGTGCAATTTGGTACCTTCAACAAGTATCTAGCATCAGACGCAAACTTGCCACATGGAGTTTTACAAACCCAAACACATTGTAGTCATCAAAGTACACCTCTAGAAACTTATGAATGAATTCTTTGAATGCAGCAATGACTATGCATTAAAAAATCACAGGAGCATTCTTCAATCTGAAAGGCATTACAATGTACTGAAAAAATCCCCACTCGGTTGTGAAGGTCTTCTTGCTTCTATCCTTAGATGCGATTCTAATCTGATGGTACCGAGAGAACCCATCAGTGAAGGAGTACGCTTCTTGGCCACCTACATTATCCAATACCTCATCAGTGAACAAAGTCGGGAATGGATCATGTATGCAATCGTCATTCAACTTCCTGAGATCTACGCATATCCTTATTTCATCCTTCAGCTTCCTTTCCTGTACCACCATTGGGCTTACCCAATCAGATTCTTCTACGAGCTCAATGATGCCTACCGCGAGCATCTTGTCTAGCTCTAAGCGGACCTTCTCCTTATACTTTGGATTGAGATGGTAAGGTCTTTTCTTAACTGGTTTTGCGTCGGGTTTTAATGTGATCTTCATAACACCCAGGTCTCCTATTATCCCCTTTAACTACGTGAACTTGGTAGGGAACAAATCTTGGTATTCGCGGAGCAATTCGGTGACCTTATCCATCATCGCATCATCCCAGTAATCTCCAATATTCGTGAATTTGGGCTTTACCGCCATACCAAATTTACCTATTTCATTTTTAGTGGCTGGGTTATATCAGGATTCTCGATCTACGGTCCCTCGACCTCGTGGTGACCCTCGATTTCAGGGATATTAATCTTTTGTGTATCCTCATCTTCTTCTTCAGCAGTCATGTTATAGCATTCCAGTGCGTGGCTCAGTTGAGTAGTCCAATAGGGTTGAATCAAATCCAAAGGATCCTGCAGTATCCTAAAGATTGTTGCTTTAACTTCTTGTAGTGCTTCATCAATACAGTCAAACTCGTCTTCGAAGCTGAATGTCATTATGAATCCTTCATGCAGAATATACCATTCACATGTACCATGGTGGAACTCTGTCTCCAAGTACCAGTTCATTGGGATGACATCCAAGGCATGAAAAAACAGGTGCACCCATTCAGGTTGGGGCTTCGCTCCATAAGCCTTAGCCCATTTGGCCAAATGTGCACACGAATCATCATTTCCATCATATTTGTCGATCATTCGTACCGTCAACTTCCCAAAGTGAGTTCGCATCATCCTCCTACACTCACGTCAATCTTTGAAGGTACCCTTGTGTGTACCCTACCATTTCAAAGGCGTAGCACGCAGTGCCCAGTCTAGACCCTGGAAGCACTATTTCTCTGGTACTTCCCTCTCAAATGCATCCAAAAATACATATACATCATTCAAGCCATCATAAGTGGACAAATATCTTACCTCTAACGATAAACAATGTAGCGACCGGGTTATCATGTTACAGCTTAGCGTGGTTACTTCATGTAGCCGATTCTGCAAACACTCTAATTCTTCATTAGAGTCTGAGGTGCAAGAACTCTCACGATCCCATGTAAGTCGTCCATTCGCTATCAGATTCACCCAATCTTGGTCTTGCACTATTATTTTATATATGCAGTCGAAATTGTCATCAATTTCGTAATTGCATATTGGTTCATTATAGCGAGATCCTTCAACACGATCTAGGGGTACTATTACACGAAGCGATTTCTTTTCAAATATCATCTTTTGCTTCTTTAGGTTGATTACCCCGTTCATGTCAATAGCCCAATCAATGCCAAGGAGCGCAGGGTAGGGGTTGTTGTCATCCACAATTTCTATCACTTCAAAGTCATCTAATGTGCTCATGCCTTTAATGTCTACAGTCACTCCTTGCATCCGTCCCATGGGGATGATATTCTACTGATTTTCCATCCATAACTAAATCGGAGACCACTGCAGTGTAGGTCTTTCCATCCACTCCCATGTCTGCTTTGGTAAAACGTTCACATTTGGACCCAAATCCAAAATAACCTAATCCATTTCGTATTCTCCTATCTGTGCGGTCAGTCTCATCTCTCGTCCGGTCCTTTCTTTATGCTTACCAATCTTCAATACAACACGTGGTTCACCCAGAGTGTTTCCGGTGCATCTATTTATAAGCTCCTATAACCTGTTCACAGCCTTTGTATCATGCAACAACTTCATGTAGGTCTCTAGAAAGGTTGTAAGCATAAAAGGGTCCATTTCCTGATCAAGCTTATCCCTACTCCCTAAGGTAGAGGCCTCAGCGAAGCTCTTCTTTACTTCCATGAACGTTTTGCATGTGCACTCCAAATCAAATTCAGCCTCCTTTGCCAGAGCTTTGTGAACCCATGCATTGCCTTCAGATTGTTTCCCCTTATCATCATCGCCTATTGCAATTCTACTTCGAAGCTCTATATTCACATATGGATCCTCTTCATGAGGCTCAGCCCTCATCATCTGTAGGTTTTGAGTCGACTGAGGTGGTAGCACCCCTTTGTCATGTATCCTCGCTATCAGCGTAGGACAGTCCTCTGTCTCATGATCAAATTGACTAAAATATTTGCACGATGGACGCGTTGGGTTAGTGCATTCACAGGCATAGTGTCCGAGTCCTCCACAATTGTAACAGATCAGCTGTCCTCGACCTCTTCCAGGTCCTCCTCTGCCTCCGCCTCGTCCGCACCCCCGAAACCCTGTTCGCGCCATCCCAGTGCTTTGTTCAAGAGGCCGTGTTTTTGCGTAGACTCTATAGGTGGGTGTTCTATCCATCATCAATTCATAACTTTGGTAGTTGCGCTCATCATGCCCTACCGACCTGCAGAAGTTGCAGAACAATTGTTGTGGTGTTTGTACAAACTTCTCCAGCAAATGGAAATTATCAATTGTGTGCTTCCTTATTACCTAACATATAGCGCACCACAACGCAGACCCCACGATTGATCTGGCTTGGGCTTCTAGCCTCAAAGGCATCGGTCCACCTCTTGGAATATAGTTCGCAAAGACTGGGTAGTGGTCTTTGTCATGCCCCTGACCTTTACATTTCAGGCACCATATTTCTTCGCATGTCTCTAGTCGAACTATTCTGTCCTGCTTCAAACTTTGCATTTCAAGGCAAATATTTTGCAACTGCGCATGCATCTGCTAAACCCCCAGATTCAGATCTTGCATTGTCATTTCATACAGTCTTATGGCAATCTCCAAGGCCTCTGCCTGAGTCATAATCTTTTGTTGTGACAGTGAAACCCTTAGGTGAGGCAGGAGCAAAGCCACGAACCATTCACAGTGCTATCCATTTGTTAAGTTCATATTGGCTTCGTGGATTTTACACTTCAATCTCTGATCCAATTCCCAAGGTGTCTTACCTGGTTTCATCGTGATTTCCTTGAAACCCACAATCGACTGTGCCTCAGATTTAAGCCTATTGAAGTCTTTATTTAGAGCGGTTTGGATTTCTACCAACCCAACGTTTGGGTTATCATTAGAGTACTTGATGTACCAAGTTAGCGCACGATCCTGCAAAGCACTAACAAATGTTTCCTTCTTCATGTGATCATTTGTGAAGCCCTGAGCTTCCCATACAACTTTTACGATGAACCAAAATTGGTCCACGTCCTCATTTACCAAGCCCTTAAAGAAAGGTAGCTTCACTGAATTTTCCATGTTGAACTGTGGTGGAGGTGGTGGTGGTGTGGACAAAGTCGCAGGTGACAGTGGTGAAGTTGGAGGTGGTGTAGGTGGAGGTAGAAATCACAGGAATACTTGTTTTATGAACTGAACTACAATTCATGGAGAAGCCTATGCTACTCCCTCTTCGTCACCCAATGAAGATGAAATCAGTGGGCTATATTCAAGACCCTTTCTTCCTTCATTTCTATAAGTATTTCCACTTTGCGTAGCTTCGAACATCAAGGTAGCTGCATAACCTGTTTTTCACACAATAACATCTTAATCCAGGTATTTAAAGACTTCAAGTACTTACCTCGCGGACCTTTGAAAAAGCGTTGTTGTACCTCGCTGTAACTAATTCAGGTATCGACCATGAATTCAGTCACAAATCCTCCTATGATGCGATCGAGCCAATGATCGACAACACAGACAATCTTATCCTTAGAGGCTTCTAGTCCCTGTACTAACTCTGGGGTCCAGACAATAGGACCATCAAGTCTCCACCTTCCTTGGCTATCCACTAGCTTCGCGATCCACTTGTATAACTCAACTAGAAAGGAACAGACAAAGATCTTGTGGATTTCTATATATAGGTACATGTCCAGCCACTTTTCCTTTGTCAGCCATGAATTTCTGCTCTCCTATGCCGCAAATTCGTGGATCTTCCTATCAAACTAGTCTTTGACCTCTTTCTTATTTGGATTCTAGTGATACAACATCACACATTCCTTATGCAAATTCCAATCCCAGAAACAAAACCATTTGTTCGCTTTGTGCGGCATGACCCATGTTCAGCGTTAGTCAGCCAAACAAATCCCTACATTACTGGCCCTTTTGGCATTAGCCCATGGAGCATAGACCGAAGTCTCACCCAAAGCAGTATCGGGGGATGCTGGAACCAAGTTTCTGCACCCTGAGATGGTTGTGATGTCGGTTTTTACCCTCAGCCCCTACTTTTGCGTAGGTCACTAAGACTTAGGCCTCTATGAGTCTACCCCCTTATCTTTCCCTTTAGTACCTCCGCGAAGGTGTACGATTGACCTTCGCGCAGCCTTAACTCGTGATCTAGGTACTTCTGCACAGCTATGATAGCATACTGTATAGGTTCCCAAGTTATCTTAAGTGTTCTACTTATCTTACTAATCAATCATAGTTAGTGCCGTGTAAACTGATATTCTTACTTGCATTCAATTAACCAATATATTCACATATATTCACGCATCACATAAACGTTGTAAATTAAACCCAAAACGCAATATAAGAAGATACATTAAAAAGAACTAAATACATAGTAATTGCGGAATACTTCTCTTTATTGATATCTTAAGTTAATAGAAACTCTATCTACCCTGTGCACTCAGCTGCAGGGGTCCGTGCACTCAACTGCAGACTTTCACTCTAGGCCTCTGCACATTCAGTTGTAGAGCCTCTACCTACGCTATGACCTCACAAAACTTAAAATCCAATGCTTAATTCCTCACTTCATTCTTCGCTACGAACTTAACTCTTAGAGCTTACTTAACTCCTTTTTATGTAATCCCATCGTCCACAGACCACGGGTGGATCTTTACAACCAACTTTACATTTTACAAAATAAGGGTGGACAACCTTTTATGACTCTTGACACCTTCACACTCTGTGACCACAAAATGTAGAGACTTTACAACTTTATTACAAAATTGTCCCAAAACATGGGATTTTAGCCCCAAAACTGTCCTTGGAGGAACTTGTTCCCAAAAAAAATCTTGGAGAGTATTTTAATGAGCCTTGGCTTCTCGACAGTGCAGAGCTAGTACATCTCTTTGAAGGAGCAAGCAACAGTGACTGTAACATTCCACTATCAGGACTAGTGGTTGGTCATGGTTGTACTGTATGATCAGAACTTTCACTTCTTAATATAACAGAGCCAACACGTTTCATGCATATGTTGTTATTTTATTTTAGCTATCTTTGTTACTCTAATGATATATGTATTTATTTTCTTACGCATGCATGTATGGACTCTTTCTATATAAGTATGTGTGAATATTACTGAGATGTGTTGTTGGTTTAACCATCACTTTGGATTGTTAGCTTACTTTCTTTCCAGTTTTTGATGCATCTTCTCTCGAGTGTTCCCTTCCAACCCATGTGCTTCCACAGGTTTCCAAGGGGCGCACTCACCTCACTTTCCATGTGTTAGATCCATTTATGCACCTTCCCTGGTTTGTTGCACATGTCACACCCTTGCTACCAACAGGGACATCTTACTTGCCTCTACGCGCAACCACAGTCAAGGCAATACTGTACGACCCACTGTTGGGACTCCCACACAAAATGGTCTGAGGTATAGTTGGGACTTCTTACTAGGGATATCCCTTGACATATTGGAGGGTCTAGCACCATCAACACATACCCAATACCAATGGTGTACCGAGTTTACCAATCTAGTTGATTTTGAGTCTCTATAGTGCGTTCTTTTATGGTGGGGTCCTTTCTAGTGCATCTCTCATTATTTTAGGGGAAGGATACTCCCTGATCCTTAAGCTGTATGGTAGGGTTCCCAATCTCCTTTGGCATGCTTGCTGGATTTCATCCCCTAGCAATCTCAATATCTCTTCAAAATGAGTGACTACTTGTCCTTGTGTAGCTAGGTATCTTGATGTAAGCTTGGGGATCATTGACGATGATCTTGTGGGTGCTAATGACAACCATGGAATTGATCTAGTCTGATTTGATGTAAAGGGGCTCTTTTTCTTCTCTTGCCAACACCCTCTTTACTTCCTTAGCCCTAGCCTCCTCATGTCTCATCCATGATGCAAGGGCCATTAGTTGTAAGTCCCCCAGCTTTGCATTGGGGTCCTACACATTCAAGTTTGTTAAGGCCAAGTTGTGTAAGTAGAATTCAGATATATTGGCCTTATCCTCTAGAGTGGTTTGGTCACATAGCTCAATGAAATTTATATAGTCATGGAAAGGCGTAGTCCCCCATTGTTCTAGTGTCTTTATCTGAAATTGCATCCATTGGTCTTTTAGGTACAAGGCATATGACTTTTGTGGCACCCTGCATTAGAGTGCCTCCATATAGAGGCTTGCGATAATGGCCAATTGGCTCTCTTTTCCTATACCTGCCTCCTCAGCCATTTGTTTTCAACCTCTAGTTGAGATTTCATAACTCATTCCCTATCTCTTATCCTACTCAACTCTTTGCCCATCTCCAGTAACTTCTCTTACATATGGCCCACATCCTCTACATTCTTTGATTTAAAAGTTTGCATCCAGCGATGTGTCCTTCCTCTCTCCTTCTCAAGATCAAAGAAGAGAGGGATGGAAATTTTTTGTGGTATTACTCTCCCTACCTCAATGAATCTGTAATAAGAGCTTCAATTGGGCTGTGGGCTAGGTTCCTGTAGTTCTTGGGATTCTCCCTTTAATATCTTTGGAGAATCTTCCTCCTCCCATACTTGTGTTGTTTCTTTGTTGCCTTTCCTTTGTCCTTGTTGTCCTTCCTTCTTATTTTTATGTGTTTCCTGTAGTGCTGACAGAGTTTCCTATAGGACTGTCTACGTTTCTTGTATGAGGATTTTTCCTTTCTAAAATGGGGTCAAAGGTTATTTCATTTTCTTTACTGAGGTTGACGTGGTGAAAGGCATCCTTACATAGGTGATTGGCGACTTTGGGGAAGTTTGTTTTCATGTGCCCTCTTCACCTTTCATTTCGGGGGATACTAATTTTTATTGTCCTTTTGGTGAGCCTTCAATCATTATAAGAGTCTTAGTGGGTGTTTGTGGTCTCCCCTGTTGATGAGAACTAGTATTGTAGCAAAAATGCTACAACTCCTTTGCTACCAACTTTACTTTATCAACCTAGGATTGATACAAACTTGGAGGTGACAATGTTGTATACACAAGTAAAAGTGATGGTTCTGCCTTTTGTCATTGTTCACCTAGCGAGAAACCACTAGGGTTTTCAAGCCAAACTTCTATGGATTCAAAAGAAGCTTGGTTCCTTGATGAAAGAAATAGAAATCTACTCTAAGAGAGACCTAATCTACTGTAATAATGAAAAAGGCTAAAATTGAATGCTAAGGCACATCATTTCCTAATTAACTGCTAAGAGCTATGCTTTGCAATAATGCTAAATTAACATGAACAAACTGCTATTGTCCTAAGCATGGAAGTTAAAATCAGCAAACATCATTGTTACACATGTAAAGGATTGTAATAAATCTGTTTTTCCTTTTTATGCTTTTCATGAAAAATGAAATGTGCAAGCTAATCTCTTTTGGTGATGTAGCAGGTGGCTTAGGGATGGTGATGGATGGCTTGAAGGTTCAGGAGCTGGTTGGAAGGTTTACGAGACCCTTGGGTGACCTAGGGAGGCTTCCTAGAGGTTTTCCCTCAATTCGGCCTCAAAATAGGCCACTACAGGAAAGGCTACAAGATGTACGAGAAACCTATAGGATTCCCTATATTTCTACAAGATACAGCCAAGAGCAAAACGATGGGTGTTGGAGGTGATGGAAGGCTTAGGGAAGGTGGTTGATGGGTGGAATGGAGTGAGAAAAAGGCCTAGGATCACTGTTACACAACATTTTGTCACTGTACCTGTACTCCCCATTCCTTGATCCTGGAGGACCTCTATAGTTAACCCCGCATGCTTTCCCTTCAAGAAGAAACTCTCATTGTGTCCCTCTTCATGAGCAGATCAATTCCCTTTTGTACCATTTCCCCTGAAACTTTTGTTTTTCCCAGTTTACAAGACCGGTGCTAGTGGCCTTTGTCTCCCTTGTGCCAATGTGTAGAGATTAACACTATCCCTAGCGCTGACCAGAGTGACTGAGTTGTCTTCCAGGCATGCCATTCCTGTTATGGAAAGTTTTTTAAATTAGGAGTCGAAGCTTCTAGCTCTAGAAGCTTCATAACAGAAGTCTGGTAAATGGTTTGGCCGGATGGGGTTGAGGATGTCAGTTTGGGCTCCTTTCCTCTATAATGATGGAACTACCTCAAGGGATAAGTCCTTCTCCCATGAGAAGAGGATCCATCTCCCATCCATTCATCCTATATAAACCTCCCTTCTTCCCAAGCACAAGCTGGTGTTAGGGTGGTAGTGTTAATGTTAGTGTGCTAGTGCTATTTTGGTTTGGAGTAGACAACAAGCTATTACTAGTTGTAGCTATCTAGTTGTGTGAGGGAGAAGCGTAATTTGGTTTGGAGTGAAGCCTAAAAGGAAGAGCCTTAAAACTATTGTGGATTGAGGCCATCATGGGATGCTAGCAGAAGTGTGTGGGAACCTGGTCTTGTTAGAGGAGGACTAAAACATCAAGACAATTGTTGTAATCTCTCTTTGATATTAATATATGCAACTATCGGTTGATTTCCTATATGATTTGTCATCTTACATATTCATGACTTAATGTTTCTTGACTTGTTAAGTAGGTTGAATTATAATTTGTCTATTATCACGGTTGTTGTTTGTTGTTGTTTACTTGTTTCAAGTGCTTGAAAAGGAAGCGAGAGATAGCTAGAGCGAGCAAGCAAGGACATCATCAAACGGGATAAGCGGACTAAGAGATAGGCCCTCTTAATTGGTTCTAACCTAAGGAAATCTTCCGTAGAATGTATTTGTTGTGGCTAGACCCATTATCAGGCTAGAGGAATTTGTTTGTGCCTGCACTTATAATTTTACTTCACCACAAATTGGGTGTGAACTTTTCTAGTTCTAATTTTCCCCTTTGGTTCTGTTTCTTTTCTCCTGCTTATTGGCCTGAGGTTGAAATTCATAGTAGTAGATCTGGTCCGTGTTTCATTTTTTTTAAATTTTTTTCTTGGCTCCCTTGATCAACATGCTTAATCCGTTGACAGTCGCGCCGATCAGAGTGATATGCTGAGAAATAGTCACACTGACTAGCCTTTGGCGCTTGTTGTCAGTTAGGCAGTCGTGTCAATGCCTGTAAGTGAATGTTATGGTTTGTCCCCAATCTTGGCCAGTGTGTTTTGCTCTTATGATTTTGATCCCGTAAGCCTTTTAGACCATTTTCTCCCTGACTAGAGAGCTTCATTTAGCTTGCTTTGTGTGCTTTCTTGGTTTATCCCACCCTATGATGTGTTAAGTCTGGCCCTGTGTGAATTTATTTTTTTATTTTTTCTTTCGATCCCTTGATCAATGCTAGTTTCAGGCCAAACAATCACACCAATCGGGCCTATTAGTGCTAGTTTTAGTTTGAAAGTCATGCCAGTCATGCCAATCAATGCTACTTTTGGCCCAAAAGTCACTCGGGTCTCTGAGTTAAGAAAAAACAGAATTTATCCCATTCCAGTGCCAGTGTGTCTTGACCCTCAGACTCTCTTCTTCCACCTAGAAGTGACTAGGATGCTTTTTTTTCAATTGAATGAGTAAAAGGGTCTCGTTTGTTCTCTTATTTCGAGTGTCTCTTTTTGTTATAGCTTTGATTCCAAAAATATAACATAATGCAAATTAACCCATAAAGTATATGAAATGATTCTTTATTGATCAAACCCTTAAGGTAGGGCAACACCATACATTCACTCCATAAGGAAGGAGAACACTCCACAAGCCATATGCATGTTCATACAATAATCCTTGACACTCTTCCATGTGGAGTCTCTAGCCTCTATATAGGCCTCATACATACAATACCATGGATCATTACCATGGTTCCCTCATACCATCGACTAATACCATGGGCCCATTACATTATTACTAACTACTTGTGGTCCCTTACATGATATGGGTTAACCACCTTATTTATTACTATGGCCCATCCCATTATTATATTATTACCTTGGGTACCTCCCTTGGTACCCCATATTATCCCCCCTAGGTATATAACATTCCACCCCCCTTAGCATGTTTCGTCCCCGAAACATGGGAAGAACACAAATAATAAGATCTACTCAAAAGAGTAGTCCACTGGTACCATGCACGTGCATCTAGCCATCCAAGAGAAAGGTGAACCCTCGATCTCGCTTGAGATGGAAGTTGACCATGGCAGCTCTTCTGTGTTGATGTGTAGTAGGTGGATCTTCGCTCCTCGCTATCCATCATATGGGGGTTGTTGTCCTTGTGGCTAATTGGTTGCCATCTTGTTGGTTGTTTTCTTGCGGGGTGATGTGGGTGATGATATGTTGAAGTTTTAACCCATGGTGTCTTTTTCTTTAATTCACCCTGTTGTGGTGCCTGTTGTGGTGTCTTCTTTTCCAATATGACTTCAACCACTGAGCCCTCATCTGATGTACCTGTAACCTTTTCTGCTTCAGCCTCTGTTTGTGTTTGATTGTCGATCATCAAAGGCTCATCATCTGATATGTCAGTCCCTGGAACATCTTCTACTTCAGCCTCCATGTACTCTACCTGTTTATTGATGGAAATATCCTGTAATGTAATTTTCTTCTTTTTATACCAGAGCTTCAGGAATTTCTTCTGCACATTAATATTGATAGTACCTGCAGATTCCATCCAAGGATATCCCAAAACAACATCCATATTATCCATCTCTGAAGTATAAAAATTACCATGCAACACATACTTATCCATAGAAAGCTTCAAATCCTTATAAATTTGAACATCCTCATCATCAACCTGTGTATTTTCAATTTGTTTTGCTGGAACTTGCAATTTTTTTGCCAAATTAACATTGATGAAATTATGCTTGCAACTAGGATTTATAGAAACAATGATCTTCTCTTTCTGCATCAATCCATGAACCTGCAATAAGGAGATACCAGCAGAAAATAACCCCACATGTTTCCCCTTATCTTGTTTTCTAGCCTGGGACCATTTTTCTAAAAGAAGTTCTTCTAGTTTTTCATGAGGAAGTTGCGTCACTGAATCGGCAACTGAGTCCCACCATTTAGCAGCTTCATCTTTTAGATTAACTAGCAGGAAAATTACCCAAAATTGTTTGCGTCGCGATTTGTGATATTCTATAAATTCTTCAATAGTAGGACCCTTATCATTCCCTGTAAAAAATTCCTTGCTAGAAGCCATGAAGGTTTGGAAAAAATTCACTTACTTGGCGAAAATTTGAAATTGTCACAGTTTAGTTAATATTGCTCAGAATTCGTATTATGACCTGTTTTCGGAAATGGAACATTCTGCATCCGCCCATGTGATAGAAATCTTTATACAGGCACTAAAATTTCATATATGCGCTGCAACTCTTCCGCCGTCACCAAAATTTCTGCAAAAAGAGCTGATTTTAAATCAGCAATATCTCCCTCATCCGGACTCCGATTCGACTGATTTGTTTTTTTAAATTAGGTATTTTTTCACAAATATTCCATATCTACCATTAGATTTGGCAGATCTTGCACCAGGACGTCCATATTTGCGCCGCAAACTCGATGCCCTGAAAAATTGTCTGCAACCCCATTGATTTTCAGATCAGCGATATCTCCTTCATCCAGACTCCGATTCAACCGATTTTTTTATTGAAATTGGCTATTTTTTCACAAAGAATCCAGATATGCAATTAGATTTTGCATATATTGCACCAAAACATACAGATATGATCTGCAAACTCGCTACCCCAAAAATCCTACAAAAATAAAATAAAAAAATTCTCCACTGTTTGCCCAAGAAAGTGCTTTGATACCACTTGTTATAGCTCTGATTCCAGAAATATAAGATAATGCAAATGAACCCAGAAAGTATATGAAATTATTCTTTATTTATCAAACCCTTAAGGTAGGGCAACACCATACATTCACTCCTTAAGGAAGGAGAACACTCCACAAGCCATATGCATGTTCATACAATAATCCTTGACACTCTTCCATGTGGAGTCTCTAGCCTCTATATAGGCCTCATACATATAATACCATGGTTCCCTCATACCATCGACTAATACCATGGGCCCATTACATTATTACTAACTACTTGTGGTCCCTTACATGATATGGGTTAACCACCTTATTTCTTACTATGGCCCATCCCATTATTACATTATTACCTTGGGTACCTCCCTTGGTACCCCATATTATCCCCCCTAGGTATATAACACTTTTCTCTTTCCAAGCATAGATTACATTGCTTGGTTTGTCGATTCAAGCATTTATGTGTTTGGTTTGTTTGATTCAGGAAATAAGCTGCTTTTAGTTTCATTTGTAATGCTTTGGATTTGATTGATGCTTTTTTGTTTGGAATTGTGAAAATTTTCATTTAAAGTTCTTTATGTGAAAGATTCATTTTGAATTTTATGAAAAGGAGAACATCATTCTAGTTTACTTAAGAGAAAATATTGCATTAGTAGCATTATTGAGAACCTAGAATTGCATCATCATAGGCATGGAAATGAAATGAAACTTATTTTGTTGTTAAGGGAAGATTAAGTGAATTTAGGACATGTATTAGAGAAATATTTCATTCTTTGATTGTTGCATTGATTTTGTGTTCCCTATCTCTGAATTAGTGTTAACTTTCATCGAAGACAAAGATCTCTCTTCTCATATAGCTGCATATAGGAGTTTTCAGATGACAGCGGTAGGACCTTGTAATTGAAACCTAATTCAAGATCAACCATTAAAATTTATTGAATTAACCTAAGGAAGGATTGAAGCTTAATGCTCACATTTAGAGGTCTAGGCTAGAGACGTGTTTCGACGTCTTAAAACCTAGCAGGTATCATTCGCTTCGGCTTAGACAGTGCTAGTACGGACTTGTGCTCCCTGTACCATCATGTATATAAAGGGATACCCCACTAGGTTTTCTATCCTTTATCTGTTGGAAGCCTAGTTTACCGCCTTGTAAATGTGATACATCGAACACAGCATTCAGGGAGATTACCTGTCCATACTTCTCGGTTCACCGGGAGGTATTCTACATTTCACGGTTACCTAGTAATCCTTCATGCCTAGGGTACCCTAGGTAGTCATTTTTTATCTTTACTGACTCTTTAAATTTGAAAATATCATCAAGCACTTGTCCTTTCGAGCTCGTTAACTTTGAAAGTGACTAGAGTCATCTTTCATCCTTTTCTTGACTCTTAAAACATGAAAAGGTAATGTTCTGTTTTAGTGTTCTAAAATTAACTTCCCACAAAATATTCCTGGTTAAAGTTATATTCCATAGTAATTCATTAGGGTCGATTCCAATGGCAACATTTCCATATTCCACCAATCAAGGGTTCCCTCGGATGGGATTCCTAGTCCTTTTCCACGTTTTGGAAATGTTGATGCTCCTTATATGGCAACGTTGTCCCTTCCATGGTTAACCATTAGTTTACCTGTCTTGTTATTTTTGACCTCGGTGATCCCAAGTGTCTCAACTCCTACCCCACCATCTCCTTGATTTGAATCACATCACGTTGACTCTAAGGTTGACCTTTCCCCTTCTTCCCCTGTTTCTTCCTCTTCCGCTTCTACTTTGCCTAGTGAAAGTTTGAAATCTAGTAATCAGGAGGCTAAGAAGAAGAAGTCAGATAAGTGATATTCCAACCTTGCAGTTGTTACTCCAAATGCACCCTTAGTAGACAAACCTTCTGATCCTCCACGGAAGGTCAAATGCACCCTTAGTAGACAAACCTTTTGATCCTCCACGGAAGGTCAAATTCCCTTGCAAGCTGTATAAGGGTGACCATCTCCTTCGAGACTGTCCTAGCATTCCCAGAGTCTTAGAGGTATGGTCTCAGGACCTAAACCGACCATCCTCGTCAACCTCTGGAGATCATGTCGATGCTATGCCTCCAGCTAATGATGATAAGAAGAAGGGAAAAATTAGATTTCCCTATAGGTTATGTGAAGGAGAACATCTTCTTCACCTTTGCCCTCTTATGGATAAAGCTTCCAAAGTTTTGGAAAACCTTGCAGCCCCTTAACCACAACTTCCTGTTGGTTATCAGAGGCTTTCTCTAACCCTTTCCTAGTTAGTAAAGAGATTTACTTGGATTCATCTCTTGCCCATCCTGCTCTTCCTAAGCATGACTCTCTTGTGTCTATTCTTGACCAATAATTTGTTGAAAAGAGTGTTGACTTGGCTCCGCCTCCAGTTTCTCACTCTGTTCCTGAAGAGAGTCTTGATCATAGTGCTCATGTTCTTTTTGTCTCCTTAGATTCTCATGAATTGAAGCACGACCCTCCTGTCCCAGTTGTTTAGGAGTGTCCTTCTCCTATTCTTGTACATCATGGGGGCAATCATATGATACCCCCACCAAGTAGTTTTGTCATCTGTTTCGATTGGGGTCCATTGACTACTTTCTGCCTCCCATCTTATGTGCCTTTCCAGATCATAGTACAAGCCTATAGTATGGTAGTATGTGGCACTATATTATATGAAGGCACATCTGTTAGCATCATGTCTTCTACTACTTGGCAATCTTTGGGCTCCCCACAGCTTGTGCCTGTCACTTAGAATCTATTGGATTTAAACAAAGGAACCAGTCAACCCTTAGGGGTCCTTCCAAAGTTCCGTATTACTTTGGGAGGAAAGACCATCTATATAGACAAGATGGTAGTCCAAGTTCCCTTAGATTTCAATCTTCTCCTTGGACATGACTATGTTTATGTCATGGGAGCTCTTGTTTCTTCATTTTTCCATGTGGTTTGTTTTCCGCATGAAGGGAGAATAGTGACCATTAATCAATTGTCATTCATTGGTCACCAGATGCCTCCTTTGAAACCATCATCCCCTATTGGCTCTTGTTTGCAAGCAGTACCTTCCTCACCACAAGTCAATTATGTGGCCACCCGTTTTGTCTCCACATCTGTTGATGATGACACAGATGTATTGGGGGCATTGGAACCCGATCTATCTTTGGTACCACATGACATGTATTCCTCCTAGAGCATGGTTCTTCCATCTAGTGAAGCCCTCTTGGGAGCCATGTTATCATATGGTTCATGAACAAAGGGCATTAGGATAGTTCCTGGTCTTGTGTCAACCTCGTTAAAAAATGAAACAAAGGGTGTGAGCATAGTTCCTTGTCTTATGTCAAGCTCGTTAAAAAATGAATCAAGGAGTCTGAGGATAGTTTCTTCCTATATCAAGCTTGTTTAAAAATGAAACAGATGTCTAAGGATAGTTCTTTTGCTGTGTCAACCTAGTTCAAAAAATGAAGCACCTCCTATTTCCAAATCGAGTCTTTGATTAAGATCTTGTAAAATCCCAGTCAAGTATTTCCTGGATCTCGAAAGTGAACCTTCATTCCATCCACCTAATTGACTGAAATGAAGCTTGGGGGGCATGTACCTCGATTGAGTCATTATGTTGGGGGCATGCAAAATTATAGCAAGCATAGTTTATCTTTGTTTCAAGCTTGTGTAAAACTAGAACCAAACTCAAGCATAGATTTTTGTTTCAAGCTTGTGTAAACATGAAACCGAATCCAGGTAGAGTTCTCCATGGTTCAAGCTTGTGTAAAAATGAACCCATGCCTAATTTACATCTCGTGATTACTGTTTTTATTAGCTAATTTCTACTAGATGAGCCTTGGTTATTCATTCCATCGCCACCATATCTTTTGCCAATCATATGCTTTCACTTGGTTGTTTTTCCTTTCCCGAGGGACCATCACGATGAGTGGTTTTATTAGCCAGCCTCTTGACCATTACATGTTTTGAGTAGTTCCACCATTATCGGAACCAATTGCTTCCCTTGTGCCACTCATTCCTCCAAGAGGAGTCACCTTTAAGATCTTTTCTGACTCATAAAAAATGAAAATATTGCCAAGTATTTTTCCCTCTTTGACTCGTTAAAAGAAAATAAAAATAGGAGGTCTGCTTTCAGCTCTTTTCTGACGCTTTAAAAGTGAAAAGATGGCCGAGCCCTTATCGTTTCGAACTCGTTAACGGATGTGAAGCATCGTGTGCCCAGTATAAGTCTACCCCTTTTTGGGCTGGGATGCACTATTTACAAAAAAGGTACTCCTTGACTAAAATGGTCAAGATGTTCTCTCAAGTATCATTTTCTACATTTTTGCGCTCGAGAGACACAAATGTACGAAAAGGGACTATGTGGAGTTTTCTTTTATGTGTATTTTTGAAACTCTCTAAACATGAAAACGATATTGAGTTACACCTTTGTTGGACTCATTAAACTATTAATTGACATCATATTCATCACCATGACGAACATGAGCTTCTCCTTCCTAGGGCTCGTTAAACTTACTAGGTCGGATTCATCTGAAGGATGAACTTACAATGCAAGCATATGTTATCCCCTTCAAGCTTGCGATTAAAAAATAATTGGGGTACCTGCCAGAAATGGTGGGGGGAATTTGGAAATCTATCAGTTGTGTCGGCAACTTACTCTTGAACATGACACTTTTTCTTTGTGTCGGGTTGGGACATCCTCCTTTGTATCGTTTACCTTCCTGGGTTTGGGCTATTCAAATTTTCCTTCCATTTGATCCCTGCCATGTCATCATGACCACTGATTCCATGGATCCAAAAGCTGCTAAACTTCCAGTTGTGTCATCGATATGTTCAAGGGTTGTCCTTCTGCAGTTACACTTGCCTCTATTTCTCTGTATCACCCAAAATCATTTTGAATCCTCTTGTCTCGTGTCGATGATGTGGGAAACATTATGGCCCTCCTTTGACATGGTCGCTTCCTGTTGACTTCAACTCATTATCTGGGAATTTGACCGAGAGACTCCCTTCCAGTACCTTAGAGCTTGCATGCCCTAATGGAAAGTTATTCGCACTCAATGACAAGTTCACATCATTCGCTTTCGATCGAGTGATTTCACAGGTGTTTGACTTCAGTTCCTCTATTCACATTCTATGGATTGTGCTGATAGTACCTTGAGGACCATTGTCATTATTGATGGTTTCTCTCGCGCTTGTTAATAGTTTACATCATTGACTGGTAATCAAGCGACTTTCTAGCATGTTCAACATCAACACATCTATTCACATGTTAGAATTTGTACTTTGATCGGGTTGTGTTGGAGTGCAAGATCCTAGGTTCAGATCACAAAGGTCTAGGTTTCGAAGTGATGTGACATGGTTATGTTGATATACATGTCTCTTTCAGATGGCTAGCTGTGCCCAGACCATGAGTTATCATATGTGATCCTTCTCATTAATGGATGGTTGCGACCATAAGTTGGTTTCAATATGATCCTCTTTGACGGATGGCTGTGATGATACCTGGATCCAGTTGCATGATCAACTGTTGAATTTAAGTTTCTGTGATCCATATCAAGTTTTTTGAGAAGAATTTTCAGCACAAATCACATTCTTTGATGCTTACATCCATGCCATGATTCATGTATGATTTGACAAAATTCTCAGTTATATATATGTATCTGTACTTGCTTGTAGGTTTTTCGACGATAGACTATGGTTCCCCACACTGATTCATAGCGCATTTCATCCCTCACTCTAGCTCGGCCTTCACGCTTTAGGGGGCATCTGTTACAAAGAATTTTGTCACTGTCCCTGTACTCCCCGTTCCTTGATCCTGGAGGACCTCTACAGTGAGCCCCACATGCTTTCCCTTCATGAAGAAACTCCCATTGTGTCCCTCTTCATGAGCATATTAATTCCCTTCTGCACCATTTCCCCTGAAACTTTTGTTTTGCCCAGTTTACAAGACCAGCGCTAATGCCCTTTGTCTCCCTCGCCCCGATGTGCATAGATTAGCACTATCCCTAGCACCGACTGAAGTGACTAAGTTGTGTTACAGTCGCGCCGATCCTGTTATGAAATTTTTTTTAAAATTAGGAGCCAAATTTTCCAGCTCTAAAAGCTTCATAACGGAAGTCTGGTAAATGGTTTGGCCAGATGGGGTCGAGGATGTCAGTTTGGGCTCATTTACCCTATAATGACCTCTCCCATGAGAAGAGGATCCATCTCCCATCCATTCATCCTATATAAACCTCCCTTCTTCCCAAGCACAAGCTAGTGTTAGGGTGGTAGTGTTAATGTTGGTGTGTTAGTGCTATTTTGGTTTGGAGTAGACAAAAATCTATTACTAATTGTAGCTATCTAGTTGTGTGAGGGAGAAGTGTAATTTGGTTTGGAGTGAAGCCTAAAGGGAAGTGCCTTAAAACTATTGTGGATCGAGGCCATCATGGGATGTTAGCAGAAGTGTGTGGGAAGCTAGTCTTGTCAGAGGAGGATTGAAACATCAAGACAATGGTTGTAATCTCTCTTTGATATTAATATATGCAACTATCGATTGATTCCTACATGATTTTTCATCTTACATATTCATGGCTTAAGAATTCTTGACTTGTTAAGTAGGTTGAATTACAATTTTTCTATTATCACGGTTGTTGTTTGTTGTTGTTTACTTGTTTCAGGTGCTTGAAGAAGGAAGCGAGGGATAGTTGGAGCGAGCAAGCAAGGACATCATCAAACGGGATAAGCAGACTAAAAGGTAGGCCCTCTTAATTGGTTCTAGCCTAAGGAAATCTTCCGTAGAATTTATATGTTGTCTCTAGACCCATTGTTGGGCTAGAGGAATTTGTTTGTGTCCGCACTTATAATTTTACTTCACCAAAATCACTCAAAACCCAAAACCAAGTTTAGGAGATGGTTGGATTGGCTCAACATGCTTGAGGGAATTTCTAGGTAAAATGATGAAATTGGTGAAAGTCTTGATGAAAACAAGGAATGCCTATTGGTGGATAAAGTTGGAAGGTGGTTGCATGCTATGAGATCTCTTTCTACTTCTGAAGCACCTGTTATGCATCAAACATGTGTTATTTCCATAAGGTCATGTAAACAAGAAGAATTCTCATGAGCTAGAAAAGCATAATTTAATGAACTAACTATCTACCTTATGCATGAGGAAATTGTTGAATAAAATGGAATCATGGATGAGATCTATTGCAAGAATGAAGATATAAGAGATGGAAATGAAATCATACTTTGCAAAATTGATCAAATGCTGGTTCAAGTACAATAAACTCTAAATATTATGAAAGAAATCGAAATCTATCTTTTTGGGGCTACATAAGGGTCTTTTCCTCAAATCATGATCCCAGAAGGAAGAAGTGAGGCCAGGACACCTACTAATAGCTTTGTGATGCTTATTTTATCCCTTCTAACCTGCTATTGCAGTAAGGCACAAATGGAAACAAACTAATAAAAAATTAAACAAATGTACACTACTTGTAATGAAATACCTCTAAAGACAGTTTAACCATGAACCTATGAAACTTAGCTAAGCATATAGACACAAGAAGAGGAGCCTTTGCTGGTAGGGTTGGGCCCTAACCCAAGAGCTTCAGCCCTCTGAGTTAACTTAGTACTAGATCAAGAAAAAACTCATTCTTGTTATGAAAACAAAAAATTACATCAATGTATTCCACAAGTCTGGAGCTCGAAAATAAGTAGTGTTTTTGCAATAACAATTTGAATCCTAATGAGGCTCTAGGCCTGTCTACTTATACAACTGAAGTCTCCAATGAATTCCTTAAATATAGGGAGGCTCGGCTTCCAAACTCATGATGAACTAACTCTTTGTCTATCACTTGCCTGGCTGCCTTTTGATCTTCGTGACTTGGCTACTTGCACTCCGAGCTGGTGTGAATAATGGAGGAATATTCGAGTGGGGGAGGAGTAAATGAGGAGGATTTACCTCCTACAATCTCTCTCTCTTGTCCATTAGGCATAATATCTCAATTTAACTCATCTCATTAAACAAAATATAATCAAAACATGTGATAAGTTGTGAGAAGAGTTGGTTTGAATAATCTAGGAGGTGAATTAAGGCCCATATAATTACCCAATGATGAGGCTCATCATCACTCCCCTACTGAAATTTTTGCTCATCCTCTAAGTAACTCAATCAATATCCATGTCTTTCATCGCTCTAGTGGCCTCCCTGACACCCCATGCCTCTGCTTGTGGTTTCCTCTTCTTGTGCATAGAAACCTGCCTTCTTCTCTACCTCCTCCCACTGCCTCCTTTCCTTTTCTTCCATCCTTCCTTCTAGCATCCCTAAGAGCAATGGTGGACTGAGTCTCAAGCCAATCCAATTGACTTTGAGCCTTTGAATAGATTGCTTGTACATGGGTGTCATGTTTAATGCTTCTCTCATTCTTCGAGGAGAGTGGTACTCTCTTATCTATAAACTGTATGGCAATGTGTTCCATCTCCTCAGGAAAGCTTGCATGTTGTCATCCCCTAACAACCTGAACATGTCCTCAAACTGTGAAATTTCTTGATCTTGGGTAGCAAGATACCTAGGTGCAAGCTGAGGATCATTTTTTATTAAATTATGTGTACTGATGGGGGCCATTGGATTGGACTGCTCAGCTTTGATCATAAGAGGCTCTGCTTATTCTCTTGCCAATATCTTCTTCATTTATGTAGCCCTCTCTTCCTCATGGTTCATCCATAATGCCAAATCCATCAACTGTAAATATCCTAGCTTGGCATTAGGGTCCCATACATTCATGTCTATTAAGGCCATGTTATGCAAATAAAACTCGGACATCTTGGCCTTATCTTCCAATGTGCTTTGATCACAAAGATCAATGAACTGTCTATAATCCTGAAATGGCATAGTGCTTCTCTGTGCTAGGGTCTTTATTTGGAACTGCAATCACTCTTCCTTAAGGTATAGTGCATAGGATTAAGCTGGCATCCTGCACTGGATTTCTTCTAAAGAGAGATTGGTCATACATGCCAATTGGTTCTCTCTTTCTTGCAGTTGTCCTTTCAACCATGCATTTTATATCTCTAACTAATTTCTCATTATGGCCTCTCTATCTCTCAAGCTACTTAGTTCTCTGCCCATCTCCTTGAGCTTCTCCTCCATGTGACCAATGTCCTCCACCCCCTTGGACTTGGAAATCTAATTCCATCTATGAGTTATGGCTCTCTCCTTCTCAAGCTCAAATAATAATGGAATAGAAAATTTCTGTGGAATCACCTTGCCCCCTTCAATAAATCTGTAGTAGGAGTCAAGGTTAGTTTAGTCCCTTAGCTCTAGGTCCTCTTCTTTAGTTTCTTGTTGTAGGCTTTCCTCCTTATACAATTTTTGAGTCTCCTGTAAGTTTAGCAGAGTCTTCTGTAGGAATGCTTCTACTTTCTGTAGGTCTTGTTGTGTCTCCTGTAGGATTTATTTTCCTTTGGATGAGGTGGATCTAGTTACAGGCCTTCTCACATAGGTGATAGGAGACTTAGGAGGAGGCATTTTCTCCTGCTGTTTAGGTGAGTCCTCAATTACAATGGGAATTTTGGTTGGAGTTTGGGGTTTCCCCTACCTTATCCTTGTGCTTTTCCTTGTTCTGAAATATAAGAGGGTTTGCCTCTATCTTTTGCCTTTTTGTTTGATAGGGGTGCTCAGATAAGTGAGGGTAGTTACTGCTTCTCTCTCAGTGGGTTCTGGATACACCCTAGGTGACTCCTCCTTGTCTTCTACCTCCTCTTTTCCATCGCCCTTTTCCTTTATGTTTTCCCCCTCTTCTTCTCCTTCTAGATCCTCATCTTGTTTATCAGTTTCCTCCTTCACATTTTCCTTTGTTTCTTCATCACCTTCCTTCTCTTTCTCCGCCTCTTCTCCTTCTGTTTCATTTTCTTCCTCACATTTTTCACTGACAGTAGGACTAACATCATATGTAAGGGCTTTGATATCCTCCTTTATCTACATTTCTCTGAAAATTTCCCATTAGATAGGAATTATGAGGTTATGGAGGGCATCTTCTATGATGATTCTAATTAACCCATGGTGGGCTAACTGTTGGTGGTTTCCCTCCTGCACCTTTATGCTTGTATCTATCAGTGATTATAGAAGGAAGTATGGTATGCTGAGCCTGTGGTGAGGAGGTGTTTCTGCTCCAAACCTCAATTCTTTAAGAAGCCTAAAGTGATACCCATAAACCACACTATACCTACCCTCACATGATATGTATTTGATAAGGTGGTAGCTCACCTCATTCCAGGGGTATGGTAGGCTTGCTCTCCTTACTCCATTTTTGTCCTCAATGGGCTCTTCTCCCTCTAAAAATAACTTCTTCTTGGCAATCTGGCTATCTCTCTTGTCTTCCTTTATCCAAGGCACTCCTAGGGGAAGTGTGGTAATTTTGCTTATGAGTTCAAGGGTGAGCTCTATGGAGAGACCTCTCACCATAATCGTGGAATGGACTCTGGTTAGTGGAATGAGGGAGAGAGAAACATCTTGGGCCACTTCATCATCATACCCTCTTAATTTTTCAAAATACCCTATCCAATTATGCCTTGTGAAGATTTCTAACACCCGAGGGTGTTTGTGGATTCTCATAGTGTTAATGGGCTCCCTTCTATTAATCCCCCCGTCATTTTGTTGGTGAATTTTGATGATATGAGATGGTTGACACAATTTTTGAATGCAGAAGTAAATAATTGAAAGAACTATGGATACAATTCCCTCACATACCTACCAAATTCACTCAATACTAGGTGATTTTCTATTTAATTCACTTTGAAAAAGGGAAGTAATTATAGAGCCTACCTCCTCATAGTGTTTGTTGTAGCCAACCCCCATGTTTTCCCCTCTTAAACTCCTCTTGGCCAATCTTGTAGATTGTTTTTCTGTATCATGTAGGATTCCTGTGTGATCCTGTAGGATTTCCTGTGTAATGCTGTAGGAAGTCTTGTGTAGAAGGTGAAATTTCCTCTTCTGTAGGTTGCCTAGGTACGAGAGCAACTTTGCTAGAGTGAGATTCTAAGAGATGAATGCATGAGTGCATGGGGATCAATGAATATTTCCCCTTATGGCTGAGTTATGTGAGGTGGTGTGCTAGTAGCGGAGGTACGTTTTCTATTTTTGGACCATTGGTCCCCACTACCACCTCATCATTCCCCTCTCCTCGTAATAAACTCCCAGTTCATGCCTCCGTAGACTTAACTGTTTTTTTCCTTCTCCTCTCTTTTTTCTGACTTGACTATTGCCACGTGTGGGAGATGTTTTGGGAATAATTAGTATTCCTAAGAAATGGTAGCCCTCTAGGTTTGGTAGCTAATCTAGAAACAACAGTTAAAACAATTCACTATTTTTCCTATGAAGGACAGATAAGAGAAAGATTATAAGGAGCCAACCTGCAACTTCCACTTGATTCCTCAGTTGATCCCTCGCTCCTTTAAATGATCTCGCTGCTCATCCTTGTACTTAACATGCTTGGAGAGTACCTATGTAATTACATAAAGAAAGACCCGTCAAAGCATAATGATCCATAATTCATAAATAACATAGAATTGAAAGTATGATAAACATATGAATGCATTGATAGATTACACAAACATAGGGGAAAAATATTGAAAATCTTTATTAATAGAAAGAAGGATTACAACCCATAAGTTCGATCCAGCTCCATCCTTCCAGCTTCAAACCTTCTTCACCTCATGAACAGCAAGAAATGCCAACATTTCCAAAATACTTAGCCTCAATACTAAAACCATCAGCACCTCCTTACAACTTAGAATTATTCAGCTTCCAGATCTCTTGGATGAGTGATCCATTTAAAGATGAGTGAAGGAGGTTGGGTCATCAAGGATGATGATGAATGCCTTTCTATTTTTAGGAATTGGTTCCATGAAAGAGGGAGATAGGAGGTTGATGTTTCCTAATTCCTTTTGTCATCGTTGGGCAAACTCAGAGGGGTAGGTGGCACTTGAGAAGCTTCTAGAGGTTTCCATGAATAACTGATTCTTCAAACTCTCCCAGAACTTTGCCCAAGCTTGCTCATCACAGGCTAAAGAGGGCCTAAGTGTGATGCATAGCACTTAGCCAATGTGGCACCTGCAATGCATTGTAGCCTAATGAAGGGCTTCCTGCAATGATCTCTTTAGAGACACTTTTTGGATGAATTTTGTGATGGAACTTCTTTGGGAGTGAGGCATTCATATGACTAAGTTCTTTAGGGCATGAAACAACTATATTAGGGGTTGATGAACCCTAATAACATCGACATGTATGTTGGGTTTGATGTGCCCAAATAAATCTCTAACAGTTTCCCCCTAAAGCATGAGGTCGTAAATATCTATGTCGGGTGAAATGCTTTATCATGAGGTTCAGAAGTTTTGAACCAGAAGGCGACCTGCATCAATTACAATACAATACATCATGATAATTCTAATTTTTCTCATGAACTAGTTGAGGGAGGCATTCCCATGCTCAGCTTATAAACTTTCATTACATGTACATAGATCAGATAGTCGTCTACAGATATAGACTTATGATTCTACAGATATAGATTTGTGATCCATGATTAGGATGACCATCTGTGTAAAGCCTTTGTACATTTGATTTGGTACTCCTGAATATATCGCAGCCTGGATGGATGAAACTAGATCTGGGGTCTTCAATCTCGTTCAATCTTCACTCAATGTACAAGTCTAACCATGTGAATATATGTTTTGAAGTCAAACGTGGAGAGACATCGCCTGATTACCAGCCAATGATGTAAGCCGTTAATAGACATGAGAGGGATCACCGATAATAATGATGATCCTCAAGGTACTATAGTACATTTCTCATGGTGTGAATAAATGATTTGATGTCGAACACCATGCAAAATCTTTCGGTCGAAGGCCATTGATGTCAACCTGTCGCCAGAAGCAAGAAACTTGCCATTGATTTATGCAAGCTTCAAAGCACTGAAAGGGTGTTTCTAAGTCAACTTCTTAGATGATGAGCTGATGTCAACAAGAAGTGAATCGTCGTAGGAGGGCCTTGAAGTATCCCACATCTATGACACGAAATGAATTAGATGATTTTTGGAGATGAGAATCGATTGACGACACAAATTTCAGGAATGGTGGTTATGAAAATGAAGGTTTATAGTATTGCAATGGATGAAGTTTTAACTGGATGACTTCTCTTGAACATATCAGTGACACTATGATGAATTACTAGTGTTGACCCGAAACAAAAGTGAAGGATGGTGTGATAGACCAATGGTATGATGACCATCAAACGGAATGACCCAACCCAACTTAGTCACGGAGGCGAAGTGAAAGTGTCATGTTCAAGAGCGACTCGCTACCATAAGTTTTTAAGACTTTTCCCATTTTTCCTAGTCATTGTTGACTAGTACCTCTTTATTTTTTATCAAGCTTGAGGAGGATAACATATGCTTGTTCTATAATTCACCCTTCGGGCAAACCCATCGCTATTTGATGTTTTAACGAGTCTAGCGAAAGTGAAACTCGGTATTGTCTAGATGGACAAGTTTGTCGCTATTATTATATTTTAACAAGTTTCACGACAAAAATAACTCGGTCCTTTTCATGTTTAGAGAGTTTGAAAAGGGATGGAAAGAAAAACTCTATAAGTTATTTTTGTAAAATAATCCCTCAGGTCCGAAAAAGGATAAAATAATACAAGAAAGATGTTGTTTCCAATACTTTAACGAGCTAGAATAGGCAAATGCTCAACAAACTTTTCTTGTTTAGAGAGTCTGAAAAGAGTTTAAAGAGGACTCTATGGTTTCTTTTCATTTTATATCAAAGCTCGAAAAGAAAACAAAAAGTTTTCTTTGTGGTCAAAGATGCTCAATTCGCCATTTAGTACATCAGATTTTGTTTTCAGTTGTTCATCCTGCTCAAAACTCCACCAAAGATGATTAAAAATACATGTGTATGGATAAAAAATGAATAAAAACCAACATTTACTTGATTTATATGTAAAAGTAAATATAAAAACAAGTTTTGGTAATTCATTTTAACCATTTCATTTTTACCATTGGATTTGGAGCTCTGGAGCGGCTTTTACCCCAAACTTCACCAACTGATTGTGAAGGATTCTGTGGATCATTTCTCGTGCCGTCAGGACTAGGTAGGAGCTATCCCAATGCTCTTTCATTCTATTCTATTCTTTTTTAGTTTTGAGGAAAATTTCTTAGTTTTTCAAGCCCCTAGGGTTTCATCTTGAGATTTCTAGATCAATGCACCCTTCCCTATCGAAAAGTGCGATGCATTTTAGTCTCCTAATAGGCAGCCGGCAATGCATAGCACTGTCTCTAAAGGGTAAGTGTGATGGGTGCAAAAACTAAATTTAAACAGTTGTTTTTCCTCAAAATTTTAACTAATTTTTGCCCAATTTGGATCCTAATTTATCTAATGAATGTGCTTCAGATATTCATTGGATCAAAATGGTCGTTACATGGCGAGAACGAGAACATGGGGAACAAGACATGATTGTTTTAAACGATCAGGGCATAGTTGATGCCTTAAAGAACTGTGGGTTGCTGAAGTTCTTTCGCTTATCCACCATGCGACAACAAATGGAATGGCTACATTATCTTATTTGTGCTTGGGACCCTACTGACCATTTTTTTCACATTAGGGGGAAAACGATCCCCTTTACCATCGAGGATGTTTACTTTCTACTGAGTTTATCAAGGCAGGGTGCCCCCATTTCACTATCAGGATTCACCAGAGGGGGTGAATCAGTGAGAGATTATTGTAGGAATATACAGGGTAAGCTCCTCAGACAGAACACCAAAGGACACCGCTCACAACCAGATCGCAGATCAATACACCAGTATTTTTGACTTGGTTAAAACCCTCAAAGAGGGAAATAGTCCACGGCCTGAGCCAATGCGGCCACTTCAGGCAATTTATTAATAAAAGAATGAAAATTTACATATGCTTCTATCATGCACGGATTACCCTACAAATGACCCTCCATGCGCTTTAAATAGAAATCATGGACCAATCAGGTGTCAAGCCACGGATCAAGTGTCGGTAATACCAAGGAGAGAATGAACCGTCGGATCACTACATATCGTGACCGTCGGATTGTAAGTTACAAAATGTACAACGGTAAAGAAACACACTTTACCTAACTCTATACGAGACCAAGTTGTACTTAATTATTTCCTATGTGTCGGAATATCCTAACATCCCCCCTTAAGAACAACTTGGGATAGGATTGAAGGATTTACAAATATGACACAATATGAGAAGGAAAGAGGCACTAGAGCCTATCCCCCCTTAGTGAAAACTTCCTGAACTCCAACCATAAATCGAAGTTTAGTGAACTTCGCCTCTGTGAGAGCCTTTGTGAAGATGTCTGCAACTTGATCATCTGTTGAACAATATTACACTTCAAGAACATGGTCATGAATGAGCTTTCTGATGAAGTGCATGTGCAGTTCAATGTGTTTGCTGCGCTGATGTTGGACTGGATCTTTGCATAGCTGAATGGCACTTTTATTATCACACCAAAGTGTAGTCGGATGTTGCTGCTGAAAGCCAAACTCTGACAGGATCTGACGAAGCCACAAGGCTTCCTTACTAGCTTCTACGGCACCACGATACTCTGCTTCTGCTGATGAAAGAGAAATGGCACCTTGTTTCTTGCAAGCCCATGTTTAGAGAGTTTGAAAAGGGATGGAAAGAAAAACTCTATAAGTTATTTTTGTAAAATAATCCCTCAGGTCTGAAAAAGGATAAAATAATACAAGAAAGATGTTGTTTCCAATACTTTAACGAGCTAGAATAGGCAAATGCTCAACAATCTTTTCTTGTTTAGAGAGTCTGAAAAGAGTTTAAAGAGGACTCTATGGTTTCTTTTCATTTTATATCAAAGCTCGAAAAGAAAACAAAAAGTTTTCTTTGTGGTCAAAGATGCTCAATTCGCCATTTAGTACATCAGATTTTGTTTTCAGTCGTTCATCCTGCTCAAAACTCCACCAAAGATGATTAAAAATACATGTGCATGGATAAAAAATGAATAAAAACCAACATTTACTTGATTTACATGTAAAAGTAAATATAAAAACAAGTTTTGGTAATTCATTTTAACCATTTCATTTTTACCATTGGATTTGGAGCTCTGGAGCGGTTTTTACCCCAAACTTCACCAACTGATTGTGAAGGATTCTGTGGATCATTTCTCGTGCCGTCAGGACTAGGTAGGAGCTATCCCAATGCTCTTTCATTCTATTCTATTCTTTTTTAGTTTTGAGCAAAATTTCTTAGTTTTTCAAGCCCCTAGGGTTTCATCTTGAGATTTCTAGATCATTGCACCCTTTCCCTATCGAAAAGTGCGATGCATTTTAGGCTCCTAATAGGCAGCCTGCAATGCATAGCACTGTCTCTAAAGGGTAAGTGTGATGGGTGCAAAAACTAAATTTAAACAGTTGTTTTTCCTCAAATTTTTAACTGATTTTTGCCCAAGTTGGATCCTAATTTATCTAATGAATGTGCTTCAGATATTCATTGGATCAAAATGGTCGTTACATGGCAAGAACGAGAACATGGGGAACAAGACATGATTGTTTTAAACGATCAGGGCATAGTTGATGCCTTAAAGAACTGTGGGTTGCTGAAGTTCTTTCGCTTATCCACCATGCGACAACAAATGGAATGGCTACATTATCTTATTTGTGCTTGGGACCCTACTGACCATTTTTTTCACATTAGGGGGAAAACGATCCCCTTTACCATCGAGGATGTTTACTTTCTACCGAGTTTATCGAGGCAGGGTGCCCCCATTTCACTATCAGGATTCACCAGAGGGGGTGAATCAGTGAGAGATTATTGTAGGAATATACAGGGTAAGTTCCTCAGACAGAACACCAAAGGACACCGCTCACAACCAGATCGCAGATCAATACACCAGTATTTTTGACTTGGTTAAAACCCTCAAAGAGGGAAACAGTCCACGGCCTGAGCCAATGCGGCCACTTCAGGCAATTTATTAATAAAAGAATGAAAATTTACATATGCTTCTATCATGCACGGATTACCCTACAAATGACCCTCCATGCGCTTTAAATAGAAATCATGGACCAATCAGGTGTCAAGCCACGGATCAAGTGTCGGTAATACCGAGGAGAGAATGAACCGTCGGATTGTAAGTTACAAAATGTACAACGGTAAAGAAACACACTTTACCTAACTCTATACTAGACCAAGTTGTACTTAATTATTTCCTATGTGTCGGAATATCCTAACATCCCCCCTTAAGAACAACTTGGGATAGGATTGAAGGATTTACAAATATGACACAATAGGAGAAGGAAAGAGGCACTAGAGCCTATCCCCCCTTAGTGACAACTTCCTGAACTCCAACCATAAATCGAAGTTTAGTGAACTTCGCCTCTGTGAGAGCCTTTGTGAAGATGTCTGCAACTTGATCATCTGTTGAACAATATTACACTTCAAGAACATGGTCATGAATGAGCTTTCTGATGAAGTGCATGTGCAGTTCAATGTGTTTGCTGCGCTGATGTTGGACTGGATCTTTGCATAGCTGAATGGCACTTTTATTATCACACCAAAGTGTAGTCGGATGTTGCTGCTGAAAGCCAAACTCTGACAGGATCTGACGAAGCCACAAGGCTTCCTTACTAGCTTCTACGGCACCACGATACTCTGCTTCTGCTGATGAAAGAGAAATGGCACCTTGTTTCTTGCAAGCCCATGTAATAGGTCCGGAACCAAGAGTGAACACATGACCGGCAGTAGACTTCCGATCATCAGGGTCACCAGCCCAATCGGAATTAGTGAAACCAACCAATAGATGAGATGCTTCGGCACTGTAATGAATCCCAAACTAAACTGTGCCTCGAACATAATGAAGTATTCTTTTAGCTGCTTTCCAATGACTTTCACGGGGCTTTTACATGAACCGAGCAATAAGGCCAACAACAAAGGAAAGGTCAGGACGAGTATGGGTTAGATACAAAAGTTTTCCTACAAGTTGACGGTATAAGGTAGCATCAACTTCAGGAGAAGTACAAGTGACTGAAAGTTTGACTCCAGACTGAAAGGGAGAAGGGGCTGGCTTACAGTCTTCCATGTGAAAGTGGCGTAGGATATCACAGGCATACTTGGACTGAGAAAGGGAAATGCCTTCCTTGGATTGCAAGACTTGAAGACTGAGAAAATAATGTAAGTGTCCTAAGTCTGTCATTTCAAACTTCCTTTTAAGGCTAGACTTCACATGGTTTATAAGGTTGGGATCACTACTGGTAAGGATAAGATCATCAACATAAAGAACAAGAATGATAAGAGACTTGCCCACTTGCTTGGTGTAGACAGTATTGTCAGAATGACACCTAGAAAAGCCAGATTCTAAAAGAAAGCTATCCATTTTGGCATACCAAGCTCGAGGAGCTTGCTTGAGACCATAAAGGGATTTCTTAAGCCGACATACAAGGCTGGAGTCTGTTTTTATGAAGCCAATGGGTTGTTCCATGTAGATTTCTTCATGCAAGTCCCCATGCAAGAAGGCAGATTTAACATCCATCTAATGGACTTCCCATTTGAATGAGGCAGCAAGGGAAAGAACAAGGCGGATTGAGTTCATTTTGGCAACAGGGGAGAAGGTTTCAGTGTAGTCAATGCCTTCAACCTATGAAAAACCTTTAGCAACAAGACGAGCTTTATGTTTATCAACTTTCCCATCTGGTCCATACTTGGTTCTGTAAACCCATTTGCATCTAACAAGTTTTTGTCCCTTTGGTAGAGGAACAAGATCCCATGTATCATTTGCCAATAATGAATGATATTCTTCATTCATAGCTGCTTCCCAATCTGGATGGCCTGAAGCTTCTGCAAAGGTGTCAGGATCATAATTTACTAGAGCTTGAGCCAGTAAAGAAGAGGCTCTCTCGAACTGAGAACGTGTACGTCGCTGATCTGTAGGATCACCGGCAAGATCACCCGCTGCATCCCGAGTAGCACAGACCCATTTTGGAAGCTGAGGAGCTGAAGGAGGATCCTGAGAAGGTGGGGGAGGATTGTCATCCTCACTATCATCATCTGAAGAAGAAATGTTTTCAAAAGTAGAAGAGATAGGGAGAGGTGGCACATCCGTCGGACTAGGCTCGCAGGCCGATATATTTTCATCAAATTTTACATCTCTTCTAATGATAACATTTTTGGACTTAAATGGAATAAGTCTATAGCCTTTGACATCTTTAGTATATCCAACAAAAGTACATTTTTCACTCTTAGGTTCTAAAGCTTTATGCTTTTCATCTGGAATATGGGCCCACGCTTCACTTCCAAAAACATGAAAGTGACTAACATCTGGTTTGATTGAGCTCCATGCTTCTTCTTGAGTGATATTCTTTAAAGCCTTAGTAGGAGTGCGATTTATTATGTAATTTGCACAGTTAATTGCTTCTACCCAAAAACTAAGACCATGTCCTTTAGATTATAACATACAATTAGCCATTTCCTTTAAGGTGTGATTCATCCTTTTAGCTACACCATTTTGTTGTGGAGTATATGGAACAGTATGTTGCATTTGAATTCCATTCTCAGTGTAAAAGTTGATGAATGTTTTTTTAACATATTCTCCGCCATTATCAGATCTTAGCTTAAGAATTTGATGTCCAGATTGTTTTTCAACAAAGGCTTTGAAGGCCAAAAATGTGTTAAATACTTCACTCTTGAGTTTTAAGAAGTATACCCAAGTGCGTCTGGAGAAATCATCAATGAAAGTTAAGAAATACTTGCAGCCAGAGAATGAAACAATAGGAAGTGGACCACATAAATCACTATGCACAAGCTGTAAAGGGGCTGAGGCGTGCCAAGAAGCACGTTTTTCAAAACTGTCCCGATGATGTTTTCCGAGTACACATCCGGAACAAACACCATCTCTGCAAGATACCATAGGAAGACCTGTCACCATATTTTCTTTACATAGATGCTAAAGGGAGCGATAGTTTAAGTGACCAAATCGCTCATGCCAAAGTTTGCTCACTTCATCGTTATGAGCAACAAATACTGAGGGAAGATTTGATGACCCAAAGTTGTGAAACTTATACAACCTTGTAGAATCATTAGCAATGCCAGTAGCTAAAATATTTTTAGGATCTCTTAGGTCCTTGATTACAACATCATGAGGTGAAAATTCAATGATTTTACCTTCACCTGAATGAGTTATCTGATATACAGATAAAAGGTTGGAGGATAAGGTTGGAACACATAATACATCATTAAACTGACCATTGTCTAGATGAATAGTTCCAGTCCCTACAACACTAAGAGATCTATCATCACCAACATATATATTTTTGGTGTTACAATCATTTAAAGAAGAAAACATGGCTTTGTTTTTGGCCATGTGATAAGAAGCTCCAGAATCAATGAGCCACTCATGAGAATGAGAAGAAGAAGATACATTTAATGCATAACCAGACCGAGATGATTGACAACCACATGCAGAAAGCGCCATTCCTGAAGATGAAGTTGAAGGTGAAGAATGCTCCAAATGGATGTTATGTTTCTTCATCGCTGCTTCCAAGGCTTCCATCTTCTTAAAGCATTTGGATTCTAAGTGGCCATCTCGATTACAAAAGTTGCAATGTTTATCAGTCTTCTTCCATTTGTTTTTATTTGTCTTATCATTTTGTTGAAATGATTTTTCATTTTGAAGCTGAGATTGCTTAGGACCCTTGTTTGGTTTAGGACCATTCTTTTTAGGATATGACTTCTTAGGATTCTTTGAATTTCGTTGCTGTTGGGCGGCTAACGCTTTCTTGGAAGAGTTTCCAAGATTAAGAAGACCAAGGTGTAAGAGTTTTTCTTGTTCTCTTATTAAAGAATCACAAAAAGAGTCAAAGGAAGGGGACTTGTAGTCTGTTCCTTGAGAAATGAAAGCTTCTCTTGCAGAATGGAAGGTGGAAACAAACACAGAGTAGGCTGGTCCCAACTTAGTAAGAATGGAATAGATAAGGTTACTATCTTCTTTCTTAACTTTAACACCTTCCAAGAGATATCTAAGAGTCTTGAACTTGGACAAGAAATCTTCAATGCAAGAAAAATTATTAGGGTCCAATGTAAGCAACTCATTTTCAAGTTGATGGGCTCTAAGTTCATTTTTAATCCCAAAAACATTATTGATTTGTTTCATTGCTTCATCAGGAGTTTCAAGTTCTGCAATATGGAATCTAAGATATGGAGAAATAGACATTCCTATCAATCCACGTGCTTGATCTTGCCTATTTTCCCATTTAGTAGCCTTATCTTCATCCTTTGGTTTCTTTTCTTGGCCTGAGGCTATTCTGTAGAGACCTTTACTTCTAAGTAAATCTTCAATGTAGGACAACCATTGGAAGTAGTTGGTGCTGTCAAGGGTAACTTGGTATTGACTTTCCATTTCAACGGAAAATAAAGCTAAAGATGCTGAAACTAAGTGTTCCAATGGATAGATCTCGAAAAATTAGGCTGGTTTTAAAAAAACGGCTCTGAAAACGGCTTCCGGATGAAGAAGTTATGGCTTTTTGAAAAAATGTTGATGAAGTTGCCGACGAAGTGCGGGAATATGCGGAAATGAAAAAGTTCGCCCCCACAAAATGGAGACTTGAACCCAAGACCTCTACGAGAGAGAGAGAGAGAGAGAGAGAGAGCGAGGGGGGGGGGGTGCTTTGGGTTGCATGCTTGCTTTGAGAAAGCTCTTCCTACAAAACAAAAAACACAAAACCCAACACGGACATGCAAAGAAAACGAACCTTACGGCTCGAAGTTAGCTTTACCCAAAAAACTAAATATTTTCAAAAATGAACTTTGCAGCTCAAAGTTAGCTTTAGCCGGAAACTAAATATTTTCCTCAATGTTTCTGATTTTTCGAGATCACCCTAAAGCGCAGGGAAAAGAGCATACGCATGAGAAAAATCCTTCCTTTCTGTTTCTGATTTGCCCAGATCGCACAAAGTCGCAGGGCAAAGAGCATACGTAGAAATGAAAGGTATAGATCCGGTAATAAAAAAGGCTAAATAAACCAAAACCGAAATAAACAAAGAGAAAATAACTGTAAACTGCAAATAAACACTGTATACCTCCAGATCTTAAAAATGACACAACTAGGTCTACCGGAAACCTTTTCGCCAGAAACAAAAGGGGTTCCTCACTGGAACAGATGCTCCCAACACAACAGAGCAGTCCTCTCAGCCCGAAAGCAGTCAGAAACAGTAGATTTAGGAAATGACAGTCGGATGCAGTTCTACCGGCTTCAGATTTGGATCACCAACGGACGCGGCCCTCAAATAGCTCTGATACCATGTAGGAATATACAGGGTAAGTTCCTCAGACAGAACACCAAAGGAAACTGCTCACAACCAGATCGTAGATCAATACACCAGTATTTTTGACGTGGTTAAAACCCTCAAAGAGGGAAACAGTCCACGGCCTGAGCCAATGCGACCACTTCAGGCAATTTATTAATAAAAGAATGAAAATTTACATATGCTTCTCTCATGCACGGATTACCCTACAAATGACCCTCCATGCGCTTTAAATAGAAATCATGGACCAATCGGGTGTCAAGCCACGAATCAAGTGTCGGTAATACCGAGGAGAGAATGAACCGTCGAATCACTACATACCTTGACCGTCGGATTGTAAGTTACAAAATGTACAACGGTAAAGAAACACACTTTACCTAACTCTATACTAGACCAAGTTGTACTTAATTATTTCCTATGTGTCGAAATATCCTAACAATTATATTCTCCAGTTATGTCATGAAGGATCTCAACCCAACAGAGATGGAAAGATTCATATCCGAGATGTTAGTGATCGACCTTTGAGAACAATCTTATCTACCCTTGCTAGATTGGCTGGCAGTGCGGCTTTACATTTAGTAAATAGATCTTATATGCAGTGTGCCTTAGAATGCCTAGAACCAAAGGTATTCAACTGGTGTGAGGCAATTCTTCCATCTATGAGAGAACAGCTAACCAAGGTGAAATATGGAAAGACAAAAAATTTTGGTTATGGATCTATCTTGATTTCCTTCACCTTGGAAAGAATCTTGCTTATGCAGCCACAACACATTTCTCTGGGATTACCTGGACCTAGAGACCCACGAATGCAGTGGTGGGTAGATCTTATGGCTAGGCATGCTGGCCAGTCATTGATCTCATTTTCCTCCGCTTTCTTTGAGTGGTTTGACCATCAGGAGATGGCCTTCACGGAATATCCATATGCTGGGATGGGCTTCCGCAGTGATCCAGATCTGGTATTGCCAGTTGGGGTGCAGTGGAGTGCTATTGGTAGATTGATTCAACCACACTTTTATTTTTTAAGTTTTCACTTTTTTTGTGTTTTTTCATTGTTACAAAAACTAAATAAACGCGTATATGTATGCAGATGTTGGATTTGTTTGACCTGTGGTACACCCACAGGAGGCAGGTGCGCTAGTGGAGAGAGCTGTTGGGAGGGCAGTTCTCAGAGATTTGGACATAGTTGAGACCTTGGTTCAGCTGTAGGATCACATAAAGGGTTTAAACCTCGGCATTCTGGATGTCCAAATTGAGGAGTTACCCATGAGATTGCAGCGCCATACCATTGGCATGCCAAGTCGTTGGATGAGACTCCTGCGTATGATAGCACAGGCTGTGACCTGTTATCATCAGCAACACTAGTCTAGGATATTTTCTGCATTCATTTTTGAGTTTTTGGGTTAGATGACCGATTTTGTATTGGACACAAACTATTTGTAAAAACTTATATATAGCTATTTGCTTGACTTTCAGAGTTTTATTGAGGTTAGGTGATGAAATCCTATTCAAATGATGATGTGATTTGAAAGATGCTTTCTTTACATATGTTGCAAATGTCTATTTAACACATAGTTTGCTAGAGAGTCAGTTAATGTGTTTAAATTTCTGGAAATATGTTGATATTGAATGAATTCAAAATGTCTTTCCAAAATTCGAACTCTAAGGAACATGCAATGAATAGCTTGGTTTCGGACGGAATAGATGCTAGTACACTATAGTATGACAAGTTGTGAATCTAGCCTAACAATGATTCGGCGTATGCCATGTGAAATGGCATCAGGGAGGAGTTCAATCAACGCACTATACTCTGTCGATGAACCAATACACATCCCTCTAAAACTCACCAACTCGCCGTTTGGAGTGAAAATGGCCAATGCTACAGAAGATAAGTTCTGCGTACTACGACTAGCTCTATCGGCATACCCAACAAACGGTTCCAAAAAGTTTGACATCTGCAACAAATGTGAAGTGGATTACCTAACCAAATCAAAACTCTAAAAGAAAACTAACACACAAAAATGCAATCAAAGCATATGTACAATGATTTTTACTACACTTAATTAAGCATAAACGTTTAAGATACAACCCGTTCCGGGGCTGCGACAATGGAATCCCATCATAATCGAATAACTCTTGGCTCCTTTTGTCAACACACATTTAACAATATAAGGACCCATCCATAATGGTTCAAACTTCCCTGCTCCTAGTTTGTCAGAATCCTAATCGTAAAGCAAGACCAGGTCACCTTCTGAGAAGGCACGAGGCTTAACATTCTTGTCATATTGTGCCTTAATGCGTTTCTTATGTGCTTTGTTAGCCAATGCGGCATCACAACGATTTTCATCCAGATGGATTAATTCCAAGAAACGTGCTTCTTCTTCAGAAGTATTGGGTAGCAGGTCAATTACGAGCTTGAGGGATGAGATTTCACATTGGATTGGTAAGACTGCTTCCAAACCATATGCCAACTAAAAAGGCGTAAATCCAGTCGCATTTGTCACTGAGGTCCGATATGCCCATAGAGCTGAGTACAAGATTAAATGCCAAATTCATTTATGGACTCCAATCATTCTTTGCAACATGCGCTTAAGGACTTTGTTGATTGCCTCAACTTGCTCGTTAGCTTTCAGATAGTATGGAGTAGAACTATCGTGAGACAGTCCTAATTTGGTAGTTAATTCAATCATCATGTGATTACGAAAATGTGACCCATGATCTGTAACTATAGCTTGTGGCACACCGAACCTGGAAACCACATGGTTAAAAAAAAATAGAGCAACCATTTTGCCACTGTTGTTCAATGTAGGCATTGCCTCGGCCCATTTGGTAAAATTGTCAACATGGACTATAATATACCCACGGCCCCCGGCTGAGGTGGGGTTACATATCATAAAATCAATGCCCCATTTTTTGAATGGGCCAACAACAATGACTAGATGCAGTGGTGTAGGTGGTAATCTGGTTTTACGATAAAAAATCTGACAAGCATGGAACCTTCTGACAGCAAGTATGCAATCTTTGAATATAGATGGCCAGAAGTAACCAGCTCATAGAATTTTTTGTGCAGTTGCGTAACCAGATAAATTCCCCCCACAAGCACCTGAATGACATTCATTCAAAGCTTTCTCGGCCTCCTCATGAGTAAGGAACCTACGTAAGATCGTATCGACACCACTAGATAAAGTGTATCACCAATGATCAGATAATATTTGGCTTGGTATCGAGTACGTCGTTGTTTAGAGCGAGAGGTATTAGGCTGGAAAGCTTGGGTCTGAAGATAGACCAATATATCTCCATACCATGGATCACTTGACGAAATCAGAAACAGAGACTCATCCAAGATTGATGCTTCTGATGTTAAATCATTGGAGGATGAGGGAAGATCGCAAAGTAGCTCAACAAAGACGAGAGATTTTTTTGATCTAGATTTGATGAACTCCAAATTAAACTCCTGCAAGATAACTATCCATTTAGAATATTTGCCCCCCAACAATTGAAGTGACAAGATATAGGTCATAGGGTTGCAATCTGATATAATGGTAGTTTTGCGAAGGAGAATGTAATGACAAAATCTCTGCACAACTTGAACGACTTCTAATGCTAACTTTTCAACATATGAATATTTACTTTCTGTATCATTAAGATTGCAACTCAAATAATATATATGATGTTCAATTCCACTTTCCTCTTGCACTAAAACCATACCAATGGTTCTATTTGCAGCGACGAGATATAGGTAAGAGTATTTTTGATAGTTTGGGGCATACATTAATGATGCTTTAATCAGGGAATCTTTGAGAGCATCAAAGAATCTTGCGCAACTTGGTCCCAATGGAAGGGTACCCCTTTCTTCAATAGATGTGTATAACCTTTAGCTAATTCAGCATAGTTTGGAATGAACCTCCTCAGAAAGTTTTCCTTCCCTTGAAGTCTTTGTATCTATAACAAATTTGAAGGTGGAGTTACCTGAACCATTATGGGATCAAGTCGAATTCTGTCTTTCGAAACTACGAATCCGAGCAATCGACCCGAGCCAACACAAAACACACACTTGTGCGGATTGAGTGTTATTTTTTAGTGTTGAAAACATAAAAATATTGCTCTCAAATGTTGTGGGTGATCAATCCATTTTCGCGAATGAGCAGGCAGATCATCAAGATAGGGTTGAAAAATATGTTTCATGTCATGGAAGGCATAATTCATTTCCCTCTGAAATGTAGCCCCTGTATTCTTCAAACTAAAGGGTAGCTTTCAATATGCGAATGTGCCCCACGGACATATAAAGGCAGTTTTTGATTGGTCCTGTGGGCAGATATTGATTTGATTGTAACCAGAAAATCCATCCATGAATGAAAAGATTTCGCATCCGGCACATTCATCAATAATCTGGTCGATAAAAGGTGTAGGATAGTTGTCTTTTGGACATGCTTGTTTTACATCCCTATAATCGACGCACAGTCGAATTGTCCCTTGTTTTTTCATCATTGGAACAATATTAGATACCCAATCAGTAAGAGGTACAGGGAAAATGAAGCCAACATGCAAAAGGTTTTCAACCTCTGCTTTAATGGCAGCTGCTTTCTTAGGATGAACAAGTCAAAGTCACTGTCGTACTGGTTTGATATCAGGATACATTTTAATCTCATGTTAAAAAATTCTTGAGTCAATTCCTGGCATTTCCTCATAAGACCATGCAAAGACATCTCGAAATTCACGAAAAAAAGCATAGTAATTATCTAGTTCCAATGGAGAACAAGATTTGCTGACATGAATATTTTCTACAATGTTAGGCTTGGTTGAAATGTTTATAGAAGTTGTTTCTTCTATGTTAGATAGATTACGCTCAGAATCTACAGTATTTACAAAATTCAACAAGAAATCAACGATTGATGGGTGATAAAGTTCATTTGAATAATCTTCTTTGTCATCTTGAAGGTAGGAACGGTGATGATAATATTCCTATGGCATCTCTCCTATCATCATTGATATGATGATTCATTCATTCGTAGAATGTATACCCGAAAAAGGATCCGAAGAAGTGCCATATTCTAAAGACCTATCTACCCATACAGTTGTTTAGTGCGGATTAGGGTTTGCCACACAAGCCCAATAGATTGATTGCTATAATGATTCAATGGGGCTTGGCGACATTGCCTCACCATAAACATCACTTTCAAAGTAGTTGGAGTTCTTCTTAAACTCAGATGATGTAAAAGAAATCATATCGTAGGTCTCGACTCTTGCCACTTCCGTGAAACCATATGGTGACAGGAGGGTAAAAGTGCCCATCAAAGAAGGATCTTTTAGGAGACCTACTCCAAAATTTTGAAGCGATTGTGAGTTTCTGTGTATTAATGGAATACTTCCTGTGGCTTGTGAACTATTGGCAAAGAAGGCTAGCTAATCAATGACTGTGATTCCACCCTTGAAGGGAAATGCAATCATTCGAAAGTATGTGGAAACAACAGCAGCCATAGCACATGGCCAAGGCCTTCCTAGTAAAATGTTGTAATCAAGGAGTCCGTCAATGACCTCAACCTCAACAATTACTATTTTACCTCCTAGTTCAACTTGCAGGTTACTCAAAATCCCATATGGAGTGTATGTTATTCCATCGAAAGCTTTTAATGTAGTTGGCGATCATGACAAGGGTGGTGAACCAAGAGTTTTCCAACAGCTCATAAACATAATGCAAGTAGAAGCCCCCTCATCAATAATAGTTCGGTGAACATTTTTATTGAGAGATTTTACCTATATTAGGAAAGATAATTGCGCTAGTAACAGTGGTGTATATCTTGTATGGTTAAAAACCACAAGATTAGAATCTGTAGGATCTATTCCACCTATTACTGACAATAAAGCTTGTTTCTCGGAGGGACAGTTTTGCAACACCTCAAGTGTCGACATAGCAAAAGGTGATTGAGCTATATCTTCCACTATGTTATAGTTTTGAGCTACTCAAGCATGAGGATTGAATGTCGATTTGTGTACAACTCCCTTTGGTGGCTTTATTGTTAATTCAGGTATGATTGGTGGAACAACTTTTGGTGAAGTCGAGGTCGAAGTACTAGGTTGATTAGTAACCTGGTGATTCGACGACGACGGATTTCCATAATATTTATTCCTTGTTGACACCAAAACATCATTTTGTGTATTTGCGATAGACAACATGAGTATTTGGGATGTGGAAGCATTATCAATTGCAACCAAATGTGTTTCTAGGGTTGGAAATGGATCTGTCAACACTGCTGAGGTATTCGAAGCCTTTAGAAGTTTAGAGACCTCAGATCGATGTGGAAAATCTCTTATAAAATGATCATTGTTACATATCAGACATGGATAACGAGGTTTCCTAGCTGCAGTAGGGGATTTAGATGATTTGTCAGGAGTGGAATTCTCCTGTTTCATTTCTTTATTCTTTCCCTTTTTCTTACCTCCTCGTTTCTTTGGATTTTTGCCTTTGTAAAATGACATGGCATTAATCTCCGAGGCAAGAGTGTTTTCTGATTGATTTGCATTTTGATTGGAAATAGCAAGAGTTTGAACATATGGTCCTCTTGCTGTTTTTGTGCTTGAGGAACCAATCAAGCCATCGCCGACATGAGAGTCCCTACTCAATTTTGGAGGTGGTGAAATAGTGAAGGTTCGTCTCAGGAATTTTATCATAGAGCATTCCTGATTGTGTGTAAATCAAATCCAAATATTGGGCACGAGCAATAACTTTCTCTTCTATGAAAACTCATCCTTTTGCCACATCCTTTGTGATTGATAGCAGCAAGGACTTTATGAACCACTAAGCTAAAAGTTGATCGAGAACATAGCTCTTAACCATTCGACGATGACCCTGCCACTCATGAATGTGATCTGATATATAGGTGGATGTAGTCTGTTTAAAGTTGGTCAAGAGTTTTTTCGGCCGGATAAATCGTTCTTGCAAACAAGACCAATCTCCCTAGTATCAACTAATATCTAGTGACAAGCAGAACAAGCAAATCTACCTTTCTCTAAATATTGCGATTTATAAATAAAAACTAAGAGGTGTTTTAGACCCTACCTTAAGTCCAATTCCAGTTTGTGGCAGCCACGCTTTGACCGTCCGAATGAGTTTCCTTTTAAGAACCTGCAAACACAAACAAGCACACATCAAATAATACCTGCATAGCCAATATAATAAATCATATTCATCATGGTGATGAAGGAATCCATGAAATAAACCATAAGAGACAGCTTATTGAGAAAAATAAACTTGATTGTATTAACTTTAAACAAAGAAGAACTTTACAACCTTGGTGCCTTGATGTTGTACAAGCTCCTCTCAGGGTCCAAGCAAGAATCTCCTCTACTTTGACAAGCTTCACACTCTTCCCAATGAGATCAAAAGGTATGTAATCTCTCCTCTCAAGCTCAATTAGGAAGTCTAAATTCCAACCGCATTTACCCTACAAAATATTCAGCTTTCTACCTCCCTAGTAACCACCCCAATGCCTCATTTTATAGTGCAAAGGAAGGAAGTTACAGGTCCACCTATGAAGGGATAGAGTCCTCCTTCAAAGGGATAAAGCTCCTCACGTCAAGGGGTTAGCTACTTTAGTTATGGGATGCATGAACCTCAAAGGAGCGAACTTTCCACCTCAAGATTCCCTCTAGAAGCTTCCAAAAATAACCCAAAGTGAGTTTTTAAGAATGTACTTGCGCATTTTTTACTTTTATAGGGGTCCGCACCCATTACACAGAAACAGAGCGAGCAGGTCCACAGGGGACATGACCAGTGGGTGCAAGACCGCAGGTAATGCTAAGAGAAAGTGCGAAACCAGAGTTTTAGAGATTTTCAAGGACTTTCTCTCATTTTTCAAGGCTTGACATGAAGAGCTAAGGTTCAACACTTGCATAGGAGGAAAGTATGAGAGGTGATAGACTCACACTGACTGCTGAATGTTATGGTGACAATATTTTATGTAACAAATTGCCCCCTAAAGTGCGAAGTCTATAATAGATGAGGATAGTATTTGTCATCTAAGAAGAGTGAAGTACTTTATCATTTCGAGGATCATCTTGTGGAGAGCCTGGTTGGAACCTGTAAAAACATTCAATACAAAATATATATATGTGATCATATCATCGCTGAGGTAGGCATTCCCATACTCAGATCAAAACTGACTAGAAAACTAACTAAACTGCTCTGATATAGGAATGATCTTGTAATACATCACAAGTATAGACATATGTAGACACAGTATGGGCGCAACCATCTGTTTATGAATAGTCCACTGTATAATGAATAACAAAATTCCTCGCAGCCTGGATGGTGGAAACTAGATCCAGGGTCTTGATTTCTGCTTCCCGAACTAGTATGATTCTATCCATGTGAATGAATGTGTCAAAGTCGAACATGGTAGAAACCACTTGATTATCAGTCAATGATGTAAACTGTTAACAAGTGTGAGAGAAACCACCAGTGATGTCAATGGCTCTCAAAGTACTCAGTACAATCCATGAAATGTGAATAGATGAGTTGATGTCAAACATGTTACGAAATCATTTGATCGAAGGTCAATGACGCAACCTGTTGTTGAAGGCGAGAAACCTGCCATTGAGGCATGCAGATTCCAAGGTACTGACAATTTCTAGATCATCTTTCTAGATAATGAGCTGAAGTCGATAGAAAGCGATCCGTCGTAGGCAAGCCCACAACACGAAATCATAGATCAAGTTTGAAGAAATATATTTGGCAAGGACTAACTCAGGGATGGTCAAGATGGATGACAGATATTTTGCAGATGAATGGTTTATTTGAACTGACCTCTTGAACACATAACGACACTGCAGATATTTTTGTGACAATTGACCCAAAGCTAATATCCAGAAACTGGCTGAAGACTTTCAACATGGTTTGATTAACTGTTAGGCAAAGGATTTCCCAACCTAGGTGAACAAAAAGTGTCATGTTCAAGAGTGGTTGAATGCTTTTCTAAGACACAAAGTATAACAAACAGGTTCATTTTACTCTCTTTTCCCCCACCATTTCTAGCAAGTACCTCTTTATTTTTGACAAGCTTGAGGAGGATAACATTTGCTTGGTTATAAGCTCATCCTTTGGATGAGTCCAACTTAGTTTAAAATTCGAACCCTAAGAAGGAGTGGTCCGTTCCTGTTTGAAATTGAACAGGTCCTTTACTGTTAAATTTTAACGAGTCCAGTATAGGAGAAACTCAGCGTTTTTCAATTTTAGGGAGTTAGAAGAAAAAATTAAGAAAACTCCATGGTTGTCATTTTTCGTAAATTTGTGTCTACCAAGCCTGAAAAGGTATAAAATAATACTTGAGAGAACTGCTTGACCATTACAATCAAGGAGTACTTTTCATAATTAGTGGTCTTGATCCGAAAAAGTCAAAAAGAGATCAAAGACACGTCGTTTTATAACCAATATCGAACTTGAAACGACAAAAGCCCGGTGATCTTTTCATGTTTATATGGTCAGAAAAGAGCTATAAGTGGATCGTCCTTTTAATTCTGTTTTAACGAGCTTAAAAAGAAAAACTCGGCAATCTTTTCATATTTTACAAGTCAAAAAAGAGCTTAAAGAGGACTCTAATATTTTTTGTGGAAAATGATCAATTTCTCCCGAAAATTCCAATATTCCGCACAAACACTCAAACATTACTCATACCTGTTTAAAATAAATAAAAATGCATCAAAAAGTTACCTCTTTAAAGTGAAAAATAAACAAATTAAAAATTCATTTATTCAAAAAATCTTATAAAAAGGGCTTTTGTAAATTTATTTTTACCGTTTGACTTCAAAGTGAGAGAAGAGAGCTTTTGGGTAAGAATCTTCCTGTGAAGATTGAGGAAAATCCGTCCCTTGGAATCGAAAACCGTCACCTCCAGGTAATCCACATCACTTTAATCTTGCATTTCAACCGTTTGTATTTTGTTTTTAGGCTTCTATTTTGATTTTTAGGAAAAATTTAGTTTAAAAGACTGCTCGCGGGGGTCTGCAGGTGCAGCATGCGAAACCTACGGACCCCGACTTTTTCCTACAAAGGAAAGAGCTAGGGGCCCGCACCTGCTGCTTGGGCAGAGTGCGGACCTATGCACTGTCCCTAACTGGAGAGTGCAGACCCCGCGACATAGGTTTTACAACTTCAATTTTTTCAATTTCTGCCCAAAAACTTTGAATTAAAATGTTCTAATCCGCCTTTTTACAATGTAGGATATACACAATGCTCAGTTGACGGGAACGAGAGCACGAAGATGTGGACCTTTCCGCAATTAATCATCAACCCTCAATAGATGCATTGAGCGCATGTGGGTTATTTAAATTCTAGGCCATACCTGGCATGAGGGCCCAAGTAGACCTTTTGCAGTGGCTGGTGGACAGATGGAATATACAAGACTAGTGTTTCATTATTGGTGGCCACCAGCTCGAAATGGAGCCAGAGGACATTTACTTCTTGACTAGTTTTCCCAATAGAGGTGAGCAATTGACTCTATTCGAGACTAGGCCAAGTGGCCAGTCTGTCGATAGTCTCTGGCTAGAGTTTTGTAATGACCAAACAAAGGACAAAGGTATTGATATCAAAACCATTTCCCGTCCTGAACTCAAAGTGATTGCATTTACTGCCACCAGAATCTGCAGAAGTGTAGCACTGCATGTAGCTACCAGATCCCAAATGCAAATGGTAGTAGACTGTTATCGAGGCACCATCTTCAACTGGTGCGAAGCTGTGTTGGCGAATGTAAAAGTCCAAATGACTAGAGCAAAGAACGAACAACTAAAAAACTTTGGATATGGTTTCTTAGTTGTGAGCTTTGGTCTAGAGAGGGTCCCGCTGTTGGTCCCACAACATCTTTCCGTTGGAGCTGAACTTCCCCGAGAGCCCAAGTTGATGCGTTGGGTTGCAGTTATGGCCTGTCATTCTGAGGAGGGTTCAGAGGTTGTTCGATTTCCTCCTAAGTACTTTCGTTGGTTGGAGAACCAACTTTTCGCAATTCAGGATTTTCCTTATGCTGGTGTTATAGACATTTTTGTGCCCTACAACTCCAAGCATGAAATGTCCATAAACCAAGGGCTGCTAAGTCCCTAAAAGTGTTGTTCCAACCCCTAAAGGAATAAGGTCAACAGATTACAGCTTCTCCCAGAAGTTCTCCACCAGAAACTGCTCAGAATTGGTCAAAACAGGATCATTGCCGCTGCTCCACTGGCTAGGTGTGTTGCATCTCACCCAAATGCACTGTGAGGGTGCGTTGCATTTCAAAACTCCCTTCTGAGGGGTGCGATGGGCGAGAAATGACAAATTGCAGTGTCATTCTGCGAGGTGGAGAGGCAATGGAAGCTTCCAGAATCTTCTCCTGTGACACTTGCCTCACTGAATTCGACCAAGGATGAGTAAGAGGCCCTCAGTCTCCAAGTGGAAGCAAGAACTGACAGAGAGAAGACAATAATCAAATCACAAGCTAACTCATCCTCCTTACAGATATCTATATATGGATCCCTCATCCCAGAGATCCAGAAGCTGGAATCTTGCATATTGTAAGGAATTGCTGTTGGTTTCTAAAGACAAACATCAGATTGTTGGGTGATTTATGCTTTGTTTGAGGTGAATAGGGGCTTCTTTGCTGGGAGGTTGATGCTGGGTTGGAACCACTGGTTGTAACTCCTCCTGGATATTTTCTTGTTTATCAATAAAAACTATTTGAATTCTCCTCCATGCTTTTGTATCATTGATGCTTGTTACATTTGTATGGTTAACTTAGATCTGATCCTAAGTTGTTTATTAATATAGATCAATGTCTTTGTATAGTGCTCTGCTTCTGTGATCTTATAGGTACTTTGTGAAGCTGGGCATGCAAGGGAGCAGGTAGCTGGAGACTATCAAAGAAGACAGGGATTGGATCAAAGGATTAGCGCAAGACACAGGTTGGTTCTTTCTATTCCTCTCTATCTATAATTCATAAAGGAAATACAAAAGTAGTTTTTCTCTGTTTGTTTCTAAGGTAGCTGTCACAGCTTAGTGGGATAGAGCAGTTCTAAATAGACACTTTTCCCTGTAACAAAATGGCGACTCCACTGGGGAATGTCTAATTAGTTTGTTTGTGTATCATTCTTTATTGTTTGTTTCATAAAATTATAAGTAGCTTTCGAACTGCATTTGCCATAACAAATGCAAAGTATATAACTGCTGCTTCAATCCATTCACTAGATCTGTTTATGATTTAAACAGCTGATTCACAAACTATCTGATTGCCCTTGTGATAGCTCTTAGATCCTCCTTAGATCTACCCCTGATTGTTGCGTTACTGATTGCTTTTTACTCGGCCAAAAACCAAGGACTGAACTGCAAACTGTGACCCGGAACCCGGACAGAGTCTCGTTTCTGGCCCAGCGCAGGTACTGTTCAGAGATCCTGAATTTCAGCGCACTTCCTGAAGGGGCAACCTACGCTGCATTTCAGATTCTCTGTGTACAGGTGCGCTGATTAGACTAGCTCTGTGCAGCTGTGGTTCCTGTGCTTCATTCTTTCCAATTCTATCCATGAATTTTGCTGCCTGTGATCAGTATATGTCTATTTGAAACCTCTTTTCCTTGTTTTTATTCCACCTCCTTTGTACAAAAGAACTATAGATGTTTTTGTGTGTTTGTTGAGTCGTTTACAGTTTTCCTTTGCAAAAGTAGCATACTCGTATTGTCGTCCTTTGATTTGAATCTGTCGCAAGTGTCGATTTCGATCATAGGAGAAAGTTTGATTGCTGTTGATGGTCGATTATCCTGTTACTATTGCCTTTGGTCTGAATTTGTAATTTTCTAGTGTCAATAACGAGTGTTCATTTCAAAATCGTAAGGTGTCGTAATCATCTCTGTTTTTGATTTCGAAAAAGAACTTGTTTATATTTGTCGCTTGAAAAGAAATTCAGATTTGTACATCAACTTTCTTTTTAGCATCAATACTAAGAAAGTCGAAAACAAATACATGCATGTGCATTTGCATATAGATAGTGTGTTTGGCTTGATTTAGGAAAGTGCATTTACAGTGTGCTCTTTGCTCTTTGTGAAAAGATTCTGTCTTTCTTTTCCCCTAGTAGCTAGGATTTTCATTACACAAAAGAGATAAAAGTTTGTTTATCATCTTTAGATTGCATTTTAGGAATTACATCTACATCTCGTGGTGAACCCGAAAGGAAAACTTCATAAACAAGATCAACTTAAAATAAATTCAATGAATCTAACAACGCTTTGGAACTTAACGCACAACATTTAGAGGTCTAGGCTAGAGACGTATTCCGGCGTTGTAAAGCCTGGTAACTGTTGTCCTCACTGATGGTTGGGTGATTCCTCCACTTTGAGACGATAAGTGCCAGTACGGACTTGTGCTCCCACGTACCGTCGAGTATATTTTGGGAGACCCCTATAGGCTTAAATCCTTTATCCTTAGGAAGCAGTGTCTACCGCCCTATCGATTGCAATGCACTGAACACAGCATTCGGGAAGATTGACTGCCGTACCGTAAAAAGTATTCTGCAGTTTTGCGATTGGTTTGGTACTCCCTCTACCTAGATCTCCAGAGCAGTCCCTTTCGTTCCTTTTCAGACTCCTTAACGGAAAAGGTACATCTGAGTACTTGTCACTTCAGGCTCATTAAAAATCGAAGGAGACTAGAGTCATCTTTTGTTTTTTCTCGACTCTTAAAAACTGAAAAAACAAGTTGTGTCAAAGCGTCTAAAAATTTATTTTAAATGGAATATTCATTACCCCTTTCCTACGTTGATCTTGGGTTGAGAAAATGGAGTCCACCAACCAAGGAATTCCCCTTGGAGGAAATCCTAGTCCCTTCTCCTCTTGGGGAGATGTTGGTGCACCCCATATGGCCACATTGTCGCTTCCAGGACTGACAATTGGTTTGCTTGTATGGCTCTTCTCAACCTCTATCATTCAGAACACCACTATTCCTGAACAATCGAATCAGCAATTAGACGAGTCCAGAGTTACCCACCAACCTTCTACTTCCTCTAATTCTTCCTCTCCTCCTTCCTCTTCGCTTGATGGGGCTGGTAAAGCCAAAAGTCAAGTTCCTAAGGAGAAGAAGGAAAAGAAGAAGAAAGAGAAGAAGAAGAAGGAGCCAAAAGCGAATGGGGGCAAACGAGTGTCGTCTAACGAAAATCCACACACTGCACTGACCAGGCCTAAATCGCCATGTGTCATTTGCAAAGGAGACCACTTTCACAGAGATTGTCCTTGCATCCCTTGGATCTTAAGGGAATGGTCTCCTCGTTTGCACAACCTAGTGTCGTCAACCTCTGATGATCATGTTGAAAACACACCGTCAACTAGTGAAAGTGAAGCCCCAGGACAAAAAGGAAAATATAGATTTCCTTGTAAACAGTGCGAAGGCAATCATGCCGTCCACCGTTGCCCCTTCTTAGACGAAGCTAAAAGAGTTTTGGATGATCGTCCGATTTCACCGTTACGACTTCCTCCTGGATATAAAAAACTGTTGTCGAGTCCGTCACTAGTTGAAAATCCGGCTGACCCGCTCAGGTGGTCAGCCGAACCATTTGTCATTGAAGATGAACCACCTGAATCCATACCAGACGAAAGTCAAAAGGTCGAGGCGGCAGTTGACCCGGTCTTGCCTTCAGAGGTTCCATCTTCAGATGATACAACCACTGAAGAGAACAAGGATGACACCGTCCAAATTCTTTTCATAAGCACAGACTCCAATGAACATGGGGGCAATTTACCCGTTCCTTTACTGCAGGAAGGAAGTTCGTCAGAGTCGTACCCGGTCGTCTATTCGGTCCCACCTCCAAGCAACCTAGTTGTCTCCTTCAACTGGAATCAACTAGGCAGACCCCGTTTACCAGCTAGTGTACCATTCCGAATTATTGTTCAGATATATAGAATGGTTATGGCTGGTACCATCATAGATGAGGGGGCTTCTGTGAGTATCCTTTCCTCAACTGCTTGGAAAGCGCTTGGTTCGCCATCGCTTTTGCCTGAGATGAGAAATCTGACAGGCTTTGATAAAGGAACCAGTCAACCGTTAGGGATCCTTCCCGATGTGCCCATAACATTGAGAGGGAAAACCGTTCACATGAATGTAATGGTAGTTCAAGGACCCCTGGATTACAATCTACTCCTTGGACGAGACTATATTTATTGCATGGGAGCAATTGCCTCCTCACTCTTTAGAGTAATGTGTTTTCCGCACGAAGGAAGAGTGGTCAAGCTCGTGGACCAGCTTTCATTTCCCAGATCATACAGAGCAAATAGTCATATACCATCCCTGAATGGTCTTTTCACGCAAGAAATGTCTCAATCTCCAGTCTGTTCTCCCGCTGAGCGCGAGTGATTAGGAGGGATATGACTGAAACCCAGGGGGCATGCACCCTGGTCTGCTTCGGCAGGAAAACTTCGGGTATAGGGTAGGTTTCCGCGAGAGAATATGACTAGTCTGTACCCCCATCCATGATTGGAAGAGGGGGTTATTCTAGAACAAGATTCTCTTGTCAAAGTTATGTGAGTTGGCGAGCACCGCCGCTCACCTTTGTTTATTTCGGTAGACATCGCCGGAGAAGTGTTTTGTTTGCGTTGTGAATAGAACGATCTTTGGGTAACCTGTAAGAGGTAGGCCTCTCTCGGTAAAACAAATGTTTTAACGGACTAAAGAAGGGGTAACCTTGAAACTCTGTTTTATACCTGGGGGCATGCAAACCTTTTGGAATGCAAGCGAAGAGCGACTATTTATTTTTAAAATTTTTAGGACCTCTACCCCTTTAAACTCGTAGGATTTGTCGTTTCCTAACTTGCATAAAGAAAGGATGTGGGGAAAATCTCTAAAAATTGCCGTTTTTATATGAGACATTCTTATCACAAGACTGGGTTAATCGAGCAGTTTTAGCACATAGTTCAAGCTCGTTAAAAAATAAACATAAGACATGAGCAAATGTTTCCACCCACGTTTAAGCTCATTAAAAAATGAACTATTCCTCGGTAAATAACCATCGTGAATGTAGTACTTCAGCCGTTAAGGCCTTGGTCGTGCTTGCACCGTCACCTCCACTTTTCATTGGCCGATCATTCACCTCCATTTGATTGTTTACCCATTTTGAGGAATAGCTGCGAAGAGTGATTTCACTAGCCATCCTTGTGACACTGCCATGATTGGAAAATTCCAAACCTTACCTGGAATCAACTGCTACCCGTTTTATCACTCGTTCCTCAAAATACGAGTCTCCTTTAAGCTCTTTTCAACTGACTTGTAAAATATGAAAAGATTGCCGAGCCATTGGCCTCTCCAGCTCGTTAAAGGGACAGGAAGTGTTATCCCTCCTCTAGATTTTAATCTTTTTGGACCTGAGGGATTATTGCACAAAAAGATCGAGCGCTTGTTTTGTTCGGCTCGTTAAAACTATCGAAAATTCATCCCTTCTGTATCATTTTATACTTTTTCGGACTTAAGGGATTAGATGATGAAAAAGGAATTTTGGAGTTACCTTTACGTTCCTTTTCAGACTCTCTAAAATTGAAAAGGACCGAGTTATCTTTGTCGTTAAACTGGTTAAAAATATTAATAGCGAAAAACTTGTCTTTAGACGAGAACGAGTTTCACTATCGCTAGGCTCGTTAAAACATAGAGATGGGTTTGCCCGAAGGGAAAATTATAGAACAAGCATATGTTATCCTCCTCAAGCTTGAAAAAAATAAAGAGGTACTGGTCAACAATGACTGGGGAAAAATTGGGAAGAAAACTCAAAGAAAGTTTGTTCGTAGCAAGTCGCTCTTGAACATGACACTTCCACTCTGTGTCCGAGTCGGGTTGGGTTGTTTCATTCATCAGTCACATCACCATGGTCACGCCATACCATCCACATTTGGGGTTAATTCTACCAATCCATCACATCAATGTCGCTGATATGTTCAAGAGAAGTCATCCAGAGAAGTCACCTGTGTCTCACCCACTACCATACATTATACTCCATTCTTTCATGACTGCCACCCTGAACCTTATATCACCAGATCGTTTTCACCTCCATCAAAATCATTTGCTCCGTTCCGTGTCATTAATGTGGGATTCATTAAGGCCCTCCTGTGACGGATCACTTCTTGTCGACATCAGCTCATTATCCAAGAAGTTGATCTAGGAACACCCCATTCAATACTTTGAAGCTTGCATGCCTCAATGGCAAGTTTCTCACTTCCGGCGACAGGTTTACATCAATGGCCTTCGACCGAAAGATTTTGCGTGGTGTTCGATGCCAACTCCTTTATTCACACCACGTGAATTGTACTGCAGTACCTTGAGGATCATTATCATTATCGGTGATTCCTCTCGCGCTTGTTAACAGTTTACATCATTGACTAGTAATCAAGCGATGTCTTTCCATGTTCAACTTCAAAACATTTCTCACATGGATCGGCTTGTACTTTGAGTGAAGATCGGACGAGATTGAAGACCCCAGATCGAGTTTCATCCATCCGGGCTGCGATATATATTCAGGGAAATAAAGACATTAAATGTACAGCATTGCAGCACAGATAATCATCCTACCAAAAGGATGATGGCTCTATCAGAATCATCAGTCTACACTCAGACGATTGTCTGTCCTATGTACATGAAAATGAATTTATAAAGTTGAGCATGGGAATGCCCGCCTCAACTAGATCATGAAAACAGTATGAAGATAATGTATTGTATTGTATCTTATTACAGGTCTCCTCCTAGCATTGAAAGAACTTCGGATCCTCATAATAAAGCATTTCACCCGACACCAAAAGGTTAACGGTCTCATACTTTAGGGGGCAACTGTTATAGACATTTTTGTGCCCTACAACTCCAAGCATGAAATGTCCATAAACCAAGGGCTCCTAAGTCCCTAAAAGTGTTGTTCCAACCCCTAAAGGAACAAGGTCAACAGATTACAGCTTCTCCCAGAAGTTCTCCACCAGAAACTGCTCAGAATTGGTCAAAACAGGATCATTGCAGCTGCTCCACTAGCTAGGTGCGTTGCATCTCACCCAAATGCACTGTGAGGGTGCGTTGCATTTCAAAACTCCCTTATGAGGGGTGCGATGGGCGAGAAATTACAAATGGCAGTGTCATTCCGCGAGGTGGAGAGGCAATGGAAGCTTCCAGAATCTTCTCCTGTGACACTTGCCTCACTGAATTCGACCAAGGATGAGTAAGAGGCCCTCAGTCTCCAAGTGGAAGCAAGAACTGACAGAGAGAAGACACTAATCAAATCACAAGCTGACTCATCCTCCTTACAGATATCTATATATGGATCCCTCATCCCAGAGATCCAGAGGCTGGAATTTTGCATATTGTAAGGAATTGCTGTTGGTTTCTAGAGACAAACATCAGATTGTTGGGTGATTTATGCTTTGTTTGAGGTGAAGAGGGGCTTCTTTGCTGGGAGGTTGATGCTGGGTTGGAACCACTGGTTGTAACTCCTCCTGGATCTTTTCTTATTTAGCAATAAAAACTATTTGAGTTCTCCTCCATGCTTTTGTATCATTGATGCTTGTTACATTTGTATGGTTAACTTAAATCTGATCCTAAGTTGTTTATGAATATAGATCCATGTCTTTGTATAGTGCTCTGCTTCTGTGATCTTACAGGTACTTTGTGAAGCTGGGCATGCAAGGGAGCAGGTAGCTGGAGACTATCAAAGAAGAGAGGGATTGGATCAAAGGATTAGCGCAAGACACAGGTTGGTTCTTTCTATTCCTCTCTATCTATAATTCATAAAGGAAATACAAAAGTAGTTTTTCTCTGTTTGTTTCTAAGGTAGCTGTCACACCTTAGTGGGATAGGGCAGTTCTAAATAGACACTTTTCCCTGTAACAGCTGGGATGGATTATCGTGGTGACCCAGACATGACTCTTCCACCAGGAGAGTAGTGGGATGACTCAGGTAAAATCATTCTCAACATTTTCTAAGTTTTATTTTTTTTGTTTTCTTTCTAAATCGTCCAAAACTGATAGTAAAAAGTTTCAAATGCAGATGTGGGTCTACGACGACCAACCACTCTCTGGCCCTATGAGAGGAGACACCCAGCTGCAGCAGTACCGGCCCCACGGGACGAATCTACAGAGACCCTGACCGAAGTGGAAAACCATCTAGAGCGTTTGACAGCAAATATTCCAAGGACTAGCATAGATAACATTCCTCTTAGGTTACAGCGCTATGTGATTGGTCCTAGGACCTTTCAGGAGGTTCCTTTGTAGGGTGGTCCGAGCAGTGGTTTCTTATCGTGATCATCACCAGTGATAGGATGATCACCTTTGTAGACTTGATACGACATTTTTGCTTTTGTACTATCATTTTTTTGCTGATCATAAGGTGTTTTTCAACCTATGATCGAAGACGATGTATATTTGACACACTTCTATGCTATGCTATATCACTATTACTGGCTATCTTGTAAAAAATGTTATGGAATGTTTCTAAATTTACTGTTTGATTATTGCAAATGTCTACTTAACATTCAAGAAGCAATTGCATCTGCTAATGTATTTAAATATCTCGGAATATGCTGATATTCAATATAGTCAAATTCACGTTCCAAGAGACGAACTCTCAAAAATAATCTTAACAACACTAGATTTCTAATGGCATAAACTCTATTAAGCTACAATACAACGAGTTCAGAATCTAACCTCACAATCAAACTCTGAATCCCAAATGAGATGGATTTAGATAATAACTCAATCACTGCACTATACTCTGAAATGTTGTTCGTTGTTTGACCGAGGCTTACCCCATGCATAGATACCAACTCATCAGAGGGTGAATAGATAACCCAAGCTGCGGAAGAAATGTTCCATGTATTACAACAAGCACCATCAGCGAAACCAATGTATATTTGAAGAGACGTCGACATCTGCAATATCAAGAGTAAAATCAAGATAAGCAGGAATAATGATAAAAACACTCTCTAAACTAAGCACACTTTTCTAATATAAAACACACCAATTAGAAAGAAAACTAATCTAACTAAAATCTCCACACCTAGATTTAAGCATAATATCTCTTTAGATAAAGACCATTTCTGGGTTTACCCAAAGAGATACTATCAAAATCTACCAATTCGTAGGCCCCTTTCGCCAACGTTCGCTTAACAATAAAAGGACCATGCCACATAGGTACAAATTTTCCAGCGCCTAGCTTATCGTTTGCTTGATCGTATAGTAAGACTAGGTCTCCTTCCGAAAAATTACGAGGTGTAACATTTCAATCGTACTGAGCTTTAATTCGTTTGGCATGAGTTTCGATTGCTAGTGCAGCATCATGTCGATTCTCATCTAGTTGAGCTAAATACAACAAATGTTTCTCCTCTTCAGAAGTGGCTGGGAGTAACTCTATGTCTATTTGCAATGATGAGATTTCACATTCAATGGGTAGCACAGCTTCCAAACCGTAAACCAGTTGAAAAGGAGTGAAACTAGTTGATGTTTTTACTAAGGTTCGATATGCCCAAAGCGTTGAAAATAACATGTTATGCCAATTCGACCTATGAATACCAATGATTCGTCGGATCATAATGACTAGAACTTTGTTGATGGCTTCAACCAAACCATTAGCCTGTGGGCAATATGGAGTAGAACTACCGTGACACAGGCCAAGCTGATCTGTTAGTTCAGTCATCATGATGTTTCGAAAATGACACCCATGATTAGTGATAATCGCTTGAGGAACACCGAACCTAGTAATTATATGATTGAAAATGAAAATTGCAGCAGTTTTGCCGTCTGCCGAAAATGTAGGCATCGCCTCGGCCCACTTGGTAAAATAATCTACCGCAAGGATGATATACGCATGCCCCCCGGCTGAGTGAGGGTTACATGTAATAAAGTCGATACCCCACTTTTCAAAAGGACCGACGACAATTATAGGGTGGAGAGGAGCAGGTGGAGCACGCATCTTTCGATCAAAAATTTAAAAATTGTGGCATTTTCGCACCGCGTAGATACAATCTTTAAACAAAGACGGCCTGAAATAGCCAGCGCACAATATCTTTTGGGCTGTGGCATACCCAAACATATGACCGCCACATGCTCTAGAGTGACAGTCATTTAGAACCTTTTCAGCTTCTTCATGAGTTAAACAACGTCGAAAAACAGAGTCCACCCCATGACGATAGAGTGTATCTCCAATGATTTTATATTGTTGGGATTGGAAATGTATTTTCCGTTGCTGAGATCGTGAAATTTTAGGCCGAAAAGATTGGGTTTGGAGATAAACTATGATATCTCCATACCATGGATCAAGAGTGCCGATAAGAAACAAGGATTCATCTGGAATGGGCTCTTCCGCCACAGTTTCAGTATCAGCACGCGGGAAGTCACACATCAACTCCGCAAAAACTAAAGATTTCTTTGACTTGGATTTTTCAAATTCCAAGTCAAATTCCTGCAAGATAACAATCCATTTGGAATACTTGCCCCCTAGCAATTGTTTGGTTAAAATATAGATCATAGGGTTACAGTCAGAAATGACGGTAGTTTTGTGTAGTAAGATGTAATGACGAAATCTTTGGACATCTTGAACAGTTGCCAAGGCCAATTTCTCCACATGTGAATATTTTAACTCATTCAGATTCAAAGTTTGACTAAGATAGTAAATCACATGTTCACTATTGAATTCATCTTCCTAAACTAAAACCATCCCAATGGTGGAATGAGAAACAACGAGGTACAAGAAGTAATCCTAGTTGTAGTTGGGAGGATGCAATAACGGTGCATGGGTCAACACGTGTTTAAGTGCATCAAAAGATTTGTCAGCTATCTCATCCCAAAAGAATGGAGTATTCTTTTTCAACAACCTAGTAAAACCCTTTGTTATCTCGGTGTAGTTAGGAATGAATCAACGTAAAAAATTTTCTTTCCCTTGCAAACTTTGGAGTTGGCGAAGAGTCGAAGGAGGAGGAAATTTGACAATAGCTTCAACCTTTGAGGGATCGACACGAATGTCGGCTTTTGAAACAACAAATCCCAGTAAACAACCTGTTTCTATATAGAAAACACATTTGTGTGGATTCAACCTAATTCGATAATGCCTACATCTCATAAATATGGCTCGTAAATGAGTGAGATGATCAGCTCTACGTAATGAATGGGTAGGTAAATCATCGAGATAAGGCTGCAAAATGTGCTTGATGTCATAAAACGCGTAAGACATAGCTCTTTGAAAAGTTGCTCTGACGTTCTTTAGTCCAAAAGGTAATTTGCAATAAGCAAATGTCCCCCATGGACAAATGAAAGTCGTTTTTGGTTGATTAGCAGGGAGTATGTTAATTTGATTGTAACCGGAAAAACCATCCATAAAGGAGAAAATTTCACTGCTGGCACAATCATCAATGATTTGATTGATATAGGGGGTTGGATAATTGTCTTTGGGACAAGCTCGATTAATATCCATATAATCGATACATATTCTTATCTTTCCTTGCTTTTTGTTAACAGGAACAATATTCGATACCCAATCCGTTAAGGGAATTGGATAAATGAAACCTGCTTTAAGTAATTCATCAACTTATGCATTAATAGCAACAGCTTTTTGCGAATGTATCTGACGCAAACGTTGCCGGATAGGTTTAGCATCCGGGTAAGTTTTGATTTCATGAACAACAATTGCTGGATCAATTCCTGGCATTTCTTCGTATGACCAGGCAAACACGTCACAAAATTCTTGAAATAGGGCTTTATAAGTTTGGAGTTCATTATCCGTACATGAAGAACCTATATGAATGTTTTCAACAATTCCAGGTTTAACTGAAATGTCAATAGGAACCGTTCGAGAAATATTTCCCAAATTTAATTCAGAATTAGGATTTTCCAATGGATTCTGTGATTCTTTGACATAATCAGTTGTAAAAATAGATGAAAAATCATTCTCAAAATGATCAAGCTCAGGTAAGAACGAAGATCTATGATGACAATCTTCCCATGGTAAATCATCAACAAACAAAATTTCACATATCTGCTCATCAGTATGAACAAGCTCAGAAAAAGTTGTTGAATCTGAGTTTGATATTGAAAGTGATTCTCCATGGACCACATTCATTAGATCAATTTCGGTTGAAGAAGGGTCAAAAAACGACTGTACAGCCTGATACGCAATTTCATAGGGACTCAAAGGCATCACATCACCTAATGAATCTGCCTCACATTTGGAAGGTACGATCCAAGGATTATCATAAACAATAGTGTTTGATGAAATCATATGAATGGTTGCAATAGAAGGTGATACATTAGGAGGAGGAAACGAAAAAGTTCCTAGTAAACCAGAATATATATATTTTAAATATTTATATTAGAATATTTATACGAAAATGTAAAATAAAAACATTTTTCATTAGTCACGCAAACTGGAAAATATGCAAATGCAGATTTAAATGAGTAAATTTTCTATTTCTTAAAAACTATTTTGATGATTTCATAATGATTTTTTTTAATGTAGTGCTTCCTCCTCACTTATTTTTTTTCCTTTAATTATTTAGAAAAAAAAACTAACCATTATTTAATGTTATTGATACAATTTTGCATTTTAATGCTTTATAGGAAAAATTTGTTATTATGTATTATTTAAGGTTATTAGCACATGTTTAGATCTCACAATTTAGAGATTGTCATGCAACAGGTGAGAAATTTCTTTCTATGGAATTTTGATAATTCTTTAGAATAAAATATTAAAAAATTTATTATTATTTTATAATAATTTATTTTAATGAAAGAATAAAAATATTTATTTTTATAAACTGTTTATTATTATTTTTATAATAAAAATATATATTAATAATTTATAATTTTAAATCATAAATTTATTTAAAACTCAAAATTTCATGAAAAATAAACACCCATCCTCAACATTTTCATTTGACAGGGAAAAATATTTGAAATTCCAAGTCAGGTGTTCACCATCAGCATAGGCTGAGGGACTCCCGCCAACGTTCTGATCAGACCACGCAATTAAGGCATGGATCACTTTTTTTTTAAGGGGCATGGATCATTTTTTTGTTTAAAGGGTGTGAAATTTTAGAAGAAATTTGCTTTCTACTTAATTCACGGAGGAGTACTTACAATAGACATTTACAACATAGTCTATACATTAAACATACAATACAATACAATACAATAGACATTTACAACATAGCTTATACATCAGACATACAACATCACTAGACTAAAACTCAAATAGAGAAAAATCATACAACATCACTAGACTAAAACTCAAATAGAGAAAAATCATCATTAATGCTTCCAAAACATAGTCTATACATCAGACATACAACATAGTCGCATCAGGAGACTGAAACCCAAATAGAAAAATTATCATCAATCGCTCCCATTTGAACCTGCCCCATATAATACGGCATGAATACACAGGAGGCCGGCTTTTTGTGGTCTGGATTTCTGTCTAATGTACGCATAACGCATAACACCCGTGTCCACCACCATCTTCTCCTCCCAGGCAGGACACAAACCATTGACCTAGCAGCAGGTTGGTCTAGGGTCTACGCATTTCTGGGAATGTACGGGCTGCCCCTTTGATTCTACTGGTAAGAGAAACTGCTCCACTGTTAATTGTGGGGTTCCCTCGAATGAAATGGTGCTCCACTGCTGATTGTGGTGGTTCCCTCTGTTAGGGTATTAATCAAGACGCCGAGAAACCCTGTTTTTATAACGGCTGTAGATGACAGTAGACAGAGTTAATAGGAGTAGCTAGACATTTACAACATAGTTTATACATCAGACATACAACATAATCAGACATACAATATAATCATGAGACTGAAACTTAAGTGGGGAAGTTATCATTAATTCCTGCTGTATAGACATATAACATAATCATGAGACTGAAACTCAGGTGGAGAAGTGGGGAAGTTATCATTAATTCCTACTGTATAGACATATAACATAATCATGAGACCCAGGTGGAGAAGTTATCATTAATCCCTCCCATTTGAGATTTGAACCTACCCCATATAATACGGCATGAATACCCAGGACGCCGGCTTTCTGTGGTCTGGATTTCTGTCTAATGTAATGTAGGCATAACACCCGTGTCCACCACCATCTTCTCCTCCCAGGCAGGACACAAACCATTGACCTAGTTGCAGGTTGGTCTAGGGTCTACGCATTTCTGGGAACGTATGGGTTGCCCCTTTGATTCTACTGGTAAGAGAAACTGCTCCACTGTTAATTGTGGGGTTCCCTCGAATGAAATGATGCTTCACTGCTGATTGTGGTGGTTCCCTCTGTTAGAGTATTAATTAAGACGCCGACAAACCTTGTTCTAATAAAGGCGGTTGATGGCAGGAGTAACTGAAAAATAATAACAGTCGCTGTAGTTTTACAGCTAGTTTGGTCTCTAAATTGACATTTGTTGAATGAAATGTTCAAGCTCACTATGGTGAGTCTTCCCAGTTCTATCAACTCGTATTGAAGCCATGTGAGCTGCTGTGCGTTGAGTTGAGCCCTGTGAGGAAAAGGCGGAGCTGTCTGGACCATGGGACAGAGCGCTGTTAAAAGGCTGTCTGCAGAAGCAGCCAACCTAGACCATGGGACAGAGCGCGGTTAAGAAGAGCGTTGTTAAAAGGCCACCTTGTGTGCTGAGACTCACTGCCACAGCCTGTGGAGCTGTGTGAAGTCCAGTGTTGTCCGAAAGATCGCATAAGGGTGAGCATTTGAGCGTTTAAGCTCGATGGTATGCAGAGCTGTGGGCTCTGTGGTGTGAAAAGCCATAGGAGGGTCTTCCAGTTCTATCACCCTCGAATGCAGTGGTGCAGGAGCGACGCTAGAACATAAAAACATATTCGATTAGTACTTACGAGGTCGAAATACACTCCATGTTAAAAGAGAACTACAAGTTTCCATTACATTACATTCTGGTGTTCAATACTCTCTTTCCCGGTGAGGGCGATCGAAGGATTTTGAGGGCGCCGACCACTGACTACAGCCGGGTATGTCTTTCGCAGATTGCAAGAATCGCCTTCTATCGGAAAAATATTGTATCTCCGATGTCGTCTTGTGCCAGAAGTCGATTCCGTTTGAATATGATTCTGAAAGGACGACATTTAATTACAACTTCAAAGAGTTGACGTGGAAGAAGATACGAGAGTCGAAGGACATTAAGAGTAAACCTAGAATTGGTTCACCCTTAGATGCTAATGCTAAAATTGTGAATAAACGTTTATTATGTTGGCTGATGGAGGGTAGTATAGGACTGTCAATTCCATACATGGTGCTGCTATTTGACTTTGAGGAAGAGGCGTGGTTGGAGCCAATCTGGGTGGGATACGAGCTGTTTGTTACCTTGTGTATTATAGAGAGTGAAAATGAGTTGTGTTTGGTAGGCAGAACAAATGGGATGATGGAGGTAAGTATTTGGAAATTTGATATGCTGCTAAAAAATTTCAGATCAGACTAATACATTGAACCCTACCTTGTTTGTTCTCGAGATGTCATGATCTGTTGGGAGGTTGGGTTGTTTTTTTGTGGATCACACGCTTCCACAATGAAGAAGACGAAAGGGACGTCAAAATAGAGCGTCTATCGGTTTATGACATGTCACTTAATTCTTGGAAATATCTGGGCACATTATCATGGAAATATCTGGGCACCTTATCATGGGCATTTTTAAGTCGATTGTAGATTTTTTTTTTTTGTGTGGATATTTGGGATTGTAGATTTTCTGGATATTTGGGAATGGGACCGACCTGAATAGGTCAATTTTTTTGACCACATTCATATCCATCCAATTCCAAAATATTTAGAGAATCTACGATTGAACTTAAGCTCAAGGCCTTCCTATTGACAAATGCATATTACTATGTTGAACACGAAACTGTTTTGAATCCACCCTTTTTAGATTGGTGTAGTTATTCAATTGATCAGAAAGCATACCACAATAAGGTCAAAATTCAAATTTTGAATGAGAGGGATTGTGATTGGAAAGTGATCAATGCTGTTAAAACATGGCGGGGTAGAATGCCTTTTTCGATGGTCTCGGGGCTTGTTCATTCTACCAGTCATCAAAAAGTTATCGTAATTCTATGATGCATGCAATGACCATAGCATCCGGTTAATATTTTCCAAAAATAGACGATGCCTTCAATAGTCCTTTGGATTGAAGGTCACAAATTTCAATAATACACGTGGCATGTTATTGCTACAAAATTTGTTATGTTCCATGCGTGTTAAATGTCTTCCAAAACAAAAAGCTACCCTCGATCCATGAAAAGCCGTGATTTTATTGATTTTCCAATACGGCTGGTGAATTCAAATCATCCACATTATCATTAATGTTTATCACATACCTAATGTTTCCATTTAATTATATTTTAAAATAAAGAAACAATTAATGTTTATCACATAGCTACTGTTTCCATTTAATTATATAATCAATTTTTTAATTAAAAAAACAATTTATAAAATAAAGATAGTGTATGACAAAATAATTTATAAACACTTTAATATTAAATTAATTATTAATTATGTTAATATTCATTTTTAATATAAATTAATTATGTTATATTTGTTTTTAATATATTAGTAAATTAATATTATAATTTAAATATTATTGTTTGAATATATAGTTGTTACTTGAAATTATCTTTCTATATTGCTTTCTATTTAATCTTTTGCCATAGTTTGAATTTTCATTTAATTCTGATGATGAACCACGCTTGTTAATTGGAAACTCTACCAAAAATTTCTCTAATAAAAAACTTTACTTAATTGATATAAATAAATGTTACATGATAACTAATACTTAAGGCTTAATTTAAATATAATTAAATTAAAATAAAAAATAATAGAAAGATAATAACACAAAGAAATTGACTTTTGTATACAAAATTCAAATATTTTACCAACAAAATCTGTCATATAGTCGGCCTTGAGGCTTTTAGATATCGTTTTCATACACTTACAGCCGTCCCCATTATTTTGATCGATCACTGCTGCTTGAACCTCCTTTCTGGGATCTACTCTCGGCATACATGCATGGACCGTTGAGGTAATGAAATTTCTCTCGGCCGCCCTAATCTGGTTCACTCTCGTCGTATTGATGACTCTAGATCGAGGGGTTTTTGTTAGTGGCAAATACGTGCCACTGTTAATCAACATACTCTTCTCTCTCAAATCAACAACGATTCTGCCGCTTGCGTTAAAAATAAAAAGAGAGTGATCTCACTGTACGTCATGATATTAACATTGCTAGACGTTTGTGTGAACGGATTACTCTTCCAGGTTGGCACGTGCTCTGCTGTTGTCAACGTCCACATATTTAATTCAAATATCACACAAGTGTATTGTTTTTTAAATGCAGGGATTGATTAATGTGTATAGTTTTTTAAATGCAGGGATTGATTAATGGACTTATTGGACATTATTAAAAGAATTGGAATGGTTGCGGCCCATAATGTTGTACCAATATATGATTGATTGGGCATCATATTTTTTCTTGGGCTGGATGCTGTTTTGTGTTAGAAGTTTTGATCTGGAGTACGTTGTTTTGTTTTATGAGTAATATTATCCTCAAAATTTAATATTTTTTATTGGGCTGGATGCTGTTTTGTCTTAGAAGCTTTGATCTGGAGTATGTTGTTTTGTGCTATGAGTAATATTATCCTCAAAATTTAATATTTTTTATTGGGCTGGATGTTGTTTTGTGTTAGAAGTTTTGATCTGGAGTACGTTGTTTTGTGTTATGAGTAATATTATCCTCAAAATGTAAGCAGTTGTTTTGTGTTATGAGTAATATTATCCTCAAAATGTAAGCAGGAGTATGAGCATATGCAACAAAATATAATATTGCTGATGACGTTCGCGTGACGGCTTGAACAAATAGTCCTTAGACCTATGTCCATGAAATTTGCAGTAAGATCACGTAGACCTCGATGCCTCGAAAGAATTAACTGAAAATAGCTGTTGTACATGACCATGCGATAGCGCAAAGTACAATAATAGTATTAATTAAATTATCAATAAACAAAAATACATATAAATAAATTAAGTTATCAATAAACAAAAATTAAATTAAATACTTAATGTTAACTTTATGAAGACCGTGTAATCTTCCGTCACCTGGCTGTTACTAACAGGGATAATACGTAAATATATATGTGATGTTAACATAGTGGGATCGTAAGTAAAAATAAAGGAATCTTTTGAACTCAATATAATTCAGAATTTTTTTAAGCAAATGTATGTTGGGTTAAAAGGAAATAAATATATTCTAATTATAAAAAAAAATAGTTTTTAACAGTAATAGGTGTGATTTTGTGTCTTTTTTCTTTATTAGCTGAGATGTATTTAATATGTAATTAAAATGTGATATTTAAAAATTAATTGTCATTTATTATGGGATGATGTTGGAATGGTGTAAATAAGCTATAAATTTGATAGCACTTTTATTTATTAAATAATTTTTTATAATGTATTTTTCTTCCAAATCACTTTTTATATAACATTTTATATATATGTATGTTTATCATTCAAATATTTTTCGATATAAATTTTCTAATTTATTTTATAATTCTAATTTAACCATAAAATTAAATAAAATCACAAATATATGATTATTAAAAAAAAAACATATTGAATCGAATCATGTTAGTTACTAACCAATAGTTTAAAAAAATTTGGTAGATGTTAGTTACTGACCCATAATTAAAAAAAAATTGGTATGTTCCATACATGCTGCGCCATTCTTTCATTATGTTAAATGTCCTCAAAAAGGAAAGTTACTGTGATCCATAAAGGCGGAACTAACGCGTGATTTTATTGAATTTTCCAGTACAGCAACTGCTTTTAAATCATCGCACATTATCATTAATGTTTATCACATATCTACTATTTCCATTTACTTATATTTTAATCTCGGTTTCATTACGAATATTATATTATCAATTTAAATGAACAATTTATAAAATAGATATATAGTATGACAAAATAATTTATAACTATTTTAATATCATTAGTTAGGTTAATGATATAAATAAGTGTTACATAATAGTGATTTTTAAATATTTAATTTAAATATAGTTGAATTAAAGTAAGAAATAATAAAGACATTATGGGACAAAGTTTTTGATTTTTATATCTAAAATTAGAGTATGTTGTCTAGATCTGTCATGTAGTTTATCTTGCCATTGAATTTATTGAATATTGTAGTGTGAAATTGACTCTTGGTGTGATAACTATAAATAAGTTTCTACCCAATTGAGTTATTAAAGAAAAATATTAATATATATAATTCTCAAGGTGAATGTCTTACAATCTATATCTCACTTTTTAGAAGCTAATGTTATGTAACTAAATAAAGTACAGACCTAAAAATGCATGTCATCTTATTAAAGATACCAAAAACTGAATCTCATATAATGCTTTGACCCACCAATAAATCATAACTTTGAGCATGGGTCATCCCATTTAACCATAAATTTATATAAAAAGACCTAAAAATGCATGTCAGCTTATTAAAGATACCAAAAATTGAATCTCATATAACGCTTTGACCCACCAATAAATCATAACTTTGAGCATGGGTCATCCCATTTAACCAATGTAAAATGTAGATTGGAAACATATTTATATTGTGATACATAGACAACATAGTAATGATATTTTTTTTAAATAATTTATATAATATAATAATTTCTTAGTATAATATTATTTAAGAATATAAGATTATTTTTAAAAGTTATAAGTTTAAATTTAAAAAGGTGAAATATATAATTATTGAATTAAATTTTTTATTTTACAAATAATGAAAATTCATAAATCATTAACTTGTTATTGTGTTAAGATTTTATTAATATTATTAATATTATTATAATTTTTTATTAATTTAATAATAATAAATATAAATGGTGAATTTAATTAATCATAAAAAAACGAAGTATAAAACATTTAAAAATATTATTTTATTATAATTTATAAATTAATATATAAATAATATTTTTTAATGTTACAAATAACTATTACTTTAACTTATTATTTAATGTCATCCATAATTAATTGTAAATATGAAAGAATTTAATTAAAAAAATTAACTGTAAATATGAAAACGTTAAATTAAAAAATTAACTTAAAATAACTAAACAAATAATATTTTTACAAATGAATAATATTCATAAAAAATAGAATAATTTATTCTGGATTTAAGACCTTCCAAAAGCTCCCAAAAGTAATTTGAGTAAAACAGAACAAAAGGCCTTCAAATCCCTACGTAACAATGAAAAAATTGTGGTTCTCAAGGCAGATAAAGGAGGAGCAGCAGTGATTTTGGATAAAGAAGATTATATATGCAAAATGAATGAACACCTCAATTGTGGTAGTTATAAGAAGCTGAGCAAGAACCCGATCCCCAAGATTATGAAAGAGGTGAAAAAGGCAATTTTGGAATCCAACCTTGATGATAAATTAAAAAAGAGATTAATTCCCTCTAGTGAATGCATCCCTAGGATTTATGGGCTACCCAAGATCCATAAAGAAGGAGTCCCTCTCAGACCAATTGTCAATACAATTGGATCCCCAACCTATGAGCTCGCTAAATATGTTGCAAGAATCCTCAAGCCCCTTGTCGGAAACACTGATTCTTTCATCAAGGACTCCCATGACTTTGTGAATCTCATTAAGAATGAGAAATTAGAGCGTGAGGACCTCCTTGTTAGCTTTGACGTAGTGTCCCTATTCACCAAGATTCCTCTTGAAGAAGCCATTCAGGTTATAAAAGAGGTTACTGATCCAGGGACTGCAAGATTGGCCGAAATCTGCTTGCGATCAACAGTTTTCACCTTCCAAGGAACATATTATGAGCAAACATCCGGAGTGGCAATGGGATCCCCCCTTTCACCGATCGTGGCCAACCTATACATGGAATATTTTGAAAAGAAGGCCCTGGATTCTTACCCTTTGAAACCAGCATGGTGGAAGCGATTCGTCGATGATACTAATATAAAATGGACTCATGGTAAAGCAGAGCTTGACAAGTTCTTTATTCACCTAAATTCCATCTCCCCAGAAATAAAATTCACTATGGAGCTTGAAGAAAACATGAGCATCCCTTTTTTAGACATCCTCATCATGAGAAAAGATGATGGCTCCATAGGGCACAAAGTCTTCAGAAAGTCTACCCATACAGAGAACTACCTCCACGCTGACTCCCACCATCATCCAGCCCAGAAACTTGGTGTTCTAAACACTCTTGCCATCAGGGCCCTTCGAATTTCTGACGCTGATCATCTGGATGAAGAAAAGAAGCATTTAGTCTCAACCTTTAAAGGTTTAGGCTACAAAGAAAATGAGATTAAAAGAGCAATTCAGAAAGCCGAGAAAAGGATGTTATCTCATGAACCTAAAACCCGAGATCAACCTGAGGGTGGTAGGGTTTTTCTTCCTTACATTCATGGAGTTACAGATAAGATTGCGAAAGTCCTAAGAAGGAAAAACATAAGCACACAATTCTCAGCCCCTGGAACAATTAGGCAAAGTATGAGATCGATTAAGGATAATATTGATAAACATCAACTTAAAGGGGTCTATAAAATTGATTGCTCATGTGGGAAAAGCTACATTGGTGAAACAGGTCGCTCCCTGCAGACCAGACTCAAGGAACATGGAGCTGATATTAAAAATGAAAGGTCTCGTTCTTCCGCCCTGGCAGAACACTCGTCAAAAACAAAGCACCATGTCCTCTTGGAAAACGCCTCCATTATTGCTAAGGAAGAGCAACACCATAAGCGAAAGATCAGAGAAGCTCTTGAAATTATCAAACACCCGCATAATCTCAACAGAGACAATGGTATGGAGATTAGTGGAAGCTGGTTTCCCCTAATCAGAAAAATTAACCCGATATCAGTATTATAATAATAATAATAATAATAACTCTCAATTAAACATTTACAATATTAATTAATTAAGTATTTAATTTAATCACCCTTATTAATTTCCTATTATTAAAAATATTTATTTTAATATAATAATAATAATCATTAAATATTTATTCTTTCAAAATAAATATTAAAAAATTTAACCATTTTTAATTTAATTATTCTAATTAAGAATATAATTATCATTGTACTTAAAATAATAATAATAATAATAATAATAAATAAATAAATAATATATTATAATAAATATTAAATATTAAATTCTAATTTCTATATGCTAGGATTAATAATTTCAGCATTACCCTTAATTCAAAATTTTAGGATTTATTTAATATTATTAATTCTAATTATTATTTTTATTAAATGAATTAATAATTATTATTAATAACAATAATATTTCTATTAATAATTATTTCTTTTTTATTATTATTAGATTAATTAATAATAATTATTAATAACAATAAGCTATAACTTAAAAAAATAATAATAATAAATAATCATTAATTTTCATCATTATAATTAATATTTCTAATTACTAATAATTATATTAATAATAATAATTAAAATAATTATAATCCTTTCAATTAATTTTAATATATATTATTGATTTGATATTATAATTAATATTACTAATTACTAATTATTAGTAATAATAATCATTTCAATTATTTTCATAATAATAAATATAAAAAAAATAAAATTAATTAATTAAATCATAGGCAGCCGACTTCTCAAAAATTGAGAACCGACCTTCCCTCTTTTCTCTCCTCATTTCTATTTAAACCCTAAAATCTGCTCTTCTTCTATCAAGCATTCAAGTTGTCCTGATGATGGATCCCAGTTGGGATTTGAAACGTTGGCAGAAAATAGTTCTTACTGTGAATTATCCGGTGACTAATTCAAAAATAATTTATTGTTAAATATAACCATTGATAATATTTATTACATGAAAAAAATTAAATTTTCTTTAAGCGTTCATGTTTGTATTTTTACCATTAAAAAATATGAATAACCTTAGAGAAAGTTTATATTATTTAAGAATTAAAAAAAAAAATGTACATCCACAACCCTAATAAATTAAATGAAAACTATATAACCTTACTCTAACTCATTATTACCCTAATAAATTAAATGAAAACTATATAACCTTACTTTAACTCATTATTAAATATTATGCATAAAATTTTCATTAACTTTGAATGACAAACTCCTTTGAATAGCCATGTGCACAGTCGGTGGGAAGGTACGTAACACTCATATGAACTATGGCTCCCCAAGTACAATGATTTCGAGATATATTGAACTCAGACCACTGAGCTTGTTTGTTCAGATGCTGATCTTGTCGGAAGCAATATGGCTGGTTCATGGTTTTTTTTATAGGTGCTTTACCATTGACGATGTTTTAATTTTTCCAAATACTCTCACAAGGCTCTACAAGGTAAAAGAATGTTACTTTGTTTGAATTTAAATTATTTCAAAATTATTTATTTGTTTTTATGAAAATTTACATAATATATTAATATTATTTATTGTGCTGAGAGGTGTTTTATAACCAAGTATTACATTAAAAAATATTAAAAAAATATGAGAAAGATGTTAACGTTACATTAAAAATTATATTAAAAAATATGAACGAGATGTTGTCACGTAAAGTAACGTTACATTAAAAAATATTAACAAATTCAATTTTGAAAATAATATATATACAATTTAAAAAAGATCGATTAGCTTATTCATTGAATAAAAAAGAAAATTAGGTAAAGGAAGCAGAGGAATCAATTGGGCATACCCTGTAATAATAACGAGGTAAATTTCCTATACAATTTAAAAAGAGATCGATTAGCTTATTCATTGAATAAAAGATAAAATTAGATAAAGGAAGCGCAGGATTTAATTGGGCATATCCTGTAATAATAATGAGATAAATTTCCTGGCATTTAGGTTTTCTGTTGTGTGATTTTTGTAATAATAATAACCCAACAAATTTAGTCGTTCAGGTTTCGGTTGTGTGATTTCTGTAATAATAATAATAATAATAGGAAGGTAAATTCAATATAATGGAAGGTGCTCAATAAAATATTGAGTAGAATGTAATATTTATGGTGGGGACTGACCTAAAATATTAGGTAAAATTTAATAATATTATATTTTAGTTAGTATTTCTCCCCACCCCTGGCCACTATTTATTAGGTGGGGGTGGTAATAAATATTGTAACATATAATATTGTAATGTTATATTTTATGTAATCAATATATTTGTAACACTTAATATAGATGTGTTCCATCTATAAATTTAATTAATAAGCGGATAAAAATTTAATTTTTATGATATGACAAGATTTTTAATCATGAATATTTACCATGGATATTATTAACTTCTAAGTAGTTTTTTTATAATACTATGGGTCAATACCCACAAGGAAAAGGTACAGAGAGAGAGGAGGGAAGAAAATTATAATACCATGGGCGACTATTATGGTTTATGAATGCCAGGGGCCATCTAGACTTTTGATTATTATGTTATGGACCTAGGCTTTTAATTGTTACAATATCAGGGGTCAATTGCATGTCTTATCCATACCACATACCCAAAAACAATAACTTATTTAAAAATAAAAATATTTTAATTTAATTTAATTTTATAACATTTTTTAATGAAATCTAAGAGAAAAACGTTTATAATTACTTTTGAGGTATATCTAAACCTTCATCGTCACAACTACTAAAAATATTTTCATAGAGATTAAATGGAGGTTTTAATAAATTAAAAAATGAGAATACTTTTATCTATACATATGTGAAATTTATATAATATAAACAATATTATAATGAACTGGGATAGATGCATCTTAACCAAGGATCCAAGGGAAGTGAGAAAGAAAAGTGATTAACAATGCTAGAGGAAAGATAGTGTGTGATTCTTTTAATTTTTTTATTATTGTATTTTCTTTAACATGATTGATCCAAAATATAGGTTTAATATTTTAGAACCAATTATGTTTTTATTAATTTAGTTACTTTCTTAAATATAATACAATGGGATCATATTTAAGAAAAAGAGTGAAATGGAAGAGGGAATAGAGTGTGGGAGAGAGAGATAGTGAGAGAGAGAAAGGAAGAGAGAGGGGAGGGGGGAGAGAGAGGGAGAGAGATGGATTTGGAGGGGGAAAGAGGGGGAGTGATGAGGGAGAGATGAAGATGGAATGAGGGAGAGAGGAGACAAGGGAAGAGAGAGAAAAGGAGAGGATAAAGATAGGGAAAGAAGGGGAAGATAGAGACACGGAGACATAGATATGGAAAGGGGAGAGAGCGGGAGAGAGGTGTGTGTATGATGGGGGGAAGAGAGTGGGAGAGAAGGGGAGAGAGGCAAAGGAAGAAGAGAGAGGACTTGAGAGAGAGGAAAGAGAGGGGGGAGAAAGAGATGAATTTGGAAGGGGAAGAAAGACATAAAGAGAGAAAGGTGGAGAGGGAGTGGCAAGGGAGAAATGGAGGGTCAGCGAGCGAGAGAGAGAGTATGTTTTGGGGGTGAGAAGGAGAGACAGTGGGAAATAGAGATATAGATGGGGGGGAGAAGAAAGTAGAAGAGAGAGGCAAAGAGAGGGAGGGAGGAAGAGGGATAGATGGTAGAGAGAGAGAGAGGGAAAGGAAGAGGGAGAGATGGATGGATAGATAGATAGATAGATAGATATGGGGATTGAGAGAGATAATGTGACATATGTTTAGGGGGTTGAGATAGAGAGAAGAATAAGGAGAGATGGAGGGAGGTATAAATATAAATGGCAGGGGGAGAGAGGAAATAAGTGAAAGATAAAGAAAGTTAGGGAGAGGCAGATAGAGTGAGACGAGGGAGAAAGGGAGAGGGAGAGAGAGAAGGAGAGGGGGAGGTAGATAGACACAAAATGGAAGGTACAGAGAGAGGGAAGAAGAAAGGGTCTCACAAAGACAAATACAAACATAGAAATTAGATCTAGAAAGTCATGAATATTTTATATTTTCACTAAAATAGATGTATTGATTTCAATGTAGTTGTTGATTTCTAATCCTATTTGATCACATGCACTATATGCATTGATTTCAATGTAGATGTCGATTTATAATTCTATTTAATACCTTACGCTAGATGCATTGATTTCAATGTCGATGTTGATTTCTACTCCTATTTTATTGCTTGCACAAGATGCATTGGTTTCTGTGTAGATATTGATTTCTAATCCTATTTGATCGCTTGCACTAGATGCATTGATTTCAATGTAGCTGTCGATTTATAATCATATTTAATACCTTACACTAGATGCATTTATTTCAGCATAGATATTGATTTCTACTCCTATTTGATTGTTTGCATTAGATGCATTGGTTTCAGTGTAGATATTGATTTCTACTCTTATTTAATTTCTTGCACATGATGCATTGGTTTCAATGTAGATATTGATTTCTATTCCTATTTGATTGCTTACATAGGATGCATTGGTTTCAACGTAGATATTGATTTCTAATCCTATTTAATTGCTTGCACTAGATGCATTGATTTCAGTGTAGATGTCGATTTCTAACCATATTTAATACCTTACACTAGATTCATTGATTTCAACGTACATGTTGATTTCTACTCATATTTGATTCCTTGCATTAGATGCATTGTTTCAGTGTAGATATTGATTTCTAATCCTATTTGATTTCTTGCACTAGATGCATTGATTTCAATATAGATGTTGATTTCTAATCCTATTTGATTGTTTGCATTAAATGCATTGATTTTAGTGTAGATGTTGATTTCTGATTTGATGCAACAAGATGTATGATGTACATTAATTTCAATGTAATTAGATTAATAGTTTGCATTGATTTCAATGTAAGCACATCTCTACCTCCTCCATCTATATCTCTATCTCCCATTGTCTCTCCTTCTCTATCTCTATCTCCCATTGTCTCTCCTTCTCTATCTCTCTATCTCAGCCCCTAAACATACACACATACACTCTCTATATCTCTCTTTCTCTCTCTCTCTCCTTCCCTTTCCCCTCCCTCCCTCTCTTCCCCTTCTCTCTCTCTCTAACATATCTCTCTCCATATGTATATCTCTTCCTCTCTCCATGGCTTTGCCTCTCTCTTCTTCCGTCCCCCCCGATCTATATCTCTATCTCCCCTTTCTCTCCTTCTCACCCCAAAAAACACACACTCTCTCAATGTAAGCACATAAACATTATTCAACCATAAATACAATGCTTGAATTTTCATTCTAAATAAATTGTTTTCTTACACCAAATGTTTTCTTCTTTAAACTATAAACTATTTATAATTGGGTACATTCTTATTATTCCCATTTTCCATCATTCAACATTGTTAATTACTTTGCATTCAAACTCAGTAATAGAAAATAACTACAATGATTGACTTTGGAGAAAACTACTATTAATATTGGAGAGCAAGAGATACAAGGTAACTCAGTAATAGAAAATAACTACAATGATTGACTTTGGAGAAAACTACTATTAATATTGGAGAGCAAGAGATACAAGGTATGTTGTTTATTATAGTAGCTCGAGTTAAATATTTGAATGGTATATGATTCCAACTACTCTTTTCATATGATCCATATGAGAAAATGGAAAAACTAATAGGTGTGACAATAGTAACAATAGAAGAAAATAGTTTTAGATTGATTGCAATGAAGATTTTTTGTAATTGACTATATTCTTAGTATTCACATTTTCTATCTATCAAAATTGTTACCAAAATTGTTACATTGACACTTTGCACTCAAAATTTGTATTTCATCATTTTTCATCATTCAAGTTATTCACAGTCTCTCTCATCTCAACAAACTGAGGTAACTAAGCAAATTTTAAATTAAATTGACCAAATTAATCTTAGACATATTTAGCATATTTAAAATTATCAAAATAATTAGATGTTCAACAAATTTTGTATGGCCACACACAAACCAACCACGATCCATCTTAATGCCAGATCTATCAAGCGCCGAGAAGGATCAAATGTTTGGAGGTGCAAACATTTTCTCAAATTTTGCACTCAAAAAATTAGTTTATTCGATCCCTCTTAACGCTGGATAGATAGAGTATCAAAATAAATCTAAACTAGTTTAATCCATATGAAAAATTGTATAACTATTTCAATATTATTTATTTATTTTTATTAAAAACTACATAATATATCAATACTATTTATTTAATCTATATGAAAAATTGCATAATACATTAATATACGTAAATCTAATATATCATAAACTAACGAAATATGAGAGTCTTCTATTATAGGAGAAACGAACGAAATTTAAGAGTTTTTATTAGTTAAAAATAAAAATAAAATAAATAAATATAATTTTATTCAAACTGCAACCTACGCATTTAGCTATGAACGAAGAGAAAAGTATCCAAACACACATGAAAATCTGCTAACATCTTGAATGTATATATTCATATATGGAAATGAATGTATATATTTTTATGGAAATTTTGTGACATTTGGATTACTTTATATATATTATTTTTCATATTTTTTCAAGGCAAAAAAACCCTTATTTAAGATGCTATAGAGTATTTAATACACATCAGCCATCTATACAACATATATATATAGGTTTCCAAATTCTAAGTTCTTTTTTCTCTGACATAGATGACTTGAATTCTCTAGTGTCTGACGGATTTACTGATAAGAAAGATCGTTCGGTGACTGTACCTGCCATGCCTACACACCCTGGTCAGTACCATTACCATGTGGGTATGCCATGCACTTGGAGGTGATGCCATGCACCATACATAATAGTGTGCTCATGCTGAATAAATTTTCATTCATTCAATGTTTTCAAATTGTGCGCGGGAGAATGAAATTCAACTTTGAAATCTCTATAGAAAAACAGTCGCGTCTTCCTCTTCAAAAACCCAAACATTGTTCTTACTGCTGGATTCGGTTCAGCGCATCATTTTTTCACCAGCAGCACCTCGCGCCACTCCGCATTCATTATGATTTTTGCACCCCATACCTAACAGTTTCAAACCTGCACTTTTTTTGGGCTCACAGTTGTTCTAAATACAGAGACAATTCGGAATTTCAGAGGACCGAAAGTTGAAAACGAGCCTCCCACGCCCCATTACTGTAGAATGCTCCGTTACATATAGAGACCAGGGAATCAAACCCGACGCCTTGGCTTCCTCATCTTCGTCTTCTTTGAAGGGTAGATTTTTGTTATACTGTTGCGACTCTGCAACTTCTTCGACAATGTGTTCATCCAAACAACCGGAATTGGCTTCTGTTGTTGTCGACGTGGAGCCGCAGAAAAATAACGATGATGCTGCCATGATCGATATTATGTTGCATCTTCTTGATAGTGATAACCACATCAACATTGGGAATTACTGCTACGCTCGACATCCAACGCTGCGGCCCACATCGCCGGCGGGGTCAAAGCAGCTGTGAATAATGTTGGTGCTTCCTCGACGCTTCCTCATGAACTTGATTTTTTCTGCTGGGACTAGATGTGGGAATCGAACCCGGGCCCTGGGGCCGCTGCTGCTCCGAAATGGGAAGGAGGCGAGGTTGAAGAGACTATGAATGAATGGGAAATTTATGAGTGGATGCTGGACGAAGAAATGGATTTTGGTGGCTCGAGGACTCTGGAGATTCAGGATCCCTGAAATTTTCTAATTTTGGTTTTTAAATTGGCTCGTCGGGTTTTGCTCGACACAGGGTCTCTGTGAATTTTTGGAACCGTAATGGTAAATTCGTATTTGCCATCTGGGGTTGAAGCGTACTGTGCAGGTAGAAATGCAAAATGTTAAAACTTCTGGCTGATTTTGATTTGGAAATATTTGTGAGAAATCTGCAACATGGGTAGCAGAACCGAAAGTGTTGGAAAAACAGTAAGTAATTCCAACCACTACCATTAATATTTCATCTAGCTTTTTTTAGAATTCGGCGGAGCTGGATAGCTTCGTAGGGAAGCCACTGCCCCACCAAACTCCAGAAATTTCTTCACCAAACTCCAGAAATTTCTTCTCTGTCTATAAAAACCCTTCTTGGCAATCAAAACATGTAATTTCTAAAGTTATGTGCTCTTTGTTTTGGTATCAGAGCGAGGTGAGGTAGAGTGCTGCAAGGTTCTTCTGAGAAAGGTGCGTTCCAGAGAGGCTAGAGGTGCGAGAAGAACGAGCTGTGGTGCAGTAGAAGAGTGGAGAGCAGCTGCGCATAAGTTTGCGCTGGTGCATTTTGAAGAAAGCAATTCGCTGAGGCGGCGGTGTAAATCGATTTGGGAGAAGGGTATAGCTGTTCGCAACGTAGAAAACGATTCCCTTGCTGGAGAACTGTGTCGCTGATCCTGTTCCTACTTGTTGGAACGAAAATTCAATTTCTACCCTTTCTGTGGGTCCGCACAATGATTTACAGATTTTCTTTTATTTCATGCACAGTGATTAATCTGTTAGTGAAATCATCAGAAACAATGATCTTATTTTAGTTTAGATTTAACTTGAAAGAGTTTTTTGACTCACTGTGTATGCTTGAATTGCATGAGTGGATGAAGACCGGTGCGTTTTATTGCGTGTTATTAAGATGTAAACTCGGGGTTTAACATCTAGGGTTTGAAACATTTACAGTGAAAAAATTTGGTTGGCGCGGCAAGTATTGTGGTCGTAAAATCTTTATCAATTCGGTTTGTTGAGAATATAAGTTTTTTTTCAAGGTTTAAGGAATAGAAGTTATAAAGGTTTTCTTGTTTAAAAAAACAAAAAGAGGGTTGTTATTAGTGATTGATTAAGGAAATTAATTATTGAAGTTGTGAAAAAAAAAAATTTGTATTTTGGTGGTGGTACTTAAGGATTTATAAGTTTATTGGCAGAATCTTATTTATCTGAATCTAACAAGTTAGATGGTCAAAAATTATGCAAATTGGAAGTTTAAATTGCAAAGTTTGATGGAAGGTAACAATACATGGGCGATTGTGTCTGGAGCTAAAGTTAAGCCAGTGTCCCCTCAAGCCACAGATGCTGCAAGTCAAGATTGAGAACAATGGGAAAACAAAGCAAAGGTGCTTTTGCGGATGACGGTTAAGGACAACATTATTCCACACATTAGAGAGTGCAAAACATCCAAGGAGACATGGGACATTCTCAAAAATTTGTATGAGACGAAGACTACAAATCGAATATTGTATTTAAAGAGTAAGCTTCTTTCAATTAAGATGGAAGAAAATGAAAGTGTTAGTGATTTTATCTCTAGAATTAAAGATCTAAAGAATAAATTAGGTGACATTGGTGAATCAGTATCTAGTACAGACTTGGTTACTATGACATTAAGTGGAATGCTTGATGAATATCAAATGTTTATAACCGGTCTTTCAGCTAGAGAGAAGGCTCCTATTTTTGATGAGTTGGCATGTATACTTATGCAGGAAGAAGAGCGGAGAAGAAGCCTTAAACAGAAATCTCCCAATTTAGATTTGACATTGATTGCCAAAAGGAAGCAGTTCTTCAAAGGCAAACAATGGGAGAAAAATAAAGGCAAAAAGCCATAGGTAAAATCATTTCAAAGTACCTCTTTACCAAGAACAAATGCCAAATCAAGTAGAGATAATGTGTGTTATTACTGTGGAAAATCTAGTCATTTTGCTAAGAATTGCATGAAAAAGAGGTCTGATCAATTTAAACAAAGAAGGCATTTAGGAAATTATGTTGATAGAGATGAAGCAATTAGTCAAGATGTTAGCAATCTTAAATTGTGTGTGACCAATGCTGCTTTATCAGCAGAAACTGATGATGATAATGCTTGGTTTATAGATTCTAGTGCATCAATCCATATGTCATGCAAAAGAGAATGGTTTGATACTTATCATGAGATTAATAATGGTGGACACATCTATTTAGGAGATAATAGATCACATGAAATTAAAGGATATGGTAATATAAATGTTATGATGCCTAACGGACAAGAAACACAAATTCAAAATGTGGTGTATGTTCCAGGATTAAAGAAGAACTTAATTTCAGTCTCTACTATCACAGATCAACATTTAAAAGTTGAATTTGTGAAATCACATTGTTTGGTAAAGGATGTGCAGGACAACTACAAGGTTGTTGCAAAAAGAATGAGAGTTGGAGGCTTATACAAGTTGGATGTAATGAAGAATGGGCATCAAGCTTTGGCATCAACAGGCATGTCAACTATAGAACTTTGGCATCAAAGGTATGGACATTTAAATCATAATGACCTAATGTTACTACAAAAGAAATTGATGGTAGAAGGTCTTCTAATAATAAAGGGTGAACACTTTGAATGTGAAGGTTGTGCACTAGGAAAACAACACAGGGAAGAATCTCCTGTGCATGAAAATAGAAGAAAATGTGAAATACTTGACCTGGTGCATACTGATGTATGTGGTCCAATGCAAACTAAGTCACTTGGTGGAGCATATTACTTTCTTATATTTATTGATGATAGCACTAGATACACCTGGGTATAGTTTATAAGAAACAAAAGTGACGTATTTGAATACTTTAAGGAATTCAAGAGTATGGTTGAAAAGCAAACAGGAAAGAACATTAAAATTCTTCGATCAGATAAAGGTGGTGAATACACGTCAGGAGCTTTTATCAAATATTGCAAACAAAATGGAATTATACAACAATTTACAGTACCACATACACCTCAACAAAATGGAGTAGCTGAAAGAAAGAATAGAACATTAGTTGAATGTGCTCGATGTATGTTAAAAAGTAAAAGACTTTCTAATAGTTTTTGGGCGGGAGCCATTAATACAGCTGTATATATTAAAAATAGAAGCCCTACTAAGTATCTTGAGCACAAAACACCATTTGAAGCATTGTATGGTTTTAAACCTAAAGTTAGTCATTTAAGGATATTTGGATGCAAGGCCTTTGCTCATATTTCTAAAGAGGATAGGAAAAAGTTAGATGCCAAAGCCATCAAATGTATTTTTATTGGATATTGCACTAATCAAAAAGCATATAAAATGTATGATCCAAGTACTCACAAGGTCTTTGCAAGTAGAGATGTTATATTTCATGAGGATGTAGATAAACAAATGAAAGAAGATAAACATAATACATGGCAGTGTTCTTATGAAAAATTTAAGGAAGAAGAAGAAGTTGTGGAATCTACTCAAGAACTAGAACACAAGGACATTCCAAAAGACACATCAAGGAGTCAAAGTCCACAAAGAAATGAATGCACTCCACAGAGAAGAAAAGGAGAAGGTATTCCACAAAGTAATGAACCTCTAAAAAGGTCAACACGACAGATTCAAGCCCCCATCAGGCATAAAGATTTTGCTTTAATGTCTCAAGTAATGACTGTTTTTGAGCTCTTAAATTATGAACAAGCCAAAAATCATAAAGAATGGATGGAAGCTATGAAAGAAGAATATGATTCTATAATGAAAAATGAAACTTGGGAATTAACAAAATTACCTGAAAATAAAGTCCCTATAGGATCAAAATGGTTGTACAAAACAAAATTTAATGCAAATGGTAGCATAAACAAGTATAAGGCAATATTGGTTGCAAAAGGTTATTCACAAAAAGAAGGAATAGATTATGAAGATATCTTTGTTCTGGTTGAAAAATGAATACAATCAGAATAATGATAGCATTGGCAACTAAATATGATTGGAAGCTACATCAATTAGATGTAAAGTCAGCTTTTCTAAATGGTGACTTAAAAGAAGAGATTTATCTTTTTCAACGAGAAGGATTTGTAAAGAAAGGTCAAGAACATTTTGTATGCAAGTTAAAAAAGGCCTTATATGGACTAAAAGAGGCCCCCAGATATTGCTATGAGAAAATCGACAAATTCTTCTTTCAACAAGGATTTAAAAGGATTAAAAATGATCCTAATTTGTATGTCAAGACAGACAGAAATGGGGATATAGTATTACTTTCTATATATGTTGACAATCTAATAATAACAGGGAGCGCTGATAAATTAATTACAGATATAAAAATAAATTTATCACAGGAATTCAAGATGAAGGATCTTGGTGAGATGCATTATTGTCTAGGTCTTGAAGTATGGAGAAATGATGGAAGAACCTTAATCACACAAATAAAATATACAAATGAAGTACTAAAGAGATTTCATATGAATGGATGTAAAGCAGTGAGTAATCCATTGGAACAAAATATCAAATTAAGAAGTGATGATGGAACAAAAGAGGTGAATGGAACATTGTATCGACAATTAGTGGGAAGTCTGAATTATCTCACTACCACCAGACCAGACATTGCTTATGCAGTAAGCATACTTAGTCAATTCATGGCTAAGCCTCATGAAAGCCATTGGATAGCTGCAAAAAGGGTCCTTTGATACTTAAAGGGAACTATCAATTTTGGTATTGAATATGCTAATGCTTGTAATGTTGAATTGACAGGTCATTCTAATTCTGATTGGGCTGGAAGTCCAGATGACAAGAAATCCACCACTGGATATGTCTTCAATATAGGATCGGGAGCTATATCATGGAGCAGTAAAAAACAAGCAACAGTTTCCTTGTCATCAACTGAAACAGAATATAAAGCATTATGTAGTGGCACCTGTGATGCTATATGGCTCAGAAGAATACTTGAAGATGTTGGTGAAGGTCAACAAAAACCTATAGTGATTAGATGTGACAATCAAAGCACCATCAAACTGGGGAACAATCCTGTATGTCATGCAAGGTCAAAGCATATAGACACACAATATCATTTTGTAAGAGAAAAGGTCCAATCAAAATAAATTTCTTTAATGTACTGTAATACAAATAAAAATATAGCTGACATATTCACTAAGCCTCTAGGGAAGGAAAAATTTGAGTTTTGTAGAAGTAAGTTATGTGTTGTAGAAAATCAAGATTATATTGTAAGCCTAGCTGAGACTTAGACCAACAGGCATGACAATTAAGAGTGTGTTTACAGTGTATTGTATATTTGTTATATGGTTGGAATTAAGGGAGAGTGTTGGAAAAACAGTAAGTAATTCTAATCACCGCCATTAATACTTCATATAGCTTCTTCTAGAATTTGGCGGAGCTGGATAGCTTCCTGGAGAAGCCATCGCCCCACCAAACTCCAGAAACTTCTTCTCTGTGTATAAAAACCCTTCTTGGCAATCAAAACAAGTAAATGTTCTGAGTTTTGTGTGTTCATTTCTGAAGTTCTGCACTCTCTGATTGAAAGACCGTGCAAATTTTGTTGCGGGAGATTCATTTTTTTGTGGTGCCTATGAATGCTTTTGGATAGTAAATGCTTCATGGGTTTTTTGTGGAATTAATTCTGATGCAGGATGCTCCCTTAGGGATAGCCAAAAAAATGTCAATTAAAGGCTTCAATAAAATATGATGAGCAAAGGAAAGTGATCATAAGGAGAAAGTAATCCATATACATTTACGTTGAAGCTTTCTTAGACTCGTCCACCTCAAGTATTATCCAAAATTTTCTTTTAAGTGAAGTTTTTTTGGATGGACTATGAAAACCTTCATTATGTTATGCATGATTGAGGAGAGTTGTTTTTGTTTTTCTTGGGCCAAGATAAACTTATAATTGAATAGGTTTTGTATATATGTGACACAAGTTGACTCGGACCACTAACATTATAACTTTTAACATGTAATATAGGTGGAGTCAGGAGACTAGTAGTAAAAATTTGAACTTCGAATTTCACTATTAAAGATATGATTTGCATGATCCTTCAATTAAGCCATACCAATAACTTTTAAATAGCATTCACACATCAAAATAAAACTGTGTTTTTTGGTCAAACTACGAGAATTTTTTAATCACATTCGCACAAAATGTTTCCTGATTTTGTTTGGAAGGCTATACAAACCATTTCTTAATAATATTTGGAGAGAAAAATTGTATAAGATTCTAAAATGGCGTAAAAAACAAGATGGGTAAAGTAAATGGTTAAAAAAACCATTACACAAAGAAAAGAGTTAATCAAAAAATTATAGAAATGTTAAACAAATTAAATAAGAAAATATTAAATAAAATATAATGGAAAATAATAATAATAATAATAATATCTATTTTTAATGTCATAGCCAAGCCAACACCAAATAAAATATAATGGAAAATACTAAAATTACTAAAAAAAAAAGAAATTTTAAATAAAGAGATATAAATAAATAAATGTTGATAAATGAAAAATTGAGGAAGATGATAGGATTATATATCTTAACATAGAGGCCAATTTATACAAATTAAATAAGAATTTTTAAGTAAATAGAAAAAAATAAAAAAAATAGATAAATGAAAAATTGAGTAGAAAACAATAATATTATATACTCAAAATAGAGGCCAACTTAAATAAATTATATAGAGAAAAGCAAAAAAAAAATAACATTTAATATAGAAAAATAAACAAGTAATATATATATATATATATATATATATATATATATATATATATATATATATATATATATTTATATTTATATATTTCTGAGGTTTCTTCGATCTTTTTCCTTTTATTCTATTTTTATTTATTTGTGTTTCTTTCACTTTTTTTTTCACATATACATTTTTTATACCCTCCTTTTATTTTTTCTTTGTTTTTTCTTCTATGTATATTTTTTTATTTTTGTAAATCATTTGCAGAATAAAATATTATTTACAATTTGATCAACTGAAAGATAATATCCAATCATCATTTGATCCTATGAATCATAGGACCCTAACAGTGGGTTTTGAGACCCTTTTATTAATATGAAGATTACATGGAAGACTTGCTGGATAGTAGGGTCTTTATCCACTTGCATGCCTTTTATTTTCTACGTTACAAGTTGTTGTGTTGCATGGGAAGCCTTGGATTAATGTAAAGGGGAGTTTACCCTTGGGATCATACGAGGCACCAAATGTGCCTAAATTGCCTACAAGCTATCCTTTTTAGTAGTTTGGATACCTATTATTGGTGTCTTAGGACAATTGTCGAGGCACCAGAAGGTTTCTTTAAGTGTCATGGAGCTACTTGCAGGCTCGGCATAGGGTCCGGCACCATCGGTGTGTAGTAGGAGAGGTAGGAAGCTCTCAGTAGTCCACACCAAAATTGTGGTAGGTAAGTGATGCAGGAGCACCTACGACACCTTGGGTAGGATTCCTTCCCAGTGGGAAGGGACGACTTGCCAACCATGAATCCATTAGAGAAAATATCACCCAAGATCAGGAGGGATAACGACATAGATCCTCCTAAGTAACCAAAGGTATCATCATCAAACCATGAAGCACCTCTGGGAGTGTACGAGATTCCTGAGATAAAGGCATAGTCAACAAGACTGGGTCGATGAAGCCTCTGCAACAACAAAGCTTATAACCAGGGAGGTTCTAGAGCTTTTCGGCTAAAGCACTATGTGATGTAGAGGTGAGGTTCCTTGGCCGAGTCATGACAAGAATCAGAGAGAAGGCTTTGTTGTGGTGCATAAGAGTGAAGCTATGAACTTAAAAGAAATTTTGGGATAACCTTATCCTTTTGATGGTCAAAACCCTAGTCAAGGGAGGCTTCTGATTGGTGGAACCATATCTCCCCTCACATGATTGGTCGGAATGACATGGCAGGAAATCCATAGAGTGGGTGTAGTCTATTGGTGGGAGGAACCTTTTGATAATAGATTTATATCAGAGGTATGACATTGAAGGAATTATTTTAGAAATCTCCGATAGTAAAACTCTAATACATATAACATTGATTTTTTATAATAATAAGAAAATATCTAAACTTTGAAACACATAAGTGATAGCTCTTTTAAAAGTTTTCGGTGTATTATAATAAGCACTATTGGAGGAGGCCACATGGAATATTAGACATTGCTTTAGCAAATCGGAGATTCCCTATTGAAATTTTTGTTATGTAACATGATTCAAAATCCCCGCTCTTCGATATGTGATAAAGGGATGAATTTCAATATTGTGATATGATAATCTCACAGGTTGTCTGATCTCAGAGGTCAGAGGCAATCACATATCAGAATAGATGCCTTTAAGGATTAAAAGAGATTTGCGAGTAAGTGAGAGAAGTTTTGTTTTGTTTTTTTTTTTTTTTTGTCAAACATTTTGAAAGTAATTGATTTGAATTAGAGTTGTAAAACAATGTTCATATCAATCGCCGAAATGCGATCTTATAAGATTTGTCCATTTTGTTTTCTCCCAAACACAACTAAACATTATATTTTTTTTAGAAAGGGGATTTTTTTGGAATTTTAATCGAGTTTCACAACAACTATACGTAAAATAAAGTAAATATTTTAAAATTGAATCAAAAGTATGCTTACGGAAATTAAATTGGGTGGAGTTGGTTCAATATAAAAGGGCTAGATTTGCACTACAATACAAATGTTGGACTCAGGGGATATTTTTTTCATTTATTCTAATTAATGAATAGTAAAAAGGAAACTAAAAAAAAGATTAATTCAAATTGAAAACAAAACAGAGCGAAAGGATAAGAAAAAGTGAAAGAAGAAATGATGCAAAAGGCAGTTACAAATACATAGGGGTCCCCATTACCAATATGATAACAATAAAGTCAAGTTGGGAGTGTTTTTTTTTTTTTTTTTTATCACAACAGTTTGGAAAGTTTCTTCATTTTGATTCCTTTTGTTGTTTTGAAAAATCGTTGTGAACTTCTATGGTAAGTCACTCCTTGGAGAGATGAAAAGAGATTCGGCAGTAAGTGAGATCATATATTTTAGTTTCTATTTGAAAGTATTTGATTTTAAGCAGAGTTGTAAAAGTATGATCATATTAATCAGTGAAATGCAAACTTGTAAAGTTTGTCCTTTTTCTTTTTTTTCTAAAGACAAATGCACACAATATGTTATTTTGTAGAAAGGGAAAAATGTATGGAATTTTAACTATGTTTTGTGGCAACTACTTGTAAAAGAAATGAACTATTGTAAAATTGAATGCAATGTATTCTTATTGAAAGCGAATAAAAGGGGTTGGACACAACGATTAGATTGGAGGTGGCTGTAAAGGTTTTGATGCTAGTACTGATTCCTCTTGCTGCCTATTCTTGATGTAAGGATTTCCTTGCATGCGGGAGTAGCGGCTGAAGGAAAATGGTGGAGAGATGTGAAGATCAACCAACGTTCGAACTATGGAGATAGCAGTGAATTTTAAGCGTTGTCAGTCTATGTTGCCGATGTACATTGTTTCCATTGGTAATGAAATTACTTGCGATTTATGTATTGTCAAACCCCATCCTATTCGAAGGGAAATTTGCCTACGAGACCCTCACATTATTGGGGAAAGTGGAACATAAGATGGGTTGAAGGCATCCCATTGTGGACCTTTGTATTGGAAGAAGTCAACAATAACAAAGGATGGTAATTGAGGGGGTTTTGATCTAGCTACATAGAAAATGGAAATTACTTTTCCAACTGCTCCGTTTATAAGACCTACTTAAATCCACAAGTTACAAGTGAGGAAAACCTGTTGTTGATTGCAAATAAGAACGTTTTCATCCAACTGTTCATTTTCTCCGTGTGCACCAATAGGATGGTCATTCCTTTTCTCTGCGCAGCAACATGCAATTGGCATGTTGAATTTTTTTTGAGAATTTGTTTGTTATGCAATTCGACAACTATGTTTGTTGGATTTGGGTGGATTGCATTGTCAAATTCCTGCTACTCACCATTTGACAAAATGGAATTTGTCCTTGACATGAGAAGGTTCCAATCTTTGATTGTTGGTGTTTCATTTATGAGATTCATTAGAAATTTTCGGAATGCAATTTAAAGAGGGTTTGTCCCTTGTTGAAGAAAGATGGTAGATGAAAGATGGTAGATAGTGTGACGACCATGTCAAAGCTGCGCCACAGGGCATTGCCTCATGATGTGATGATATACATGGGGATGTCCTTCACACTGGGAGGTAGTTGCCCAAGATCACCAACAAGTATTATAGGCCAATTGTTAAAAGGCACATTCTCACACAAATGAAATACCTTCCTTAAGTGATCATCTATCTGTGAAAGAAGTTTAGGGAAAATAAAGCTCATTTCATCGATTAAAATGGCTTTGACGTGACGAAGTTTTTCTTGGAGATGCAAAAGTGGTTGGTCCTCAAGAGGATGCATTGACACTAAAGGAATGTGAAGGGAAGAATGTATTGTAAGTGCCTTTATGTTAAATGTTTCAACACTTGTTGGAGTGAGTATGAACAATGGACTTGAATTGGGAAGAGATTCTACAAGAAATGTATCTTTTAGGCAATAAATTAAATGAGACTTCCCTGTGCCAGTGGTGTCTTGGATGATCATTCTCAGTGGAGGAATGGAGGAAGTGGTCCTAAAGTGGGTGAGGACAATGGTGAAAGAAACTTGTTGGGTGGGAGATATGTAACAGCCCAAAGTAAATATAAAATTAATTTCCTAATTAAAATCAGAATCAACAAATAAATACATACCTATATTACCTGTGATCGATGTCTGCCAGATGACAACCAAGTTTTGGGGACGACTCTCCACCCAACCGTAGGATCAATTTGTGCAAGGATTTGCTACAACTGGCCACCCCCGAGCCCTTAATCAATGTACTACTGCCAGTGACTCCTAAGTCTTAGAACACCATTCTCCCAAGAGAATGAAAGATAGAAATTCGGAAAGATGGAATGCAGGCATGCCTCTCATCTCCCTCCCATCTATTAAATAGAACAATATTGAAAGGGAAACCACATGCACACACCCATGTGTCTACATGCAACTTTCTTTTGATTTTTAGTTTTCTTGTTTTATTTCCTTCTTTTTGATAGTTTCCTTTTCTTGTTTTATTTCCTTCTTTTTGATAGTTTCCTTGTTTTTATTTATTCTTATCTAGAGCTTTAGTATGATTATTACTGTTTTTATTTATTTTCTTTGTATATATTTTTCACGTTATTTATTATTTAACATTTATGATTTATTATTTTTATTATTATTAAGTGATTTATTTATTATTAAGGGGAGGGATATTACATACTCTCCTACTTTAAGGAACTTCGTCCCAAAGTTAAGTTGAATTTTGTATTATTTATTACTTTTATTATTTTTTATTTAATTTACTTCATGTTGCCAACACCCTTTGCTAAACTAGTATAACCAGCAGGCATCGAAAGTCCCCAACACCCCGGCAAATCTCAAGGAATCTCTGTCCTCTTTCCCACTTTCGGCACCAGGTATAAGCCTGACTCGGTCTGTATCCTAGTCCAAGGCTGGCCCCAAGGCTCGTGCCTGACTCAGACCTCATCTGCCCCAAGGTAGGCATCTAGTCCAATACTCAATGACCCCGAGCATCTCGCAAGGCTGGCCCACTCCCTCCACAACTACTAAGGTGCACAGCCCTAGGCATCGAAGTCCTTTACATCCCTTCCAGACTTCAACATCCCAATCCAATAACAGGCACCTAGCCTAGAACGTCAGGCACTTGGCCTCCTCAAGATGGTCCCATAGCCCTTCAAGAGCTGTCCCTCAAGAGCTACACAAAACAAAGGAACCACTGGCATATGTAGTGTTGATTGAGTTTGTCCCCAACCCATATGGTGTTACTTATTCTCCCTCGTGTGTATGGGCTCACACGAGATCATCAAATAAATCAGCCCTCACGGCCCATTTGTGGAGTCCTGTCAATCATCACACCTCAACATGCAACCAATGCAGTAGTTATAATCATAATATCATAGGAATAATTCATATGTCAAGTCTTGCATGTCATCAGGAGAACGTAACATCATTGCTAATCACAGATTTTGAATAATAATGAATTGCATGCTCATGCATGTCATAAAATTTGCATGTGATTATCACATAAAATACCCTCATAAGTTATAACATCAACATATCAACATCAAAGACATATCGTGACATCACATAATAAACTGACCACATGTCAATATAACTCATATCATAGCATCATAATCCTTATGCATATCATATTCATCATAATAAATCATGATCATACAAAATCATATCAAAATAAATAAGAACCACGAGTGCATCATTATCCTCTCATCAGAACCATGTTCGATTACCACATACCATCATATCATGAAACCTCCTTCCAACATTATATTTCAACAGTTCTATGTTGACATAACATTAGGGCATATTACTTACATTAGTTACAATAAAAATACCATAAGTACAGATGAAAGAAAAATGACATTATTGGGTTTGAGTTATTGTATTACTACACTTCCTTCCCCTCTAAAGAAGATACATCATTGAAACAAGTTCAATTAAATAGTGTTTTTAATATTCCTAGTCTCATCCAAAAATCTATTTTTCTCATCTTATATAATTTGTTAAATTTGTAGCACAAAATCATGATTCATACTAATTTATCCCTTTTTCACTTCTTAAATGCATCATCATAATCAACTCTTAAACTTTCCTTATTCTTAAATATAAAATGGTGACTCTTCTTATTTGCATGTAATTATATGCATAAGTATTCTTGAATCTACTATTATAACTTTCATTTAAAATAATTCTATTAAAAACTTACTTTATACCATTATTGAATGCATATTTTAAACATATTATAATTTAAAAATAAAAATAATAATAAAATCTGACTGGTGGTTATTAAGATCCAAACAATTGATTTCCTTGAAGACAAGTCTTGATTTTCAACAACTTTCAAGTCTTGATTTTCAACAACTTTCACAAACTAAAATAAAGCATGTATGTGTCCATGGATTTCATGATTCTATTGGATTTAAATATTGTGCACTTGTAAAGACACTAATCAAACTTAGGCACATTCTGCGTTTAAGTAACAACCCTTTATTGAATAGAAAATTTCAAATGTTTTCCACAGTAAACCATAACAATAGAAATATTCCAACCTACCTGTAAAAAGTTTTTATAGTTGTAAAGCTCAAATGGAGTCCTCTAATACAACTATGTACCATGCTCAAACCCAGTGCGTAGGAACGATGCACATAAAATATATATTTGCAGATAGTTTTAGGCAAAATTTATTCGTCTAACAAAACAAAAAAAGGAGTCTTTCACTATATGAAAAGGCTCTGAATGCATTTTCTCACTGGACAGGCTGCATAGCAGGGTTCCCTCCCATTTGGATACTAAAATTGTTGAAATATATTAACAGATTCCCTTTTCATTATACTATAATTTGTTCTTAATATATTTTGCAAGTGCTAATTTCAATTTTTTTTTTTCTAAACATATCCAACTCATGTGAATCTCGTTTTCTTGTGCTAGTAGACGGTTTATTTCCAGAATTAGCACAAACATTACCATCTTCCAAATTACATATTCGTTCCCATTTGATATAAGAAATCGTTTTGATAAAAGCATTGAATTGGAATTGATATAAACATGGAAAGTGGGCATTTATTGTGGAACGCCAAAAAAATGGAGGAAATTGCAATGTACTGTAAAATGAGATATCATATTTGCCCTTCAGTAATCAATCCGTGATACAGCATGATACAAAGTATTCACTAAAAACAATTACTTCTCTACTAAAATGAGATTAATATTGAAATCCTATGTAAAAGACGATTACCGGGCGTCAATTAAAGATTTTCGACTACAGTGCAATTGGCGCCGAAGAATCAATCTTTCCAAGCTGTTACCTCCTAGAAAATGCGGCCATTAAATAAACAGAAACTTTTTCCAGAGATAAAAGTAATTTTGGTCTTTATCTGAACTCGAAGGTGGGCGGAGGAAAAAAAATTGAAAAATGCAAGTATTGACAAGTGATTCTTGTTAAATGTAATTAAAAAATTACAAGACCTTTGCTTAACACTGTAAAGACTCAAATCAAAGAAGTGTGAAAACTGGCCGTAAGATTAGTTATGGAATTCCAAACTGTCCGAAAATATGAAAAAAATCTCAATTTTATCAGATCTGCCCTTCCTTCCGGTAGATCTGTTATCAAATTCTAGGCTTGGTCTGAAGATATAAATATGAAGAAAATCTCAATATAATCCGATTCTGCCGTCCATCTTTCAAATCTCGGCAGTTGTCAGTGTTGACTTGACTTAAAGGAGAAGAGTGTATTTACGAAAATCTCACTATTTTACTACCTATTATTATTTTTTTTGTCCATCGATTTTGTACAACAAGCCTCATGGATCACAAAAAAAAAAAGAAGGGTGGGTGGGAATGTATTACAATGATTGAAGGTGAGATTAAAGTCACTTAATGGATAACACGCTCACCTCTGGAGAGGAAGACTCTGGGTTCCAGTCCCACCGTGATTGAATTTAACGGAGTATAAGAAAAAGTCGATTACTGAGCTCACATTAAAATACGCCTAAATTTTTCTAAGAAGGTTATATTTAAGCCATTATAAATTTATATAATATAATCGTTACCACAATTTGAAATTGGGTTAATTTGAATTTCGTTAGAATCAAAATTATTAAAATCAAAATTATTGATAATTCTAATAAAGAAGTTTTCTCAAACTTTCAATTAAAAGTAATATAGATTTTTTTAAGCAGCGGAAATCATTTTTTAAAGCTAATCATGGATGATAAAATTCTGAGGAGTATTCTTCTATGGAAGCAGTGATTGGAAATTATGGAAATAATCGAAGTTTTTTCTACATTAAAATTATAAAGTTTTAAAATTATTTTTCCACCGTGAGTATGGTAATATTGCTTTTACATGCACCTAATTACATGACACGAATATCATTTTTAATAACCACAGCAATTTCGGAATAATTCGGCACATAGGATCATAGGATCTCAGTCCACAGCACGAAATAATATGCTCACCTTGCTATCCAATGTGAGAATATAAAACAGGACTAAAGGCAAAGTTTGGATCTGTTCTTCAGTCGGCGGCCATTGTTGAAATGCGGAATCTTTAAAGAAGGCGATCAGATGCTTTTAGAAAATACCAAAAATCAGTAGTTGTATTTAATTTATTTGAATAGAATTTGCCGCTATGAAGTAAATGCGGAATCGTTAAAGAGATGATCATGTATTTTACGAAATAAGAAAGATGGCAAAATTCTCGGTTATATTTATGTTATTTACACAGAACTTTCTGCTGCGAATGTATTCAGATAAGATAACCCAGGGTATTCCAAAACTTACCTACCGCTTTTAATAGTTAAATATCCAAGTAAATTGTCCTAGATATTTTCAGATAAATCAATTCCAGTATTGAAAGGCAAAACCTTTAAAAGAGGTGATCAGCGACTCTACAGAAAATGGGAATATAAAACGAGACTTAGTTATATATAAAAAAAATTACCAGAATTACTCCATGGAAACCACCAGCTCAAAAACCATAAAGATTGCCTTTATTTAAAAGGAAACCGTAGAGAGTTGAATTTAAAAGGAAACATAAACCAAATAAAGGGAAAATCCAGGCCAGATAAGGGTTTCTGAGGGCTGTTTTCATTTTAAAAACTTGTCTGTGAAACGGCCCACTCAGCTGCGGCATCTGGTAACTTAATCTGCGAGACCAGTTTTGCATTGGTTGATTCCAAGCTTTCCCTATTTTCAGCCGTTTTTAGACTGTTCTGTTGGCGTTGGTTTGTGAATAATTTGTTTCTCTGGACATTCCTTGGCCTATTTGACTGGTCTAAGCAAATTGATTGGTAATGTTGCTTTCCATAGCGATCCAAAAGTATGGAAATTACATTGTTACAATTTTGGGATATTTGAACTAATTTTAACAATACCCTAACCATATTTTCAGATTATCAAACCTTGAATTACATACAATAAGACGAATTTAAATTCTCAAAACAACAAGACAGATAAAAATAAAACTTTACCAAAGCCAGTCCTATATCTTATCGAGGCTAACAGATGACCTGTTATTTTAACAGGATCATCCCTATTGGCTTTATAAGGCAGGGAACATGTGAAAACTATGTTTGCGTTTGACTTGTTATTACCGTGGATAAACATAAGTTCCCCGAAAGCAAACAAACCAAAAGAAATATTTAACTTATAACCAATCAACCATACTGACCCTGTATCCCAACAAACCAATTGAACAAACCAGAAAACTGACCCACAATCCATTAATAAATAAATGTTTCAACTATTCCATCACCCAGAAAGTATACTCACAAAACAACCGGTCAACAAATCAGCATATTTGACCCCAGCCATCAACTAAAGACCCACGAGGTATAAATAAATTAAAATTGCAGTGATCAACTAAGAGGTATATGCGTTATGAGCATGCAGACCTTGAAAGCCCAACTACGAGCTACAGTCAGACCATGAGTTGCAGCTTGTACGAAAGCTGAGGTAACCTTCTATCATTTGGGTCTGTCGCTACAACCATCAACCAATATGAGTTGAATCTATTCACGTGCAGAGGACGTCCATCCAAGACAAATTTTTTGCCTCTAGTCTCAACAAAGCCAGTAAATGCAGTCATGGATCCCCATTGGCCAAAGACAATTAGAGTTGAAAAGAAAAAAACTGAAGAAACTGAGAGGAACTTTTTGCTTCGTGTTTCCATCGCAGACTTGGTGACTAAGATGAATAAGCTGCAATATTTCTATCAGTATATGTATAATATAAAAATATGATGTTATTTGTTAATCAAATTTTGCCAAAAGATTAGGGACATTCCTTCTACATGGTGTTGACTCGAGAAATAAACAATCGTGGCATTTTAGCGTGAATTCAATATAAAGGTCATCTAATTATTCATGACTTCGGCACATTTTGGTGCCATTGCAGCAATGACATCTCGAATAAAGCAGATTCCCAGAGAAGTCGGTCGGGTTCAACGTTCTTTAATTCTGGCTTTATATTAACTTTCAGCAACTATATGTTGGAATATTAATTCCAACTTCACAGCGGCAGGCGGACGTGGGCAGCCAACTCAGCCAGCACGCTGCACCCGAAACCGCCAGAACGAAACCACCCTCTTGTTCGCACCGCCTTTGGCAAAAGGCTGTATCCGCCGGAGGGGCTCCGAACACATTCACTTGCCGCCACGCGTCCCATGTACGAGCACCGAAAAACCACTTTCCCCGGACGGTAAAAGTCGTGTGGTTTGCGGAAGAGTGGTGTGCGAATTGTGTTGGATCGGGTCTGCAGGGTCAGATCTCCGAGAAGCTACGCAGACTTTATCGACTGGGCCCGATGCACTGTGGTGGCGACACGTGGCACCGGCCCGCGTCAAATCAAGAATTTACGTGGAGTGTTAGTCTTCTTGGTTTGACCGCCGTATGGAAGAGTTAATGAGTTTAATGTCTTTACGTATATTTTTGGTGGAGGCCCTTTTAAATGGTGATGGGCATATATTATTATATATGTTTTTTTATATACGTTTTATATATGTTGTAAAAACAAGAAAGCGTGATATAGTTTTTTTTATGTATAGTGGTGTGGCTGTGCGCGTTGTTTTTTTTGGGTGTGGATTGTGCCCGCGTGGGAGTTGAAAAACCAGGGAATGGCATAAAACATGTATGGAGCCTGCGCACGATGTGTGTGTGGTATTTTTTTTGAATGTATGTTTTATATAAAACATTGTGTCGAGCTTGTGTGCGGATGTAATTTTTGTGGTAAATGAATAGAACGCACAGCAGTGCGAAAAGATATGAAACAGGGGATGTAATGTTGTTTTTGCCCCCATTGTAAAACAGATGACTGTGTAAATTTCCACAGCAGTGGAGTAACCAGTGAGAGAGACAGAGGTCTCCCAGTGAATCCCTCTCTGCGCAGAGGATGAAAGTTGTAATAGTTTTTTTTAAGCAATAGAAGTATTTTATGGCTGTGTAATAGACTGTTGAGTCATTTTGTTTTTAATAGCTTCGCTGTGCAAAGGTCCTGGAAGAAATGAAACAGAGCATTGGCTCTGTGGTGTTTGTGTGTTTGGTTTTTTGGTATTTTCTCCATTTGAAAAATACCCAACAGTGGTATCAGAGCTAGTCCAGGCTCTTTGAAGACTCAAAGAAGCTGAAGGAAGGTGTTGTTGCAGCAGTCAAACTTCTCCAGCAGTGTGAAGTTTCAGCCAAAAGGATTAAGGTATTTCTCAAAGCTTTCATTTCTGTTACTGTTATAGAAACAGTCAGTGATTAAAAAAAACACAGTCAAGTATTTAAAGCCTAGATAAGAATGGCAAGGTCAAAGAAGAAAGCCTCCAGGGCTGTTAAAAATGTGTCTCCCTCCTCTACTAAACTAGAAGGGAATCTATTTGAAAGCATTGTATTTGAGGTTCCAAAGTTTGATGGAAACTTTGATGTATGGGAAATAATGATGAGGGCTTTCCTAATGTCTGAGGGCATTGAAGTCTGGGAGTCAGTGATTGATGACAGCAAGATGGATAAAGAATCCATGGAGTATGATGCACAAGCAACAAAGACTATCTTGGATGGACTCCCTGATTCAGTGAAGAGGAATCTAGGAAAATACACATCAGCAAAGGAGATATGGGATAGACTGCATGACCTTCATGCAAAGGGAGCACTGACCATGACAATGAGTCAAAAAGAACCTATCATAGAAGCTGAAAGTGAAAAGCTTGACCTCATCAAGCTTCAAGTAAAAGAAAGGGATGAAGAGATTATCAAACTTAAGAAGGAGCTTGACCAATGCAAGAAGAAACATCATGAAGAAGTCATATCCATGACAAATCAGCTGAATGAAGCAAAGAAGCAGGCAGATGTCTTGACAAGTCAACTTGAACAAAGGCACATGAGGGTGAACAAGCTTGTGGAAGAGATTGGACAGTACAAGGTAGAGGTCTCCTCCCTTAAGTCCGAACTACAAGAAGCCAGGAAGCAGGCACAAGGAGCTGAAAAGAAAATGAAGAGCAGTCAAGCAAATGATGAAGAAGTCTCCAAAATGAAGACTGACATTATCTCCTTCAAAATAGTAGCAGCTGAAGCTACTCGTAGCAAGGAAGAAACTGAGGGACAACTAGCAAAGAAAAATAATGAATGTGAAAAGTTAGAAGAAGAGATTGTCCTCCTCAGGAAGAAGGTTGAAGGGATGAACAAGATCATGAAGAGCTCTCAAGCTCTGGATGACATGCTCAGCTATCACAGATCTCCATTTGATAAATCAGGACTTGGGTATGTAGGTGAATCCTCAAACAAAGATGAGGATGCTTTAAGCAAAGGAGATGTGAAGAGGCCAGAAAGAGATGGTGATGCTCCTAGTTCTAGCAAAGGCAAGGAGAAAAATGAAGGCAGCAATAGAAGAAATCCAGCTCCAAGAAGAAATGTAGCTGATGGCAAAAAGGCAAGAAGTAATGATGATCATCATCAAAGGATCTCAAGGCAGCAAGGCTTCAGAAGTACATCAAGAAAATCTCCATCTCCCAGGTACCAAAGTTCATTTTATGGTTATTGTTATGCTTGTTCAAACTTTGGTCATATGGCAAAAGACTGTAGAGCATTTCATAGAGATAGATGTTGTATTTTTCGACAACCTCCAAGAAACAATTTTAGAAGAAATCATGAAATATTATTCGTGAACAATGTTGAATGTTTCAAGTGTCATAACATTGGGCATATGGCACGAGATTGTAACTTAACATGGGATCTTACACAAGCTAGACCCATGCAAAAGAAGAAAGTTACACAAGTATGGAGAAGAAAAGAAATACAGTGTGAAAGCCCCTTAAGCAACGCAGCTGATCTAAGTTTGTTTTGAGAAAACTTGCCAAAAGAAGACAAGCATACATTAAAGGGGAGCTTGTAATTTTTTTTGCTGAACTGTATTAACAGTCATTTGTTGATGGAGGATGTATTGCAGCGCAGCAGTTGCAAATGAAATCTTTGTTAATCCCTCTGAAAGGTAATATGCAGCAGTGATGAAATCAGCAATGTTTTTGCTTTGTTTTTATGCAATATGCACAGAAATGCATAAAGAAGAAAAGATGACAGCGCTGAAATGTAAAGAGCAGCAGCAAGATAAGAAAAGTATTCAAAGCATGGAGACCCTCACAGCAATGGGAAGACAAAATATAAAACAGCAGTTTGAAATTTTTTTTATAATGCAATATGCATAGAAATGCATAAAGAAAAACATGGACAACAGATTTTTAATGCACAAGGGTGAATGATAATGTGAGGCAGCAGAAAATTGAAAGGGATTGCACAGCAGTGCATTGTGTAAAAAAATGAATGAAGACTAAAATTGTGTGAAGCAAGGGTGTAAAAAGAAAAGGCAGCAGCCCGTGTTAATTTTTTTTGTTGTGTGGAGAATGCAGCGCAAAACAGCATGAGGATGATTTCTCTCTATGTGCAAGTAATGGAGAGTAAAGAGTTAGTGTATGGGCACACAGCAGTATGATGAAACAAAAGGCAGCCACAGTGCAAATTGCAGCAGCAACACAACAGCAAGTGTATGGACAGCAGCAGCTTGAAGAAAAGTTTTCCCATCGTGAAGAAGAAGAAGTATACAGCAAGGCAAATAAGAAAATGCAGCAGCATGAAGCTTTGTTGAAGAAATGTGTTTTTACACAGCAATGCAAATGTGAAAAATGCAGCAGCAAGAAGTTATGGACAGCAGCACAGGTAAAAGAATATTTTTTTCTTTACAGCAGTAAATGTAAGTGCAGTGAGTGTGTTGTTTGCCTCTGAAATGCAAGTAAGACACAACAGAAGTATGATTGTAATTAATGAAGGGGAGCACGCAGCAGCGCGAAGAAAAGCTTTCCCATGGTGAAGAAGGGAAGCACGCATTAGTGCACAAGTAAAAAAAATTCTCACACAACAGTGTGAATGTGAGAAAGGAAAGGCACAGCAACGCACATGTGATTTTTTTTATTGACGCACAGCAATGCAGAGTTTGTAAAGAAATGTAAGAGCAGTGCAGGTGTAGACGCAGTAGCGTGGAGCAGACACAGCAGTGTGGGGTAGATGCAGCAAAGAAGATGGAACAACAGTGTAGCAGAGAATATGCAGCAGCATAAAAGAACATTGTAATGAGTTTGCACACACAGCAGTGCAATGATCGTTTGTTTTGGAACTGCATTTGAAGCAGTCATTTGGTGAAACCCTCTGTTAAAGAGGAAGGTGCTTTTCAGCACAGTGTCATGGTAAATCCCTCTATCAAGAGGATGATGCTTTTAAGCATAGTCATTGGTGAATCCCTCTGTCAAGAGGAAGGTGCTCTTCAGCACATTGTTATGGTGAATCCCTCTGTCATGAGGAAGGTGCTTTTAAGCACAGTTTCAGGTGAATCCCTCTATTAAGAGGAAGACAACTTTGTTTGTTTGTGAACTGCATCAGAAGCAGTTGGTGAATCCCTCTATGTGAGGATGATGTTTGGGTAAGATTGAATGCCCAGCAGTTGAAATTAAAGGGGAGTGTTGGAATATTAATTCCAACTGCACAGCGGCAGGCGGACGTGGGCAGCCAACTCAGCCAGCACGCTGCACCCGAAACCGCCAGAACGAAACCACCCTCTTGTTCGCACCGCCTTTGGCAAAAGGCTGTATCCGCCGGAGGGGCTCCGAACACATTCACTTGCCGCCACGCGTCCCATGTACGAGCACCGAAAAACCACTTTCCCCGGACGGTAAAAGTCGTGTGGTTTGCGGAAGAGTGGTGTGCGAATTGTGTTGGATCGGGTCTGCAGGGTCAGATCTCCGAGAAGCTACGCAGACTTTATCGACTGGGCCCGATGCACTGTGGTGGCGACACGTGGCACCGGCCCGCGTCAAATCAAGAATTTACGTGGAGTGTTAGTCTTCTTGGTTTGACCGCCGTATGGAAGAGTTAATGAGTTTAATGTCTTTACGTATATTTTTGGTGGAGGCCCTTTTAAATGGTGATGGGCATATATTATTATATATGTTTTTTTATATACGTTTTATATATGTTGTAAAAACAAGAAAGCGTGATATAGTTTTTTTTATGTATAGTGGTGTGGCTGTGCGCGTTGTTTTTTTTTGGGTGTGGATTGTGCCCGCGTGGGAGTTGAAAAACCAGGGAATGGCATAAAACATGTATGGAGCTTGCGCACGATGTGTGAGTGGTATTTTTTGAATGTATGTTTTATATAAAACATTGTGTCGAGCTTGTGTGCAGATGTAATTATTGTGGTAAATGAATAGAACGCACAGCAGTGCGAAAAGATATGAAACAGGGGATGTAATGTTGTTTTTGCCCCCATTGTAAAACAGATGACTGTGTAAATTTCCACGCAGTGGAGTAACCAGTGAGAGAGACAGAGGTCTCCCAGTGAATCCCTCTCTGCGCAGAGGATGAAAGTTGTAATAGTTTTTTTTAAGCAATAGAAGTATTTTATGGCTGTGTAATAGACTGTTGAGTCATTTTGTTTTTAATAGCTTCGCTGTGCAAAGGTCCTGGAAGAAATGAAACAGAGCATTGGCTCTGTGGTGTTTGTGTGTTTGTTTTTTTGGTATTTTCTCCATTTGAAAAATACCCAACACTATAACCAGAAACACGATAATCTTGTTTTGTTGTCATATTGCTTAGTGGGAACGCGATTAGTGACACACAGGTAAAGTCTATAAGTGGATCTGGTCTACGAGGTTAACCAGCGCGAGAAAATCAAGAAATTATAACTGAGAAGAATCAAGAAAGTTGTTGCAAGTAAATCTTGCGTCTATTGTATATAGATTCAACTTAGATTTAAGCTTGCTTTGGATTTGGCTTTTCAATTAAAATATTTTTATGAATCTTCGATTTTTATTTTTCAATAAAATAATATTATTGATAATTATTGTAAACAATGATAAAAAAATGATAATATGATTTTTTTTGGGAGGATATTTGCCCATGAAAGTAATAAATATCAAGAAATAATCAAAATTCTCTACATTAAAATGCCCATAGGCCCTAAGTGTTTGAACCCGGCTCTGATACCATATGTAACAGCCCAAAGTAAATATAAAATTAATTTCCTAATTAAAATTAGAATCAACAAAAAAATACATACCTATTACCTGTGATGATCGATGTCTGCTAGATGACAACCAGGTTTTGGGGACGGCTCTCCACCCAACCGTAGCCTCAATTTGTGCAAGGATTTGCTACAACTAGCCACCCCCGAGCCCTCAATCAACATACTACTGCCAGTGACTCCTAAGTTTTAGAACACCATTCTCCCAAGAGAATGAAAGATAGAAATCCAGAAAGATAGAATGTAGGCATGCCTCTCATCTCCCTTCCATCTATTAAATAGAACAATATTGAAAGGGAAACCACATGCACACACCCATGTCTACATGCAACTTTCTTTTGATTTTTAGTTTTCTTGTTTTATTTCCTTCTTTTTGATAATTTCATTTTTTTTTTTTTTTTTTTATAGTTTCCTTGTTTTATTTATTCTTATCTAGGGTTATTACTATTTTTATTTTTATTATTTTTATTTATTTTCTTTGTATATATTTTTAACCTTAATTATTATTTAACATTTATGATTTATTATTTTTATTATTATTAAGTGATTTATTTATTATTATTTATTATTTATATTATTAATTATTATTTTTGTATTATTTATTATTTATTATTATATAATTATATAATTATTTTTATTATTTATTACTTATTATTAAGGGGAGGGATATTACAAGATAGTGAGGTGAGTGAGCAGGGAACTAGAGATGAGCTAGAATGGATTTGGGTGGATGAGCGACTAAAGTCTATGAAACGTATGGTTGTCTCTTGCAAAGGGATATGTATCATAATATGGGCCCAATTGTGGTTACAATCAAAGTCGTGATGTCCAAGCATGCCAATGTAATCTATTTCTATGTTGTTTCTAGGGTGTAGCTGAGAAAGGAATTGCAATTCATCGATTTCTATGGATTCAGGGGGGTTTCAGCGGCTTGATGAACATGCCATGGAACATATACATATTTTTTTGTTCCCACTACGAAATGATTACTTCATCATTGGAGCCTATGACTGATGGGAGTGTGCAGAAAGGGAAGTATAGAAGTGTTTAAATACAACAGAAAGAAGCATAGGATGCATCGGCAGGAGAAGGGATCAAGTAATAGGAAGGGAGGACATGAACAATCTTGCAAGGATTTATTTGTTTCCATTGGTTATGTTTTCGGTGAGCAGAAAAAGACCAGGAATGTGCAATTTCAAGAAGAGTTAGTGTTTCAAGCGAAGCAGGTCTATTCATGTATGCTACAATGAAGGGCTGTGTTAGGAAGGTAGAACCTCGACCATGATAAAAATGTCGAAAAATAGTTTGAGTAACATTAAGGGAAACAAATGAGTGGCTACAAAGTGAAAGGGGTAGTTTTTGTAGCATGTGGCATGTTTCCTGTGCACCATTGTCCCTATTAGAAATTGTTTATGCTAAAATTTTTTGGACAACATTAACAACAGGTGTTTGAGGGTGGACAACTTGGGAGACACGTGACAACATTTGCTGATAAATTTCTGATTTTGTTTCTAGTTTCGATGCATATTTTGCGGTGTAACGTAGAACAACATGCCGAGACAAACCGGCTAGAAATCCATGTTTGCTCTCCATATGTATAGCATGTTAGAGTTGTGTACATTTAACATGTCATAATTATGAGTAGGGAAACATTTCTTTCATCCACTATCATCAATAATCAAAGAGGAGGTGGGATTCAAATCCCATGGAACTCCATAGTGGCAAACAAGAGTAAGACCTTTTTTGTGAAGACATGAAGAGGTGTGGTATTTTATATATCGTTGAATGCAATTAAGAAGATTATTGTAGTCCTGAAGGAGAGAGGATGTAAATATCAATGGCGATGAGAGGATGCATGGGTCATTATTTGTAGAGATGTCTACATAAGGTCCACTTTGTTCAGGAGCGCACAAATTCCAAGCAGAAATGCATTCATTGAAAAAAAACCTAGCTCTATCCATCGTGACTTGGTCATCCCAATTGAGGTTGTCCATATCAGGTGCATTTTCGAGCCAAGGAAAACCATGTATGTGTGCAGAGCCACTATGTTTCCACTTGTACCTACAAAGATGAAAAATGAAATTTTGTGAGGCATATGTACATCTAGACAAAGAAACAAAAAGGAGAAGGACAGTTAGGGAAATACCTGCACTAGAAGCCCTTTGCATGTAAACCTTTTTGCAAGACCTCTTCGATGAAGATTGTGGATCGACAATGAATCTACTGTGCTGCAAGATGTGGATTGTTGATTATATTATTGAATTTCCATCGAGACAACTTGGATGAATCCTCGGGGGGATACTAGACATGACCATGTGCATGGCATGCCATTTGGTGTCAGCTGCACTTAGGGTGAAGAAGAAATCAGGGCTACCTATTTGTATGATCATATTAGTGAGTTCACCTCTACATTTGTTCCAGAACGAGCCTATCCCTCTGAGGCTTGATCTGAAGCACATAATATGGTTAGGAAGCATGGAATCAGGCATGTCATGGAGGCGTGCACGAAGGTCCGCAATGATCATTAGAAAGCCCTCTTTAAGGTTTCTCTTCATGAAAACAAAAACAATCTCTTGATGACGATGCCACAACATAAGATTGTACAAGTAATACCAAAATCTTGAATGATGGGCAAAACGATTATCATAATAGTGTATGAGGTGAACATCATATTCTTGCATTTCAACTTTTCTAAGATGTGGTTGACCAATCATAGCAGCTCTAGTGGGGAAGGGTGTGGGGAACACCATAGTAAGGAGTCCTTCTGTGGTATACTCATTGATATCGCAGGGGGAAACAAAGGGCTAGGAAAGTGAAGTAGTGGAATTAGGATGAGAAGACTATAGGTAGTTGCATATTTCTTCAAGCTTAGCATGGGAATTAAGGAGTGTTGATACAAAAGAGGATGGTTGGAGGTTTGTTGGAGTGGGATTTGCAAGAATGTTATCATTAAAAGTAGGGAAGTCAAGCTATGGTTCAGGAGAGGAGGAGATGCGACGAATGACAAAAAACATATTGGTAGGGTGATTCGGCAAGGCAGATATTGCAACTTTGTCCAGTTGGACATCCTTGTAGTAGGGATCATGGGCTAGTTTGTACTCTAAATTCATAAGAACATGTTTCCCGCAAACAATGAAATCATATGTTTTATGGTCACAACCATGCCTAATAACAATGGTGATGTCTAATTCGGAAACCAAGAGTGGTAAAATTTTGGCGATGGCAGTGATGTATTGTGGGAAATAAATAGTATGACCAATGTATATGTACTATCCACCTCATGCATGGGTGACTTGCAAGATTGGATTGACACATGATACGAGAATTTCATCTATTTGTATTAGAGAAACAAGGACAAATTCTTGGTCGCCAGGGCCCATGTTGTTCGCAAGGGAGAAGCGGTGGGTGGATTTTGTTGTTGCACACTGGAAGCAATAGAGGTTACCATGTAATATTTTCTTTTTTTATATTTGGGTATGAATATTTTCATATGGAGCAGATATGCAAGGGAGAGAGGTCATCTATACTTTCACGGAATTGTTGGCGTGCATGGTTAAGGCCAGGGTTGACCAAAATATAGGGATGGGAGGGTGAAGGAGGATGAGTTGATGGTCGGTTGTGCAATGTATATGGCAAAGAAGTGGAAGTGAATGGAGGAAGTTGAAGGGTAGGTACAGTTAGAGCTGGGAATGTTGAAGGAGATGGGTTTGCAAGTGAAGCTTCTAGATCTTGGGGAAGAGAAACATTAGATGGGGGTATAACTGGAAAGGTTTGGGTGTTTAAATCAGCTTTATATTTGAGGCATATTTTCTTATTGGAATTGCCTTATTCTGTGCATAAAGGATCCTCTTCCGCACAATTCTTGAGGGGTTTGTAGAAGACGTTGGCATGTCCATCCTGATACAAACACAGGGAGACAAGTTCAAGTGATTATGGGAGACTAGAAAGAGTTGCCTTAAGCACAAACATAGAGTACATAGCCCCCAAAAGAAAGAACTTCATTAGTGGGTATATTTTTGAAGTAGTGCCTTATAGCTTATAAAGTAAATGTGTATTTTGTCAAAGTAACTAAAGTTTAGTGGCCAAAGAGGCCATTTTTATAATAGAGTTTATGTTTCATTGATATTATATACTAATGCTATGCAATTCAAATTTTGTTGTTGGAACTTTGTCAAAGCTATCTTTGCAGTGTAGAAGAAGATTAGAATCAAACTTATTTCAACGAAGTATTTTTGTGGTGATCGATAATTATCTATCATTCATTTTCCAAGTAGATTTAAGGAAATAAAACGAAAACCCTCTGTAAGAAGCTAGTGTTTGTATTTAGGTGCACAAAGAACAATATAACATGACGTAAATATTCTATTTTGTTTAGAAGGAAGAAGAAAAGAAACATATATACTCTATGTAAAAGTAAAATATGGAGAAATATGCAAAGGTGGAAGATGAAACATTTATCATAGGTGTATATACATACATAAGAGAAGTACAACAATGAAGTGAACAAAAAGAAGGGGGGAAAGAAGGATGAAACGACAATGAATGGAAAATCATATACAAGTTATTGTTTACACTTCACGGTGGCATGGGGGAAATAAATTGACTTTCAAAGACACCGAACAACTGGAGTAGTAGACATTTTTTTGATTTCCTAGAGGAGAATGGAACATGCAGAACTATAGGTGATTTCCTCTGAATTGATTAGTACAAACTTCAAATGATCCACACCATTGAAGATATCTATTTTGAAACACGATGTGAAGAGGAAAGGACGAAATGACACTCTGCCACGAAGCTCTTGGATAGCACCAAGATCACTGGAGAGTATGAAAAAGTATTTTTCTTGGACACCCAATCAAATGCAAAGACATTTTCAAGTACCCCTGTGTGGTCGTGCATTTCAAATTTCAGCACATACCAATAGTCACATTTTGGGAAGGCCCCACCACATTTTTTGCAGTGCCACATTCCATTTGAGTGGTTGACAACTTTTTTGATGCATTGCATGCCATCAAATGAGAGAGGGAATGCAATGAAGTAGAGATATTGCATGTCAATAGACGTGATGGTTCCATGAACAGAGAACCATGTTGGTTTTTTGCCGGGATGTGAGTCTATGAGGTGGATAATTGTATGTTGTGGGTACCGCCACTTGAAAGTTCTCAAGAATTTTCTACTTAACGATGGTGAAGAGGCCAAACAGTCCCTTTGATGAAACCATGATTAGAGTTGTTTAGTTTCTGGAATGGCGGGATCTAGCACAAAGTTGGTGGTCGAGATAGTCCCAATAGCTCTTCCATTAAATTTGGCTATGCGAGCCCCTTTGATTGCAAGCACGGTCGAAGCACCAAAAAAGGCAGGCTCAACGAGTTTCTTAGCCAAGGTGTGTCAATGCTCCCCCCATAGGATGATGTTGATACTATAGGCAGACATGTCTTCCAAGCTGACAATTTTCCTAGGTGTTTCAGAGCCATCTCTTTGACGAATGGTGGAAGTTAGAGAAGTGGACCTCACAATGCCAATGATGTTGACAATTGAGTTGAGGTTTGTAGATCTAATTTCATCTATAGATTTAAAACGAAAATGGTGGAAAGTAATTGTCGAAACATCATCTAAGGAAGGTTCAACAATGGAAGTTGCAAAGAGGTAGAATTCCCATTTGCTATCTAGATGATTGTAATTTGTGTTTGTTGGTTTCACATTGCCATTTGAAACCATGTAAATCTTCCCAATTTGGACAAGGTCATGTAAGGAATCTGTGAGATCACTGAAAGCAGATAGATGGATTATATCATTGGAAGAATCAATGAGGTCAACTCCAAAGACCTTTCCGGACCCTTGAGCATTGTTGTAGGAGAGAACATATGTTTTTCCAAGCACCCTACATTATATCGGCCATTGTTTATGCTAGGGGCTTAGTGCCATGAATGGAATGGAAGCAGGTAGAGTGGAGGACAACAAAGTTGATGATGATGCAGAATCATGTGTCGAAGCAGCAGTAGACGAGGTGATGGCTTGTGAGATTAAATAGACCAGTTGTTATGTTGATGTTTGTACAATTTGAAGAAGGTATGGGGCCCCAATCAAAGTTGCATGACGTTCGAGAACTTCAAGTTCAATAATTTCTAGACTCCTAAAAAGAAGGAAAGAAAGAGAAAAGAAACGTGACATTAGTCAGAGTGACAGTGGCAAAGAGAGGGAAGGAATTGGGAAACATCAAGAATATGGTGAAGGGTGAACATACACATGGTTTTTCAAAAAATCGCAATTGAATTTTTTGAGAATGATAATCGAGCACAACTAGAGGGCACCAAAGACAACATGGGCATTGTAAGTAGACGAAAGCGAAGTTCTGTGCTGAGAGATATCATCGGAGAGATAAATATGGTAGCATTGGGATGATGTCTTTCTGCAAGCAAGAAGGTCGAGTTCAACGATTTGGAGCGATGGTTGGATCATTGCAGAGCCAATGAGCGACAAAGTGATGGATTTAATTGTCAAGGGAACTTCCATGATGACGAGGAAAGGAGTTATCCTAAAAGGTGAAAGCCCATAAAATGCTGTCAATATTGGAAGAGAAGTGGAAATAAAGTAGCAAGCGTGGCCGTTCACGGGATTGGCATAGTTGGAGCCAAATGAAAGAATAAAGATTTACAATTTAGATTGTTGCCAATAGTCAAAGGTAAAGGGAAAGGAAAATTGAAATGTTTAAACATAGAAGGTTGGTTGTCTATATATCGTGTTTCAGAAACTCTATAGGTGGGTGTGTTCCACATCATGACAAAGCACATAATATTCTAAGATATAGATGTAGTATGAAAATATTGATACTTTCCATTTCAGTGCAGAAGACGATATGGTTAGCAGGTTCTCGATTCTCACTTGTTTGTAATTGAAATTATGACGTAGTTATCCAATTGAAGACAACAAAAAAACAACAAGAGAAATAACAAGATACCAACAATAGCACAACAAGAACAACAGAAAATGCAATGTGAAAAATCAACAGAATAGAGTGACACGAAGAGGCTAAATAGAGCACACACCCATCTACCAGGTAAGCAGAGGGACCAATAAATCAGAGTCATAATATGTGGCAGAGGTTGTGAGGTTACCAATGATAGAGACAATGACATAGATTCTCGTTTGAGAGAGAGTAAAATGAGAATAAATGCACATAGGCAGGCCATTATTTAGATTATTGAATAGGACAATCCTCAACGTAAGGATGTGTGGATAAGTTTCAAACCTTAATCAGAGGAAAATGTCACATATTGATTAGATATACATGGGAGTTTCAGGATTTTTAAACTTTGACATGAGAAGAATCCTTTTCAAAATCTTGCAAGTCGAAATTCCTTTCTAGAATATCAATGTGGCTCATTTGAATAAACACCTATAATAAAGTGTCTTGGGCATAAAACATATCAATTTTGTGCGAGCAAGAATAAAGTGAAAGTAAACGCACATGCTCAGTCCATTAATTAGGTTAATGAATAGAGTAGTTTCTGAGACCAAGATGCGTGTAGAGGTTTTAAGTTGCAATCGTTAAAAAAATGTGGCATATTTATTAAATATATATGGGATTTTTCAGGCATTGAAACCTTCAAACTAGAAGAAATATTTTGGAAATATGTCGGAAAAAGGGCCAATTTATTATATTAATTTTCCACTATACAAGGGCGTAAAACATTAGATCTTCGTATGAGGGAGAATAAAATGACAATAAATGCACATAGTCGGCTAACCAATGGTAATTAATGAATAAAAATAGACAACGGGAGCAAGATACGTGCATAGAGAGTGGATCTTTTTAGAGGTCGTTGACCAAAAGCTACGATAAGGGGCGGATGCGATTTCACATTTAAGTTTGTTATGATAAAACAATCTAGGTTGCATATTAGTGGTTGGAGGTCCACATCACATTTTGAAGATTCGAAAATTAGATATTTGTTTATTATTACACAAGGCCAATGCTACATGTAAAGGAAATTTCAAAAAAAAAATCCGTGATGTTATTATTCTAACATAACTCTATTACAAAGAGGTTTGTCTAACCAATATACCAATAGGAATGTCGCAGAGGACCAAGGTGTTAGTGCCTTATCTGTTTCAAATATCTAGCGATCCTTGTCTGCCTACAAATGCCCTGTTTTTTCAAGTTTCGACTTCCGACTGTGGAGATTTCTATTTATTCTTATATCCATACCCTCTAGAGGTATGCAAAATAATTCAATAGAATGTCGCATTCGCTCTCAACTAGAACTTTTAGAGAAGCGGCCACATCTTAAAAGTGTCGATATTGCGAGTTGCGACATGTGATTGAATGCATTTAGGGACGCGTTCCAGGAAGAAATTGGTTGCGACAAGTGACGGGGGGAGGCTAACGTCATGAAGACTTGACAAAAGGTTTGATACGTGGTAGGAGGATTCGACAGTTTCAAGGCGTACAACAGGAGAAAAAAGGGCAAAAGGTGGCATTATTCAAAAGGTTACACATGATAGATACTTGGTAGTGATGTCGTCACATATGGGAGATTAATGATCAAAGGTTGAGGCGATTTGAAAAATCGAAGTGAAACCTCCAATTCATAACCACTGATGGGACAACTCCAATATGGGGGCTACTATGCGGTCACATGAAGAGCCACAGGACCAAGGCCCAGATGTAGAAGGTGATCGATGATCTCCAATCAGTGAATTGACATGGTGTACACCAAGGTTACATCTTCGATTGGAAATCGCCGATAAAGAGGGATCTAATATCAAAGCTAGCACCATTATCACAAAGAGTTCAAACGAATCAAGGGTGACATGTGGCATTATTCAAAAGGTGACACGTGGCAGATACATGGCGATATGGTGCCTCGACGAGCTCATTCAAATGTTGAGTTACTCGGATGCCACTATTATTCCGATGTTTTACAATGTTAAGCCTGCCAATCTACGATGGATGGACAAGGGAAAATGCATCGATAGATTGTGTGCTCAAGCCTTGAAATTCTACTATTAGCCAAGCACCGAAAACTTGTATGATTAAGCGCTTCTCATTCATCAAAGAAAAGGGAGATACAACCATGAAAGAATTGCGTCTTGGAAAAAAGCTTTGTTTGATGCTTCATCTCTAAACAATTTCGAGTTGGACACCTATAATGGGTTAGAGATCTATCTCTCGGTATCTGTATTAGCATGAGTATACTGATAAATACTGTGGTCATGGGAAGAGCCACAAGACCAAGGCCCAAACACAGATGGTGATCAGCGATCGACAATCAACGAATTGACATGTCATGCAACAAGGTTACACCTTTGATTGGAAATTGCCAATAGAGAGTGATCCAATTTGGGGCTTCACTCATTTCCTCTCCACGTAGATGAGGTCACGTCACTCATTGAAGATCGCAAGTTTTGGGACTGCAACCAAATGCTACGTTGTGGAATCGCCGGTTACGATTTTACGATATTATAAAGGCCCAAGTGCGTGTGATGTGGTCCCATGCGTGTGATGTGGTTCCACAGTCATGTCAAAGAACCTCAGGCAGAGGAAATTGTAGATCTGAGGCCCACGGTCAATCACACCGTCAAAATGGTATATTCTTCGAAGGCCAATGAATTTGCTATAGTGTCACGAGGAAGAACCTCACCATAAAAATCCTATCAAATTAATTAAAGTAAGAAACAATAAAGACATAATGGGACAAATCCATTCACTCTTGTGTACAAAATTCAAGCATTTTATCTAGAGAATCTATATATAGTCCATTGTACCATTGTATTTATTGAGTATGACTAAACGAGATAGATTGAATAATGTAAGGTGAAATTAACCCTGGGTGTCATAACTATAAATAAGTTTCTACCCAATAGAGTTATTAAAGGAAAAGGAAAAGAATATATATATATAATTCTCAAGATCAATGTCTTAAAAGTTATACATGGCTTCTTAGAGAATAACATACAACTATGTTGATGGTATTCACGTGCGAGTGTTATGTACTTAAATAAAGTATGGAGTGAAAGATTCATGTTATCTTATTAAATATGAAAAAAATTAAATCTCATATAGTTGCATTGACACACCAATAAATCATAATTTTGAGCATGGGTCTTACTTTGTCGCCCCATTGACCTACCATTAAACCATAACTTTATGTAAAGTGTAGTTGGGAAGTATATTTATATTGTGATATGTAGGAAAATTAGTAATTACAGTAGTTTTTTATAATAACTTATATAATATAATAATTTATTAGCATAATATTATTTAATAATATGTTGTCTTTTTAAGGGTTATAAGTTTAAATTTAAATAGGTGAAACATATATTTAATGAACTTTATTTTTTATTTTACAAATAAATAAAATTTAGAAATCATTAACTTTTTCTTGATGTTAAGATTTTTATAAAAATAATATTAATTTAATAACAATAAATACAATTAGTGAATTCAATTAAAGCATATTAAGCCAAAAATAGTTAAAAAGGAACGAAATATTGACTCTACAATATTTAAAAATAAATCAAAAGACTATTTTAATCTCATTTTAATATAATTATTAACTTTAAAAATCAATTTAAAAATAATATATTTTTTTTTAAAGGTCACAAATAACCATTATTTTAACTTATTATTTAATTTCATCCTAAATTTTTAATTAATTGTAAATATAAAAGAGTTAAATTAAAAAAATTAACTATAAATATGAAATAAATAAAGAAAAAATAACTTAAAAATAACCAAATTTTTTTAAAGTGATAAATATCTTCATAAAAATTAAAATAATTTATTATTAAATATAATAATATTATTTAAAAAATAAATAAAAATAAAAACTTTTATTGTTTTTTAAAACTTTCATATTTCATGTATACTACAAGTACTTTTACCCATTAAAAAAATATAAATAGCCTTACCGTACAGCTGAACAAACACGCTAAGTAAGTGGTCTCAGTTCAATACATTTCAAAATCCTGCAGGTTACATAAATGAGGAGCCATAGTTGACCACTTGGTTATTTAAGCGAGTTTGTGTGAAGGCAAATGCAATGTACACTCAAGATTACATAATGAGTTAACTAAAATTTCATGGATGGCACTTAATAATGAGTTAAAGTAGGAGCTATTTAGTCTTAACGTAACCTATAATGGTTGTGGATATATATATATAACTTAATAATGAGTTAAAGTAGGAGCTATTTAGTCTTAACGTAACCTATAACCACAACCATTATAGGTTACGTTAAGACTAAATAGCTCCTACTTTAACTCATTATTAAGTTATATATATATCCACAACCATTATAGGTTACGTTAAGACTAAATAGCTCCTACTTTAACTCATTATTAAGTTATATATATATCCACAACCATTATAGGTTACGTTAAGACTAAATAGCTCCTACTTTAACTCATTATTAAGTGCCATTATATATATATATATATCCACAACCATTATAGGTTACGTTAAGACTAAATAGCTCCTACTTTAACTCATTATTAAGTGCCATCCATGAAATTTTAGTTAACTCATTATGTAATCTTGAGCGTACATTGCATTTGCCTTCACACAAACTCGCTTAAATAACCAAGTGGTCAACTATGGCTCCTCATTTATGTAACCTGCAGTACAACGATTTTGAAATGTATTGAACTGAGACCACTTACTTAGCGTGTTTGTTCAGCTGTTAGTGATCTTGTCAGAAGCAATATGGCTAGTTTATTGCCTGTTTTTTAATAAATGGGTGCTTTACAATTGATGATGGTTTATTCGTTTTCTAAATACTCTCCCAAGGCCTTGCAAGAATGCTACCTTGCTTGAATTTAAAACTCTTTTAATATTATTTATTTATTTATATGAAAAATTACATAGTAAATCGATATTATTTTATTTAAGTTATATAAAAGATTATATAGTAATTAATATACATAAATCAAATATATAAAATTTTTTAAAAAAATTAAGAGCTTTTATTAATTAAAATTAAAAATAAAATATATGAACATAATTTTATTTAAAGTGCAATTCACACGTTTATGGAGGGTGGAAGGTAACTGCTTGCAAAACGTCTAGCAGCACCACGAGGGAAGAATCCTCTAGGACTACAATTTGTGAAGTATAAAAGTATGAGGTGAAAATTTTATGTTTATTACTCTTTCTTGTTAATTTGTAGTAGATGGATATATGCGTTAATGAGACATGATTCATATTTATAGCATGTAATAGTTGATGAGTCATATACAACAACTGGTTAGAGTGGCAAATACATGCCATATGTAATCAAATTTCACGCATGTGTTTACATACTGCTCTGATGTTGTCAACGTCCATATATTTAATTCAAACATCATACAAGTGCATTGTTTTTTAAATGCAGGGATTGATTGATGGACTTATGTGAGATTATGAAAAGAATTGGAATAGTTGAAGCTAGGCCTGGAATTTGATGTTACACATAACGTTTACCTAAAATTAGACGTTCACCAATTTAAATTAACCTTCATGATTCATTGTAAGAAATAATAATGGTTATAGCTTGAAATTCCATCGTGGAGGGCTTGCGATTGGACAATCTTCTGCATTTATTGTGTATCCTGCCAGCCATGTAGAACCCCAAATATGATCTCCCTCCCATACCTTCGAGGGATCTCAAACCATTTACTCCTCCACTAACCATTTACTTTCCTTCGGATAACAGAGTTTGAAACTGGTTGAATCTCAGTTGTTGAAATATTAATTTCAACCTACCGTGCAGCAGCATTAAAATGGCGACCATAAAACCATTCCCGAAAATCACTACCTTATCGGACCACTTTTGGTCAGCAAGCAGTATTCGTACAAACTCATCCGATGCAATCAATTTTGGACGCCTGTCAACTGTACGTTTTCAAAACCACTTTTCCATCGGGTTCAACAACAGATAAAGGCTTTCCGATATTCACCTTGACTGCTCGATTTCTTGAGGGCAGATCAACGGTTGATGGACATCTCAGACCTGCAGCAAATAAATTTTAACGTGCCGTAAAAGTTTTTGGGTTGACCGCCATTTATTTCAGTCTAGTAATTAAGGTTATTTACTCCGGTTCGATGTATTTGCATATGCATTGTATGATATATGTTTTTTTTTGATGCGTTGACTGTAATGTAAGGAAACTGAAGTTTGCACAGCAGTGCGAGGGTGAAGGCAAAGAAAAACGAAGACGAAGATTTTGTAATGTAATGTGAAATGAACGCATAACAGTGCGAGTAGAGAGAACACGGGGAGCAGCGTGAAAGTTTTTATATGTTGATTTCGTATGGTAAGAAAAGAATGCACAGCAGTGCAAAAACAAATTCGATGTAAATCATATGTATTGCAATGTAATGGCTTGAGTGCTGGAAGTGTTTGTAATATGCAAAGTGCATAATGTGATTTTTATTTTTACAACAATATATGTAAAAGTTTGTTTTTACAGCAGTAAATGTAAAAGAGATTTTTATACACAGCAGTGTAAAATCTCAAGAGGAGACAGAGTAACTTTTGTTGTTGAATTTTTTTTGGTGAATCCTTCTGAGTGAAAGAGGAAGAATCTTGTATCAGGAATTTTGTTTTAATGAATACAAAGATTTTGTGGGTGTATGTAATGCTCTGCTCAGAAATGTTTTAAGCTTCCCTGTGTTAAAGATTCTGGAGAAAAACAGAGCATTGTCTTTGTGTTCAGTTTATTTTGTTTTTGGGATTTTACCAGAAAAATCCCCAAGTGGTATCAGAGCTGGTTTAGGCTCTTTAAAGGTGTTAAGGAAGTTGAAGGGAGGAGTTTTTTTTGTTGCTGCAGTAAATTTTCTCCAGCAAAGTGAAGTCTCAGGCAAAAGGATTCAGGTATTTCTCAAAGTTTTTTTTGTGTAGCTGTTGAAGACAGTCAGTTTTTTTTAAAATACACAGTCCAATATTTGAAGCATAGCTGAGAATGCAAGGAATGGCCAGCACAAGCACTAGCATGGGTATGTTTAACACCTAGCTCCCACAGTTTAATGGGAAAAACTATGACTATTGGGCAATAACCATGAGAGCCCTGTTTGTCTCTCAATATTTATGGGAATTAGTTGAAGATGGCTTTGAAGAACCAGCAGATGAAAATGAGTTTAATAGGTTAACTCAGGCAGGGAGAGATCTGTTGAAGAGCAATAGGAAGAAGGATTCAAAAGCCCTTGTATTTTTGTATCAAGCAGTGGACCAGAGTGTGTTTCCAAGGATAGCAGCAGCTAAGACATCCAAAGAAGCATGGCAAACCCTCAAGACAGCCTATCAAGGCATGGAGAAAGTGAAGACAACAAAACTACAATTGCTGAGGAAATATTTTGAGAATCTATGCATGAAGGAGTCAGACAATATGGACTCATTCTTCACACATGTAATTGGTCTGGTCACACAGATAAGGACTCATGGAGAAACTCTTGAAGAAAGGAGGATTGTGGAGAAAATATTGAGAGTTCTACCCTCAAGGTTCCATGTGATTGTCACCACCATAGAAGAGACAAAGGATCTCTCAAACTTTTCAGTTGATGAACTTCATGCATCACTGATAACACATGAGCAAAGGTTGAGTAGAAATGAAAACTCATCTCTAGAGCAAGCCTTCAAGACCCAGATGTCCTTTGGAAGAGGAAGAGGTCAAGGCTGAGGAAGCAAGAGAGGAAGAGGCAGAAGCAAAAATAGAGGTGGAAGGAACAGTCCAACAAATGCTCAAGGAAGAGGCAGCAATCCAAATCAGAATCAAGGCCAAGGCAGCAACCAACAAAGTGGACAACATCATGCTCAAGGAAAAAGGTATGAAAAATCCAATGTCCAATGTTATTACTGTAAAAAATATGGGCATTATGCCAGTGAATGTAGGAAGAAATAGCATGATATGAATAATAGATCTAGTGCAAATATCACTAGAGAAAATATCAGCCAAGATAATGTGATATTAGCTTGTAACATGGTTGAAACAAACAGTGAAGATATATGGTTTCTAGATTCTGGTTGTAGTAACCATATGACAGGAAACCTAGCCTTGTTTTCAAATTTAGATCAGAGTGTGAAGTCACAAGTCACACTTGGGACTGATAGTAAAATTTATGTTATGGGAAAAGGGGAAGTTAAAATATTTACAAAGAAAGGAGAAAGGAAAACCATAGCAGATGTTTATTATGTTCCTGGAATGAGATGTAACCTCTTAAGTATTGGACAGCTTGTTCAAAAAGGTTACAATGTTTTTTTTGAGAATGATGTATGCACCATCATGGATAGAGCACCTAGCAAAAGATGTATTGCTGAAGTGAAGATGACGAAGAATAGGATGTTCCCTCTCAGAATAAGGGCAGATTTGAAAAACAAAGAAGTAATTGCAGCAGTTACCCAAGAGGCTTTCCAAAGTGTGCCAAATGATGAAAATTGGTTGTGGCACTTGAGATTTGGACATCTCAACTTTGGAGGTCTTAACTTGTTGAGTAGAAAAAGAATGGTAAGAGGATTACCATTGATAGAGAAACTGGACAGCCTTTGTGAAGGTTGTATCTTGGGAAAACAACACAGAGAAAGTTTTCCATCAGGGAAAAGCATAAGGGCAAAAGCACCCTTAGAGATTGTCCACTCAGACTTATGTGGACCGATTTCAACCCCATCATTAGCTGGCAGCCAATATTTTCTAACATTTATTGATGATTTTACAAGAAAGACTTGGGTTTATTTCTTGAAGAACAAAAGTGAAGTGTTTGAAAAATTCCGAAATTTCAAAGCACTTGTGGAAAATCAAAGTGGGCTGCGCATCAAAGTTCTGAGAACTGACAGAGGAGGTGAGTATATCTCCAAATACTTTCTACGGTTTTGTAGATAAAATGGAATTCATAAGCAATTTACAGCTAGGTACACCCCGCAACAAAATGGAGTAGCTGAAAGGAAGAATAAGACCATCATGGATATGGCGAGGAGCATGTTGAAGGCAAAGCATTTGCCAAATGATTATTAGGCTGAAGCTGTACACTGTGTAGTTTACATTTTGAATAGGTGTCCTACAAAAGTAGTGATGAACAAAGTGCCGGAAGAAGCATGGAGTGGGAGAAAGCAAGGAGTCACCCACATGAAATTTTTTGGATGTGTGGCCTATGCACACATTCCAGATCAGCTTAGGAAGAAGTTGGACAGCAAAGGGGAGAAATGTATTTTCATTGGATACAGTGAGGAATCCAAAGTTTACAAGTTGTATATCCCATCCAGCAAGAAGTTTTTTGTGAGTAGAGATGTTCTGTTCATTGAGGAGGAAGTTTGGGATGGAAGCATAGAGAAAACAGTGAATGTTAAAAACTGTTTGTCTCATGATGATGATGATGAGGAGATGGCTGAAATACATCCCCAAACAGCAGCGCCAACACAAGGACAGCAAGGAACACCCTTGAGGATAAATGAAAGTGCTTCTCCAAGCACACCACAAGGAGGAAATTCAAGTGCATCTTCAAGCACTTGCACACTAAATGAACGAGGTAAGAAGTTTAGAAATCTAAGTGACTTTTATGATGAAGGTATGAATTCCTTGTTTGTTTTGTATTGTCATGTTGATGACCCTATTCATTTCGAAGATGCAATTAAAGATAAGAAATGGATAGAAGCTATGGATGAAGAGATGAATGCCATAGAGAGAAACAAAGACATGGGATTTGGTTGAGCTACCAAAAGGTAAAGAAATCATTGGAGTCAAATGGGTCTACAAGACCAAGAGTAATGCTGAAGGTAAGATAGAAAGGCACAAGGCAAGGCTGGTTGTCAAGGGATACAAGCAGCAGTATGGGAGAGACTATGATGAAACTTTCACACTGGTTGCAAGAATGGAAACCGTGAGAGCAGTGCTGTCCATAGCAGCTCAAAACAAGTGGAAAGTTTACCAAATGGACGTGAAGTCAACATTCCTGAATGGAGTGTTAATGGAAGAGGTTTATAATCAGCAACCTCTAGGCTATGAGAAGAAAGGTGAAGAGCACAAAGTGTGCAGATTGAAGAAAGCTCTTTATGGGCTGAAGCAAGCGCCAAGAGCATGGTACAGTAGGATAGATTCCTATCTACTGGAAAATGAATTTGACAAATGTGAGGGAGAACCCACTGTCTACATCAAAGAAAAGGATGGTAAATTGCTAATTGTTGTGTTGTATGTTGATGATGTTATTTTCATAGGCAATGATGTTTATCTCATTGAGAATTTCAAATCAGTCATGAAGGAAGAATTTGAGATGACTGACATGGGTTTGTTGAGATACTTCTTAGGAATAGAAGTAGATCAAAATGAAAATGGAATTTTTATCTCACAGGCAAAATATGTAAATGAAGTGTTGGACAGATTTAATATGCAAGAGTGCAAGGCAGCAATCACTCCCACAGTGATGGGAGTAAAGCTCAGCAAAGAGGACAGCAGCAAGGATTTTGATCCTAGCTTGTACAAGAGCATAGTTGGCAGCCTCATGTATTTAACTGCAACTAGGCCTGACATAATGTTTGCTATTAGTTTAATTTCCAGATTCATGGAGAGGCCAAAGGAAGCACATTGGCAGACAACAACAAGAATTCTGAGGTATGTTAAAGGTACTAAAAGATTTGGGATTTTATATACTACTTCAGAATGTTCAGATTTGGTTGGATACACTGATAGTGATTGGGCTGGAAGTGTGGATGATTGGAAAAGCACTTCCGGTTATGGTTTTCACATGGGTTCAGGAGCCATTTCATGGGCTTCTAAGAAACAACCTATCGTGGCGTTGTCTACAGCAGAGGCTGAATATGTGGTAGCTACAACAGTAGCATGTCAACCAGTTTGGATGAGAAGAATGTTAAGGAGCTTAGGCCAAGAGCAGGAAAAAGGAACAATGATTTTTTGTGACAATAGCTCAGCTATTGCATTATCCAAGAATTCAGTGTTTCATAAGAGAACAAAACACATTGATACAAGGTTTCATTACATGAGGGAATTGGTAAGCAACGGAGAAATTATTTTACAACATTGCAGGACTCAGGAACAGGTAGCAGACATTTTGACAAAGCCATTGGATCAAAAAAGCTTTGAATTTTTGAGGAAATGTTTGGGTATGACTGAATGCCCAACAGTTGAAATTAAAGGGGAGTGTTGAAATATTAATTTCAACCTGCCGTGCAGCAGCATTAAAACGATGACCATAAAACCATTCCCGAAATCCACTACCTTATCGGACTGCTTTTGGTCAGCAAGCAGTATTCGTACAAACTCATCCGATGCAATCAATTTTGGACGCGTGTCAACTGTACGTTTTCAAAACCACTTTTCCATCAGGACATAATGTTCAGCAGATAAAGGCCTTCCGATATTCACCTCGACCGTTCGATTTCTTGAGGGCAGATCAACGGTTGACGGACATATCAGACCTGCAGCAAATAAATTTTAACGTGCCGTAAAATTTTTTGGGTTGACCGCCGTTTATTTTAGTCAAGTAATTAAGGTTATTTACTCCGGTTCGTAGGATATTGGTAAAACTTTTAATTTTAATGTTTTTTATTCCTTCGGAGGTATGGGCATAATAAAACATATTTACGTGTGGTGTTTTTCAATGTATTTGCATATGCATTGTATGATATATGTTTTTTTTTATGCGTTGACTGTAATGTAAGGAAACTGAAGTTTGCACAACAGTGCGAGGGTGAAGGCAAAGAAAAACGAAGACGAAGATTTTGTAATGTAATGTGAAATGAACGCACAGTAGTGCGAGTAGAGAGAACAGGGGGAGTAGCGTGAAAGTTTTTATGTGTTGATTTCGTATGGTAAGAAAAGAATGCACAGTAGTGCAAAAACAAATTCGATGTAAATCATATGTATTGCAATGTAATGGCTTGAGTGCTGGAAGTGTTTGTAATATGCAAAGTGCATAATGTGATTTTTATTTTTACAGCAGTATATGTAAAAGTTTGTTTTTACAGCAGTAAATGTAAAAGAGATTTTTATACACAGCAGTGTAAAATCTCAGGAGGAGACAGAGTAACTTTTGTTGTTGAATTTTTTTGGTGAATCCCTCTGAGTGAAAGAGGATGAATCTTGTATCAGGAATTTTGTTTTAATGAATACAAAGATTTTGTGGGTGTATGTAATGCTCTGCTCAGAAATGTTTTAAGCTTCCCTGTGTTAAAGATCCTGGAGAAAAACAGAGCATTGTCTCTGTGTTCAGTTTATTTTGTTTTTGGGATTTTACCAGAAAAATCCCCAACATTAGTTACATTTTCTCAGACCTGTATTCTAAAACCTGCAACAAAATTGCGCTGAAGGAAATCGCCATCGCTCATTCATAGAATCACAACTAGATAGTCTACTGCTCCAACATTGCAAGGAATCACCAACACTAAGGAATGATTATTTCACTACTTCAAACACCATTTTGATTTCATTGTGTATTTCGATAGTGAAATATTTTTTTATAAAACTATCTCTTTATTTTGTAAACTTGATTAGATGACGCACATTTTCAAGGCAAGTTTTAGCCACAACTCATCGTATGTGAAATTAGAAACAGGGAAAAAATGACTGAAACCACATTTTAAGGCAAGTTTTAGCCACAACTCATTCGTATGTGAAATTAGAAACAGGGAAAAAATGACTGAAACCACATTTTAAAGCTCTTTTAGAGAGTTCTAGACATAATCTGATTCGTACTTGCAACTTAAGCTTGGTATGATTAGATCCATTTAATGACAACTGACTATAACTGCTTTTTTATTGTGGCATGATTACTTTTCTTCCATGAGTGAATTTTTCAACCTCGGATTCAATTGATCTTTGAGAAGAGTTCGGTTATGAGGTCACATATGTGCTGGAAATAGTTGGTAATCTTTCAACCGTGTATTGTTTTGGGTTTTGGGCTTGGCTAAATTAACACTTGACCTTTACAACTTACATCCTTTAATTTTTTTTTAAGAACATTTTCTTGCATAATTTACCATTGTATTGGCAACCTACGATAATTTTGTAGATAACATTTGATTAAATCCGAGTCTTAAACAAAACTTCAATTTTTTATATCTTACAAAATTTCTTTCTTTCCATAATGAAAATTATTGGCACTCTTGGACCATGTCACAATCTTTAGAGGTGATTGAAGGGTGCCTTAATGCTGGGATGTTTGGTGAGTTTTCCTTCAAACATTGTTTTGGATTTTTCTATTTTGTTATGTTAGAGATGCTTATTGTTATGTATCTTTTTGAGTTTGGGTAGAATCACAATAGATTTTAAGATGGATAGTTTATCTCCAAGGTGCTTATGCCATATGGGACATGGTATGTGTTTGCTAAACAAAACAAGTATACTCTTTGCATTTTTTTGACAGTTGGTCGTTTTGATTTATATGGGGCACATCACATACCAAAGTCTATACTCAAAGATGGTTCCTTTCATTACTAAACATTGCAATTTATAGACATCTTCGACTATAGACGAGCAATAACTGCACCAAATGATATCTATTATCTACTCACACTAGCCGACTACGCTGACTAGCAATAACTGTATCGAATGATATCTATTATCTACTCACACTAGCTGACTACACTGACTAGCAATAACTGCGCCGAATGATATCTATTATCTACTCACACTAGCCAACTATGCGGACTGCTGAACAGTGATCAATGCCATCTGAACAATGAGCGACGCCTTTCGTGATTAATACCTGACATCTCACCTGAGCTCTGATAGCATGATAGAAAAACTGAAGACTCTGCAAAAGAGCTTGTTCAATACATTTACGAACACATAGATTTATACATAAATTGAGCCTATCATTTACTTTTCACCAACACTTGCCGACTCCCATTCGATACTCAAAGTTGGTTCCTTTCATTACTAAACATTGCAATTTATAGACATCTTCAGCTACAGACTAGTAATAACTGCACCGAATGATATTTATTATCTACTCACACTAGTCGACTACGCATAGTGATCGGCGCTGTCTGAATAGTGAACGGCACGTTCGTGTAATACGTGATAGCTCACCTAGATCCGATACCATGATAGAAAAACTGAAGACTCTTCAAAAGAGCTTGTTCATTACATTTACAAACACATAGATTTATACATAGATTGAGCCCGACTATCATTTATTTCCCGACTAACATTGATGACTCGAGACTTGACTATCGCCATTGTACGATCAGGTGTGATTAATGTTATAATGGAGGAGACAATGAATGTCACCAAGAAACTCTTGAAATTAGAAGATTGTTTCTAAAGGGATTAATAAACTTAGTGTTGTAAGTTGAGTTTGTTCTTCTAACGGTTGCCCATTAGGACATATTGAATTGGTTCATTAACATAGAAAAAATATTCACTAATAAAATGTACTAGTTGGTCACCATTCTAAAATGCATGGATATTGACATTAATAGGCAATTGATCTAAAATTATTTATTCAGTAAGTTGTCATCATTTTTTTGAGCGACTATTTTTATAAGAAAAATCACAAAAAAGCGAATAATCGAAACCAATTTTTGGTGAAGGAATTTCAACTTTGTTGGTAGTGCTTTAGTTATAAAAGTTGCTTATTCAATGTTATAACAATTCTGATTTCTCCTGCAGGAAATTATCATGCATATCATCTAGATTCAGTAATTTATGGATTTATTTTTGTCTGTGGGAACACATTTCCTTCTTATTTTACATTGTCATTGTGGATCTAATATGAACATCTTCGGGTTTGTAATTGTGTTTTGTTATTTCTGTTTCACGAATCCCAACACTACTTTGGTGATTTCACACATTTAAATTAGGAATAATATTCATTTTCTGTTGATACGTTCATTAGTTAATATGCTATTATATTATATGAATTATATTCATTTCAGACCGTTTTTATTGTTAATAGGCTATTCATGTTGAGTTTTAATGTGCATCTCGGTTCTCCCTATATATGAAATAAACTATTTTACGCATAACAAATCATGCTGGATATAGTTAGTTCAGAGTTGTGAGTTTTTAAAAAGAGTGAGTAACTTATTGTGGTTGAGATTGATGCATTTGTGACGCTGACACTAGATCAGACCAAAGAAGCATCATCAGAATTCTTGCCAATGAATTATGTTGGGCTTGCCAATGTATGTATCTCTTAGTTTCCAATTAATTTCCCTGGACATATGACTGTCAAACTGCAAGAACTGATTGCTATATTTTTTCTATGTAATAAATAAAAATTAACAATAATAAATTTACTTATAACATAAATTGATAGGCATGAAAAACAAACACCCGTCCTCAATTTTTTATTTTACAGGCAAAAAAATATTGAAATTCCAGGCTTGATCGCAACCTACAGTGCTGTACCATATGATGGTTTGGGTTTTCATGATCATGGTTTGGATTTTCATGGTATTGTTTGTAAGCTTCAATTTTTTTCTTGAATTAGATGATGGTGTTTTGCGTTAGAAGTTTTGAACTGGATGTTGCTTTGTGGTAGAAAATACCAGAGAATTATAATATCCCCAAAACTTGAGCGCAAGAGTACGAGCATATGCAATAGAGTATTTATCGCTCTGACAAGAATGTTCCCTACGACCTTTCCCTCTGCTCCTGTCGTGGCTTAAACAAACAACCCTTTGACATCCTGCCCATGAAATCTGCAAGTATGATGAAGCGCCTTTGCCTCAAAAGAATGAATTGATGATGATTATTGTACATGACCATGTGATAGTAAACTATACTGATGGTACCATAAGACCAATAAAAATGAATATAAATAAACAAAAATAAATTATCGATAAATAAAATAAAATTAAACACGCTCATGTTAACTTTGTGAAGATTGTTTAATTTTTAGTTAGCTGCAAAATTAATTGATAACTAATTGAAGCTGAACATATAAATCGGGCAGGGATAATAAGTAAATATATATGTGATGGTAACATAGTGCGTTGAATATAAAGGAATCTTTTGAACTTCAATATTCATTTTTTATTAAGCAAATGTAACCACATTGCAAGGAACCACCAACGCCAAGGAAAGATTATTTCGCTACTTCAAACACCATTTCGATTTCATTATGTATTTCAAACACCATTTTGATTTCATTATGTATTTCGATAGCGAAATATTTTTTTATAAAACTGTCTCTTTATTTTGTAAACTTGATTATATGAGGCACATTTTCAAGGCAAGTTTTAGCCACAGCTCATTCGTATGTGAAATTAGAAACAGGGAAAAAATGACTGAAACCACATTTTAAAGCTCTTTTATAGAGTTCTAGGCATAATCTGATTCATACTTGCAACTTAAGCTTGGTATGATTAGATCCATTTAATGACAACTGACTATAACTGCTTTTTTACTGTGGCATCATTACTTTTCTTCCATGAGTGAATTTTTCAACCTCGGATTCAATTGATCTTTGAGAAGAGTTCGGTTATTAGGTCAGATATGTGCCGGAAATAGTTGTTAATCTTTCAACCGTGTACTGCTTTGGGTTTTGGGCTTGGCTAAATTAACACTTGACCTTTACAGCTTACATCCTTTAATTTTGTTTTAAGAACTTTTTCTTGCATAATTTACCATTGTATTGGCAAGCTATGGTAATTTTGTAGATAACATTTGATTAAATCCGAGTCTTAAACAAAACTTCAACTTTTTATATCTCACAAAATTTCTTTCTTTCCATAACGAAAATTATTGGCACTCTTGGACCATGTCACAATCTTTAGAGGTGATTGAAGGGTGCCTTATGCTGGGATGTTTGGTGACTTTTCCTTCCAACATTGTTTTGGATTTTTCTATTTTGTTATGTTAGAGATGCTTATTGTTATGTAGCATTTTGAGTTTGGGTAGAATCACAACAGATTTTAAGATGGATAGTTTATTTCCAAGGTGCTTATGCCATATGGGATCTGGCATGTGTTTGCTAAACAAAACAAGTATACTCTTTGCATTTTTTTTTGACATTTTCTAGTTTTGATTTATATGGGGCACATTAGATAACAAATTTTATACTCAAAGATGGTTCATTTCATTACTAAACATTGCAATTTATAGACATCTTCAACTACAGACAAGCAATAATTGTGCCGAATGATATCTATTATCTACTCACACTAGCCGACTACGCTGACTGCTGAACAGTGATCGATGCCATCTGAACAGTGAGTGACGCCTTTCATGATTAATCCCTGACATCTCACCTGAGCTTTGATACCATGAAAGAAAAACTGAAGACTCTTTAAAAGAGCTTGTTCATTACATTTACAAACACATAGATTTATACATAAATTGGGCCTGTCATCTATTTTTCACCAACACTCGGAGACTCCCATTAGATACTGAAAGTTGGTTCCTTTCCTTACAACATTGCAATTTATAGACATCTTCAGCTACACACGAGCAATAACTGCACCGAATGATATTTATTGTCTCCTCACACTAGTCGACTACGCTGATTGCTTAATAGTGATCGGCGCAAACGATGAGTGACGCGTTTGTGTAATACATGATAGCTCACCTGAGATTCCATACCATGACAAAAAAACTAAGACTCTTCAAAAGAGCTTGTTCATTACATTTACAAACACATAGATTTATACATAGATTGAGCCTGATTGTCATTTATTTTTCACCAACACTAGCCGACTCTTGCCCACTGACATTGATGACTCAAGACTCGACTATCACCATTGTATGGTAAGGTGTGATTGATGTTCTAATGGGGGAGACAATGAATATCACCAAGAAACTCTTGAAATTAGAAGATTGTAAGGTGTGATTAATGTTCTAATGGGGGAGACAATGAATATCACCAAGAAACTCTTGAAATTAGAAGATTGTTTCTAAAGGGATTAATAAACTTAGTGTTGTAAGTTGAGTTTGTTCTTCTAACGGTTGCCCATTAGGACATATTGAATTGGTTCATTAACATAGAAAAAATATTCACTAATAAAATGTACTAGCTGGTCACCATTCTAAAATGCATGGATATTGACATTAATAGGCAATTGATCTAAAATTATTTATTCAGTAAGTTGTCATCATTTTTTTGAGCGACTATTTTTATAAGAAAAATCACAAAAAAGCGAATAATCGAAACCAATTTTTAGTGAAGGAATTTCAACTTTGTTGGTACTGCTTTAGTTATAATAGTTGCTTATTCAATGTTATAACAATTCTGATTTCTCCTGCAGGAAATTATCATGCATATCATCTAGATTCAGTAATTTATAGATTTATTTTTGTCTGTGGGAACACATTTCCTTCTTATTTTACATTGTCATTGTGGATCTAATATGAACATCTTCGGGTGTGTAATTGTGTTTTGTTATTTCTGTTTCACGAATCCCAACACTACTTTGGTGATTTCACACATTTAAATTAGGAATAATATTCATTTTCTGTTGATATGTTCTTTAGTTAATATGCTATTATATTATATGAATTATATTCATTTCAGACCGTTTTTATTGTTAATAGGCTATTCGTGTTGAGTTTTAATGTGCATCTCGGTGCCCCCTATATATGAAATAAACTATTTTACGCATAACAAATCATGCTGGATATAGTTAGTTCAGAGTTGTGAGTTTTTAAAAAGAGTGAGTAACTTATTGTGGTTGAGATTGATGCATTTGTGACGCTGACACTAGATCAGACCAAAGAAGCATCATCAGAATTCTTGCCAATGAATTATGTTGGGCTTGCCAATGTATGTATCTCTTAGTTTCCAATTAATTTCCCTGGACATATGACTGTCAAACTGCAAGAACTGATTGCTATTTTTTTATATGTAATAAATACAAATTAACAATAATAAATTTACTTATAACATAAATTGATAGGCATCAAAAACAAACACCCGTCCTCAATTTTTTATTTTACAGGCAAAAAAATATTTGAAATTCCAGGCTTGATCGCAACCTACAGTGCTGTACCATATGATGGTTTGGATTTTCATGATCATGGTTTGGATTTTCATGATCTTGTTTGTAAGCTTCAATTTTTTTCTTGAATTAGATGATGGTGTTTTGTGTTAGAAGTTTTGAACTGGACGTTGCTTTATGATAGAAAATACCAGAGAATTATAATATCCCCAAAACTTGAGCGCAAGAGTACGAGCATATGCAATAGAGTATTTATCGCTCTGACAAGAATGTTCCCTACGACCTTTCCCTCTGCTCCCGTGGTGGCTTAAACAAACAACCCTTTGACATCCTGCCCATGAAATCTGCAAGTATGATGAAGCGCCCATGCCTCAAAAGAATGAATTGATGATGATCGTGGCTTAAACAAACAACCCTTTGACATCCTGCCCATGAAATCTGCAAATATGATGAGGCGCCCATGCCTCGAAAGAATGAATTGATGATGATTATTGTACATGACCATGTGATAGTGCAAACTATAATGATGGTACCATAAGACCAATAAAAATGAATATAAATAAACAAAAATAAATGATCGATAAACAAAATAAAATTCAATACGCTAATGTTAACTTTGTGAAGATTGTTTAATTTTTAGTCAGCCTCAAAATTAATTGAAAACCAATTGATGGTGAACACATAAATTAGAGAGGGATAATAAGTAAATATATATGTGATGGTAACATAGTGCGATTGTAAGTGAAAATAAACGAATCTTTTGAACTTCAATATGATTCAATTTTTTATTAAGCAAATGTATGTTTGGTTAAAAGGAAATAACTAGCATTTGCACCCTTCATTTTCATATGGTAATGGTTCTAGATTAAATTTTTGTGCAATTATTTTCAAGGGGCGTTTCCATTTATACACGTCTCCATTAGCATAATCAAAGGTCTAGTTATTTTGATAAGGATATGTGGCAGCCCAAATTTACTATTCTGCGATCAATTCAAAGAAAACCTCTCATGTTTGCAGATGATAGTGTACATAATGTGTCTAAAACATTCATCAAGATCCAAGGAGAGAAGCCAAATATGTGTGTCAGAGGGTGAATGGACCAATTTAATCCTTATTTATTCTTTGTAGCATCAAATACAATATCCTTGAGAGTGTAGTAAAAATCAGGCATAGGTAGTATAGGAAGTTGTTCACAAGGGGGCATGGTCTTCCTTTCTTCCATTTCTGAAAAGAACATAGGCCACTTACTGATATTATGTCCTTAATAATGGGAAGTTTGGACTTAAATTGATAATTTGATAAGGATAAAGGACTGCAGGAAAGGAGGTTATGTTGAAGAGTGCTTTAAAAAGTGGTAGCAAAACTCAGATCTCAAAGACCTCAAAGGCCTTCCTCTAATAGTATCACGGGGAATCTTTAAAGATAGAAATGTTGAAATCTTTGAAAACATATATATAACTCTTTTTCAATGTGCCTTCCAAGGTTAGTCAATCTTCTCAAACTTCAAATCTTTTTCATCAACCCCTACACAGAAAAAGTTGATCTGTGCTCCTATGGACAAATCTGGAACATGGGGATTACTTTGATGGATGTAGTTAAGCTAACCCCAAAAAAGGGGAGCCAGAGGTGTTCTCCATCTCAAATTGTCAATAACTCTAATTGTGTTAGATTTAAAATAGATTTAGGTGAGGATCAAATAACTACACCAAGCTTATTTCCCTAACAATACTCTTAAAACTAGCAGCCCACAGTGGCATTTAAAAAATACAAGTGTTTGGTGACTCATTGTTGTTAGATAGTGTACCCCACATCATTTTCTACTAGGTTGGGGAACACATGGCAAATCTGGGCACCTTCTATTACAACAACATTACACAAATTTATGCAGCACTAAATTCCAAACAACAATAAATTGAGAGTTAGGGAACATCACAAATATTCCAGCAATAAGGGAACATGCATGCATGTATGCACCAACCATAAATAGAATAGGATAATTTTATCATTAGATTTCAGGTTAAAGATAAAGTGCTAAAGTTAGATGAGGCAGTTCTGTTTTATTTTTCGCAGTCTTTCTGAATTCATTTTTTATCAGTTAGATAGAGTGCAGATCCAAATATCTAAGAAATATATCTATTTTTATGAACCCTAGGTGTCACTTATAAGAGAGAGTGAGAGTATGGATCTGTAATAGGGTTAGTTTCAGTTCTTACACAAAATACTTTCTAGAAAATTTTCTAGCAGATTTTTATTTAGTAGTATTGGAATAGCAGTAACAAGGGATTTTGACATTGATCTATGTGTTCCAATGTATGTATTCCAACTGTGTTTATAGATTATAGTGAGATTCAGATTGCAGTTTTGATTAGCCTTTAAATTTAGACAATGTTAATTTCCATTAGAAGAAGAGTCTGTTTACAATATGTTATACAAATTCATAATGGTATCAAGAGAGGTTTGCTGAAACCTTCTAAAAATCCTTGAATAGATAGTAGGACTGCTACCTATGAAAGGGAGTTGTCACGAGGCTACAGGGGTCAGATGTTGTGATCCATGCTTGAGAAAAGCACAATGAAGTTGTGATTAGGTTGTGGGTTGTCGGGTTCTTTGTTAGGCTGCTGATCTATTTTAACTTTTATTTAGGCGATATTCCAATGCAACAGTATGGGTATAGTCAATCACACATACAATGACAAGAAATTGAGAGGAGGTGAAGGGTAAAGAGCTATTACCCATTGCATTAAATAGGTCATGTTCCTTTTGGAAACTTTTTGGCTATGACATCTGCACCAAAAAATACTTCCCATTTTTAGCAGGCTATGGAATGACTTCAAGTAGAAGGAGACATTACTGGAGACTATTGTAGGTATTGAGGAGCAGAATGTCTCTCCCAAACACCCAAATTCTAAACAAATATGATAAAAAAAACATGTTATACAACCCTCAAAACATCTACCTAAAAATTACTAGATTGTCTAGAATTCAATGGAGTGACATTTATAGAAGAATCTCATAGATTAAAGTATATGAGGATGAGTATTAATGTTTACCTATAATGATATTATAAAATTAATATAAACCCTCTATATGAGGATTTTTGGATTGTCTTAAATTCAAATGGAAGTATGTTATTCAACGAATTATCAGAGTAACAAGAAAAGAGGAACTAAGAAGGGTTAAAAAGGGAAGAAAGAGAAGTCAGGTTCTTGTAACCAGAGAAAGAAGGACTTGAGCCACATCAAGTGCTTCACGTGTCAAAATTTTGGGCACTTTGCTTCCAATGTCATCAAAAGAAGGGGAAGGGAAAACAATAATGCTAGAAGAAACTTGCAAGGAGTGCAAAAGCATCAGCTCAAGTGGATGAGATTTCATCCTATCTTGAGATACACTTCTCAATGGTCTCATGGCTGTTATTTGACATCATGTCTATGTTAGCATTATGAGACAAGTGTTGTCCTTGATGGCAAATCACACAGATGACAGATTATAGTGTAGCAGGTCAGCAGCAAGGATTTGATGATCAGACTACAAGAATGAAGAGAAAATATATATACGAAGGTTCATCTAGACGAAGACGCGTATACACGCGGGTTATACATTACAAAGGCGCGTATGCGTATACACGCACTTTCATGCAAGGAAAAGCGCGTATATGTTGGAGAACTTACTTTTGGTCCATGGTAGTTAGTCCTTGGTATTTGAACCTATGGTTTTGGACCATAGTATCTCGTCAGATGTGTTGATCCCAAGTATTTGGACCATGGTATTGAGCAAGGCCTAAGACTATAAAAGGAGAAGAAGATCATTAGGCAAGGAGTATCTGAAAAGTCTTGAATATCTGAGGAAGGATGAGATCCAGTATGCAGGTTATGGGTTGAGGATGCATTGCTTGATCTGATCTCAGGAGGGATCTCATCGGTTGATGGAGAACAAGATCTAAGGAGAGATCGGGATCAAATGGTTTGAAATGAACTATCTTTATATGGTTGATTATGCTTATTCTAGATCTGCATACTGACGCATGTAATGTTCTATAAATGTTATGAGTATGACTGATGTCTGGTACAACTGCAAAGTTATAAGAAATATTTTTAGATCTGTACGCGGGTTGGCCTTGGAAAAAGCGCGTATGTATGCGGGTTTGATTCATCGTAGTAGCGTATACATTTTGAAGTTTGATGTTTGAAGTTGCAGTTGGGTCTGATTGTTATTGCAGAGTTTTGTTGTCTGCTCTGTGTTCTGGTGACTGTGTTGTTGACAGGGTTTCAGTGTTTCAGTGATTCAGAGATTGATGATGCTAGTATTGATTGTTTTGTGCTTCAATGATATTTATGGGTCCAGTATGAAAATTTGATGAAACGTGGCCTTCAGATTATAGTGTTGTGCTTTAGGAGTATCCAGTCTGAAAATGTATGAAATGTGGTCCCTGGAGGGTGAAAGGAGATTGTAGGCCAGCGCCTACGTACTAGTACAAGAGAAAAGGGGGTAGTAGCTCCCTTCCGGTAGCAGCTGGAGAACGAGTGAAGATTGGAGCATTCAGTAGGCAGGCACCTACGTACTAGTAAATGGATTAGCTAGTACAAGAGCTAAGGGGGTTGTAGCTCCCATCCGGGAGAGTCTGGAAAACGAGAGAGGGTTGTAGCCCTCTGCAGGTAGAAGCCTGCGTACTGGTAAAGGACTGCACCAGTACAAAATATTGTAAAATGAAGTATCTTATTGAAAGAAGATAGAAATGACTTACAGCAGGTGGTTTTCACGTTTCTGTCAATCAGCCCAAAATGGTATGCAACACTGGCATATGTTTGCACTTGAATTTCTGGGCCTGTCATCCTGTTTCCAATCAGAAGCCCACTAAGATGGAATGGAATTTTTGAGCCATCATAACCGAGTGAACCCAATTATGCATTCTCCATTGATTTCTTTTTAGATTTCATTAAAATACAATGACAAAAACCAGGAACATACTTACCTGCATATCTCTCACCCGCCACAAACAAAAGGCGTTACTGAATTCTAGAACGAAGTTGTAAAACTCCTCAAAAGTGGTATAGAGATGCTTTGCAACTTGGTTATGGTCAGTAGGGATGTCCTTGTCCAATTCTGTGTTATGCTGTAGCCTGAACCCACTCGACTATCAACGAATAAAAGATTGAATTTACGGTTCCATGGTGAGCCAATTGCATATAGTTTGAGGTCTAGCGAGATTCTCGAGGGCCCCAATTCGTAGAAATTAACATTCATGCTTGCCCCCTTGCATCCATAGAATTATGGGTGTCTCTGTAATGGGCATAAGTGGTTCTATTGCCTTATAGAATGAGTAGAACAATCTTTCTTCAATGGATGCCTTCACATTTAAATACCCAGGTCTCCATGGAAATGCTTCCTCTGGCTTATGTCATCTCCAGATACTTGGCCACACAACGAAGCTCGCATATCTCTAAGTTCTTCGCATTTGGTAGCACTCATCTGAAAGTTCTTTGCATTTGGTAGCGCTCGTTTGAAAGTTCTTTGCATTTGGTAGAAGGGAATCAGTCCTGCCCCTACCGCGCAATAAAGACTATTGTTCAGGGTCCTGCCCCTGCCGTGCAATAAAGACTATTGTTCGGGAGGTTGTATGCATTTTTCCCTAACTGTGTCGAGTAACTATTTTCCTTTCCTAACTATTAATCCAAGGGCCCAAACAATTTTAATCATTTAACATCTCATCGTATGCTCTAGACACTAGACAGGGACACGGTGACAATTTGGGAAATTGATTTAAGAGGGGAATGCCTTACGGTGTAATTATTATATAAATTGATTACCTATTCATATTGAAAAATAAATCTATGATTATGATTAAGATGTCTTTTTACAAATAACCATTAATTTCAAATATTTTTGGTTTAATTAATATAATTATTAATATAATTTTGTAATAATTTTTAATTTATTATTAATTTAATCTAATAAAATAAAGTAATAATGTGATGATCAGAAATAATATGATAGAGTAATATTTATTATTAAAATAACGATATAACTTATTCTAAAAATAAACTAATTATATTTAATATATTAAATATTGTAATTTCTTAAATATTACGAAGAACTTTAATATATGCTAATTTTAAATATTTTTATTATTAATTTAATTTAACATTTTTATTATATTAAAAATTATAATTAACAATAACAATGATATAAACTTATTAGTGTATTAACGAGATTTATTAATGTGCTTGTCTTAAGTTATTATATTATTGGTTCCATTATCTATCTATCTATCTATCTATCTATCTATCTATCTATCTATATATATATATATATATATATATATATATATATATATATATATATATATATATATACTTTTATTTTTAATGTTATTGTTTTTTTTCCTGGATACTATTAATAATTCATAGATCTAGATTACTAATTTGCATAATAAACCGAGATTTAATATTTATGGTTATTTTAAATAAGTTATAACAATTTTCTTCAATTTTAACAACTTAAAAAGTATAATAAATATGGCTTCCCTAATTATATTTCGATGCTTCGATGCTTATTATAATTGATGCCATATAATAGCTACTCTAATTTGTGGATTGATGCAAAAATAATGTTGCCAAAAAAATTTCTTTAAAAAACTAAAGGGATAAAATCTAAATATTTTATATTTTATATTTAGTGACTAATTTATTTTTATTTATATTTTTTTGGGAATAAACTTAGTCAAATTTGCTATCAAATGGAAAAGAAAGATAACTAAACTTTGACTAAAATTCATTTAAAAGAAAATCTTAAGAACATAGTATGTACATAAAAATGGAGTTGTTTATAGTGCGATTTTTTTTACTTTCCGGTGCCAAAATCCGGCAAAAACATTTGAGGTGAAATTTTGATTTGTTATTTAAATATGTTTTTTGACTCTATATACCGATTGATCACCTTGAAAACCCCCTAGGGCTCTTGGATTGTGCATGGGTTACCCATCAAACTTGTGATTTCAATAAATTCTTATTCGATTTTAGACAAATTAGACCGGAATAGCCCACTGGAAAAGCTTCCGAAAAGCCGCACAAAAGACAACTCGCATAAAAATTAAAAACAAGTTTTTAGATAAAGGTAATAATACAGGCAGTTAATTTTCACATGAAGAGGAAAACAAAATTCAACAATTGTAGAACAATCAATAAAAAATTTAAACCAATAACAAAATTCAACAATTGTAGGAAACAATCAATCTATTCTTGGAGCACTTCTCTTTGATCAAATAAAAAGTGTTTTCTGGGAGCACTTCCCTTTAATCAAATAAAAAGTGTTTTCAAATTTGTATGAGAGCTTACACCTCTAATTGCAAAAAAATAGGGTTTAAATATATCACATTTATAAAAAATTACAAATGAATCAAATACTAACAATTTTACTTTTAAATCTTTTGTTAGCAACCGAACAATTGAATTTTTGGGCCACTTACAAGGAACTTTAATATATGTTAATTTTAAAATTTTTATTATTAATTTAATTTCACATTTTTATTATAATAAAAATTATAACTAACAATAACAATGATATAAACTTATTAGTATATTAACCACATTTATTAATGCACTTGCGTTAAGTTAATTTTTTTTTTGCATGTGGTTCACGAGCGCTCTAGTTAGTGAGTGATCTCTACGTCCACGGAAAAATCTGGGCAATAGCTAGGCTAAATGGCCCCTCGGCCTAAAATCTGGGCAATAGCTAGGCTAAATCGCCCCTCGGACTACTGCAAGACCTGACCCCAAGGGCTTCTGGTGGATTCGACCTTGTGACCTCCCGATGGCCAGGCATGGTTTTTGACCAACCGAGCTAACCCTTGGGGCTAGCTTGTGTTAAGTTATTATATTATTGGTTCCATTTTTTAAAAATTATATATATATATATATATATATAATTGCTTACTTATCATAATTATAAATACTTTTATTTTTAGTGTTATTGTTTTTTCGTGGATACTATTAGTAATTCAAAAATCTAGATTACTAATTTGCATAATAAACCAAGATTTAATATCTATAGTTATTTTAAATAAGTTATAACAATTTTATCTAATTTTAGCAACTTGAAAAGTATAATTTATATGGCTTCCCTAATTATATTTTGATGCTTCGATGCTTAATATAAATGGTGCCATATAATAGCTACTACAATTTGTGGATTGATGCAAAAATAATGTTGCCTAAAACAATTCTTAAAAAAAAAACTAAAATAAGGGATAAAATCTAAGTATTTTATATTTTTATTTTCTATTTAGTTACTAATTTACTTTTATTTATATTTTTTGGGAATAAACTTAGTCAAATTTGCTATCAAATGGAAAAGAAAGATAACCAAATTTTAACTAAAATTCATCTAAAAGAAAATCTTAAAAACATAGTATGTACATAAAAATTAAAGAAAAGAAACACACATTAACTAACCACTTGGTTTTTCAGATAAAGGTAATAATACAGGCAGTTAATTTTCACATGAAGAGCAAAACAAAATTCAACAATTGTAGAACAATCAATCAAAAATTTAAACCAAGAACAATCAATCAAAAATTTAAACCAATAACAAAATTCAACAATTGCAGGAAACAATCAATCTATTCTTGGAGCACTTCTCTTTGATAAAATAAAAAGTGTTTTCTGCGAGCACTTCTCTTTGATCAAATAAAAAGTGTTTTCAAATAACAATATTATGACTCAACATCATTATCTCATAATTTGTATATAACTTCAAACATTTCACCCATAACTCTGATTGCAAAAAAAATAGAATTTAAATATATAGAAGCAGATCTCCTAGACCAAACTTCTTCTCCGACTATCTTCAAAAGGACGAACACAATAGATGGCGAAGCTAAGACACCAATGTCCTAAGAACCAGAAGAGATGAAGGAGATGCAAGATAAAGGAAGTTGGAAGACCGTAGAGAAAAAAAAGAAAGCTACAACACCAATCTCACCAAGAAAGACGAGGAGCCAGAAAATTACAAACTAAGAAAAGTATAGGTCCAATAGACCAATTTGGTCTCAGTGGACAGTAACCACTATCATCATCATCATCATCAAAAAATACAAATGAATGAAATACTAACAATTTATTTACTTTCAAATATTTTGTTAACAACAGAACAACCCAATTTTGTGAAAAAAAATATAGAAGCTACCATACATCTGCAAATTTGATTGATTGAAAACAATTGATTGCAACATCAACTTTAGTATTTAATATGTTACATAATGAAACCTAACTTCTATAAACTTGTAACATTTTGAAAAGTTGCTAATAAAATATATGCCAATGGGTATTTTCTTGATCAATTTTCATATAAAGGGCACCTTCCATCTATACTTCATATGGCCCAGTAATCGAGCTAACCTCGTCACACAGGAGTCTGAAATAAAGCAATTAGTACAATGCAAACAAAAGCTAAACGCAAACAGAAACCAACCTTAAAATAAAACAGAGTTACCCTTGAAATAAATTATGCAAATGCCCACAATGGTATTATTAAAATAAGGATTTAAGATGAATACACAAACATAAACTAAATGGAAACACAAACTAAAATTAAAATAAAACAGAGTTATCCTTGAAACCATATTGAAAGACGTGCAAACATAACAAATAATTTAAAAAGGACTAAAGAAAACAAAACTATTATCCATGCCATCAGTTACACAATTGAATCACAACCAATCGAGCTCAGATTTACTGTTTAAAATAGTTCAAGAACTGAGAAACAAACATAGCTCATGGAGACAACTTTTAACAAATCTTTTTTAATGACTCTAGGAAATAGAACTATAAACCCTGTTTTAGGATATACACTACCAAATAACAGTCTCAGCAATACAGCAACAGAGGCAGCTGGACTCATTATTATGATTAAAATAAGGATTATGTCTAATGACTCATGGAGGTAACTTTTGACAAAGTTTTACTCCTTGTTATAGGTTACAATTACAGCCTTCACCACAACACCGCAACAGAGGCAATTTGGGCTCAGATCTATTGTTTAAACTAATTTCAAAACTGAGAAACAGACATAGCTCATGGACACAACTTTTAACAAGCCTTCTCATGACTCCAGGAAATAGAGCTATAATCCATGTTTTAGGTTACACACTACCAAATCACAGTCTCAGCAATACAGAAACAGAGGCAGCTGGACTCACTATTATGATTAAAATAAGGATTTAAAATGAAAACACATACATTAACTAAATGAAAACACAAACCAAAATTAAAATAGAGGAGTTTATCCTTGAAACCATATTGAAAGACCCGTTAGACATAAAAAAATTAATTTAAAAGAGACTACAACAAACATAGCTAATACCCATGCCATAGGTTACACAACTGAATCAAAGCCTCAACATCACTGCAACCGAGCTAATCGAGCTGAGATTTACTGTTTAAAATAATTCCAGCACTGAAAAACAAATGTAGCTCATGCAGACAACTTTTAACAAAGCTTTTCATGACTCCAGGAAATAACACTATAATCCTTGTTACAGGTTACAATTACAACCTTCACCACACCATTGCAATAGACATAGCTCGTGGACAAAGCTTTTAACAAATGTTCTCAAGACTCCAGGAAAGAGAGCTATAATCCCATTATAGGTTACACACTAACGAATCACAGTCTCAGAAACACAACAAGAGACAAATGGACCCACTATTGTTTAAAATAATTTTAGAATTCAGAAACAAATATAGTCCATGGAGACATCTTTCAATTCCTGTTAGGGTCCAACATTTCATAGCCTCATCATGATAGTAATAGATGCAGTAGGGCTCGGTATTGTTTTCTTCACCTTTATTATAGGTTGCATACCCTAAACAAATTACATAAACATTGAAACCACATAAAACAACTAACCCTTAAACACCTAACATACAGAAGGAGGGGGAAAACGGATTTTAACAATCAAGCATGCACATTTTTAATGAAAAATAGGTTTTTGTTGTATATTCTTCAACATTATATAATGATAAATAGCTGAGAACATCACAGGTAGACACCCATATAACCTGGAATTTTTTTTTTATTACCCAAGTTAGAAAGTTTCCTTTGGACTGACATTTACTACAACGAAGCAATAATCATTAAAAACAAGGTAGTAACATTAACCTAACCCACGCAACAAATCCAAAACACAAGCCAATGCTCTAGGCATTTATGTAAATCAGGAAGCATTAAAATTATCATAACGATGCTAACTACCCCACAATCCAAAAATACAATTCTCTGTTGCACATGCTCTCAAAAATACAAATTTCTAGCAACGCATATCCCATTTTTGTAATTGTACAAGAAACAAAAAATGGCATAATCATCAAAAGTCACAGTAACCCTCAGAGTCACAGATGGTCCATTAGTTGTGGTAGACTGTATTGAGGGAGTTTGTATCCAAAGAGGAACTGTTATGCACCAAGTTGAATAACAGTCCGAGTTTTGCGATAGAGAGATCCATAATGGTTCCCATAGGCAGTGGGTGAGCCCCCACAACCTACAATCCATTGCATGAAGCAGAAACCATTTAGGAGGGATGGAATTTGTGTGTAAGGTGGTTAAGGTAGTTAGGGAATAATATCTCTTTTTTTCTAACTAATTATCTCCTCTGATTGAATGACTAAACCTATCGTCAGTTTTAACCCCATACAGAAATTACCTGGATATGAATTCTAAAACATAGAAAATAAACAATGCGAGAGCGTAACACATAAAACGCATATACACAGAGATTTTCCCCTGGATCCCAAAATCGGGACTACCAACTTGATTTTTCATTATGTTCCTTTTAATGTTACAATACATATTTATACATTTCAAACCATCCAATACCATGGACCGAAAAAACCATCGCGTCCAAAGCCATGGACCAAAAACCATCGCGTCGAAAACCATGTGCGAAAATCATGCACAAAACCATAGGTTGGTCCGCCCAACCTAATATAGGGTCCAAAAAACAAAATTTTCTAGGCTGCTACCTGGGACCCCATAGGAGGGGGGTTACCTGCACCCCTCAAACCCCCTGTGAGCCCACCGCTACACAATCGACGCAATGAAGGGGGGGCTCCAGCCCCCTCTAACCCCCCGGTTAACTACGTGGGCTAGTCATGGAAAGAATATAAACAATCCAAAACCTATTTCAATCATCTAACATATTATCTAAAGGTGTAGAAGAATGGCAAGTGGGCAGAGAGGGAAGCTCATTTTAGAGGGAACCCCTTACGGCGTAAATATATGAAAAATAAATTATAATTATAAAAATTTAGTTTTTAATATTAATACATAATATGAGAGGTGTGATTTTGTGTTTTTTTTCCTTATTAACAAAGAGATGTATTTAATACATAATAAAAATGTGATATTTAAAAATAATAATTGTGTGGTTTTTTATGGGGTGATGTTGTAAGGGTGTAAACAAGGTATAAATTTGATGGCACTTTTACTCGTGAAGTAAATTTTTTATGATGTGTTTCTTTTTCAAACAGCCTTTCACATGAGGTTATATATATATTTTTGTACATCTTTTAACTATTTCTTGATATAAGTTTTCTAATTTATTTTATCAATTCTAGCTTGACCATAAAATAAAATAAAACCAAGTAATATCATAGAGATACACATTAAAGAAGAAACACATTGAATCATGTTTGTCACTGCAACACAAGCCAATGATTTAGGAAAACTATGTATAGTCATTGTTTATATAATTTTAGAGCTTTTCCAAGCCATGTTGAATTATTCTACAAAAGTTCTCAATTACCATGTCCAAACCCATTAGCTATAATTTATTTTGAAGACGAGCAATTGGTCTCAACTTTAAACATGGTAAATTGGATTGAATATGAACCTTATAAATAATAAAATAAATTTAAACCCAATTTTACTTTTAAAAATGCATTTGGGAGGATTTTAATAAAGCAATAATAATATATAAGGTATGAGTTTTGAAAAAAGTTATGATTTTTAACAAGGACATGTCTCACTAGCATGCATCCCAAGATTTTAAATGAAGGGCGGAGGTGCGCTGGGCCTTAAAGGCACTGAAATGAAGTAGTCAAGGTAAAAAGAACGAGGATTTTGGGAGAGTCATGCTTAGGGCCTTGTGTAGGAATGACGACAAGGTGGTCATGGATATTGATTGATATATTTTGTAGGCCTATTGACCAGATGTGACAAAATGGCCTATAACAATGATATACGGGAATCTAGAATGGAAATCTATTTGAAATCTCATGGATATGATGTATGACACTATGTCATTTCTGGAGACACATCTACCAAAGAATCTAGAAGGTACACTACAAAAGCCATGAATGCCATTCTTAATGCTCTTCCATATTTTGTGAAAGCCAAAGTGGATAAATGCTCATCAACCAAAAAGTCTTTGGAAGAAGCTTCACAATCTCTACTCAAAGAAAGATGCAGGTTAAGATGAAGATGATTATGATTTTGATTCAGATGAAGATGATGGAGAAGAAAAAGTGGTAGTCAACATGGAGGGAGAATTGATTAGCACCTTATGTAATATTAACAAAGAAAATAAGAATAATAAGATACTGGATTTAAGACTTCTGTGGTTAATATCTTCTTTAGTAACTAGAGAACCCACAGTAAAAACCATTTTGCTGTCAACGTTTCAAATCCCAACAAGGATCCATCATCAGGACTATTATTGAGTGTTGATAGAAGAAGAGCTTGATAGCGAGATATAACTATTTATATCTTGCTATCAAGCTCTTCTTCTATCAACACTCAATAATAGTCCTGATGATGGATCCCTCTTGGGATTTGAAACGTTGACAGTAAAATGGTTTTTACTGTGGGTTCTCCGGTTACTAAAGAATAATAAGATACTCGAAGAAGTTTCCCTTTTAAGACTTAATGTGGAGGAAGTAGAAAAGAAAGACAAAATCTTGACAAACCAATTAAAGGATCTTTTTCAGAAGTATGAGACAGAAGTTAGTCAAAAGAAAAAGGAACTTGATGCCACTCGAGATGAAATAAACCATCTCAAGAAATGGTAGAAAGAGCAATTGCAAGATACCAAAGAAGGATCAAGAAATTTCTCAGTTGAAGATGAACACCAAAGAAGTAGGTAAAGCTCCATGCAATGAAAGCATAATCTCTAAGCCCTTGCAAAGAAAGGTTGATGAGAAGCGTGATAACAAAATCCTTCAAACACTAGATCAAAGTGAAGGATTTAAGAAGGTTGAAAATATTGTTGTTCCAAGAAGTATCGCTGAAAATAAGGATGTGACTCCTCTAAGGAAGAATGTCTTTAGAATATAAACAACATAAAATCAAGCTGTTTCACCTAGGTACCCTAGTATATTTCATGGTTATTGTTATTCATGTTCTAACTTTGGGCACAAGGCTAAGGATTGTAAAGCTTATGATAGAGATGCTTATCAAAGAGATTATCAAAATCATAGAAGCAAGGTTGTTGAAACACAAGAAAAATATTCAAATTGCTTCATCGACATAAAGTATATGTCAGTTCCTCCATCATGCAGGTTCAACATTGAATGTTAACAATGTCATAACTATCGACATATATCTCATGATTACAAATACAAGATGGAATATTCCATGAAGGAGATCTCTAATGTTAGGTACTAGAATATTTGGAGAAGAAAGAAAAAATAATAAGGTTAGGTGAATGGAGAATTCCGAGTGGTTATGCTCTGAGATTTTGTAAAATAGAAAGGTCAGATGGATTTATAATGAAAGATATTAAGGATCAGGATAGGTCCAGATATTGTTCACAAATTATTCTAAAGAATCTAGCTTAATGAATCCTTGTCCTGTGAATATTGAATATGGGGAGCCTAAGTGTTAGAAAATTATATATTACGGAGCAATGGAACACATAAAATATTGCAAAAATATAAACACAGAAAATGCATAAAACAAGAGAGACACAAATATATGTGGTTCACCCAGTTTGGGCTACGTCCATAGAGAAACAGCCAGTCCTTCTTTTATTATATTATCCAACAAACTGAAGAGATAAAACCTACAGCAGATCCACTGTAACACCCTCTTCGCACTCAATCTCCTCTCTCTTCCTCACTCAGAATACAGATCTACATAGATGCAATACAATTCCCTCATATATAGTGAGGGGTTTCCTTCTAGTGCAAAAAACCCTAAATTAAACATAACTTCTACCATTAGATCATCCGCCTAATAAACGGCCCAGATTGACTAGAAATTACTAGAATTTTACAAGGTAATTTTAGATCTATTTTTAGCTTCGAGGGCACTGCCCCCGAACCCCCATTAGGGGACCACTGGCCCTCGGACCCCCGTGGGGAGGACAAGTCCCCCCCCCCATGGAGGGGTGTACAATATTCTTGGGGCATACATCCGGCTGAAACCTCTGAATACATAAGATAATCAGGCTCCACACCCAACACTAAGTAGTGATGGTTGACGATCTATCCTTCAATAGTTTGATAAAAAAGAGATGTGAAGAATTCATCATAGCAATAGTAAGCATCATGGGTAGATTAGTCAGTTTGTGGATTAAAATATTTGGGAAGCAATATAATTCAACCTTTAAGATTTAAGATTTACAAAAGGACTTGTTTCCATTGATGCATATTGACAGGTAGAATCGGCTGTGGCAAGCCATGAGAGGTATGGCATGTAAGGGGGAGAAAAGCATAAGAAAGAAATATATATTGCAGGAATTTAGAGGAAGATATTTTTCATGGGGAGTAACACTTTACCATTGAATTCAAAGGGGGAGAGAAATTAGGAAAGGAACATCAAAATCATGGAGACAGAAGGTGTATGTATATTTCCATAAATGAAAAAGTGGGAGATTGTTAAATGGCATTGTCATTGATAACAACATTGGTCTATAAATTCTCTTAATATTTTTCTATGGATTTCAATGTTTGGAAGCTCCATTGGCCAAGGAACCATGGAGGGATGAGGAGATCCTACAGTGTGGCCACGTTTCCCCACATTTCATGAGGAATTTAGATATGAGGATCAATAAATTTATAATAAATACCACCCTCATTGTGTAGTCCTTGTTGTATTTATTCGAACATTAGGTGGTGCACCTCATAACTCCTCATGGTTGAGGATATATACCTTTTTAAATGTTAGAGCCCCATTTGTGGTAAAACTCCAAAAGAAGATTCTAGAAGTAGCTTATGGATTGGTTTATTAGTGGTGTTTTAAAACAAGAAAAATAAATTGAATTATTATAGGTGTCCAGGTAAATTTCACTTACTAAAGATGAATGAAAAAATAGTTATATAAGTCGATCTCCAAGAAAAATATTTTTTTGACTCCAAAAGTTAAATTTGACCATTCAAATTTTACAATTTTGTATGTCAACTCCACGACAATTAGGCCATGTTGGTCCTTCGAAGAAGCATCCATGGATGGTATAAAAGCACAACTCATTTTCCCTTCATTTTAATCATCTTATGCATTCGATTTGCATATCATGCAGAGTTTTTGAGGCCTTGTGTACTCATAGCAACCAAAGGAGCAAGCCGAGTTCTTTGGAGATATTTCTAGGCACTTAAAGTTTTATATTTTTCTATTTGTTCTTCTCTAGGGTTCTAGGAAGCTTCTAAGGTCTATTCGGAGTGTAAATCTAAGTGTTAATCATTAATAATTTAGTGGGGAATTTTGGAGCTATGTGTGTAGTAAAGCTTTGTGATCATCCTTGACATTTTTTGAGTGAGGAGTTCCTTTTTGGTTTTGTTCGCATCAAATGTGTGACTACACTCATCAACATCAACAAGCGAATACTATTGTTTTCAAGTGGGAAGGTTTGGGGTTTGTTCTATTTATGTTTTTGGTTCACTGTAAGTTTCTTTTGGTGTGATTCTATTGAATGAGATCTAATGGAATAAAATTACATGAGTTATGGTTTTATGAGGATCAAATTGGTCTAAAAGCTATTGATTAAATTCCATTCAACTGATATGGGCATAACTGTGAGTGTAAACATGGTTATAATCTCATGTAATCATTGCTTGCATCTTAATTTGGAAAACTAGGAAAGCATGTACATATAATGATTATGGTGGATCATTGCATTGGTTAGCCACTATGTGTATTGGACCTAATGTACAGAGCACATTTAGAGCACGTGTTCCTTTTACAGTGCATATGAAAGAGGGGTTTGTAGAGAGGATGTATATGGAATGTAATCACTTCACTTCGTATGCATTGATGGTGTGTTTATCATGGTCATCTGGATGAAGAAATAATGGAATGAGTCTTAATTGGCCTCTATGCATAAGTGTAAATGTTTTTTAACATCCAAATAATTGTTGGAGCATGGTTTGATAATTTTTTTTGTGTTGTGAGATATGTGGTTGTATGTGCATGAATACATAGCGTGGGTTGTACCCTTGAATAAGTACGATCAATTGCATAATTGCAATGTGTGACAATGTGATTGGATTAAAGGATGATCGATTAAAGGTTGGGTGTATGGAAGAACTTAACTCTTAGAAAATTCAATTAGGTTTGTTTGAACCTATATGTAATAGAGATCAAAGTATAAATATTAATGTGTTGGTGTGATCAGTGGCTAATGTATCATGTACGCATCCTCTGTAGAAAATGAGATCTAGTTTACATGAAGGTATAGTAGTAGAGTGACTTGATAGAGGTTTGATGGTAGAGTTGAGTGCGTTGGGCTAATGTTTATATGGGTTCAAATATAGAGCTTCATTCCTGAAGTAGAACATGGATTTGGCAGTGTTTTGATTGTTTTTTTTGAACATCTACTGCAAAGATAATATGTTTTTGTTGCAAGGGTAGAATTTTGTGTAATGGTTATATATAAGTGATGTAATGATTAATGGATGTTAGTCAAGGTATTTAGTGTTTTTGAGTTATATGATGGCACTGGTTGGTGTTGATGTATTGTCGTGAGTGATTACTAAGTTGAGGGCTTCAAGTACCCATTAGGTCATTAGAACCACAATTAGTTATTATCACTATCGTACAAGAATCTATATTGCATGGGTGAACCTTGTCTCCTTTTGGTTAATTTAATTTGTCTATAATTGTTGGTCTTGTGGTTTAGTTGAGCATAACTCGTGGTCTTGAAAGGAGCTAGAAGTGTTCAACACTTGTTGTATTGAAATATAAGAAAGGTTGTTCGTTGGCTTGTTCTTGATGAGTAATATGGTTATGGATGAGTTTGTAGGTGGCCCATAAATTTAACAATGATGTCTAAGTATGTTGTTAGTCTTTGGCATTAAGGTGTTTTAGGAAAAATTGTTTGATGATGCAGGGTTTTTGAGTGTTTCTATCACAAAGATTTATATAGCCTCATTGTAGTGTCTTAGCTTATATTTTGAATGTTGAGAAGAGAGAGTTGTTGAAGTATGCCAATGTAATTGATGGCAGTGATTGAGAAAAGGTTAGAGAAGTGGATATGTTGTACAATGATTAAGTGTAGAGGGCTATTAGTGTAATCTATTTTGTTAACTTATCTTGAAGGTGGTAGGATGTTGCAAGGTAGATATTGGAGTCTCCTTTAGGTTTAAGATTGATAACACTTCAGGATGATAGGGTGGTGGTAGGGAAAGTTGGATCCTATAAAGGGTGTTGGAGCATCCTTTTGAACATAGCTGATAAAAAAGGTGTTGGAGCATCCTTTCAAACAGAGCTGATAAAACAAGGTTGTTGGAGCATCCTTTCAATTGGAGCTGATAAACAAGGGAATTGGAGCATCCTTCTAGTTGGAGCTGGTAAACTAGGGTTTTGGAGTGTCTTTCTAGTTGGACCTGGTAAACTAGCGTTTTAGAGCATCCTTCTAGTCGGAGTTGGTAAACCAAGGTGTTGAAGCATCCTTTTAGTTGGAGCTAACAAATCAAGGTGTAGGAGTGTCCTTCGCGTTGTTGTTGGAAAATATTAGAAGTTGGAGCTTCATGTTGATGTAATCATTAAAGAACTATATTAAAAATGTTTTCTAGTTTTTCTCCCATAAGAGTTTCAACCTAAAAATATCTTGTGTATTGTCTTGGATGTTGTTCATTGTCGAATGGTGTTGCTAGTTTATGTTCTCATTTAATACTAATGAAAAATAATGCTCTGAATATTAAAATAAACTAATTGAAGTAAGATATTAATTCACCCTCTTCTTAGTATTTATAACAAGTTTCCCATTTGTGTGATCTCTCTTAGTTTCCATACCAAGATAAAAATTTTCAGCACCAATTCCTTCATGTCAAATTTAGAGGAAAATTGTGTTCTTACTTCCTAGATGATATCCATGTCATTTCCAATCAACAACATATCATCCACACACAAGACCAAATAAATATTATGATCACTGACTAATTTATAACATACACAGTGATATTATTTACTCCTTGTGAAGCCAAGTCACAATATATAAGTATCAAAATTTTGACATGACATCCTTGATCATTGGTTTATACCCATATGGATACTTTTTCATTTTGCATACTGGCTCTTTCTTTCCTTTCACAACAAAGCCTTCTAGCCAGTTCATGTAGTTTTCTTCTTGCATATCCCCGTATAGGAATGTTGTTGTCACATATGTCTATTATACTTCAATATCACAAGAAATAACAACAATAAAAGAAAACAAATATAAGTTAACTTGAAAATAGGAGAAAAATATCACCAAAGTCAATTCCATTTACCTAGGAATAACCTTTTTCCACTAAATGAGATTATTAATTCTCCACTCTTCCTTTTATATTCAACATCTTCTTAAACACCCATTTGTTGCTAATGAGATTTCTTCTAGTAGAAAAATCCACTAGATTCTAAGCCTCATTCTTGTCCAAGGATGCCATTTCTTCAACCATGGCCCTCATATAATGTTTTCCATTCTCTGATCCACTACCTCCCTAATAGTTCTAGGATCATCATTTGTAACAAACAACGAAAAATTTGAATGGAAATAAGGTGGAGTATACCTTTTTGGGTTCATTCCTTCCCAAAATGATCTCCTCAGTGCCAAAATGTGTCTTTCTTCTTCTTATTATTCATTTCCTTCTATAGATTCTAATTCATTAACCTTCAATTCAAACTTTTTTTTTTGGTTCTTTCTCCTTTGGTAGGAATTCCTATATGACAACATCTTTGACTTCTCTAAATATCACATATTGACAATACACAAATTTATTAGTTTATAGGTTCCAAAGTTGATAACATCTTACACCATATCCACTCAATATACTATTTTCATCATTCTTGTCTAGCGTATTGCTATTTTCCTTTAGAATGTGTATATAAGCGTCATAGAAAAATGCCCCAAGATGATTAAGTGAAGGTTTATTACTATTCCATGCCTCATGTGGCATATTTTCATCCAATGTTGATGAGGGTTATATATTTACTAAATTACACATAGCGTCCACTATATTTTCCCAGAATGTTTGTTCTAACTTGACACCACAAAGTATTCTCCTTGCTTTCTCCATCATCGTCATGTTCATTCTTTCTACAACTCCATTAGATTAAGGTTAGTTTGAAGTATTCTTCTACCTTTCTATGCCTCACATCCTATATAATTATTCGAATTCATTCCCATAGAATTCACCACCCTTATCTTTTCTTAGCACCTAAATTTCCTCCTTTGTCTGATTTTCCACAAGAGCTTTAAACTCTTTAAACTTTTCAAAGACATCAAATTTCCTCTTATGGAAATAAATCCATGTATCCCTCAAGAAGTCATCTATAAATTATACATAGTACATAGATTTACCTAGTGATGGAATTGAAAGAGGTCCAAATACATCATTATGCACCAGTTGTACTATTCCTTTAACATCATAAAACTAGAGGATGATTTTACCCAATTCTATGTTGGAAACTCAGTTAATATTGGGGGGGGGGGGGGTGAATCAGTATTAAGGAAAGTTTTAAATATTATTACCATATTTAACAATTCAAAAACATATCATGTAAGTGGAACCATAAATTAAGACACGAACTACACAAAATCACTATAATTGGCATACCCACATATGACATAGAGATTTTTATGTGGAAATCCATAAAGGAATAAAACCACAAATCTTGTTTTGTTATGATGTAAATCTAAAACCACCACTTCCTATTACATAACATTTCAGGAGAACCCACTCACAGGAAGTATAAACTCCCTAAATTGTTTTTTTGGCCCTAACCAATAGTAAGAACCAATTCCATAATTGTTTTTGTAGCCCTAACCAATAAAAAACACTAACTCTCTAATTTGTATGTACCCACTTATAGGAGGCACTAACCCCCTATTGTTTCATTCACACCAACTAACATGAAGCACCAACTCCCTCATTGTTTCTTAGGTGCCCACTTGAAGGAAACATTGACTCCCTTATGTGTAGGCATGAACCTGCTAAAAGATACAAACCCCTTTTCCATTCATTTTAAAAAATGGATCCCTGGGTGTTATGTTCTGCTCATAGTTGCCACTCTTTGTTATAACTCTCACTCAACCTAATTTTTCTTTATTTAATTCAACATCCTATGTCTCTAAATCTACTTTGTAGCTCTCCTTGCATTCAAATGTGATCATACAGTCACAAACCATACACATAATTTATAGTTTCAACATTTCATTCCACTTCTGCAACCACACAAAACCTCAATCAGTGTTTGACCCTCTAGCACAAACAGTCACAACACAAAAAACTACACTTAGTCTCATTCTAAAATCACAAATGGGATATAAAGCCTCTCACACATAACTCAACAACATTTTGTTCAATTCTATTACACATGGCTCTAAGTTGAACCTCATTTACTATGATAGGGATCTAGGATGCACTTAATTACTTTATTCACGGCTTGAGGAGGTACATCTTTTAAACTTACATATCTAGAGGAGATTATTTTTTACCACACACAGGGCTCCAAGATTAAATTCTCAAACACTACAATCAACATTCATTTCTGCATTTAATATCTTAGGGGACATTTTGGTGCACTTTCTTCCTCTCCAATATTCAATCGAACCACCAACTAATTTGTTAAATCACATTGCCATTTATAGCTATTGCACACTAGTAGTACCATGGGAATGAAATTTGGTTTTACCCCAGGTAATTGTGTTGTTAGACTATATCAAAAAACTGAGTCATCCCAGTAATTACTAGGTATTTCTTCAACTTGTCACTTAACCAATGTTTTGTGCTTGAATCACCAAATTACATTTTTTTTTCTCTTAACTTCAACCCTTTGGAATCATATAATTGTAGGCTAAGAACTATGATTGAAGCATAAAGGGTGCTTGGATCCACCAAAGTTTAATTGTCTACCACCTTAACCTTTCAGTGCCTAGGAATTATATGTCTGAAGGATAAAACCACAACCTTAGCACCAAAAGTTAAAATTCTCACAAACACGACCCCTTGATGTGAATCCTAAGGATATGCCATATCAACAATCAGCCACATCATTACCACCTATCACCTTCATATTGGGCCAAGTTGGAACTTTGCCACATCGTTGCTAGTTTTCATCCATGTGTGCATATATTTCATCATCTAAATACCACATTGGGTGAGTTTCATGCATTGATGATCATGCATATAGAAATACTGATGGTAATCTGTGCCATCGGAAGTCCATTGTGTGTAGGTAGGCATACTATACTTCACTCATGTTGTGCACCCGATATAAATCATAGTTGTTGATCTCAATGGTGATGATGAATCACGAACATTGAATTTTCCATTCAAAATCCATGCCATGTGTCCTCTCTTTCCATTGCTCCACATTGTCATAGTACGAAAGGAAAGGTGTTTCCAAGGGATATCCAACTATTAACTTTGCAAGACCAATTAAGCTAATCCTCTACTCAAAAAGAACCAAAAAATATATAGCCTCCATCCTTGACCTTATCTAGGAAACACCATCTATAATTACTCTTACCAAGGCTCAACAACCAAGTTCAACTCAAATGGAGAAGGAGACATGCTCAAAACTCAACTATAGGTTGTCTCAACATTTCCAATATTGATAATCATCTCATCTTGTGATTGTAATCATTGAGGTTGAGATCAATGCCAACATAACAATTCCAACATTCTACTTCCATTATAAAAAATGTGCACATAATTAAAAATCTAGAGCAATTAGACATACCTTCACCATGCCATTATTATACAGTACTTGAAGGCCCTCCTCTTCGATATGTTCCAGTCATTGATTCCATATCATAGTCTTTTCTCTAGAAGTTGTAGATTCTTTTTAATTTTTTTCTTAGTTTGCTCCACTTTTAGGAACAAAAAAATAATTTCATCCATCACTAATATTTCTTCCTAACATCTTATACAATGTTCCAATCTGAATTCCCCTAAAAAATATCATTCTCCTTAAACCATCGTGCACGTATCCTTTCCAAATTGCTTTTACATGTGTATTTTTCATCTTTCTTACAAACATCAAATTTCTTGTTAATATTAGGATGTGAAAAATATGAGGGTCTAATCCTTTGAGTCATGAGATTTAACTTGAATTTTAATCATCCTATCATTCTAGCTATCAAATCATCTCCTAAGAAAATATCACCACCATAGAATCCTTCATACTCACAAAACGACTCCCTCTGAGGAGTCATATGAAAGGATGCACCTGAGTCAACCAACCATGCCTCATGATCTACATGTGTAAATGAAGAAGCCAAGTACAAATTCCCTCCTTCAACTGAGGAGGTTTTTTCTTTTTTCGAGGGAGCATCTATAGATAACTTCACTTTCTCAACAATTTTGGATTTGGAATATTTCCTATAATTCCCTTCTTTTCCACATTTCACTAGACCTCTATGAAAATTCTTAGAGATTTAGACATTCCTTTAGATTTAAAGCTTCCACTTGAGAACTTATTTTTATTTTTGTTCTAGGAGCGTTTTGTTACAAATTAGGCATTTTCATTTTGGATTTTCATAGGACGAGACTATTTCATTTAACTTTAAGGTAATTTCATTACTACATATGGCAACAATTAGACTATCACATGAGTCTGGTAGACAACATATCAAATGGATTCACTTATATTTACCCAAAATCTTAATTTCAATAAATAATAGTTGAATTACCACAATATTGAGGCATTTATATGCTCTATCATTCAGTCTCTATCTTTCATCCTTAGGTTATATAGCTTATTCCATAGGAAAAAGTTTTTCACTAGGGACCTAGATTGATACAAAGACCCTAACTTGACCCACAAAGCCTTTGTTGCAGTTTCTCATGAAACATTCAGTATATTGAATTTGAGAGAAATAATCATAGTATGCTCTTTGTCTTTCAATGCAATTTTGTCTAGTGTTCTATCAACATCTATATTGGTGCATTACGATGATCTACAACAATCCACTAATCTCTGTCCACTAACAAACCTTCCTTTTGAGATTACATATCTTAGAATTTTCTTGTTGAATTTATGAATCCCTATATTAGAGCTACTCACCATTTCTTTTTCACTACAAGAATGACTTCTACAGATCTTTCACTATAATAAACTTTACCATGGGCATTGCGGATAAGGTAAATTCTCAGTGTGGACACAAATAATTCCTCTAGCCTGAGAGAGCGGGTCTAGCCACAAACAAAAAAAATATGGAAAATCTCCTTAAGCTAGAATCATTTAAGAGGGCCTACCTCTTAGAACACTATTCCTCTTGGTGATGATCCTGCTTCCTCACTCTAGTTATCTCCATTTCCTTCCTTTGAATACCTGAAACAAATAAACAACAACAACAACAACAAAAAACATGATAACATACAATATTGTATTCAACCTACTTAATAGGTCAAGGAAGATTAAGCCATAAAGATGTAAAATAACACTTCATGTAGGAAATCAATCAATAGTTGTATTCATATAAATCGGAAAGAGATTACAACCAAAGCCTTGACATTGCTGGTCCCCTCCGATGTATCTAGGTTCCCACACTTCTGCTAGCACTTCATGAATAGCCCCAAAAATGGAAGTTTAAGGCCTCCTCCTTCTAGTCTCAAACCAAACCAAAACACACTATTCTCCCTCAAACATACACTAGAAAGCTACAAGCTATAGATGTCTTTTTGATCATTCAAACTCACTCCAAAACTAGTTTAGCTTGGGAAAAGAGAGGTTTATATAGCTTAGATGGATAGGACATGGTTCCTCTCATCATGGGAGAAGGTCTTATCTCTTGAGTTTGTTCCATCCTAATAGGGGAAAGGAGCCCAAACTAACTTCCTCAGCTCCATCCAGCCCAACCATCTACCAGAATTTTGTTATGAAGATTCTAGAGCTGGAAGCTTCGATACCATATTTAAAAAACTTGCAAAACAGGATCGAAGTGACTTGAAAAGGGCTTAGTCACTTTGTACGACACTAGGGCTAGTTTTAATCTCTGCAAATCAGTGCGAGGAGGAAACTGGTTAGTAGCATCGGTCTTGTAAATTGGGGTAAAAGGAAGATTCTTGGGAAATGATGCAAAGGAGAATTATTTTGCTCATGAAGAGGGACATACTGGGAGTTTCTTCATGATGGGAAAGCATGACAGGTTCACTGTAAAGGTCCTCTAGGATCATGGTTGGGGAGTACAGGGACAGTGAAAAAATGTTGTGTAACAAATGCCCCCTAAAACATGAATTTCGAACTAGAGTGAGGGGTGAAATTCTTTACAAGTGGATGTGGGGAACTAGAGTCCGTTGTGGGAAAACCTGCAAGCAAGCATAGATACATATACACCACTGAAAGCTCTGAATAATGGTACATGAATCGTGGTATGGATGCAACCATCCAGAGAATGATCATGTAAATGGATCGAAGGCATGGGCGCATCCATCCAATAGAAAGGATCATAATGAAACCAAGGTATGGTCACAACCATCCAATAATGATAAGGATCACATATAGGAACTCATGGTATGGTTGCAACCATCCATCTAAAATGGACATGTATATCAACATGATCATGTCACATCACCATGCAACCTAGAGTGGTGTAATCTGAGCCTAGGGTCTTGCACTCCAAATGACTCAATCAAAGTACAAATCCTAACATGTGAATAAATGTGTTGAAGTTGAACATGTTAGAAAATCGCTTCATTATCGGTCAATGATGCGAACCGTTAAAAAGCGCGAGATAAACCATCAATAATGACAATGGCTCTCAAGGTACCAGCAGCATAGGTAACGGAATGTGAATAAAGGAACTGATGTCGAACATATGCGAAATCACTCGATCGAAAGTCAATGATGTGAACTTGTCATCAAGTGTGAAGAACTTGCCATTAGGGCATGCAAGCTCTAAGGTACTAGAAGGGAGTCTCTTGGTCAACTTCTTGGATAATGAGTTGAGGTCGACATGAGGCGACCATGTGAAAATAGGGCCATGATGTATCCCACATCACTGACACGAGACAAAGGGATGCAAATGATTTCAGATGATAAATAGAATCAAGAGTAAGTGTAACTACAGAAGGACTAACTCTTGAACATATCGGCGACACAAATACGGAGTTTGGAAGCTTTTGGATCCATAGGATTAGTGGTCATGATTACGTGGCAGAGATACAATGGGAGGCAAAAATGAATGGCCCAACCCAGGAATGTCAATGATGAAAGGAGGATATCCCAACCCGGCATGAAGCAAAAAGTGTCATGTTCAAGAGTGAGCTACTGACATGACTGATAGAATTTCCAATTTTCCCCCATCATTTCGCGTAGGTACCCTAATTATTTTTTATCACAAGCTTGAAGGGGATAGCATGTGCTTGCACTGAAAGTTAATCCTTCAGACGAATTTGACCTTGTAAGTTTAATGAGCCCTAGGAAGGAGAATCTCATGTTTGTCATGACGATGAATCCAATGCCGTTTAATGTTTTAACAAGTTCAACAAAGGTGTAACTCGACATATTTTTCATGTTTAGAGAGTTTGAAAAAGATACAAAAAAGAAAACTCCACATGGTCCTTTTACACAGATTTGTGTCTCTTGAGCCTGAAAAGGTAGAAAATGGTACTTAAGAGAACCGCTTGACCATTTCAGTCAAGGAGTACCTTTTTCGTAAATAGTTCATCCCAACACGAAAAAGGGGTAAACGTATACTGGGCGAATGATGTTTCGCAACCTTTAATGATTTAAAAATGACAAGAACTCGACGATATTTTTGTGTTTAAAGAGTTGGAAAAGAACTTGAAAGAAGACCCCCCATTTTTATTCTCTTTTATGAGTCAAAAAGGGAAAAGTACTCGGCGATATTTTCATTTGAGTTTTATGAGTCGAGAAAAGAGCTGAAACGTGACTTCAGTACCATCATTGATAATCCATCACCTGTTGCTGCACAAAAAGGTAAATGCATTATCCCGTTTCTGAGGCAAAATAGGTAAATAATACTTAAAAGCCCTAATATTTCATGAAAAAAATGAATAAAAGGAGGAAAAAGTATTATTTTTTACCATTTACCGTTTTACCTTTGTGTGAAGAGATTTCTACCAACTTGTGCCCTAATTATTCTGGAGTCGATTGTGGGAGATCTGGGAGGCCATTCACTGAGCCATTAGTTGCAGGGAAGAGCCAAGACCTTAAGCTTCATTTTCATACTTATTTCACATGTGTTTAACCATTTTTTGGATTTAATGAGGATGTTTTGTCAAAAAAAATTCGCTCTTGGTCGGCACAATTTCCGGGCACAGAATCACGCCGATCGGGGGCTATGAAGACTGTCAAGAGCGTCTTCAGCGCTACTATTTTTAAGATAGTTGCGCCGGTGCCGTGAACAATGTTTTTCATATTTTTGCTCAATTTGTCTGTTTGAATCCAAATTTATTTGGCCAAATAGGTTTATTCACTTGATTATATGGTTTTTGTAGGGAAAAAATTGGGAAATATGGTGGATTGGAAGGAACACGAGCATGAGGATATTGACACTCAAGAAATGGTTGACCCAAATTGCTTGGATTCTTTGATGAACCGTGGTCTGCTCAAATTCTTCCTTACACTAGGTCTACGAGCTAAACCTGAATTGCTATGGTATCTGATCAGTCTCTTGGACGTGAATCAAGAAGTTTTCGTGATCAATGACCAAGAACTAGAGTTGGAAACTTCAGAAATTTATTTCATCACAGGATTGTCTCGGAGAGGGGAGCTAGTCAATCTATATGGGTTTAGGCCGATTGGAGCAAGTGTGACCATGCTACTTACAGAACATTTCCCAGAAGCACTGAAATAAAAAAAAGTGACAAGATCGAGATTATGACTATTCGGGATCTTGTACTGAGAGTGTTACTACTGGCCATCAATAGAGTGGTTGGGGCCCAAGCGCAACATGAGACCAACAAGTCAATTTTTCAATATGCTATCGACTGTACGGTGCCCACTATCTTCAACTGGGTGGAAGCTATGAATGTCAACATGAAACACCATATATCAAAAGCTAAGGCAGGAAACCTGAAATATATTTTCTATGGGTCTATTCTAGTGACCTTCTTCCTGGAGTAGGTTCTGCTATTCCACTACCAGCTGCCTGAGGTGGAACTACCGATGCCACGAGACCCACAGATGGTCCGTTGGAGTGCATTGATGCCCAAGATTATCAAGGGCCAACATATTTCCTATAAGCCCACCTTCTTCTTGTGGCTATGATGACAACTGATCGTAGTGGAGGATTGGCCTTATAGTGGTATTGAATTCCACGGTGATCCAGATATGCCACTCCCAGAGGCGAAGGAATATGATGATGGAGGTAAAAAACAAAAGATTTTAATTTTTGATGTTTCTTATTGTTTTTGAGATATATGTGTTCATGAAATTTTGATTTTTGTGAATGCAGATGTTGGACCAGAACGCCCTAGCAGAATGTCCCCGAATGCCAAGCGTGTTGCTTGGCAGTTCAAGGTCACTCCTTACCATGAGGGAAGCCACAATGAGGAGGAGATCACATAGAACCTTGAGAGATTGACCCATGGGATGCCAAAGTATGACCGGATGGGTGATGTTCCATGCCAGTATCAGAGGCATAGGTGGGGGTATCAGATTGTATCCACCAACTGGTGACTCACGTAGTCTGAGTAGTTACATGCTATCATGAGAATCATGCTGTTTAGTCCATAGGTCTAGCATTGCACATTTTTGAGGCCTGCGAGCCACTGATGTATTTGAACACACATGTTATTTTTGGGGTTTTGATGTATGAAAAACATTACCGACATATATATATATGTGTGTGTGTGTGTGTGTGTTTGTGTGTGCTATACTTTCTTGCTTACTATGATACAAATATTTGTATTTTGAGTTTTTACATGTTTCGCAAATGTCTATCCAACACATAATTAGCTAATGCATTTTTTAATGTATTCATGTGTCTAGGAATATGATGATATGTAATGTAATCAAAATTTCTCTCCCGTAGATGAATACATATATACATTCTCAATATGTTAGGTCCCTATACTAATAGTGTAACCCCTTATTGTTATTAGTACAACCCCTTTATTATATTATTGTGCCCATGTAGTCCCCATATAGTTATTATTGTGCCCCATAGAAGCCCACTATTGTTATTATTGTGCCCTTAGATTATTATTGTTATGTCGGCTCTGATTATATTATGACCCCTTAGACTCCTATATATATAAAGGAGGTCTTGTCATTTTATCATCCAAGAATTGTTCATTTGTGTAATGTAAAGGAGGTTTCCCCCTTGAATAGGCTTATTTCTAAGGCGTTCATATATCTTTTCTATCTTTTTGTGAGTTGGTTTCATAACATTTGGTATTAGAGCTTTGGATTTTAGGGTTTTGCTGCTCCAAACAGGTCATCGTGACATTTTTTCTATAAATTGTTTTCTACGATGTTTCAGAAACTAAACAAAAAACCCATTTGAAAAGAAATCTTGCTAAACCGCGCGTCCAAATTTTAGATCTTGTCATGGTATATTTTCGGAGATATGGTATGAGGAAGTTAGGGTTTTTGCAAGCTCCAGAATTTCATCTAAAACAAGTCATCGTGGTATTTTCACTATAACCTTTTTGCTACAAAGTTTCAGAAGCTAAAGAAAACACCCATGTGAGAAGAAATTGTTCTGAATCGCAGGTCTGAATTTCAGATCTTTTCTCTCTATATATTTTGATATATGATCTAAGGAAGTTAGGGTTTTTGTAGACTCCTGAATTACATCGTAAACAGGCGACCTTGGGATAATTTTCATAACTTTTTCTCTGAGCAACAAATTGAAATTTCGTAAAAATTTACAGAAATAGGATGGAGTGTAGTTTTCTGTGCATAGTTTTTAGATCCGAAGGTAGAAACAATGACACGTGGCACGTCATACAAGTTCGCTCTATTGAAACATTATATAGTCAGGTCATCATAGGAGATTGGGCATAACTCTTTCTTGGAGAATCAAATTCTGATCAGACTTATGGGTTTAGAAAGAGGAATTAGAGGGCTACTATAGGAGGCAATTTCAAAATTTTTAGATCTGAAAGTATAGAGTTACAATCATTCCAAGATCGAGCTCCTGAAATCAAGAAAAGGCAATATAAGGAAGTTTGATGGAAAGGATCCAGTAAATTGGATACTATAGATGGAGCAATATTTTGATCTACATGGTGTACCATTGTTACAAAAGGTATGTATTACGTCGTCATATTTATAACCGGATCAATTTTTATGGTATAAATGGATTTGTTCTCATAAACAACTTGTTACATGGTCAATTTTCATGAAGGAAATGATAGCACATTATGAGGAGACAAAGAGCAACACCTTCTTTAGAGAAACATCACAACAATTGGAAGAAAAAATAGAAAAAGGGCTTTGTTACAAAGAGGAAAGAAAAATTATGGCAACAAGGAAGTCTACCCCTCACAACTATAAAGATGGAAGTGTTGTTTCTCCTAGCCTTCCACAACCTACAAGGGTTACACCACAATAATTGGAAGAAAAAAGAGAAAAATGGCTTTGTTACAATTGTGATAACAAATACATTAAAGGTCATAAGTGTGCTGAGAAGAAATTATTTTACATTGATTATGGAGAGGAGGAAGAAAAGAATCAAGAAACATCAAAATAAGAGTATATACACCAGGAACAAACCCAGAGAAAGAAGAAATGACTCCGACCATATCTTGTAAAGCATTGGAAAGAATTACCACTCCTAAAAATCTCAAGATAGAAGGACATGGCAAGAAGAAAAAGGTTCAAGAAGTGAAAGATCACATCGAGAAAGAAGAAATGAATCTAACCATATATTGTAATGCATTGGACGGAATTACCACTCCTGAAACTATCAATATAGAAGGACATATCAAGAAGAAAAATGTTCAAGAATTGAAAGTGTTAGAAAATTATATATTACAGAGCAATGAAACACATAAAATATTGCATAAATATAAACACAGAAAACACATAAAACATGAGAGACATAGATATACGTGGTTCACCCAGTTTGGGCTACGTCCACAGAGAAACAACTAGTCCTTCTTTCATTATATTATCCAGCAAACTAAAGGGATACAACCTACAACAGATCCACTGTAAAACCCTCTTCGCTCTCAATATCCTCTCTCTTCCTCACTCAGAATACAGATATACATAGACGCAATACAATTCCCTCATATATAGTGAGGGGTTGCCTTCTAGGGAAAAAAAACCTAAATTAAACACAACTTCTACCATCATATCATCTGCCTAATGAACGGCCCAGATTGACTAGAAATTACTAGACTTTTACAAGGCAATTTTACATCTATTTTTAACTTCGGGGGCGCTGCCCCTGAACCCCCGCCGGGTGACCAATGGCCCCCAGACCCCCTAGCCGAGGGTGATTAGCCCCCATAGGGGGGACAAGTGCCCCCCATACCCCCCCTGTGTGGAGGGGTGTATAATATTCCTGGGGTATACATTCGGCTGAAACCTTTGAATACAGAAGATAATTAGGCTCCACACCCAACAATCTCACACTCGGAGACTGATTATAGCAACTCCACCACTCCTTCATTTGCTAGATAATGACTCCACTTTGGACCTGCTGTTTCTCATCTTGTTCATCATACTTGAAGACCAATTGAAACTGAGCATATTCTCAGTTTCTCCCTGGTTACAACTTTTGTTAGCATAACTGCAGGATTCTGGCTACTTTGTATCTTTTCCACCTTCAACTGTCCATCTTCCAATGCTGACCATATGAAATGGTACTTGAGTTGAATATGTTTAGTCTTAGAATGAAATGAAAAGCTATTTTTAAGATGTATGTCACTCTGGCTATCACTGTATAACCGCTAGAAGGAGGGCCAGCTGACAAGTTGTGTCCTCTCATCCTATTTTGAACCTTTGTATATCTATCATGGATTCTTGCACTCTTCTCCCTCCATGATGTTTTACAAATCACGAAGATGTCACCATCACAAGGGAGTTATTTGATCTCTTGTCAACTTGCACGTATGATGGTGAAGGAGAAGTGGCTTGCCCTGAGTTCTTACATGACTTTCTTTCCATGCTTCATGAGGAAGATGGATGTTCTGACGAACAAGCCAGCTTGCTACTTGCATTCACACTTCGTGAATCCCCACATCGGTGGTTGTGTAGCCTACTAGCTGATAGTGTGCACTCACTTGATCACTTATGTGATCTCATTGAAGACACTTTCCATAATTTTGATCCAGACCATCTTGACCAAAAACCATTACAACAACAAAAGGCTCTGCATGAATCGGCTATGGATTTTTGGCAGCACTTCCATGATTTGTAGTTTCAAGCTTTGAAGAACCAAATGAAATTTTTCGATCTCTGGGAATGGTGTGATTATTGTGTCAAGAAACCTTCTTGTCCCAAGAAGTTTGAAATCAAGCCTCACTCTATATTCTTTAGTGATGGAGCTACGTAATCCCAAATGGATACGGTCACTATCACAAGTGACTCTCCACCATCCCCTCATCAAACAGCTCCACCACTATAGAGTGACGTTGAGGATAATGCTCACACATCTATTCATCTATCACATACTCCCAACATCACTTTGCTTAATTTTCGTGTAGATTTGGTTGTGATTCCATTGAGTTGTCATATGCCTTTTGTTCCACAACCTTCGTCTTTGAACTTGGTTGTTCCTCCAAATGATATTGTCTTGTGTGCTTCCATTCTAGACTCTACACTTGTTGTGAATGAGGAACAAGCCACTGATGAAGTTGGTGTTTCACAACCAACATGCGTTGTCATTCATGAAGAGTATGAGTGGGAGCTTCAGCATCAACACTCGGTGAAGGATGACTCCCTTCCACTCGAGCCTCCTTCGTTCTTTCCTGACATCTTTGGTGAACATGCCATCCATGATTTCGCATGTGCATCTCCATCCATGGATACACCCATTGTTGATCACTCATAGGACACACCGGATGTCAGTCCATCATCCGACAGTAGAGAGGATAAGTTATTCATTGAAAATCCACTTGATATTTCATCTACCTTTTCGGGAGACACAGAGGATGAATTTGTCTGCCTTTCATCTAATCTTCTATTTGATTCATCAGATCACGAGGATGCCAATGAAATTATTGATTTTTCTGATTCTGGTTGTCGTGATCCATTTACTCCCATATTCTATCATGATCATGTTTCTATCGCAAATTATTTTTCGAAGCCACTGGTTTATGATGATCTATCTGATGATGAAGTCAAAACACCCAAGATTGTTGAGGCACTTCAGCCTAAGCTAATGGTTATGTCAGGCCCTCGCTCTCTTGAGGTTAGTTTCACTTCCAATCAGGAAATTGTTCAATCACCCAAGGCTCCTCATCACTCATCTATATGCATTGAAGATCAATCTCACACAAATATCATGCTTCCTCCACTCGAATGTCACGATCCCATCACTCATGCATTAGAGGAATCTTACATTGCACGCACGCGTGCACGACGCAAGTTTTCTTCATTTCTTTCGTTTTCTTGCATGTCACAGTCAAGAGTGTGCATATACTTCAAAGCTACACCCAATGTCGCACAGCGCCATGATAAGTCCATGGACCACTTTTCATGCACTTTCACACAATTATTTCTCGTGGACACTTTTAAACATGAAGTGTGTTTATCTTCATTGTTATATCTTTATTGATTTTTGGTTCAAACAACTGGGTTGCTTGCAGACCAAGCCTTCACCAACATGAGTCAACCAATGCGTTGGTGGCTGCATTGGAAATATCACTTCACGTGATTAGGTCCATGCACTGTTAGTTTAGGAGTAGGAGTAGTGTTTGCTCTCAGTTTGTTTGCTTGCATTCTTGTTTTCTTACTTGTTTTGTTTGTTTGTTTGTTTTTCTGCTTTCTTGTTTGCTTACTCACTTTGCTTTTGATTTTGCTTCTTATTCTGCTTTGCTTTGTTGTTTGTTTGCTTGTTTTGTTTGTAGGTTAGTTTCACATGAAACCATGTATGACTCTTGAAACAAGTTGGGTAAAGTACAACAGGCCTTGTACAACTATCACTACTTGGTTATTTGTCATTCTGCCTCTGTATGAAGAACTTGTTACTTTTAGTCCATGATACGTTGATGGAAAATATGTATTGTTTGAAGTGAACCTTGGTGAAAACACAATGCTTGCGTGCTAACTAGTGTCACTTACTCTAGTTGGTTATTTTTGGGTTAACCCTTGTCAGCTCAATCAAGTAGAGTAAGGTGAGGGGGAAAACCTTAATAGGCACGTTAGAGGTACAATAAACTACTTTTCTGCAGGAAAAACCTATTCTACTCTCAATAAGTCGAGATCCCTCTTCCGCCTCTCAAATGAAAAAGTGTTATGCACAGTTGTGAAAATGAAAAATGAAAAAATAATGAAAAGTGAAAATTTCAAAAAATGAAAAAAGAATAAGGCAAAAGAAGAGAAAGGCTTCCTGTGTAGAGAGGTGATGCAAGTAACTCCACTAGGGTATTGACCAGGCTTGCTGGAAGCGGAGCCATCCTTGTGTTCCTATGTGACTCGATTCATGTATTGTCCAGGCCTGCTGGTAGTGGAGCAACACCAGAGATGAAACTAAGACTCTGACGATATACCCCTCAACCCCAACCAAAACAACTATGTTTCCTTGGCTTGGAATGTGCATCAATCGACCAAGAGCTTGGCAGATGCTACATCTTACAATGAGGCTAGTTTGAAACTAGGACGAACTAAGAACTTAACAATACTTCCAGACGTGTTAGACTTGTTTTTCACGAAGGTCCATTTATAGAACTAGAGTTCTACTAGTGTGTTGCCAAGTTTTGTAGTAGCTACAACCACCCTCCAAAATTTTTCCTTAGCTTTGTCTTGGAGCCTCCCTAGCAACCTTTCACAGCATCATGCCTTGCTTCACCAAGTATACAAGCTTTAGTGTTTTTCTTGCAGAAAGGTAGCTTGTCTATCAGAGCCTGATGCATCCCCCTCATAGGCTATTTGTGTGGACTTGGTCTAGCTGCAGGCTGAGTGGCTCCTTCAAGAAATTGTGCAATTCTGCCAGTCATGCTTCATCTAGAAAATTGCACAATTCTTCCCAGTAGCACTACTCAACCCAGGAATTGTGCAATCCTAGGTATCAGTCAGTTGCTCTACCGAGAAATCGTACAAATCTCCCAGGCAGTCAGCCCAACTCCCATCCAAAAATGTGCGTTTTCTCCGAGCAGTTGAGCAGCCTCTTGCATGTGAAATTGAGTTAACTGGTTCCCTTTGGGACTAAGAAAAACTAATTTTCATGCATGGGATACTTATCCCAAGGAAGCATGCAAAGGCATCCCTTGATTCAGGGATCTACTTTTAACAGTTGGAGGTTGCATGCAAGGATCATTTCGAAAACCTCACACCAAGTGTCACTCTTCCTAGACTTGTGGCATGTGCGTCACATCTTCGATTTTATCAAAACTCATGAACCAAACACTGAAGAGCTCATTCCTCACATCAACGTTGCATCTCTGACATCCCACATTGCATCTAGCAGTTGTCAACACATTCAGCTCAGATTTTTTGGGGTAAGCATGCCTTCCATGTCTTGTGGTGCATTTCTGGCGCTTTTTTTGTTTCGCTTCGTATGAATGTTATCTGGTTGATTTCAGTGAGCACTTGTTATCTTTTTGATACATACTAGCTTGTAATAGCACCGTTTCAATTTTTTTCAAAATCTCACTGATGTCGCATGCATGAATATGTTTTCCATGGACGGTTGCTGATTCGACGAGTTGCCTCACCGACATGCATATTGTTCCATTTTTTGAATTTTCCTTTCACTGTTTGCATGCACAATCATTCACTTATGATTACACTTAGTATCGCCATGCATTCACATTCACATTCACTTTCAGTCGCCCGTCGGCGGGTCTGGGCAGCCTTGGCCTGGACTCTACCTCATCAAGACAACATTGCGCAATCCTGAGAGGGAAGGCTCTGTATTCCTCTGAGGAAATGTGCAGTTTTTCCCCATGTCTATCCTCCAGCCTTGGATTGTGAAATTCTAAGGGACAACGAGTGTCGGCCTAGAAAATTGTGCAATGCAGTCACTAAGCCTGCAACCATTTCTAGCTGAGATTGCACATTGCGCAACTCCAGCAGTCAGCAACCAAGTTGGACTGTGCATTACGTAGTTCTAGCATTTAATCAGCCTCCTGATAGCTCAGATTGGGCTTGGCACTATCTTGGTAGTCAGTCTCCCAACCTCCAAGTGTAAATTGCACAGCTTCATGATCAGTCACACAGGTATGTTGCAAGTGAGTTCTCAAGTTCATTTCGGTTTTCAACTCATAGATTTCTTGGCATGAGTGTTTCCATGTCTCGAGGTATCGCAGGTATTCATCTTCCTCTCAGTAGCACAGATACAATGGTTTCCAGGAGAGAAGAGTTGAAGGCACCATTCAAAGCATGCTTGGGGATGTAGTCGATCAAGTGTCTATGAACTTTCCTCCCCATGAAGACATCAAGATGTTCGTAGAAAAGGACATCAAGTTATTATGGCAGAAGCATCACAATAAGTAGCACCATCAACAATAGCTAAAGGTAGCATACCAGATGCCATGAATGCAAGAGGAAGGTTGTTGACAATACAGAGGTGGAACAAAGTCACAAGCTCAAGAAAATCCACTTGTGGTGAAAGAAACTTTGGAGACTCGGGCTATGAGGTGACGGCGCGACATGAAGATCACGCGAAGGTAGAGAACATAATAGAGAAGGTGTTGCATGTGCTCAAGAAGAAACTCAAGGAAGAATCCGAGCCACATAGACAAGAGAATGAGCTGCAACAAGAACAGGCACAACAAGGTGCACAACATGCACTCATGGATGAAACTATACCCGTACAAGTTAAAGATCCATCCCAATAGCTGGCACAGAGCAGACATGGTGAGCAGTGTTGTTGATTGCATGCAAGGGAATTCAGCAACATGCATGTCATTATGTGCACGCATATGATCTAACCCATTTGGCATACTCACCGAGGAAAAGACAAGAGGCAAGTCCAACTAGAGCTAAACATGTAGTTGATGGTTGATGCGCATGACCACCAACACACACTGGAAGGTCATCACAGACACTATTCATCAGTGTGTTACCATTTCGGCTGCACCCAAGAAGACCATGTGCATGTTAGCAGATGATTTGGTTGGAGGAGCCACACCAATGCACCGGGATGAAATGGAGGCAAGATTTTTCTTCAACAAGATGTCACCATAGAGCGTATGCACACCATCATAGACAACAAAGCTTGGCATCATCTCACCACCTTCACCGTCACAAGAATGTCAAAGATTTGGTCTCATCACAACAGATTGAGTGTCAGTGATGTCTTGTATGGCTTTCTCAAGCCATTTTGTCTCACATGGGCAAATGCACATTGTAATGTAACATCTTGTCAAGTGGAAGTTCAAGTGTCGATAGTTGGATGTAACAGTAAGAGAGTAGATGAAGAGTCATGAGGGTAAATGAACTGTCACAAAGGGGAATGTCAAAGGTCACCCTACCCTTTGCTATAAATAGAACCTCATAGCTCATTGTAAAGGATTTTGGTCAACCAATCTTCCAATAAGACTATTGATGAGCCCCAATTTTGGTACAATTTGGGCTCATTTTGGCCTATTCTACTTGCTCAAACCATTCATTTTTATTGCTTATGCATGCATTTCTTAGTTTATTCATGTTGTTTGTAGGAAGAAGGGTAGGCACTTTATCTACGTGACTAATGCATTATGATTCCAGGTTTTGGCATTAAAAGGGAGCAAGAGACAACGAAAAAGGAGATAAAGAGACAATGAGGTGGCACTGCTGGTTTTTAGGAGAGGATGTCCACGGTCTTGGGACATTCCTCGTGATTCCCACCAAGAACTCCGAGCTCCAATCCATCTCCCCTCCGAGCTTAAGAAGCAACCAACTGTTCTACAGGAACAGCAATTATAAACTGCTCTACAGGAACAGCAGTTATGACCGTCCTACAGGATCAACAGTTAAACTCTAGTTGGACAGCCGAGCCCCTAAAATCAAGGACACTTGTTGGATCATCGTTTTTGTATAAGTATAGAGGCCTTAGCCTTGGATAGGTTGTTGAAACTCTCGTATTGCTATTGTAATTTTGGAGCACAGTTCAGTTTTCGTTCCTTTTTGTAAGCCAATTTGGCATAACATCAGATTATGAATAAAGAAGGCAGTTTGTGATCTAGTTATGAGTTTCTTAAGGAGACTATAGCTCTCAGGTTAGGGCCCAACCTGAGAGCCATAGATCCCCTCTGCTGTAGTGTTGTTTCCATTTCATTTCAACACTTTGAGCTTTTTATTTGCACATGCAATTCGAATTATAGGTTGTTAAGTTGGTCTTTTTCACGAGTTAGATAGGATTTGCTTATGGTGAGTTTGTTCACAGTTGTTTAGTGTAGCAGAGGATAGATATAGTCCATTGGAGCTCCAACAAAAAGGGTTGTTAAGGCTCACTGCCGTCTCATTTGGGATTGGGGTGCAGTCCATGACTAACCGCCAAAAACACGCATTCCTTTATCTCATGATTACTGCAAACACAGTCACGTTACGTTAGATGCTTCCTTGTCATTCACACCTGCACCACGCTCCTTTACCACAGCTTCATGCACATTCTCCTTCGCATTTTGGATTGCTGTTCATTGAATTTACAAGCACAGGTAGTTTAGGTTAATGCATTTTCGGTTTGGTAACAGTCATAAGCATTCGTTTCACTTGCACTGCCCTCTCGCATCCATTACTTCATTCTCCATCTTGATCACGCATGCATCACATCTCCTCGACCTTTACCCCGCTCTGTTATCTCCCAAAGCCTTCCACTCCTCACGTAACTTCATTTCCTAGCCTTTTGTTGACCTAGCCCTCTATCTTCCAACCTACTCCCTACACTCATTTCTCATCTCATTCCTCCACTTCTAGAGCCATCACCAGCCTCATTCCCACCTTGCACATCTCCCCCTACCATTCCATCACTCCTCCATCTCTTCAAACACTCACGGTAGGTCATCCTGTAGCAGTTTATAGACATCCTGTAGAAACCTCTAAGTATCCTGTAGGATCCCCTGCAGACATCTTGTAGGAGGCCACTCACTCGGTTGCTGAGCTTCTGAATGTGAGGAACCTCTGTGGATGGATGCTAAGGATCCCTAGGGACCTCTCCTAGCCTTCCCAACCTGTCCCACGTTCTCCTTCCTTCTCCATTCCATCTGCACAACCAAACCCTAATTAGCACACAATCACAATCATTCCACACACTTAAAGGAAAAATACAAAAACATGTCTTTTATGATGCAAGCAGCTTAGATCCATGCATTTTCACTTATTAGAGGTAACATCAGCATTGGTAGAAGTTTCCTTCACATTCTTTGCATTATAGAGGTTAGACTAGTTAAATTAGGGTTTCCTAGGTTTACACGCTTGATTTGCTTTCAGTTCATTTTTGTCAAGTAGATTAGTCTCCTTTGAGCTAGCTTTCGTCCATCATTGATAAAGCTTCTTCTGTGAGCCTATAGAAGTTGGCTTGAGCCCTAGCGGACTTGTGCCAGCTGACCAAGTGACAGCTGCGACAAGAGCTAGTACTTGTGCATACAGCACCGTCGCTTCCAAGTTTGTACGAACTACCGGGTTGATAAAATGAGAGACAGGAAGCCCCAGGAGTTGTAGCATTATTGCTACAATACTGGAGCTCACCATCTTTTTGGCGCCGTTGCCGGGGAAGCGTCAGAGTATTAGTAATTGTTGCTTTTCTTCTACTTTCGTACTCTTACTTCTGCTCAGTAGTTTATTTCGTTTCCATTCTGCAAAAGTAGCTTAGCATTTCCTGCTTTCATAGATTAGCATTTCCTGCTTTCATAGCTTAGTATTTCCTGCTTTCATAGCCTAGTATTTCTCGCTTTCATAGATTAGCATTTCCTGCTTTCATAGACTAGTATTTCTCGCTTTCCTAGATTAGCTTTCTAATTCTGCAATTTCATTTGAGCAATATAGTTAGTTGTAGATCACTTTGTTTCAGTTTTGCAGGTACCAAAGAAAAAGCAAAAGCACTCGAAAAAGAAAAGTCCTTTCCATTTCATGCCTCGTAGGAACCGAGATAGATCAGGCAAATTCCTACCTAACACCCCCACCACATCACTTAGTCACCCTTCACTCTTCGGTGGCGACAGTGATCCAGAGGAAACTATAGGTGAACATCCTGAGATATACCAAGACCCTATAGAAGAAGAAGAGTTAGAGACCACTCCATCCGAAGCTATGGCTGACAATAGAGAAGATGAGAGAATAGAAGGAGCTTTCCCCATCCGAGAGACCAATGGAGAGATGAAAATGAAAAACATTAGCCCCTCTGCTTTGCCTCACTTCCATGGACTGACCACTGAGGATCCTGATACCTTCCTATTTGAGTTTGCTGTCCTCTGTAGAACCTATGACTATACTGAAGATGAACAAAAGCTAAAACTTTTCCCTTCCACTCTCAAGGATGCAGCATTACGCTGGTTCATGGGTTTGCCTGGGAATAGTATCACCACATGGGCCCAGATGCAGCAAACCTTCAACACCAAGTACCGAGATTATTGTAGGTCCAAGGAAACGAAAGGGGAAATCTTTCGGATGACCATGGGAAACGATGAGTCTTTAGAGGATTATGAGGAAAGGTTCCAACTTAGTTACAAGCGGGCCAGGTGCACACTTGACCCTGAATCCCTTAAGTTGGTTCTGCTCCGAGGAGTACCTGAAGATCTCTTAGATACCCTTCACATGTTAGCTGGGGGGGACATTTACCAACTGCCTTATGAGGACATCAAAACTGTGTTTAGAAATCATTCTAGGGCAGCTAGGAAACGGGGTAGAGGAAATCTCCTCTCCACTGGTGTCCCTTTCTCCAAACATGAGTTTACAAACCAATTAGAAGATCTTAAGAGTGAGGTGAGACAGACCATTGCCATGCAGCTGGACACATTCAGGATCCAGCAGAAGAAAGAAGAAGCTGAGAGAGCCCTGGCTGTCTTCTGCCCTAGGTGCACAAGAAGACATCCTAAGAACGAATGCCCATTGCATTCGGTTGAAGTGTGTTTTGTTTGTGAGGAGGACCATCCTACCAATCAGTGTCCCACCTTACCTGGGTTTAAAGCCATGTACCAAGGGACTGAAGCCCCCACTGAACCTCTCTACTTCATCAACCAAAGGAGACCACAAGGATCTAGACCCTATCAGCAGGGAATGCAAGGGGCACCACAAGCCTATTACAACCCCAACCAATCGACTCCTATGCCTTCCTGGGGTCCCCCTGCTCATCCTTCTTGGTCCATGCCTCCTCCATGGTCTTATCCACCTCAGTATCCTACTCAACCCACTACTCACTCATATCACTCACATGCCCAGTCACAGCCTCAATGGAGTGCACCTCAGTCGGGGTGGAGGCCCCAGTACAACACTCCTCCCGCCATTCTGCCTCCACCTCCAGTTCAGCCACAACCATTACCTCCTGCTCCTCCAAGGCAACCTCAAATTCCTGCTCAACCGAACCCGAACCCCAACAATAGACAGGCTCAGCAGGTATATACTGGGGAGACCTCATGCCCTACCTATGCTGTGGAGATCCAGGAGATCAATCTTAGATCTGGAAAGACTCTTCCAGATCGCCAACCTCCTCCCCCAGAGGATGAGGAAGACCATCAGGAAAGTGAACCAAAGCCTATTCCACCCTTTCCTGAGAGACTTACAGCCACCACACAACCCAACCCGGAAGAAGATGAGCTTCTGGGAGAGCTCAAGCAGTTGTGTGTGAAGATACCCCTTCTCCAGGCCATCAAGGATGTGCCAATCTATAACAAGCTGGTTAAGGAGAAGTGTTTCAAGCATCCAGGCAGACGGAAGAAAGATGCTTCAACTATCAATGTCATAGGACAACTGTCTGACCTTATGCTAGGACAAGTCATCTGCCCAAAGTACTTAGATCCTGGAAGTCCTGTAGTAGATGTCCACATCAATGGCACCATCATACCCCACACCCTGATTGATCTAGGGGCTGCCATTAATGTAATGACCAGGGATACCATGCTCAAGCTCAATCTTCAAGGTTCCTTGAGGAAGACCTCGACAGTACTGCAATTAGCAGATCGCTCCACTGTGACTCCCGAGGGGATTGTGGAGGATGTCTTGGTCTCTATTGACTCTTGGGAGTATCCTGCAGACTTCCTGGTCCTGCAACCAAAGGCAAAGCTTACTGGATATCCCCTCATTTTGGGAAGGCCTTGGTTAGCCACTGCAGATGCCTATATCAGTTGTCGTGCCGGAAATATGACCATCAAAAATGGTCCTATGTCCAAGCAACTTGTCCTATACCCTCCTGTCCAACCCTCTTTGGAGCATGACTTACCACTCTGGTTGGAAGAAGGAGAAGAAGACGAGGTGTATTCAGCACCTCTGTGTACCATAGAAACCAATAGAAGAAATCCCCCAACCGAGGATGATTTGATCGAGAACTTGATCCAAAACCCACCTACCAGTGCACTACCTTTAGAAAAATTGGTGGAGGATGCCCAAGCTAGCACCTTAGTGGATCTTTGTACAACCAACCCTGTCACTCCCAGAGTTAAGAGTGTGGAGTTCGGCCCTGAGAGAGCATTGAAAATCAGCTCCTCCCTATCTCCTTCTCAGGAAAAGGAGCTGTGCAACCTGTTGGCCAGCCACCTAGATGCTTTTGCTTGGAGCTATAAGGAGATGAAAGGAGTCCATCCCTCGGTCTGTACTCATCATATATACATCAAGGAGGACTGTAAACCGGTTAGGCAACCTCAGAGGAGAATGAATCCAGCCCTTAAAGACATTGTCAAGGAAGAATTGCAAAAACTGTTGGATGCCGGATTCATCTACCCCATCTCAGATAGTGAATGGGTGTCCCCTCTAGTGTTGGTTCCCAAGAAGAATGGGAAGTGGAGAATCTGTGTAGATTACCGTGAGCTGAACAAAGCTACCAAAAAAGGCCATTTCCCTCTACCTTTCATAGATCAAGTGTTGGATGGACTGGCAGGAAAGAAATTCTTCTCTTTCCTGGATGGGTTTAGCGGGTACAATCAAATCCAAATCAGCCCGGAAGACCAAGATAAGACCACCTTCACTTGCCCTTGGGGTACCTTTGCCTACCGAGTCCTTCCCTTTGGGCTATGCAATGCTCCTGCTACTTTCCAGAGAGCTGTCCTAAGCATCTTCTCGGAGCTAGTCCATGATGCAGTGGAAATCTATATGGATGACTTTACTCCTTATGGGGCCAAATTCCAGGAAGCATTGTCCAATCTGAGGAAAGTCCTAACCAAATGCATTGAGATGAACCTGTCCCTCAGTCCCGAAAAATGTGAATTCCTGATGACTGAAGGGACCGTGCTAGGCCATACCATCTCTAGCCAAGGATTACAGGTGGATCCTAACAAAATTGCTCTCATCAAGAGGGTTCCACCTCCTCAAAAAGTAAGGGATGTCCGGAGTTTCTTGGGATTAGCAGGATACTACCGGAGATACATTAAGGACTTCAGCAAGTTAGCCTCACCATTGTTTGGTCTGTTGGCAAAAGATGTGGAGTTTAAGTGGACTGACGATTGTCAGAGGAGTTTGAATGAGTTAAATGACAAGTTGGTGTCAGCACCAATCTTGAGAGGTCCAAACTGGGCCCTACCTTTCCACATCCACACTGATGCCTCGAACAAAGCCATAGGTGCAGCCTTAGGACAAGTTGAGCAAAAACTTCCATATGCCATTTACTTTGTTAGCAAAAACTTGTCCAAAGCAGAGCTGAATTACACTGTAACCGAGAAGGAGTTCTTAGCTGTGGTCCATGCACTGAACAAGTTCCGACATTATATTACTGGTTACCAGACTTTTGTACATACTGACCATGCTGCTATTAGATATTTGATGAATAAACCCGATGTGAATGCTCGTATTATTAGATGGTTACTTTTATTGCAGCAGTTTGATCTAACCATTGTTGATAAACCAGGTAGAGAGAATGTTGTTGCTGACTTTTTATCTAGATTGGATTTGTCTGCAGGTGAAGATGGGACGGTGGATGACCAGATGCCTGATGAGCATCTGTTTGCTATCTCAGTACTCTCTCCATGGTTTGCTGATATAGCGAACTACCTTGTTTCAGCTCAGTTCCCTCCGCACCTCTCTTCAAAAGAGAAGAGCAAAATCATCAGAAAAATTGCCTCATTCACTTGGATCGGGGGCAACCTGTTCAAGCTTGGCCCTGATCAGATCTTAAGGCGTTGTGTAAGGGAAGAGGAAGTCTTTGACATCCTCCTCACCTGTCATGATGGGCCTTGTGGGGGACATTTTGCAGCAAAGAGAACTGCCTTCAAGATCCTGCAGGCAGGCTACTATTGGCCCACACTTCATCAAGATGTCAGAAGATATGTCAGCCAGTGTGACCAATGCCAAAGGATGGGGAAACCAACCCAAAGGGATGAGATGCCTCTCCAACCTCAAGTGACTCTTGAGCCATTTGAGAAGTGGGGCATGGACTTTGTGGGTCCCATCAATCCCTCTTCGAGGCAGAGGTCCTACATCATTGTGTGTACTGACTACTTGACAAAGTGGGCAGAGACTAAAGCAATCAAAGCAGCAACAGAAGAGAAGGTGGTCGAGTTCTTAAGAGAGAACATCTTCTACAAGTTTGGCTACCCAAGAGAGCTGGTGACCGATCAGGGGAGCCAGTTCACATCCAACTTGATTGAAGATCTTCTAGCTCATCACAAGATCAAGCACAGGACTTCCACCCCCTATCACCCTCAAGCAAATGGGCAGGTGGAAGTCACCAATAGAGCATTAGAAGGGATCTTGACCAAAGTGGTGAGCAGCAGCAGAAAGGACTGGGCAGATCACCTGGTTGAGGCCACATGGGCTTACAACACCACCTGGAAGACCACCACCAGCTTCACACCTTATGAGCTGGTCTATGGGAAGAAAGCTTTGCTGTCCATTGAGTTTGAGTATAACACTTTGAGGATGGCAGCTCAGCTGGACCTAGATCTCAGCCATGCACAGCAAGAAAGGTTATTGCAGCTGAATGGACTGGATGAGCACCGCATGCAGGCCCTCCTTCACTCAGAAGTGGTTCAACTTCAGAGAAAGGTGTGGCATGATCAACATCTCCATGACAAGCAGTTCCAGCCGGGAGATTGGGCTTTGTTGTATGACTCCAGATTCAAAGATTTCAAGGGGAAGTTGAGAACCAGATGGCTAGGACCATATGTAGTGGAACAGTGCCATGACAATGGATCTGTTCTCATTCGAACCATTGATGAGGAAGCCATTCCCATGCTTGTCAATGGGCACCGATTGAAGATCTACAGAAGACCTCTCTCAAGACAAGAGTTTATCAACACTATGGAGAAATCTGTTTTGGTCATAGAGAAGGGTTCTGCCTCGACTTTGGGCATACCCTGAAGAGAAAAAAAAAAAAAAGAGAAAAAGAGAGAAAAAATAAAGATCCTTGGGTGAAAACCTCTCTGAGGCGCCCAAGGCAGGCAGTAGGGGTGAAAACCTCATTGAGGCGCTCCTATTGTCTTTCAAAAAAAAAAAAAAAGAAGAAAGTTAAAAAAAAAAAAAGAAAAAAAAAAAGGATCCTTGAGTGAAAACCTCTTTGAGGCGCTCAGGGCAGGTAGCAAGGGTGAAAATCTCTTTGGGGCGCCCCTGCTATCTTTTCAAAAAAAAAAAGAGAGAAAAAAAAAAACAATAAGCACAATAAAAGTTTTGCATGTAGATGTTCTATGGAGGAGAAGAAGCCTCTCCACTCCAAGCCAGGGGCCTTCATCATGCTATCAAAGGACGTCATCAACACCTCCTCCAAGAATAACAATGCTTTTCAAGGTATGTGCAATTTTTATCATGATTTGGATCTTCTACAGGAAGATACAGTTTTCTACAGGAACAGACAGTCTTCCCACAGGAAGACGCGGATCTTCTACAGGAAAGTGCAAAAGTTCTACAGGAAGCTCTGTGTTCTACAGGAAACTTCCTGTAGAAGGTTGCGACGGCCGAAATGTGTTTCAAGTGAAGATCTAGCGACTGAGGAGTGGATTGAACGTATGCATGCTACTGATGGCACCCCTGAACATTGCTATTATCTTGCTCCACCATCCTCGTCGCCATGCAACCAAGACCCCTGCAGCAGCACAACAAAGCAATGAGTTCTCGTAAAAAAACATCTGTCAAAGAAAAACAAAGCACCGAGAGCCATACCACATCCACGTTATGCATCAGAAGTGCTGGGATCGTGATCAAGAAGCCAGAACCGCCAGCATGCAGCATGTACCCAAGGAGAAAGGACTGTGACAAGACCCCTCGCGGGGATCCTGTAACAGTTCAACCTGCTCGAGTGAATACCGTCCACAGCACCGCCATCCGAGATAAAACACGGGCGCATGAACGCGAAACCATCCACTCCAGTGTCAGCAACCGGTAGCCATGTGCCTCCGGGTCTGTGTAAGCCGCGTGCAGCAGGTAAATCCATCGTCCACAAATTGGAAATCATGTGCAACCGCGCGCAGGTAAGTGTTCTAATCCTTCTCTCCGTCAAATCGCATGGATATTACTTTGATTTGTTTTGCATGGCATAAAGGTGAATGTTTGATCAGCCGTAAGGCCAGTTGATTGGCCACATCGGCTAGTGAAAGGATAGTCAAATGATGAGGTGGCAGCCACGACAAAAGACACACGTAGCACGCACGTGAAGATTAGTCCCGTCAACCGTGAAACGAGTTTAACCGAAAAGGGCGGCGGCAGATCTGTGGGAATGAATGCGGCAGCAAGCGAATGTGCAGGCGGACGATGGGTGACGTCACCCAACGGTCCGGCGGGGACAGCTCACCCCCCGCGCCACGAGCTGCGCCGATTCAAAATCTAATAGGCTCGATTAAGCGTGTATATCCATCAACCTCACTTCAAAACTCGAGTAGCTCCTCTGATTACCTCTGCATGTTGATACGCCAAGCTCTCGGCTACCTGAACGCTGGTAAGGCACCTCTCGACCGCTGTCCAACTATAGCTCCCCCGAAGTCTGCGCACTGCTCCTACAGGAACAGTTTCTACAGGAACGCAGTCCTACAGGAAGCAGTATCTACAGAAAGCAGTCTCTACAGGAAGGTGAAGTCTTCACGTAAAAAAGGTGGCGGAAAAGAGGTAACCCTGAAACTCCTTCCGCAATTGGTTTTCAAAGGTGAAAAGGTCATTATTCACAGTCTGGTCATAAAAGATATTGGATTTCCGTGCCCATACTATCGCTTCTACAGGATAGAGGTATAATTAGACTGTGGTTCTGAGAATTCATTGCATGCTCTGTCTATAAGACCGAATTTCCTTTGTATCTACCGCCTTTGGTCAAAACCACTGTGTTCATCATGCCTAGTGGGTTTATCAGGCGAGAGCCCACTGATTCAAATACACTAAGAAGAAATCTGGCAGTGGTTGAGCTCTTCACGAGAGCACAATGGATGCCTTTTTGTGATAAACTACAAGGCTACGATGATGAAGTAGCCGAGGAATTCTTGTAGGCTCTGCAGCCTAAGTCCCAGACACTGGCCACAGTAAGCTTCAGAGGTCTCAGCCTCCAACTCACCCCAGAGCATATAAGTCAAATCATAGAACTGCCCATGGGTCTCCCGTGGGATAAAGAAGAACGAAAACAGAGCCAGCAAGCGAAGAAGGAATTCTTTCCACCTGAGGAAGAATTCTCTGAAGATAAGAATGGAGTACGAAGGAATAGTTTGACACCACCTTGGAACGAGGTCAGCTTGCAGATTATGAAATATATTACATGTGAGGGGCGCTATAGCATCGTCTACGGGTACCATTTCTGATTGCTGAACGAGTTAAGGCACCGAAGTGAGCTTCCTGTAGAAAAGAAATTAAGCATTCCTTATTTCCTGTTGCAATCTTTAATGGAATGTGCTAAGAAGCTGAAGGGTGGCGTCCCAGATCAGGTGGCACACCATGGGCTGATCAAGTTGCTTGTAGAGGATGCACTGCACTCCTATAAAGTTCCCCTCTCCTGGGAGTCATTTAGAAATCTAACACGAGATGGGGACATCAAAATGCTGGTCGAAGATAGTGGCCCCTCCAGCAGTGAAGACAAAGAGGCAGTGGCCAAAGAAAAGAGGGAACCAGGTCAGAAGACCCTTGCCACGGTGCAGAGGAAGGAACAAAAGAGGAAGCAAGAAGAAAAGGAAGACGAAGAGGAGGGTGACACACCTGTTTTGACAGCAAGAGAACAGAGGATGAAGAGAAGAATGGACAAAGTGGAGGTGGTCCCTGTCAGCCCAAGCACCTCGTCAGCTCCTGCAGTCAAAGCCAAAAGCAAAATCCATGCAGCCAAGCAAGAAAAGGTGGTGACCGTTGCATCTACAGGGAAACAAACGCAGGCTTCTACAGGAAGCCCCAGAACAACGCCTACAGGAAAGCAGACGAAGGCTTCTACAGGAGGCTCAAAAATAGAGAAGGGATCTTCTACAAGAAACCCACAGAGCGTAAAGAAAGAGCCTTCTACAGGAGGGCCGAAAGTGGACAAAGTAGGGTCTTCTACAGGAAGCCCGAAAATCACTAAGGAACAGACTTCTACAGGAAGTCTGGAAAGAAAGACAAAGGCTTCTTCAGGAAGCCCAAAAATTCAAGAAAAGGCTTCTACAGGAAGCCCAAAACTACTAAAGGAAAAAGCTTCTACAGGTAGCCCGAAAGAAAAAGGAAAAGCTCCTGCAGGAAGCCCAGACGTGCTAAAAGAAAAGGCTCCTACAGGAAGCCCAAGAGCTAAGGAAGATGCTCCTACAGGGAGCCCAAAACCGGTTAAGGAAGGGTCTTCTGCAGGAAGCCCGAAACCAAAGGAGGAGGGACCCTCTACAAGGAGCTCCGAGAGAGCAAAGCACAAGAAAGAGAAGGCTAGCATCCTCGAAAAGGAGGCGGCATCGGTACTGGCTGCCCTCAGCACACCGACAAAACCCAAAGAAAAGAGAGAGAGGGAGATCCCTCTACCTTCCAAAGCAAGGAGGAGTCAGAGAATGAAAACAGACAAGTCGCAGCCTCCACCCAGTAGCCAACCCACTTCAGGAGACATCCCTACTTCACCCAGTACAAGAACTCCCTCCAAAACACAGGCCACCCCTGAGAAGGGAAGCCCAAAAGTCACTTCCTGGACGCGAAAAATAGGCCAGTCACCTTCTGAAGCCCGGCTCAAGGAAATGAAAAAGGGGGAAGAAGCACCACCCTCGTCTCCACCTGAGGCAGAGAAAACGGATGCCCCAAAAGTAGAGAAGAAGGAGCAGGTTCTGGGCCCCAGCTCTCGGCCAAGGACAAGGAGCCGGGGCAAAATTGCTCAAGGATGAGCAAATGGTTCAGCTGGGGGGTGATGATGAGCCCCAATTTTGGTACAATTTGGGCTCCTTTTGGCCTATTCTACTTGCTCAAACCATTCATTTTTATTGCTTATGCATGCATTTCTTAGTTTATTCATGTTGTTTGTAGGAAGAAGGGTAGGCACTTTATCTACGTGACTAATGCATTATGATTCCAGGTTTTGGCATTAAAAGGGAGCAAGAGACAACGAAAAAGGAGATAAAGAGACAATGAGGTGGCACTGCTGGTTTTTAGGAGAGGATGTCCACGGTCTTGGGACATTCCTCGTGATTCCCACCAAGAACTCTGAGCTCCAATCCATCTCCCCTCTGAGCTTAAGAAGCAGCCAGCTGTTCTACAGGAACAGCAGTTATAAACTGCTCTACAGGAACAACAGTTATGACAGTCCTACAGGATCAGCAGTTAAACTCTAGTTGGACAGCCGAGCTCCTAAAATCAAGGACACTTGTTGGATCATCGTTTTTGTATAAGTATAGAGGCCTTAGCCTTGGATAGGTTGTTGAAACTCTCGTATTGCTATTGTAATTTTGGAGCACAGTTCAGTTTTCGTTCCTTTTTGTAAGCCAATTTGGCATAACATCAGATTATGAATAAAGAAGGCAGTTTGTGATCTAGTTCTGAGTTTCTTAAGGAGACTATAGCTCTCAGGTTAGGGCCCAACCTGAGAGCCATAGATCCTCTCTGCTGTAGTGTTGTTTCCATTTCATTTCAGCACTTTGAGCTTTTTATTTTCACATGCAATTCGAATTACAGGTTGTTAAGTTGGTCTTTTTCACGAGTTAGATAGGATTTGCTTATGGTGAGTTTGTTCACAGTTGTTTAGTGTAGCAGAGGATAGATATAGTCCATTGGAGCTCCAACAAAAAGGGTTGTTAAGGCTCACTGCCGTCTCATTTGGGATTGGGGTGCAGTCCATGACTAACCGCCAAAAACACGCATTCCTTTATCTCATGATTACTGCAAACACAGTCACGTTACGTTAGATGCTTCCTTGTCATTCACACCTGCACCACGCTCCTTTACCACAGCTTCATGCACATTCTCCTTCATGTTTTGGATTGCTGTTCATTGAATTTACAAGCACAGGTAGTTTAGGTTAATGCATTTTCGGTTTGGTAACAGTCATAAGCATTCGTTTCACTTGCACTGCCCTCTCTCGTCCATTACTTCATTCTCCATCTTGATCACGCATGCATCACATCTCCTCGACCTTTACCCCGCTCTGTTATCTCCCAAAGCCTTCCACTCCTCACGTAACTTCATTTCCTAGCCTTTTGTTGACCTAGCCCTCTATCTTCCAACCTACTCCCTACACTCATTTCTCATCTCATTCCTCCACTTCTAGAGCCATCACCAGCCTCATTCCCACCTTGCACATCTCCCCCTACCATTCCATCACTCCTCCATCTCTTCAAACACTCACGGTAGGTCATCCTGTAGCAGTTTATAGACATCCTGTAGAAACCTCTAAGTATCCTGTAGGATCCCCTGCAGACATCCTGTAGGAGGCCACTCACTCGGTTGCTGAGCTTCTGAATGTGAGGAACCTCTGTGGATGGATGCTAAGGATCCCTAGGGACCTCTCCTAGCCTTCCCAACCTGTCCCACGTTCTCCTTCCTTCTCCATTCCATCTGCACAACCAAACCCTAATTAGCACACAATCACAATCATTCCACACACTTAAAGGAAAAATACAAAAACATGTCTTTTATGATGCAAGCAGCTTAGATCCATGCATTTTCACTTATTAGAGGTAACAGCAGCATTGGTAGAAGTTTCCTTCACATTCTTTGCATTATAGAGGTTAGACTAGTTAAATTAGGGTTTCCTAGGTTTACATGCTTGATTTGCTTTCAGTTCATTTTTGTCAAGTAGATTAGTCTCCTTTGAGCTAGCTTTCGTCCATCATTGATAAAGCTTCTTCTGTGAGCCTATAGAAGTTGGCTTGAGCCCTAGCGGACTTGTGCTAGCTGACCAAGTGACAGCTGCGACAAGAGCTAGTACTTGTGCATACAGCACCGTCGCTTCCAAGTTTGTACGAACTACCGGGTTGATAAAATGAGAGACAGGAAGCCCCAGGAGTTGTAGCATTATTGCTACAATACTGGAGCTCACCAACTATCTTGGAGAAAGCTTGGACAGTATTGTAATGAGCCTTAGGTTCTCCACTATGCAAAGCTAGTATATCCCGTTCGAGGAGCAGGCGGTTGCAGCTGTAACGTTCCACCGTCGGAACTAGTGGTTGGACATGGATGCATTGTATGATTGGAACTTACACTTCTTAATATAATAAGAGCTAGCATGTTTCATGCATATGTTGTATTTATTCTATGCTATCTAGTTTACTCTAAATGATATGTGTATTTGTTTGCTTACACATGCATGTATGGACTATTCTGTATAAGTATTTATGAATCTTTTTGAAATGTTTTGTTGGTTTAACCATCACTTTGGATTGTTCGCTAACTTGATTTCCATCTTGTGATGCATCTTTGCTCGTGTGTTCCCTTCCAAGTCATGTACTATTACAGGTTTCAAAGGGGCACACTCACCTCACCCTCAATGTGTTAGAACCTCTCATGTACCTTCCTTGTCTTACTACAGCTATCACACCCTTGCTACCAACAGAGTTATCTTACTTGCCTCTGTGCGAAATCGCTGTCAAGTCATTACCGTATGACCCACTGTTGGGACTCCTACACCAAATGGTGTGAGGTCTAATTAGGACTTCTCACTGGGGATATCCCCTTACATGTTGGTGGGTTCGACACCATCAACACGTTGGAGATCTCTTTCCTATAACTAGGAAATGGAGAGGGTTCGATTTAGCTCTGAGATTTTCTGTGGCCTAGGAAGGTGGCTCCAAACTTCACTACTCTTAGAACCTTGAACAATTGAAACCCACAATGCAGTGAGTAACAACATGTCAAACCAAGTAGCTAAGTGGTGCATCCATACATGGGCTTCGATACCTTATTTTAGGCCACTTATGAAACACTCCAAGTAGAATTCATCTCCTAGACTAATAGTTCTAATTGAAAATTTCTCAAAGGCTGCAATGCAGTCCTTTACTATACCTATTTTCTAGAGCTTAGTGAGACAACCCAAAAAATTAGATTTCCTATCAAACTAATCACATATGGCTTTTGAGAACATGTGCCAAGTTACTTTACCTCGATAGAATTTCATATGCCACTACCACCATTTCCATCTCTATTGGTCCAAGTAAAGGGATCCCACATGTAGTTTAGTTTCATCCTCGCATATCTCATTAAGGTATAAATATTGTTCCAATTGTGCTACCCATACTACAAGGTTAGAGCCATCAAATTTGTACATGTCCAACTTGGGTGAACGATGATTGTAATGGTGGTGATTTGCATGGAAGTGAATGTGATGAATAGATTCTCCTTCTATGTGTGCATCAACACTCGGATCCTCCCAATGAGAATTTGTCATAAGTTATGTTAGTCGTGAGAGTTTTTTTTCAATATTGTCCATATTGTTCTAGAATTATTCAAACCTTTTTTCAAGGTTGTCGATCCTCTCAAAAGCCATAACTTGAGATCTGGTACCTAGCATTCACCACCTTGGTCAATTACTTAAGAGTAGTATTCTTGGAAAGAGGGCGATCTCAGGAGTCTAATGGCATGGGTCACTTGAAGTCACATTAGAAAAAAAAAATGGACATCCAGAAAATTGGGGACTTACAAGTGAATGGTACCACTGCGACTAGCTCGTCACTCTAAAGTTAATGGGATAAGTCCTTAGAAAGAATCTTAGGATGGTATCAGATTTTTGTTTACAACTCCGAAAGGAGTTTTACTCCATGTTGATCAATAATGCAATGATCGAATACCAAAAAGCTTGATAGTGCCCAATATCTTGCGAAAATGGGGCCTAGACTATAGCAACAGAACTCCAAGGTCTTGGTCCTGCCAAATGTGATGTGACAATCTGATCTGGACTATAGTGCCCAAAACCCTCACTACACAAACAATCTAATCTGCACTGTGAAAACACCAACAACTGAATCTGAGTTGTGCGTCGGTGGCATAACCCCAATCATTGGATCTGATATGGAAGATAAGGTAGAGTGTGATCTTCAAATATGAGAGTGAATTGTGGTCACAAAGGAGTGTTAGGTGCTACATATCACGATATATGCACGGGTCCAACAATAGTACTCAGCCCAATCTCTTAGGGCGCTAACTAAGGAGGATCAACCGGACCCTTAATTGTACAACCCGAGTACCCTATTTTACGTGCGGGTAATGTCCTCGAGTGTTGTTCTCAGTGTAATGTAGCAACAAGATGATCAACGACTTATCTAAGTTTAGGTTTAAGGTGAGCCTAGGGGGCTTCCTATATACCCAAGGGTACATGGAAGTGTAGTGTGTGTGTGGTTCTATCTAATGTGCTACTACTCGAAGGGGTACCCACAAGGGTTATAAAGGAATCCAACAAGCGTGACCACCTCTTGTGGTTCCTGCATGCATGCCTCCCGAAATTTGTTGGTTTATGCACTCAACGACAAATCATGTGGTTTAAAGATGTTGGAACACGTCTCTAGCCTAAAAATAATTCTAGAAAAATTGGAGGTACAACTGGCCCTGGAAAGTGCTCTCATACCACCTGTTATGCTCTTGACCTACAAGAAATCCATAATACCATAAATATGAAGAAATATAGCGCAAGAAATAGAATTATCACAAGAAATGAGGAAAACTGCAAAGTATTTTATTATTCAGAAATAGATTCAATGTTGACTTGCCTCTTCAAGGAGGTAACCTTCAGCAAAGTAGATCTTGATTATAATAAGATTTGATGATATTTACCTTACTAAATATGACTATTTATAGCTAAATGACATTAAAAACCATAACTACTAGTGGTCCCTTGCATAACATGGGTTAACCACTTTATTTGTTAACTATGACCCGTTTACAACTAATTGTGGTCCCTTTTCCATAATGTGGGTCAACCACTTACAATTATTAATGTGGGCTTTATTGACTTTCTAAATAACTATGACTCTGAATTGGTCCATTGGGCTTATTACATTAATAAAGGGGTTGGGGTTGGACCCTAACATTACAGATGTTACAAATGTTGATTTAACACATAATTAGCCAATGCATCAGTTAATGTATTTAAATGTCTTGGAATGTGTTGGTATTCAATGTAATCAAATTATCTCTCCAAGAGATGAACCCACAAAAATATTTGTAATTTTGGAACATCTTACTGAATATACACCATTAAATGTAATAATATAAGTTGAGAATCTAACCTAATGATCATTTGAAGAATGCCAAATGAAATGGCAATATATAATAGCTGAATAACTGCACTATATTCTGTCATGTTAATCGTTGTTCGACCAAGGCATATTCCATGAATATTAACTAACTCATCAGTGGGTGAATAAATAGCCCAAGCTATGGAAGACAAATTCTGGGTATTATGACTAGCATCATCAGCAAAGCCAATGTAAGTTTGAGGGAGCATCAACATTTGTAAATCAAGCGTAACACTAGATAAATGAGAGAAGTAGCAGAAAATCATAAAAAGATGCTAAAAGTTCCACACACATAAAAAAATATGATATAACAATGTACAATGTCTTCACAGAGTGAGTTAAGCATAGTATTTTTCAGGTAAAGACCATTTCTGGGTTTTCCTAAAGAAATGTCGTAATAATCAATTAGATCATAATCCCTTTTTGCCAGTACATGTTTTACAATATACGAATCGTGCCACATGGGATTGAGTTTGCTGGCACCTAATTTATCATGATCTTGATCATAAACCAAGAATAGGTCACATTATGAATATGAATGAGGATTTACATTTTGATCAAAATGTGCCTTAAATCGTTTCTTATGAGTCTCACTAGCTAATGCGGCATCACAACGAGACTCATCTAATCGTGATAAGTATAAAAAAATGCTCCTCCTCTGTAGAAGTGGATGGTAATAATTCAATTTCCAGTTTTAATGATAAAATTTGACATTTAATAGGTAAGATTGCTTCTAGACCGTAAACTAGTTGGAAGGGAGTAAAACTAGTTGAAGTTTTTGCTGAGGTAGAATATGCCCACAACGATAGAAAAAGTATCAGATGCCAATTTTGTTTATGAATTCCGAAAATTCATTTAATCATGGTAGTCAAAACCTTGTTTATGAGTTCTACATGCCAATTTTCTCATAGTTAATATGGAGTGGAACTGTCATGACGCAAGCCTAGCTTCGTAGTAAGTTTGGTCATCATAAACTTTCGAAAATGGATACCATGGTCAGTGAGGATGGATTTTGGAAAACTGAACCTTGCAATCACATGATTGAATATGAAAATAGCTATTGTTTCATCATCATCCTTATATGTAGGCATCTCCTTGGCCCATTTTGTAAATTAATCCACTGCTACGATAATATACCCATGCCCCCCCGGTCGAGTGAGGGTTACATGTAAGGAAATCGATGCCCCATTTTGCAAAAGTACCGAAAACAATGATTGGGTGAGCTGGATGTGAACACATTTTGTGATTGCGAAGTTGGAAATTGTGGCATTTATGGATTGCAGTTATACAATATTTAAACATCGAAGGCCAGAAATACTGAGCACGCAAGATTTTTTGGGCAGTGGCAAACCCTGACATATGACCGCTACAAGCTCCAAAATGACAATCATTCAATTCTTTTTTAGCTTCTTCATGAGTCAAACATCATCTAAATATGGAATCAACACCATGACAATCAAGTGTATCACCAACAATAGTGTATTATTGGGATTGGTACTGAATATGACGATGGGCAGTTCGAGTTAATTTTGGCCGAAAAGGCTAAGTTTGAAGACACATGATAATATCTCCATACCAAGGGTATAAAATACTAATAAGAAATAGGGATTCATCTAGAATAGAATCCTTTGCCATGGTTTATGTCTCAATATAGGGAAGGTCACGTAACAATTCGGCAAACACCAATGATTTCTTGGACATAGATTTTATGAATTCTAAATCAAATTCTTGTAGGATAACTATCCATTTAGAATATTTGCCCCCTAGCAATTGTCTCATAATAATGTAAACCATAGGGTTGCAGTCTAAAATCACTATTGTTTTACGTAAGAGAATGTAGTGGTGAAATATTTGGATAGCTTGAACGACTGCCAAGGCCAATTTTTCCATATGTGCATAATTTATCTCAGTTTTCGTAATATTTCTACTCAAATAATATATCACATATTCATCATTCAACTCATATTCCTGAACTAAAACCATGCCAATGGTGACATCAGATGCAGATAGATACGAAAGGTAATCTCGATGATAATCGGGCGAGTGCACTAATGGTGTATGAGTCAACGAATGTTTGAGGTAATCAAAATGTTTTTGAGAAACTTCATCCCATGTAAATGAGATGCCTTTTTCAACAGTCAAGTAAAACCTTTAGCTAGCTCAGTGTAGTTCAGGATGAATCTACTAAAAAGTTTCCTTTCCCTTGCAAACTTTGGATTTAGCGCAAAGTTGGAACAAGGAGGAAAATTCATAATGCCTCTACCTTAAGTGGATCGACACAAATGCCTTATTTTGATATGAAAATCCCAGTAATCGACCATATTGTAAAAAGAACACACATTTGTTAGCATTCGATCATATATTGTGGTGTCAACACTTGATAAAATTAGCTCTCAAATGAATTGGATGATCTTCATGTTTCAGTGAAAGAGATGGAAAATCATCCAATTAAAGGTTGTACAATATGCTTGATATCGTGAAATGCGTAAGACATGGCTTGCTGAAAGGTCGCGGCATAATTATTTAATTCAAATGGGAGTTTCTGATAAGAAAAAGTTCCCCATGGAAAAATGAACATGGTTTTATGCTAATCAATAACGAGTATGTTGATTTGGTTGTATCCGGAAAATCCATCCATAAAAGAAAATATTTTGTTATCATCACAATCGTCAATGAACTGGTCAATATAGGGGGTGGGATAGTTTTCTTTGGGACGAGCCTTATTTTTATCCCTATAATCTATGCATACTCTCATGGTCCCTTCGTTTTTGTTAACAGGAACAATATTGGAAACCTAATGATTTAAGGGAACAAGATAGATAAAACCTACTTTAAGTAGTTTTTCAACCTTATCTTTGATAGTAGGAGCCTTTCGCGAATGCACTAGATATAATATTTTCCTAATAGTTTTAGTATGTGGGTAAGTCTTAATTCATGAAAAATAATACTTGGGTCAATTCTTGGGATTTCCTCATAAGACTAGGCAAAAATGTCACGGAATTCTTGAAATAGGGCTTTGTACATTTGAATTTATTCAAGTGGGCACAAAGCACATATGTGAATGTTCTCTATAATTCTAGATTTGACTAAGATATTAATTGGAATGGTTGTAGATATATTTCTTAAGTTCTTTACAAATTTAGATTGAAGAATTTACATAGGGAATTGAAGATTATCTATGAACTCAGGCGAAAATATGGTAGAAAAATCATTCTCAATTTTATCAAGGTTAGGAAGAAAATATGAACGATGATGATAGTCGTCCCATGGAATTTAATCCAAACTCATAATCTCCATAATATTTTCATTGGTTGGAAACATATTATCGAAAGGATCAGGAAACAATATTGGGTCTAACCAAGATAATTGAGAATAATTATCAATGATCGCATTCACTCGATCAATTTCAGAGGGTGGTGGACCGAAAAACATTTGAACTGGCTTATAAGCTAATTATAATGGGCTTAAAGTCATCTCGTTGCCATACGAGGTCAATTCAAATTCTAAAGGCACAATCCAAGGATCATAAGATTCCATAGTGTTTGATGAGGTCATGTTTAATTGGGCAATATTAGAAGGGAATCTTGGTGGAGGAAGTGCAGAAGGTCTCATCAGTGATGAATTCTTAAGAAAACCAGCACCAATATCCTCATAGGAAGTAATCATTTTCCCCACAAAAGGTACACTACTTGTAGAGTTAGGGTTTGAAGTAGAGTAAGATAACTAGTCTAGTTTTACTATTTTCCCTTGATGAGGAAATAGTATCATGTGGGAAAAATATGAGACCACTGTAGACATAGCATAATTCCAACTTCGACCTAGTAAAAGGTTGTAATCGAGTTGGGCATCAACGACTTAAACTTCAATTTTGATTGTCTTACCTTCTAACTCTATTGGTAAATCATTTAAGATCTTGTAAGGATGAAAACCTCTTCCATGAAAGGTTTTCAGAGTGGTAGGAGATTGATTGATAGTTGGAGAAACCAAAGCTTTCCAACAAGCAATATACATGATACACGTAAAGGCTCTATGTCAATTTTTGTATGAAAAACTCGTTTAGTTTTGACAAAAACTGGTATTTGGAATGCTAGTTGATGTGGGAGTCTAGATATATGACTTTCAATATCAAAGATGATAAGATTAGAATCCTGGGAATCAATTTCTCCAATAGCTGAAAAAAATTAACTTTTCTTTTTTGTGTTGGACATGTTTGCAACACTTCAAGAGTTGACATTGTTGAAGGAGACATCGCCAGGCCTTCAACAATGTTGTAGTTTTGAGCAGCTCTAACATGTGGGTTGAAAGATGATTTTCGAACAACACCTTTGGGAGGTGGTCGAATCACCATGTCAAAGTTTGGTTTCTCAGTATGTAATGGCTCACAAGAAGAAGGAATTGAAGTGGAAGGTTGGCCAGATGGGCTAGCATTGTTTCCATTTAATATAGGATTGTTAGATCCATAATATTTAGATCTTGTTTCTACCATAAATTGTGAACAAATCATCATGATATCTGCGAATGTGGAAGAAGAAGATGGATTATGTGAAATCATTTTACTGTCTTGAGAGGGAAAAGGATCCTTCAAAAATGCAGGAGTTGGACAACCTTTTATGAATTTACTAACCTCTACTTGATGTGGGCATTCCTTTGTATAATTATATTCATTACAGATCAGACAAGGATAACAAGGTTTATTTTTCTCATCAGAAGGTTCATTTTTGGTTGGTTTCTCTTTCTGAGAAGCATTCTTCTTTGTTTTACCTTTCCCCTTATTTCTACCTCCGGATGGTTGATTATTTCTAGTAGATGATTGTATGACATTAATTTCAAATGTAGTTTCTAGAGAAAGGTTTTCACTAGGTGAATCTTGTATAACAAAATTCCGAATGTTTTTAGAATTCTTCTTTTTACACTTATACTCATGGCTCACAGAACCAATTACAGCATTAGCAGTGTGAAATCCTATAGGAGTTGGGCCTTGTTGATCTGAAATTGCTAGGCAATGCAGATTTGGGATTTTCTTGTACAAAGTGCTAGATCATGTATAGAAAATGTACACGTACTCGGCATGAGAAATTACCCGCTCTTCCATTACAACACCTCCTTTAGCAACATCCTCGGTAATATTAAGAAGTAATGATTTTTTCAACCATTCAGCCAAAATTGGATTTGGAATATAAACCTTGACTCAACGACGCCTACGTCTCCATTAATGTATATGATATGTAATGTAAGTAGATGTATATTGTTTTAGGGAAGTAAAAAGTTCAATACTAGTGTCATATCAAATTGTTAGCTAAAAATGTGTCAAAAATCTTGTTGCTAAAGAGTTTAAATTATGGAAAGAGGCACGTGGTAATGCAATGTAGCATTTTTTCTTCTGAACTAGTTAAAGTTCGTTGGAAAAGGTGTAATCTAATAGGATCATAAATCAATAAATTTGAAGCACACCCAATATGATATGTCATAACATGATTTGATGGGTCCTCTCCTGATTTAACTTCAAACTTCGGTGTATCACTTGGTAGCTTAGTAGGCATTTCTAGCCAGAATGGATAATAATGGATAGGATCATTCGCCAACTGAGACAAATTTGGAAAATCTAAGGTTCCGATGAATGGTAAGTAGCGATTGAAGTCTTTAATTTTCTAGATTTCAATAACCCTGAGGGTTAAGTCAAACCCCTGGAGGAGGATATCCAGGATACCCTAGAATAGCTTATGCAGTTGGTATTTGGGTTCCTCCAGGGTAACCAGGGTCAGACATACCATGTTGTGGTTAAAATGGAATTTGAAAAGTATGAGCAAGGTTTAGTTGACTCTGAAAAGGTGAATTTGAACCATTTGACCCAAGTAGTATTGCCCCTGTGAAGGTTGACTTTGAAAAGGTTGGCCTTGAACAAATTGACTTTGAAGAGGTTGGTCTTGGAAAAATTGACCTTGCAAAGGTTGGCTTTGAAAATCTTGACGTTGTAAAGGTTTCCTTTGAAAATCTTGACCTTGAAACAATGTTTGCATTATCACTATACTAGATTTTCAGATACGAATCTATGTGGTAGACTAGAAAGTAGAACCAGTTTGATAAAGAACTTCTTGAGGGATAGCCTTTGTAGGTTATTGAACCAGTATCTGAGGTGTAACTTGGATAGTCATTTGTGATACTCCCAGGATAGGTGTTTGAGGTGAACTTGGAATTGGTTCTTCAATAAATGTTTTAATAGTAGACTGAACAGGTGTTTGAGGTCTACCCTGAATAGGTTACTGAACTAGTTGCTAAAAAAGTGTTTGTGGAATTCCTTGGACATGATGTTGGATAGGTGTTTGCAGAATCCCTTGGACAGGTATTGAAAAACTTTGAATAGGTATTTGTGGAATAGATTGTCTAGTAGGTTGGACATGTTGATAAACTGGCACTTGTGGAGCAACTTGAATAGGCTATTGAGCAAAAGTGGGGTTCCAAATAGTATTCATCCCAGGGTAAGGAGAACCAATCAAGGGTTGAGACACAAAGGTTTGACTTGGACCGACCTAAGGTACCCAGCAACATGTTGTCCACCAAGTGGAGGATAAGGTGGTTTCCCCCTGGGAAGATAATAAGCACCACATGGGGTTACTTAAGGATTACCTAAGTTACCATATACCTTGTTAACATGTTGGTTTGATGCCAAAGGTACTTCAAGCATGGAATTCATGCTCTGAATAGTAGTGATAGATAAACCAGATGACCACGTAGAAACTTGAGTGGAATGAGTGGCTCCTGAAAATTTTCTAGTAAGTGACTGGTACTCAGTAAGAATGAAAGGACCACCATATAATAATGATTCCAAAGAACTCATATACATATAGGTATCAGTAGGTTGACTCCCAGGAGGAATTTCTGACATGTTTTGTCTTGGTGAAAAGTAGAAAGGAGTGCAATAACATGGAAGACCATGACCTAAAAATTCCAAGGGGGTGAGATACCAAGGATATGGTTAGAAAGGATCAAAAGGAAGTCTTGGAAAAAAAATTTAGTTCACTAGTAGTAACAGGAGTACATGGTGATTCTTCCTCCTCTTCTCCAGTAATATCTTCAATACTTATAAGACTAGGAGGTAGACCAAATGTAATTATAAGCCTCCTTCGAGGTGAAGGTGGTGCAGGAGTAGGGGTTATAATAGCTAAAGGTGATTTAGGTTCATAAATATCATATTTAGGTTCTTCAACTTCTAGTTCAGTTAGTTATGTGTCTGAAATTTATCCGGTATCAGATTCTCTTTGAATAACTTCGATAACTTCTGGACTAGATTGAACTAATCTTGATTCTACTTCGTGAGGTTGAATCACTTCAGTTTCTATTGTCTCATATTCTATAATTGTGGATGTCTCAGGTTGATCTAAGGTCCTAGATCCTGTTGATTTTGACTTCTTAGTTTTAATCTTTTCCAATTGACAAGGGGTATATTCAAGGGGTAAACCCTGCATTCTACGTGAATGCCTTAGAGAATTATCCATGATGAATTTTTATTAAGAATTCAAAAAATATTCACAATCCACACCTAAGGTGTATAAAAAGTAAAAAAAAAAGAAGAAGCAAATGACACATGCTAGTAAATCTAAGAAGTCAAACCATGAAAAAAAAATCGTAGCAAAATCACTAGTTGGTGATGAAATCCAAAATCGCAAAGATCAATGTGAAAAGTGAATAAAGATATAGGGGTGGAACCCATTACACTAAAAACCTGTTTAATATACATGATCTAATGCAAGTAAATTCCCTTATGCCATCTCAAGTGAAGAATACCCTCCAAAAAGGTCCAAGTGATTCTAGACAACATTTGTTCTAGGTATAATAGATACTTTCCCTCCATCGTCACCTTGGGTAATAGACCTAAGCTTATTGTCTCTAAGGATACCACTTAAGACAATTTAACATGGGGGGACACTCGCAAATCAGACGTACACGCAAGGGCAGAGTAACAAAGCTCAATCACCTTGAAAGTTCCTCAACATGGTCAATCTGAGGTTTACTTCCAAGTGACTCTCTAGTACCTTTCGGCACCATTTGTAATACGTGTAAATCACTCTACTGTAACCAATGAAGTGGGGTCGATCACTCCGCTGGGTCTGATATGATCTCATGCCTAACTCCTTTATAAGGGGATCTTCCCAAATCCAAACTGCAATAAATATATTTACTCCCTATCACAAGATTCAAGTGTTTTTTTGAAACTTTGGAAAGTTAACTCACTTCCTTATTCCAAAGCCCTACAACCTAGTCTAATGTAGGTGGAAAGAGCCCTAAAATAATAAAAATTCTAAATTTATTTTATTAGCACTATTTTTTAAACTTGTTACTTACTCAATGGGTAAATGGATGTGAAAGTGATGGTGTTATGACCTGACCCAAAACCTTAATGCAATCAAACATGATATTATGATCTTTTCATTTCAATGAATTTCTAATTATGGTAGAGAGAGTATTTTCAATTTTTCAAGGAAAATGAAAAAACTCCTAATTTCACCATATCCCTTTTCATGAATGCAAATTTTTAGTTTTGAATGAAGCAAATGAAAAAATCAACCTTTAATATTTCAATTTTCCCAAAAACTCAAAAACCATGAAACTTTCCTTTAACATACAATCACTCAAAATTTTTAGAATGCATAAGGAAACCAATTGCATCCTTAAAATGAATTTCTTCCAATGAATGTTGTGATTTTAATGATGTCTAGAGTACAATTTTAAAAAACTTTAGCACGGAAAGAAGAATAGATTGTGTTTCAAGTTCAAAAAAAGAAGCACTGTCATAAAAAATAACTCTCTCGAAAAACATTTATTTTCATTAACAAAATAATCTTTCACAAACAAGTAAAATAAACACTAGATCTAATTTTTTTGAAAGAAGAAAGGCAGGAAGATAGAAAATCAAGACCAACTAATCCTTATTTGATAGGTCTACAAAACACCAGATGAAGGTTTTATGTTAATTCATGAAAACAAGAAATTTTCAAGAAGATTCTTTCACAACACTCAACTAACATAGACTTTCTGAAGGTGTAAACAAGTGTAATCAAGCATAAAAAACAAAAGTTCCTGGACTTAGTGAAAGGAAAAATCAAATTTTTAAAAATTTCAGGTATGTGCGTAGGCAAACAGTTTGATCCAGTGCACATATAAACTTTTGCTAAAGGCTTAGTGCACATATATATGCTCCGTTGATAAAGATAAAATGGGCACTTCGGGAAAATTTTAGAGAGAAAAAAAAACAAATAAACAAACAAACAAACAAATCACAAAATCCAAAATTTTGATAATTTTCATACACTTAGAGAAGGCTATAAGAAAATGTTCAAAAGTCAAAATAAGAAGATGATGAAGAATGAGACGTTCCTCATTATGGTGGCCAATTTTTTAGGCAAACTAATCCTTCTTGCGAATAAGAAGAATCTCCCTAGATTTCCAACAAAACATAGTAAAAAACATCAAAAAAATTGCTACCTTTCCTTCGCTTATGACTGAAGCATGAAACATGTAGTATGCAAAGAATAACTTACATATTTAGAGAAGTGCTTGCTAAAGTCATTTTAGTGCTTTCCATAACCAGCTTTTCCTCAATGCCTTAGAGGATTTCCCAATGCTTTCCATATCTTCTCCATGATGCTCAAAAAGAGATCTGCATAAACAAAAACATTTAAAGGGATAAAAGCATCTCGAGTATAAAATGAAAGGTAAATTAATTTCTTAACTTAACATACATCATGTTATCACTGAAAATGCTGTAGTCAAAAATTTTTAGCCTGGCTTATAGAGTCGGTGTTTTCGCAGCGCCTGAATTATTTTTAGCAATTTCGCAGCGCTACCTGTTTGAGTGGTTTCGTAGCGTGCTACGAAACTGGGGATTTGTTCGAGTTTTCAGTGGAGGCCCAAATCATAGCATGCCTATTGTACACTGGCTACAATTGCTGTGGATGAGGTTGATGTGCTTAAAGGTCTAATGCTGACTAAAGGATATAACTCTGGTGTTGTTGCATACAATGCTCTGATCTATGGATTTCGCAAAACAGGGAAGGCACAACAAGCAACATTGCTGTTAAAAGAAATGAAGTTCCCAAGCAATTATTAGAGCAGAATTCTAATGCTTGGCCACCTAGTCCCAGTCTACAGATCTTTCTGAGGACGATGATAATTGTCAAGATATGTTGAGTATGGCAGATGTCTATCTTATCCCATTTCTTTATCTAGCAGTCCCATTGCAATATTTCCGAGGAATTGAAATCAGTCCAGTGCATTCTCATCTGTAGAGTTATTGCAGACAAACGCTGGCCTTTCCCTTTTATCGCCCTATTCAAACTGTCATGAACTTACTAGTGAGTTTTATTTTCAAAATCTTGGCTGAAAGGGCACCCCTTCACTCCTAACATTGACAGTTCTGCAACATAAGAAGGTGATTTGATTTCTTAGAATCTGAAGTGGCAGCTTTGTGATTTAGTTTGAAGACCCAAAAGTTTTGATTGACTTTGTATGTCTAATTTGCATGCAAAGAAAACCTAAAAGGGGTAGATAAAGCTGCTGTTGTTGAAAGAAAATGGTGGTCATGCAGATAAGAGACAGATGGTAATTCACAGCAGATGAAAGCCCTATCTGGTGGCGGACATGCCAATAATGCTGAGAATTCCTTGAGGTCCAGCAGTCCATTACATTGCATGCGCCACATAGTCGAGAGATATTTCAAAAAAGACTACAAGAGTTTGGTGGCCTTGATGCTGTTTGAGATGTTATTTTCAAATCATCCATGGCTGAAAGCGTAGGACTGTTGCAAAAATGCATAAAGTTGAAGAATTGGAGATCTTTGTAGCTGTAATATTTTTGGATTATTGTTTGATCTGCACTTATTTTACAAAACACTGCGGTCTGTATTTCCAAGATCACCTTTTTGATGGCAGTCACATTTTCAAAGTGAATCATTGTGCTTGCGTAAGAGTGATTGGATATCCTTGGCAATTTTCAAGAATGCATCATCTCTTTCAATTCAAACATAGGGAAAATAACTCTCGGAGAAAGGAGACATACAATCAAAGATATTAACAGTACAAGAGCGGTTGCATGCTTTATCGCTTTTATATGCATGAAAAAGCTACTTCAAAAGGTTGGAAATCATTCATGTGTGTTTTGTTAAGATCTTAGAAATATACGATGGAAGGATCAGCTTATTGATTCCAGTTAAAGGGAAGGTTAAGGAGCGCATTTCCTGGAATTGATGTAGAACTTTCAAATTATCCCTCCACCATTATTGAAGTGCGTGTTCAGCAAATTGTGCCAGTGTTACAAACAGGCAGCATTGTGTTTATTTCTGCAGGGGATCACGTTTCTCTTAGACCGGGATACACAGCACCTCCTTCACACGGGCTTTTAAAATGTCTGATATAAATGAAAATGTCTTGAGTATTATCGAGCACGTTGGTTCATTATTAATGCACATATTGAAGACATGAAAGTGCTCTTTTCAAATGCGGTGATTAATGCCAAGTGTCAAGTAGTTTAATATGCTACAAGGCCGCCATTATTAGTGGCACAAGAGCTGGTATTAGGTTAACTGGTGTCGTTAAAAGGGTGAGTGCGCATTAAATAGAAATAAAAGAAGGATGGCGCAAATGGCAGAGTTCGAAATAGATGAATTTCCTTTGTCAAGGTGGATGGTATTATTTAGATATTGTCTTCTACAAACGTGGTAACGTGCCGGTTACATGCTCCAGCTGGCAACCAAGAAACTTCTCAAGCTGTAAGCCAGGCTTCATCAGAATTTGAGCTGAAAGTTTACATGCTAGGTGATGCCATGTCCTTTTTGAAGAACATTTCCTTGGATAATATCGCTGAAGATGTTGGTGATTTCCAGCCACAGAAGTTTTGGAGTTTAAAGAATTACCAAAGCACAAGTTAAATTCAGAGGGAGATTGTAAATATTCCAAGAACCATGGCTCTCAGAAGACTTGCGCTACATTATATTACATTTATCACACTTTTGATAAGTATGCTATTAGTTCTGCACTCTGTAGCGGAAGTGTTAGGGGGGCGATGTGTATTTTGTGGATCAGGGTGCTCACATTGCATTAGATACTCGAAATTCTCAACAAAGAAACGAACAGAGGATACTGGGATCTCAATTGGAACGAGCTAGGAGGGTAGGATACGTTTGATGTGCCAAGTGCGATATTTTTTAAAGTGGTCGAGGCTAACAAGGATAAGGTCGAAGTCTCTTTCCTCAGGCCATACAATCCTTCAAGCAGTTGGAAGATGGGACTCAAATGTTGTAGATGTTTTGTTCTCTTCTTATAAAAACAGGCCTTTGGAAAATTGGATCTGTCAACTTATTTGTCTTGTACCCATCCAAATAGCCCGGGCTGAAAACAATGGATTACATCCTTTGCTTGATGGGTTTCAGATACCTCCCCATCACACTTATGCAGATAGCATATCTCTAGCAAACTTGCTCTGTTTTGGCTTATATGACGCTGTGTTGAGTCAGTGGGATGGTAAAATCATGGTGGTCATCTGTAGTTACGCTTTTTAATTTTTCAATGGTGGACAAGGGCGTGTATAGGTCTGGATTCCCCAATATTATTAACTTCTCATTTCTGGAGCCAAAATTCTTCAGCGCTCAATAATATTATCTGACAGGGGATGGATAAGAAGAGTAAAATTGCTCTAAGTAGTCAAGCTGTGTATCAATGTGTTTCTGAGATTATAAGTTGGAGCCAAAATTCTTCACTTATATAATATTGAGCCATGTCTGGTTATATGGATCATGATCAGCTGGAGAAGCGCAGTACTATTCAGGCCTAAACTCACTGTGGCTAGTGCTCATGCACACCATTATGACTATGCTCGGATGCGCAAGGTTTGTGACAAGCAAAAAAAAGTTGTGTTGTTGGCGGACATGACAGACATAAATGGACTTGTTGCAGCTGGTGTAGTTCCATTTCCTTTTAAGTTTGCAGATGTAGTGACTACTACTACACACAGGTCACTCCGTGGTCATCATGGTGCAATGATATTTTATGGAAAGGGCATCAAAGAAATCAACAAGCAGGGGCAAGAAGGTTAAGTATGACTATGAGGAAAGGATTAACGCAGCTGTGTTCCCTGGTTTTCAAGGTGGTCCTCACAATCATATCATAACTGGCTTAGCTGTTGCTCTTAAATAGGCAATTACCTCAGAGTATAAAGCATATCAAGGCCAGATTCAGTCCAGAGGTAACGGCCTATTTCACAGGTTTGTCAATACCACAAGTTCAGCATGCAATTAAAGTTGTTGATGAAGTAAGAAGGATGGAGTGACCTCTTGATCTGTTACAAGTTTCATTGGATGCCACTGTTAGGAAAAAATGCAGCCATGAGCACAGTGTTAGCAGAAACCAATGAAGAAGACTGTGTTTTCTAAATCACACAGCAGTTTCGTAGCGCGCTACGAAACTGCTGTAGGTGATGATTTTAAGCGCAGGACAGCTAGTGCGACACTGTGAGCGGGAGTTGAAGAAGAAAAACAGCTGTCTATCAATACCACCTACAGCACATTAAAAACCTGGCATCATTCCATACCCGGAGTTATTAAAAGATTTGGGAACATGCTGCTATACTTTAGGAGAATGTTGGGAGACAGAGACCGTGGATGTAGGGTGATCATCTTAACCAATTAATAGGCGGTCTATATAGCTAGCATCCGAGACCAGCTTGCTCGGTGAATGTTCCCTCAGCCATCTCAAACTCAAACAGCAAAAGGACATGTGTCAAGAGCCGGAAAAGTATCAAGCATACGAGGAGAAAGGAATTAATGTTTTAGTTTGATTAGGATTGTGTGCAATTACATTTCAGCACTTTGTAATAAATGCATTAATTAAATAGCATGTAGGAATAGTTAATAGCCACCTTCGAGGCTCCCCTCATGCTGGAGGAGGAAGCTCGAGGTGGTTTAGTTTGCTTGCCTATATATGGATCAATGTAGGATGTAAAAAGGGTTGGACTTTTTATATACAAAAACAGAGTTTTATGAGCTTATGTAAAGACTGTCACAGTAATGGTAAAACAGGTTATTTCTTCTCAAGATTCTCAATGGATTGTGTTGTTCGAGTGTGATAGTGGTTTAGTTTCTTAATGTTCTTTTTACAGCCTTGTTATAGCACAATCACTCAGAATTCATATTATATGCTCTGACTTCCTGTGTGTTTGACAAGCTGTGGGTTTTGGTGAAGCATGCTTGAACAGCTAATGCAAAGAGCCTTGACTTCCATGAAATGACTGTGCTTTTGTCTATTAGATGTGAGAGACTCCATAGCCCAATGAATATTTATTTGATATGTATCCAACCAGCTATATTTATATAAATGTATGAAGAGTTAGCCCTCTGTTGTTGTGATTAATTTCCTATCAAAAGCCTGTGAGAGAGCCCTCTCTGATTAGGAAGGCTAATTCCTAGTCTAAAGTCTGGTCTGAAACAGTTACACGAAGCCTTGCTTGGTTGCAGCCCCTAGTACTGGTTTTGTGATAACACATCAGGTGAGTGATCAAGGAATATCACAGATAACATCAAAATAGATACAATTAATAAATAACAATTGCTTTCTATTGAATTCAAAGGAGAACAAGCTTACAACCTAGTTTCCATGATGTCACAAGCCTCTTCCCATGATCTCTGATCTTCTCCTTGGATGAAAATCCTTCTATCCCTATTTCAGCAATATAAGTCTACCTTCAGTGGTCCCTCCCAACCCTCTAGCATGTGTTTGATTTATAGGCCAAGAGGAGGAGGTTTGAGATCCTCTTCCTAAGGGATGAGATCCTCAAAAGGTGGGATTAGGAATCCACAAAGAGAGGGAATTAGCTACACGAAGAGAGGGATGAGGCTTGAGTAAGCATCACCTCAAATCTTTTAGTTGGGAAATATTCTCCCAACAAAGCTTCTAGAATTTACTTTTTTATTTTTACTTCCGTTAAGTCATGTGCGCAGTCCATAGTGGAAGACAAAGCACACATTTACACTGGATTTAATGGTCAAGTCTGTGTATGCAGAAAATCCAGATAGGGAACCATGCAGGTACTCAAAAATAGGTTTTTGGGCTCTGTAATCCAAAAATTTCATTCTCTTTGGGATTTTTTAGCTTCTAGTCTTGCAGGGGAATGCTTTAGGACACTTTAATGGATAGCGAAAGATCTAGATTAACGGTCATTTTCCTAATGGTGAAAAATGACGTGTAACACAGTTCATATTCATGTTTGGAATACCAACAACCATAAAAGTTAGTTTATAAAAATGTGTGAGGTTGGAAGGTTACATGGAAAGAAAGTAAGAGAAACTATCATTTTATTTGAGTTGTTTATTACCTAGTACATGTAGAGTAGATGTGAAGTAGATTTTAGGAGAAGAATGAGGAACTCTGATGGAGGTATGCAAATTTATAGACCATGTAACCAACACATTGTTTTCTTGTATATATCAGGGGATTGTAGTATCCTTTCAATTTTTAGCTTGATAAATGTAGAGTAGATGTGAAGTAGATTTTAGGAGAAGAAGAATGAGGAACTCTGATGGAGGTATGCAAATCTATAGACCATGTAACAAACACATTGTTTTCTTGTATATATCAGGGGATTGTAGTATCCTTTCAAGTTGTAGCTTCATAAAAGGAATAGGTTGGAGCTTGTTGAGGTAGGAGCCTCCTATGGGTTGTATCCTATTGAAAATTGACGGGAGTTGCAGCTTCCTTGCAAGTTTCAGCTTGCAAAAGAACTGAGGTAGTAGCATCATGTAGGTTGGAGCCTACAAAAAATTAGATGTAATAAGGGAATATGAGATTTCCTTTGCATAACACCAATAACAAAGTTGTGGTTTTCTCCCTTTATGGCTTTCCACTTATATATTGTTTTCATGTGATGATTTTTTGTGTTCATTATATGCTATCATGAAAGTTGTTATGTTGTGGTTCACAAGTTACATAAAATTAATATATTAAATTTGCATTTTATATGGTGTTAAAATACTCATTGAACAGTTCAAATAAACATTAACTATAGAAGAAAAGTTTTCAATGAATGTACTAAACTAATTCACCTGTTGTTAAGTTTCCATTAGAAACTATAGTAAACGCTTTTTCAGACAAGTTAGGGGTTTGTAGTAGTCTAAGTCCCTCGTGAAAAAGTGTCTTGCAGAACAAGTTGGATAACCTAAGGATTAATAATGGAAACTCAATTATATAGCATTTGAACTCCTTCAATATTGTGGTGAGTAAGCTGCTATATGTTGATATTAAGATTTCAGATGAAGATAAATCCATCAATTTGTTATGTTCTTTACCAGACAAGTGGAATAGTCTAGTTTTTTCCATAGGCAGTAATGCTACTACTTTAAAGTTCAACGAAATAGTCTCATCCTTCTTATTAGAGGAGATGAGGTATAAAAATAGCCAAAACGAACATGCCTTGGTTATGAGAGGATGCTCCTAGAATATAAGTAAAATTAAGTCTTTCAGTGGGAGATTTAAATCTAAAGGAAGATCTAAATATCTAGGAAATTTCATATAGGTATGTTGGAGAAGTGGAAAATAAGGGAATTATAAGAAATATTGTAGATCTAATATAGCCCAATGTCATTAACATAAATTCCACGTATCTACTTTTATTTTAAATTTGATTCCACATGTGGGAAGTACAAAAAATAATATTTTATATGAAAAGGTAAGAAGATTATACTTTTAGGTGAAAAGGAAGAATCCAAGCCTTTTCTCAATAGTGGTATTATTAAATGTTAGGAGAGAATGATCAACAAGTTGAGAAAATCCTCATTATTTTGGGATCTTTTTAACATTTATGATGTTGTGGAGTTTTAAAAGAATGATGGATGAATGGTGTATTATTGGTCTGATTCAAATGAGTGCATGATATTTTGCATATGTTTTAGTTGAAGTCTAATGAAAATGATGATGATGAGATGGCTTTATATTTTGGCATATTATTGCTATAAAGGAGTGTTGGAAACCATGGTGTTGTTGAGGAACATTTTGAACACTTTTTGTACATGATTTAAAATGATATAAATATGTGAGGGGGAACATGATGGGTTGTACTTGTCGCCCTAAATTTTTATCCTAGATGTAAAAGATAGCCATAGGAAAGTTGTCTTCCCCATGTGTTTGGTAAATCCTTGTTGAGTTATGCCTACATGCATTAATGTGTAAATCATATTGCATGTGTCCTTCTTATGTACATGTGTTGGGTATTTGTTACATGTTTTGCAAGACTATCCCAATGTGTTGTAAAATGTGTGATGTGCACTGGGGGGTCACGGGAGGGAGGAAGCACCCCTTCGTTTGGGCAGTTTGTAGGAGGGAAAAATCCCCTTTATGTGAGGGTGCCTCTAAAAAAGTTATTTTGGCAATTTTTCCATATTTGTTTGGCAATTTTCAACACACAAATTTGTTGAAAGAATGTTTTTGGCACATGATGGTTTTCCCTATGGTTTTGTAGTTTGTGTTAAGAAACTATGGTTATATTTAAATCCAATTTAAATGAAATGGTTGTTAATAGATGTCACAGGATATATATTTGGTATTGTAAGATTGTACATAAGACTATATATATATTGGAAATTTTTGTTGGTTTTCTTGTTTTTTAGTTTCAGGATACAATCTTTGCATTAATGTGTGAGTTTTCCACAAGATATTTTTTATTTTAGTATGAATTGATTTACAACAATGAATTGTCCAAGGGGAAAAGCTACATTTGATACAACGCAGCTTTGGCTTCAAGGGGATGCCATTATGGCTATGTGGTTTGGCTTATGCCTATTACACAACATTTTGTCACTATCCCTGTACTCCCTATCCATGATCCTAGAGGACCTCTACAGTGAACCTAACATGCTTTCCCATCATGAAGAAACTGCCAGTATGTCCCTCTTCATGAGTAAAATAATTCCCCTTTGCATCATTTCCCAAGAATCTTGCTTTTACCCTATATTACAAGACCGACGCTACTAACCAATTTCCTCCTCGCGCCGATTTGTAGAGACTAAAACTAGCCCTAGCACCATATGGAGTGAGTAAGCCCTTTTCCAATCACGCCAATCCTCTTTTGGCAAGTTTTTTAAATATGGTGTCGAAGCTTCCAGCTCTCGAAGCTTTGTAACGGAAGTTTGGTAGAGGGTTGGGCCAAATGGAGCCGAGGAATTTAGTTTGGGCTCCTTTCTCCAATTAGGATGGAATAAAATCAATAGATAATACCTTCTCCCATGATGAGAGGAACCATCTTGCATCCATCCAAGCTATATAAACCTCTCTTTTCCCAAGCTAAACTAGTTTTGGAGTGAGTTTGAATGATCAGCAAGACATCTATAGCTTGTAGCTTTCTAGTGTATTTTTGAGGGAGAATATTGTGTTTTGGTTTGGTTTGAGACTAGAGGGAAGAGGCCTTAAACATCCATTGTTGGGGCTATCCATGAAGTGCTAGCAAAAGTGTGGGATCCGGGATACGTCGGAGGGGACCAACAATGTCGAGGCATTGGTTCTAATCTCTTTCTAATTTATATGAATACAACTATTGATTGATTTCCTAAATGAAGTGTTATTTTAAATATTTATGGCTTAACATTCCTTGACCTATTAAGTAGGATGAATACAATATTGTATGCTAGCACGTTTGTTGTTGTTGTTGTTTTCTTGTTTCAATTTTTCGAAGGAAGGAAACAGAAGATAGTTGGAGTGAGGAAGTAGGATCATCACCAAGCGGAATAGCGTTCTAAGAGGTAGGCCCTCTTAACTGATTCTAGCTTAAGGATATTTTCCATAGATTGTTTGTTTCTGGCTAAACCCACTCTCTTGGTGTAGAGGAATTGTCTACGTCTGCACTAAGAATTTACCTGCACCACAAATTGGCGACTCCACTAGGGAGTCAATCCTTCTGTTTGATTAATTGTGATTTTATGGTTTTGTGTGAACTTTTCTAGTATCACCATTTCTCTCTAGTGTTCCTTACTTTGCCTGGTTTACTGCTCTGAGCCTAAAATTTACAGTGGCAAGTGTGGTTTTAGCCTATGAAATTTTTATTTTTTTCCTTGAATCCTCGATCAGCGCATTTATTTTTCTGATAGTCGCATCGATCCCCTTCTCGCACTTGTTGTCAGTTAGGCAGTCGCAACAATTCTTGTAGGTGAAGATCAGGGTTTACCCAAGATCATAGCCAATGTGTTTTTCCCTTCTGATTTTTGTCTCTCAGCTAGTTTAACTATGTTCTCCATGGCTAGAAAGCTCTTTTAGCCTGGTTTGTATGCTTGCTTGATTTGCATTTTATTCACTTGGTTTCTTGAGTTTTTGGATGATTCATAGCCCTAGGGCATCTAGGTCGTTATCCATTCACCTGTTTGTGTGCTCAACACGTCAAGTCAATAGTCAGAGTTTCTCTCTACATTTCATTTGTTGGTCATTTTTTTGCTTTGATTTACTTTTAACAAGTTTGAAAAGTTTCGTCTGTTGTTTGAGCGTCTCTTTTTGAGCATAGATCACATTGCTCGTCTTGTTATTGGTTGAGTTTTAGCTTCACTCGTTTGAAAATAATTCTCTCTTGTGATTTTCATTTGCTTTTGATTGATTGTATTGGAAATTTTCAATGAAGTGTAATGTGTTTGTGAAAGATTCATTCTGTCATTTCATTGAAAAATACATAATTCTAGTTTGCTGAATCAATATGTTACATTAGTTAGCATCATTGAAGGCTAGAGTTGCATTGTCATTTGCATTGGAAAAGAAATGAATTCTCTTTACTATTGAAAGGACTACTTGAAGTGCATTTGATAGAAAATTTAGGTGAAAAGGTAATTTTTCTTTCGATTGCTTGTTTTGTTGCATTTGAGTGTGTTTTCTACTCTCATTAGTGTAGACAATTCATCAAATTGGAAGGGTCTTGTCTCATTTAGCTGCATATAGGTGTTTTTTGAGTCACATCGATAAGGCCTAAAAACCGAGACATAATTTCAAGATAAACTCTAAAATGTATTCAATTAATCTAAGGCACATTTGAAACCTAACAATCATAGTTTAGAAGGTCTAGGCTAAAGACGTGTTCCAACGTCTTTAAAACCTAGCAGTTGTCATTCGCTTCGGCACTAGACAACGCTACTACAAACTTGAGCTCCCCATATCGTGGAGTATATAAAGGGAGACCCCACTAGGTTGCAATGCTTTATCTATAGGAAGACGAGTCTGGCACCTTGTAAATGTGATACACCGAACAAAAAATCTGGGGAGACTACTTATCCATACTTCTCGGTTCGCCAGGAGGTATTCTGCAGTTCACAGTTACCTGGTAATCCTTTTTTCCTAGATCATCTTGAGTAGTCATTTTGATCTTTTTGACTCCCTAAAGATAAAATATCACCTGAGCACTTGTCCTTTTGAGCTCGTTTCAAACCAAAAGTGATAGAGTCACCTTTGTTTCTTTCTCGACTCTTAAAACGTGAAAGAAAACCAATTTGTCTTTGCGTCTTAAAAAATTGTTGCCCACGATCTTATAACATCCCTGTTAGTATTCTTCTAGACCACATCGTGAGTATACCTTTAAATACATTTTAAAGCCTTGAAATCAATCTCTCTTCTGGTCATTTGAGACAAAATCATTGTGGCTAAACCAACTAGTTCACCTAGTTCCTCTTCCTCTCCTTTTTCTGAAAGATTGTCTGAGGAGCCTTTTCCTAAATTGCCACAGCCGCTTGAGAACCAAGCTGTTGAGCTTGGAATTGTTATAAGTATTCAACCTTTGTCATCTCGTCCTGCTCCTTCAGATACTGGGTCACTTTCTGACATTGGCCTCGAATCTCCGGATAATCCTATCCAGACTCCCAAGAGTCCGCCAACTTCTGAAGGTCAGCTTGGACTAGTTGTTTATCCTTTGAATCCTTTATTCAATCTTGTTGTGCTATCACCTCAGCGTCTGTTCAATCCATACAATGAGCCGGGTATTCCTTTGGAATTATCCCCTCGAGCATCTTCAGTCGTCCATCATCGTCTATTTTCATCTATGGAATCAGACGGTGAAATCCCAGTCTCCTCTCTGGGTCACTTGGAGGTTTCCACTCCATGCACAGTTGAGGAGCAAAAATATCCTTTCCCTCCTAAACATTTCCCTTACATAAGAAGCATTCTCACTAGTTTTCATCCTAAGTTACCACATAATTAGGTCACTTTATCTCAGTTGGTTTCAAGAATGCCCACTACCTCGTCACTATATCACAACCCTATTTGGGCATCTGGTGCTATGCCTACCACAGGTCTGTTCATTCCAAACTCGACCTCCCAACAGACGGTAATTTCTTCAGTCACTTCAATCTTGATGCAACCCAACATTCCAAATCCTCTTGTTTCATCGGTCCAAGTAACCCATCTAGTTCAACTGATGATCTTGAGCCATGTCCCGGTTGGTTCTTTGATCCCTCTAGTGAGTGGACGGGTTGTGCCACCACCTAGGGGGGAAAGTCTGAATGTGTATATGATGTATGGTACAACCAATGTGAGTGGTTTAGAATCTCACATGGTTGGTATAAACTAGCCCTCTTCGGGTGCCATTCTAAACCATGTTGGTCCTACTGGATCGAGCAATGTCCAGTACCAACAGCTGAACCATGTTGGTCCATCTGGGTCAAGTAAAATCCAGTACCAGTAGCCTAATATGGCTCAGGTTCAGTACCAACCTCCTTATGTTCCATATGGTTCACAAGTGATGGTTAATCCACCCTACATCCCTCAGCCTGGATCTTGTGTCCATCCTGGTACATCCATCGCGCCTAGTGGGTGTGGCCAGATATAGTTCAGTAACTATGAAGGTGTCATTCCAGGAACTATTCAAGTACCTTTATAGTAGCAAGGGCAACCTTCATTGTAGCAAGGGCCATCCATGTAGCAACAAGGCTAGATGATGCCGCAGCAAGGACAACTACAACAACCATAGGGGAAACCCCTACAATAGCTGTAGTAAACCATGTAGCCACAAATGTAGCATGTGCCGCAATCCTCCCAGCCTATGCCTTTGCAAGGTCAACCTCTATAACCATAGGGATAGCCTTTACAGCCACAAGGTCAACCCTTGCAGCAATAAGGTCAACCCGGGTAGCAGCAACCCTTATACTCATATTAATAGGGTCAGCCCTTGCAAGGGCAAGGCCAAGGTCAATTCCTGTAGCAGCAGGCGCAAAATCCTTTTTTCCAATGGTAACAAGTGCAAAATCCTTATGTCCAAGGGCGATAGGTCCAAAACCCTTTTGTCTAGGGGCAGCAAGTCCAAAACCCTTATGCTCAAGGACATTAGGTGCAAAATCCATATGTCCAAGGCCAGTAGGATCAATAGCCTTTTAACCTGTATGTTGCTTATCAACGACCTCTGGCCATACAGTTTCAAGGTTTTCAAGGTCAGAATCCTCCCTACAGGCAAGGTAACCTACAATGGGGGAAGAATCAAATGCCATATGGAAAAATTCCTCCACTATGGGGAAAAAATACTTACCAGGAGGGATAGGCCCTACTAGTTGGGCCCCCTTATTGACCTCAAATGCCTTTCAATACCCAATTATCATTCTTGGCTACACTGGAACTGCCAAATGTGTCTAGACTCACGAATGACCTTATTCTTCAATGACCATACTGGCCTCTGGTTCTGTCCAAGATTCCGAGCGATTGTTTGAAGTTTGAAGGAAAAGAGAAAGAGGATCCTCAAGCTCACATGATGAATTATCACCTCTGGTGCTCCTCGAATTCCTACGTTGATGATTCCATTCGTCTTCGACTTTTCTAACAAGCTCTTACAGGTGTTGCAGCTAAATGGTATATCGAGCTGCCTCAAAATACCTATCATGACTTTAACACTCTCACCATGGCCTTTCTCACACATTTCCAGTTGTCAGTTCATTATGAAACTAGCACCCATCTGCTAACGTCACTCAAGAAAGACACTACGACCCACATCTTCGATCACATCCATGAATGGAGATGTAGGTGCTATCTGATTAAGTTTGATTGTTGATCAGTTGTTGGCTCAATGGTTCACCAAATAATTCTTCAAAAAAACTGCTAAGGACATTGTTATGGGTGGATGTGTCACTAAGGAACAAGCCATTGTGTGTGCCCATTATCTATACCTCAACTATTCACAATACGAGATGTTATATGATGTGTTACCCGATGCGCCTAGACCATCATCTGATCCGACAACACTAAGTCTCTGGCTACACCTCCTATTGACAGAGTAATTGGTTCAGTGACTCAGACCCCTACAAAATATTCTTCCAAACAGATGTCGGTCTCCAACATCCCTCCCAATGATTCCTCTCACAATTCATTCGGCCCTGGTAAAACCTCAGAGGTTCACGTTGTCCAGTCTATGCAGTAGATAAATCCTCTAAAGGTAAGAAGAAAGGCAAAGGCAAGGGTAAAGCCAGTGCCCCAAAATAGGGTCCTCCTAAGTCATCTCTTGGTGATGCTTCCCAATGGAATCCCAAGTATCCATGCCTCATCTGTGAGGAGGGTCACTATACTAAGGATTGTCCGAGCCGATCCAAAGTTAGTTGTTTTCTCAAATGGACCCCCATTGTCTTGAAAGAGCCTTTTCCATCCTAGCAGACTCAAATGGTAGACCAGCCTCAGTCATACACTTTCTCAGGTTCACAAGTGTTCACGATGAGTACCCCGATTAACGTGGCTACGAGGTCAAAAGATTATCAAACTCCTACCCTGATAGTAGGGAAAGAAACGAAAGGTACCCCTTCTTTTTCTTCCCCATCTAGTTTTGGTCCTCTCCATATAGAGCGACCTAATCCTAATTTCATCGTTCAAACACCTTCTCGAGGTGTGCTACGAAAGTCCTCATACAATCCTAATGCTCAAGCCGCTCAACATTATAACATTGTTGAAGATTTGGCTCAAGCGCCATCAGCTATGTATACTCTCAAGGTCCTTCAAATCTATCCTTCTCAATGAAAATTGTTATTGTCAACTATTGGGGGTATTGATCCAGCTGACTCTAATCTCATCTGTTTTGACCTGGAAAACCATGTTCTACATTTACCTCATCAGATTTCCTTTCTCATTCAGGTGATCATAAACGCGAAAACCATTCATACAACCATCATCGATGAAGGTGCTTATACCTACATCATGTTTGTCACTTGTTGGAAGGCAATTGTTTCTCCAAATCTGAACTAGTCCCCTAACACTTTGGAAGCTTTTGATGGACTTGATTTGTGACCATTTGATGTCCTTCCCAACCTTGCCATTACTTTGGAGGGCAAGACAATACACGTCAAAGTAGAGATTATTGACGCTAATCTTAACTAAAATATTCTACTCGGACGTAGTTGGACCAATGTCATGCATGCTATAGCCTCCTCCCTTTCCCATGTGATTCATTTTCCTCATCAAGGCAAGATAGTCACAGTTGATCAACTGTCCTTCTTTTCCTCTTCCTCCTTGGATGAAAATGTTTCGTATGTCAAGCACACCAGTGCTCCTTATGAGAGTGTGGGGGAAAAACTCTTTACAGATCCTGTCATGATGGGAATTTTTCCGATCCCACCTCCTCATGTTGCCTATGTCAACATGATTTCAGTCAAGTCTGATCCTTGGGTCATTCCTTTGCCGGATCTTGTTGATACATGGCGCACATTTATGCCGTTAAGTCCCACCGAAATTGATTATGTGGAAATTGTTTCGGCTTCACCTTCAATATCCTCTGATCATCCTATTTCAAGAACATCTCTCTATGTGTATTCTCAATCCCCGTGGCTTGGTTCTTCAGTATCTCCCGGTCCCTTAGCCGAGAATTTTCCTTTTGACGAGAGTATCATGGAAGTAATGTCTCTGGAGGAAGTACCTTGGAACAACACTCATTATCGTTCCTCATTCTTGTCTAGCCTGATGGTCATGTCTATGTGTCTTGAGAAGTTCTCTTCTTTACTACCTATTGACATGTCAGTTTCTCCTAATATTGTCAAGATCTTTCAACTGAGGGCACCTTTATCTCTTCATAGAATTAGGTTTTTTCTCCCTCCCCAAGTTTTTACCGATTTCCCATTATTGTAATTGGGTAACCTACCTCGCCCAGGAGGCATGGGGCAACAACCTTATGTGAGTTCTATTATTTGGACGAGTCAATGCTTACTTGTCATGTCAATGGTAAAACTCCAGTTTTCCTCTATGTTGATTGATTGCTTGAGTTCGAGCATGGATTCTCTCAAATAGTACTATGCCTAGGTAATCTGTCATGGTTAATTTTGTACAATAGTGTGTTATTAATTTTTGTACAGTGTGGTTTGGTGTGTTGTTTTGCAAGAATATTTCCGGCTTATTATGTTTCTACCTGCTTTGCAGATGTTAGTGTCTCCTCACATCAGTTTCATTGAAGGTATTTGTCGTAGTTCCGGAGTCTATCATCCGCAGCATGGGCCGTTTATGACCCCCATGGTGAGTTGATTTATCTTCAAGGTATCTGTCTAGGTAAAAAAACTAATAGCATCACTAAGTATAGCACAGTTATCGAATTTATGTCAGAATCTATCACTCTTGGCATCCAAGAATTGGTTGTCAACCTTGAATCACAACTTTTCATCCTTCAACTCAACGGGAAATATTTCGTCAGAAATCTCAGATATTGTGTTATGAAACCAACTCACAAAAAGATAGAAAAGATAGATGAATGCCTCAGAAATAAGCCTCTTCGAGGGGGCAACCTCCTTTACATTACACAAATGAACAATTCATAGATGATACAAATGACAAGACCTCCTTTCTATATATAGGAGTCTAAGGGGTCATAATATAATCCGAGCCAACATAATAATAATAATATAAGGGCACAATAATAACAATACTAGGCTTCTATGGGGCACAAAAATAACTATATAGGGACTAAATGGGCACAAGAATATAATAATGGGGTTGTACTAATAACAATAAGGGGTTACACTAGTAGTATAGGGACCTAACATGCCCCTCTCCTTCAAAAAGTGTTGTACTCAACGCTTGAGTAGTTCTTGATGCTTTTGTGTAAATTCTTGTCCTCCAATGTGGAATCTTTAGCAGGTAAGTTCCTCCACTTGATGAGATACTCTGAAATTGATCTATTTCGTAGCTTTTGATTTTTTGGTTCTGTGACTGCTTCAGGTTCCAATATGATTTTTCCTTCCTTGTCAAGTTCTCGCAATATTGTTTGAACTGGGATCTTCTGCAACTTTTGAATGAGTTGCCACTCCTTTGGGCATATGGATATATGTAAGGCTTGATGTTTGGAGGAACACTTCATGGAATCAAATGAATAGCATGATCATGATCACGAATATGTGGGTGGCTTTTGGGAGTCTCAAATACCTTGGAATGATTGTCCAAAACGTTTTGGAGATCTAGAGAAATACATGATTTCGATGTGGGATCCTCTAGAAAACATAATTGTACAAGTACACCCCATTGTAATTTATTTAGAAGCTTTGTCATGCTATTAGAGTTGATTATCTTTCAAGGTTTTCCTTCAATACCCCTCAATTCAACTTCCTTTCTTTCCCAAAAAAAATTCAAGAAAAGTTCTTGAAAATTAAAAGCTATCGTACCTAAAGATTATAGCCATTGGGCTTCTAGTAAAACATCAGCACCACCCATTGGAATGGAAAGAATTGGGCTATTCAATACATATTCTCCCATGGATAGCTTGATATTATGGCACTTTCCAGAGCAATTTATGGTTCCTCCACTTGAAACCATCACTTGACACTTCGGTGCTAGATATATGAAGCAATTCAATTGCTTGGCTATCTTACAATCAATAAAATTATGGGTACTTCCCGAATCAATCAACACTTTTACCTTTTTCTTCTTAATATGTCCTTCTATCTTGATAGTTTGAGGAGTGGTAATTTCCTCCAATGCATTACAAGATATGTTCAGATTGACTTCTTGAGACTCGATGTGATATTTTTGTTGGGTGTGGAGCTTGATTATCTTCTGTATTCAAAGGTTTCAGCTAGATGTATACCCCAGGAAGATTGTACACCCCTCCATGCGGGGGAGGGGGGGGGGGGGTACGAGGGGGGCTTTTCCCCCCCACAGGGGTCTGTGGTGGCTAATCCCCCCAAGCTGGGGGTTCTGGGGGCTAGCGGTCCCCCGGCGGGGGTTCGGGGGCAGCGCCCTCGAAACTAAAAATAGATGTAAAATCCCCTTGTAAAAGTATAGTAATTTATAGTCAATCTGGGCCGTTCATTAGGTGGATGATCTGACGGTAGAAGTTATGTTTAATTTAGGGTTTTTTGCCCTAGAAGGCAACCCCTCACTATATATGAGCAAATTGTATTGCGTCTATGTATATCTGTATTCTGAGTGAGGAAGAGAGAGGAGATTGAAAGCGAAGAGGGCATTACAATAGATCTGTTGTAGGTTGTATCTCTTCAGTTTGCTGGATAATATAATAAAGCAAGGACTGGTTGTTTCTCCATGGATGTAGCCCAAACTGGGGAACTACGTATATTTGTGTCTCTCTTGTTTTATGCGTTTTCTGTGTTTATATTTATGCAATATTTTATGTGTTCCATTGCTCCGTAATATATAATTTTCTAACAACTGGTATCAGAGCTAAAGGTCTATTTGGCTGATAAACTCGTAGGAGAGAAGGGTTCCTGGTTCGAGTGGGAGCAATGGCGGAAGATGGTAGGTTTAGGGTCGAAAAATTCAATGGCCAAAACTCCTCACTGTGGAAGATGCAAATGGAAGATTATTTGTATCAGAAAGATCTGTACCTACCATTGGTCGGAAAAACAAAGATGCCGACAGGTATCACAGATGAAGAAAGGAATCTTCTCGATAGAAAGGCACTCGGAACAATACGGTTGTGCCTGGCGGCGTCAGTAGCATTTAATATTTCAAAGGAAACGACAACAGAGGGTTTAATGTCGGCATTAGCCAAACTATATGAAAAACCCTCGGCCTCAAATAAGGTATTTCTTATGAAGCATTTATTTAATATGAAGATGTTAGAAGGTGGATCTGTTGCAGACCATTTAAATGATTTTAATATAGTTACAAGTCAGTTAAGTTCTATAGGGGTAAATTTTGATGATGAAGTTAGGGCTCTGTTATTTCTGTGCTCATTGCTAGAAAGTTGGAATGGTTTAGTTATGGTTGTTAGTAACTCTGTCTCTGGATCTAGTACTTTAAAGTTTGTTGATGTTGTCAATGCAATCCTTAGTGAGGAAATGTGACAGAAAAGCTCCGGTGAGACATCAGTTAATGCTTTGACTGCAGAGACTAGGGGAAGAAAAATGGAAAGAGGAAAGAGCCCAGGATATCGCATTAAGTCAAGAAAAGGTAGATCCAAGTCTAGATCGGGGATAGTGTGCTGGAAATGCAGGAAGAAAGGACACCTGAAGAAAGACTGCAAGTCTCAAAAGGGAAAAGAAGGAGACGCGTAGCAAGAAAACAATCATGAAGCAAATGTAACAGGTGATGTGTTGCAAGATGCTTTGATTCTTTCATTAGAAAATATTATTGATGCCTGGGTGGTAGATTCAGGGGCCTTATTCCATGCCACACCTGATAGGAAACTTTTTCATGATTATGTTCAAGGAGATTTTGGATAGGTTCGATGTTGGAAATAATACTGAGAGGGGGGGAGGTGAATCAGTATTATTAAATAAATATAACTTTTGCATTTCCATATTAATATTCATATACGCTACTTCAGTTAAGGAAAACCGCGTGTATACGCAACTGCGTGTAATGCAACAAGTGTATATCTAGTAAACTTATGATTTAGTTAGTTGATCCTTAATGATTGCATCAGAACATTATTAACCATATGAACAGTAAACAGGAGCAGTAAAATAGAATAGATCATCACACACAAGAATCACACATGAACACCATGATGTAAGGTGGAAACCCAATGTGGGTGAAAACCACCTACTGCAAGTCGTCTCAATCTTCTTTTTAATAAGAAACTTCTTTTACAATGGTTCTGTACTCATGCAGTCTTATACCAGTACACAGGCTTCTACCTGCAGAAGGCTACAACCTTCTCTCGTTCTCCAGTCTCTCCTGGAAGGGAGCTACAACCCCCTTAGCTCTTGTACTAGACGATCCATTTACTAGTACGTAGGTGTCGGCCTACTGAAATGCTCCAACCTTTACTCATTTTCCAGCTGCTACTGGAAGGGAGCTATCACCCCCTTAGCTCTTGTACTAGCTGATGTACTAGTACATAGGTGCCGACCTACAAAAGGCTACAACCTTCTCTTTCTTCCTCCAGGTACCACGTTTCATAGATTTTCAGACTGGATACTCCTGAAGCACAACACCATAATCTGAAAGGCCATGTTTCATCCAATTTTCATACTAGACCCATCAATATCATTGAAGCACAAAATCAATCACTACTGCAAAACACCCATCAACTACACCTGCATCATCAATCTTTGAATCACCCAATACTGAAACCCTGTCAACAACACAATCACCAGAACACAAAACAGACAACGGAACTCTGCAACAATAACCAGATCCAATTGTAACTTCAAATATCATGTCTCATAATGTATACGCTACTATGATGAATCAAACCAGTGTACATACGCGCTTTCACCAAAGCCAACCCGCGTACAAATCTACAAATATTTACTCATAACTTTGCAGCTATTCTAGACATCAGTCATACCCAGAACATAACATTCATACAATAAAACATGCGTCAATAATTTAGATCTAGTCTATCCATAATCAAACCATATAATGATAAACATTCCAAGCCTTAAGATCCCGATCCATCCTTAGATCTTGTTCTTCATCAACCGTTGAGATTCCTCCTTAGCTTAGATCAAGCAATGCATCATGAACCCATAACCTACATACTGGATCTCATACTTCATCAGATATTCAAGACTTTCTCAATGCCTTTGCCTAATGATCTTCTTCTCCTTTTATAGTCTTAGGCCTTACTCAATACCATGGTCCAAAACCATTAAGAACCAATACTAGGGACCCAGTACTTGGGTTCAATACTTCAGACGCAATACCAAGGACCAAAACTATAGGTCTAAATACCACGGACCCAAAAATAAGCTTTCCCACATGTACGCGCTTTTCCGTGCATACACATACGCGACTTTTGACTAGCAATCCCGTGTGTATACACGTATTTGTATATAGTGAACCTGCGTGTATACCCTACTTTGTATATAGCGAACCTGCGTATATACGCGACTTGGTACATAGTGAACCTATGTATAACCTGCATATGTACATGACTTGGTATACAATGAACCTACATATATACTCTTCTTTCTTCATTCTTTGTAGTCTGATCATCAACTCTTTGCTACTGACCTGCTGCACTATGATCTGTCATCTATGTGATTTTCCATCAAGGACAACACTTGTATCATAATGCCAACAATCTCCCCCTTTGGACTTGATGGCAAGGCTAACTTGTCGTACTGAGAACTTGTCATCTGATTCCTTTGAGCTATCCCGCATCCCATGTATTCTGTCACATCTAATATCTCTTATGTAGATTCATCTAGTTATATATAAGTGAGTTGTTCTTCTACGAGTGGGTTGCCATCAAGTACAACACATGCATCATAATGCCAACAGGTTTGATTGGGTGATGATAAACCCTGTAAAGTCATTGGAATGGGTACAGTTTTCATAAAACAACAAAATGGAAATCAGTGGCTATTGAAGGAGGTAAGGCATGTTCCAGATCTAAAGAAAAATTTGATTTCAATAGGTCAGTTGGGAGGTGAAGGTTGCGTAACTACCTTCATAGATAAAACCTGGAAGGTCACTAAAGGATCCCTGGTAATAGAGAAAGGAGAAAAGGTTGGTACATTGTACTTATGCAATGGTATTTCTAATTCTATTAATGCTTTAACCTCTATAGGGGAAGATATGGCATTGTGGCATCATAGGCTCGGGCACATGAGTGAGAAGCGAATGAAGATTCTTCACTCAAGAAATTTGTTACCAGGTTTGAAGCATGTTGATTTAAAATTCCGTGAGAATTGTGTTTATGGAAAACAGAAGAGAGTCAGATTCCTTAGAGTTGGGAAAAAAAAGAAGAGCGAAAAATTAGAGCTTGTGAATACAGATGTATGGGGACCTACTCAAGTATCATCTCTTGGTGGCTCTCGTTATTATGTTACTTTTATTGATGATGCAACCAGAAAAACCTGGATTTATTGTATTCAAAATAAATCTGATGTATTTGATACTTTCAAGAAATGGAAAGCTTTGGTTGAAAATGAGACAGGAAAAAGGTTGAAGTGTCTCAGATCAGATAACGAAGGTGAATATTGCAGCAAAGAGTTTGATAGGTAATGTTCAGAGAATGGAATTCTTAGAGAGAAGACAATTCCAGGAACACCACAAGAAAATGGTGTGATAGAAAGGATGAATAGGACAATCATGGAGCGTGCAAGGTGCATGAGATTGCATGCAGGATTGCCTTTACATTTTTGGGCAGATGCTGTAGATACTATTGTTTATCTAATAAACAGAGGGCCTTCAAGTTCCTTGGATGGTGGTATTCCAAAGGAGGAATGGACAGGTAAAAAGGTAAACTACTCTTTTTTAAAGACTTTTAGTTGTGAAGCCTTTGTCCACATTAACAAAGAAAATAGAACAAAGCTCGAGGCAAAATCAAGGAAATGTACCTTTATTGGATATGGTGTTAATGATTTTTGTTATTGCTTTTATGATTATGAAAAACACAAAATCATTAGGAGCAGAGATGTCATATTCAATGAAAAGGTTTTGTATAAGGATCAATTGCAGGAAAAGAAACAGGAAAAATAAGACAAAGAATACACAATGCTTGATGATATCACAGGAAAGGTGATGGTGCCTGAAAATCATAATGATCAATAGCCAGAAAAACAACCACAACAACAACAAGCACTTCAAACACCTGAAAGTGGTGTTAGAAGATCTACTAGGATAAGTAGACCCCGTGAACGATACTCTCCTTCATTATATTATGTATTGTTGACTGATTTTGGTGAACTAGAATGTTAGGAAGAAGCAGTGCAGGTAGAAACCAGGAAGAAGTGGGAGCAAGCCATGAAAGAAGAGATGGACTCTTTAGCACATAACCAGACTTGGGACTTAGTCAGGTTGCCTGCAGGTAAAACAGCATTGCAAAATAAATGTGTTTACAAGTTTAAGGAAGAAGATGGAGGTAGAAAAGGGTAGAAAGCTAGACTTGTGGTGATAGGGTTTGCACAGAAAAAGGATATAGACTTTGATGAGATATTTTCTCTTGTTGTGAAAATGACTTCAATTAGAATTATTCTAAGTCTAGTAGCAGCTGAAGATTTGCATCTTGAGCAGTTAAATGTAAAGACAACTTTTCTCCATGGGGATTTGGAGGAAGAGATACATATGCAGCAGCCACAAGGATATGAGGTAAAAGGGAAGGAGAAACTAGTGTGCAAGTTGAAGAAGAGCTTGTATGACTTAAAACAGGCTCCAAGGCAGTGGTATCTAAAATTTGACAGGTTTATGTCTGAACAAGGTTATACTAGGTGTCACTCTGATCATTGTGTTTATCTCAAAAGGAAAAATGATGGTAGCTATATTATATTGTTATTGTATGTAGATGACATGCTTGTTGCAGGTTCTAACATGCAGGAAATAGATGTGCTCAAAAGGAAATTGATAAACTCATTTGCAATGAAGGAATTGGGTGCTGCACAACAAATCCTTGGTATGAGAATAACTAGAGATAGGAAGAATCACAAATTAACATTGTCTCAAACTAAGTACATAGAAAAGGTGTTGAAAAGGTTTAATACGCAGAATGCAAAACCAGTTAGTATGCCTTTGGCTAGCCATTTCAAATTAAGTAAGGAGGCGTGTCCCAAGACTCAGGAAGAAATGGCTCATATGTCTAAAGTTCCATATGCATCAGCAGTTGGAAGCTAAATGTATGCAATGGTATGCACAAGCCCTGATATTGCACATGCAGTGGGAGTTGTAAGCAGGTACATGAACAATCCAAGAAAAGAACATTGGATGGCGTTGAAGTGGATTCTTAGGTATTTGAGAGGTACCACAAATCAAGCATTATGCCTTGGTGGTTCAAAAATTGCTCTACAGGGATATGTTGATGCAGATATGGCAGGTGACAGAGATAACAGGAGGGGCACTATAGGATATGTATTTACTATAGGTGGTATAGCTGTCAGTTGGGTTTCAAAAATCCAAAGTGTTGTTTCATTTTCAACAACAAAAGCAGAGTATGTTGCTGCTATAGAGGCTAGTAAAGAAATGATTTGGTTACAAAGGTTTATGGATGAATTGGGTAAGAAGCAGGAGTTGGGTGCAAAAATGTTGATGGTGTTGGACCCGCAAACATGTCAGGGGATCTCCTCGGTAAGAAGTCCCAATTAGACCTCAGACCGTTTGGTGTAGGAGTCCCAGCAGTAGGTCATACACTAATGCCTTGACTGTGATTTTTCACAGAGGCAAGTAAGATAACTCTGTTGGTAGCAAGGGTGTGACAACTACGATAAGACAAGGAAGGTGCATGAGAGGTTCTAACACACTAAGGGTAAGGTGAGTGCACCACTTGGAAACCTATAATAGTACGCAGCTTGGAAGGGAACACATGAGCGAAGATGCCCCACAAGCTGGAAAGCAAGTTAGCAAGCAATCCAAAGTGATGGTTAAACCAACAACACATTTCAGAAATATTCATACATACTTATACAGAATAGTCCATGCATGCATGCGTAAGAAAACAAATACATATATCATTTAGAGCAAACCAGATAGCATATAATACAATACAACATATGCATGAAATGTGTTGGATCTTGTTATATTAAGAAGTGTAAGTTCTAGTCATACAATTCATCTATGTCCAACCACTAGTTCGGATAGTGGAATGTTACAGCCACAACCGCTTGCTCCTCCAAAGAGATATACTAGCTATGCACAGTGGAGAAGCCAAGGCTCGTTACAATACTGTCCAACCTTTCTCCAAGATAGTCTTATCAGAAGCTTGGTTGACCAAAAGCCTTTACAATGAGTTATGAGGTTCTATTTATAGCAAAAGGTGGGGTGACCCTTGACATTCCCCTTTGTGACAGTTCATCTACCCTCATGACTCTTCGTCTACTTTATGACTATTACATCAAACTATCGACAGTTGAACTTCCACTTGACAAGACGTTACATTACAATGCACATATACCCATGTGGGACAAAATGGCTTGAGAAATCCATGCAAGACATCACTAACACTCGGTCTATTGTGATGAGACCAACTCTTTGACATGCTTGTGATGGTGAAGGTGGTGAGATGATGCCAAGCTTGGTCATCTGTGATGGTGTGCATTCGCTCCATGGTGACATCTTGCTGAAGCAAACTCTTGCCTCCTTTGCATCCCAGTGCATTGGTGTGGCTCCTCCATCCAATTGTCTACTAACATGTGCATGGTCTTCTTGGGTGTGGCTGAACCGGCAACACACTAATGCATAGTGTCTGTGCTAATCTTCCAGTGTGTGCTGGTGGTCATGCACATTGACCATCAACTACATGTTTAGCTCCAATTGGACTTGCTTCTTGTCTTTGCCTTGGTGAGCGTGCCAAATGGGTTAGATCACATGCGTGCGCATAATGACATGCATGTCATTGGATCCCCTTGCATGCAATCAACAACACTGCTTACCATGTCTGCTCCATGCCAACTACTAGGATGGGTCTTTAACTCGTATGAGTGCTGTTTCATCTATGATTGCATGTTGTGCCCCCTTCTGTAACTATTCCTGCTGCAACTCATTCTCTTATCTATGTAGGTCCTATTCTTCCTTAAGTTGTTGCATTAGCACATGCAACTCCTTCTCTGTTCCATCCTCTGCCTTTGTGTGATCTTCATATCGCGCCGTCACCTCATAGCCTGAGTCTCCAAAGTTGCTTTCACCACAAGTGGATTTTCTTGAGCTTGCAACTTTGTTCTGCCTTTGTGTTGTCAATAACCTTCCTCTTGTGTTCATGGCATCCAGTATGCTTCCTTTAGTTGTTGTTGATGGTGCTGCTTGTTGTGATGTTGCTACCATCATATCTTGATGTCCTTGACTACGAACAACTTGATGTCTTCGTGGGTAGGCATGTTCATAGACACTTGATCGACTACATCCCCAAGTGTTCTTTGAGTGATGTTTTCAAATATGCTCTCCTGGAAACCATTTTACTTGTGCTGCTGAGAGGCAGATGAACACCTGCAATACCTGGAGACATGGAAACACTCATGGAAAGCAATATGTTAATTGAAAACCAAAATGAACTTGAGAACTGACTTGTAACATACTTGTGTGACTGATCATGAAGGTTGCACAATTTCCTTTGAGAGGTTGGGAGACTGACTACCAAGACTACGCAAGGCCTAGTCCGAGGTGTCAAGAGGCTGACTAACTATTGGAACTACGCAATGCACAATCCAGCCTTGCTACTAACTACTGGAATTCCACAATATGCAATCTCAACTGGTAATGGTTGTAGGCTCAATGATTGCATTGAGAAATTTTCTGGGCCAACAGCCACTGTTGCTCAAAATTCCACAATGCAATACTGGAGGACAGTCACTAGGAAAAAATGCACATTTCTTGAGAGGAAGAAAAAGCCTTCCCTCTCAAGATTATGCAATGCTATCTTGGTGAGGAAGAGTCCAGGCCAAGGCTACCCACACTCGCCGACAGGTGACTGAAAGTGAATGTGAATGTGAATGCATAGAGATACTAAGTGTAAGCATAAGTGAACGATCATGCATGCAAATGGTGAATGAAAATTTCAGAAAATGGAACAACATGCATGTGGGTGAGGCGAGTCAACGCATCAACGAATGTTCATGGAAAACTGTTTCATGTATGTGACAACAGTGAGATGTTGATGAAAACTGAAATCAAGCAGACAACATTGATACAAAGTGAAACACAAAAATTGCCAGAATTGCACCACAATACAAGGAAGGCAGGCTTACCCTAAAACAACTGAGCTGAATGGGGTTTATACTTGGGGTAGTAGACAAACTCAAAAGATATGCCCCAAACATGTTGCCAAAGACTCCTAGATGTGATGTGGGATGTAAGAGCTGCAAGGTTGATGTGAGGAATGAGCTTTTCAGTGTCTGGTTCATGAGTTTTGATAAAATAAAAGATGTGACACAGATGCCACAAATCTAGGAAGAGCGACACTTAGTGGGAGGTTTTTGAAATGTTCCTTGCGTGCAACCTCCAAATGCTAAAAGTAGATCCATAAATCAAGGGATGCCTTTTCATGCTTCCTTGGGAGAAGCTACCCATGCATGCAAATCAGCTTTACTCGGTCCTGGAGGGAATTAGTCAACTTAATTGCACATGCAAGAGGCTACTCAACTGCTGGGAGAAAATGCACATTTCTGGATGGGAGTTGGGATAACTGGCCAGGAGATTTTCAAAATTTCTGGGTAGAGCAACTAACTATTGCACAGTATTGCGCAATTCCTGGGATGAGCAGTATTGTTGGGAATAATTACGCAATTTTCTGGATGAAGCCTGACTGGCAGAATTGGGCAATTCTGGAGCCCAGCAGGATACCAGACTGAATTGCACAATTTCTCGAGGGAAGGTTGGTTGCCCTCCAGAATTGCAAAATTTCTTGACGGAGTTGTTGAGGCTACAGCTGGACCAAGTTCACACAAACATCCTGTGAGGGGGATGCATGAAGCTTTGATAGATAGGATTCCTTTCTGCAAGAAAAACACTCAAGCTTGTGTACTTGATGAAGTAAGGCATGCTGCTGTGAAAGGTTGGTAGGGAGGTTCCAAAATGAAGCTAAGGAAAAATTTTGGAGGGTGGTTGTAGTTGCTACAACACAACGGTATATAGAAGTCCAAGAATGGACTTTTGGATCGGAAGTTAGAGCATGTTGAAGACCACACTTGGAAAACCTTAAAAACCAAGAAAATGACTAAGTATGAGGGCAAACCGTATATTGGCGACCCCGCAATCCCACATTCTGCATGTCCCGCATCCCGCATCTTGGCAACCCCATAGTCCCGCAATCATAGTAGCCCCATATCCTGCGGTCCCGCATGGCCCCCACAATGCCTAATGGGCCATCCTTAAGGAATTGTGGGGGGTAGAATCACAGATATGGTGTGACATCTCCAAGGAGGGCCGGAATTAATTTACAAAGGAAAAGCATGGTAAAACCAATGCAGGGCCACTCCCTTCTCTCACCTCCATGTGGCAGTATGACATATTGATGATGGGAAATCCCGCAACCCACAATATTGGTCTCGGTAGGTCACCACTCTAAACCATGGAAAAATGTTGATCTTGTGATTTAACGCAAACTTGCCAAGGACGACCAAAATTCATTAACAAAGGAAATGCATACGAAAAGGCCTTGCCGACCATTTTCTCTCTCTTCTTGGGGGTCATGTGGCGTAATATGATTGGTCCTGATGGCTAACATGGCAACTAACGTCATCAATGATGTGGCAATACGAAGGACACATTTCAAGCAGTTTTGACATTTTCAGGGGTCCTATAGGCGCATTTCTAGGTGACATGTTTCACCACTCATAGGGTGACATGTGGAAATGATGATGCCATCCCGCATATCAATGATCACAGCTGCCTAGGGGAGAAACTTAAGGAAAAGTTCATTCAACGTCGGGATGCGAGATTCCGAGCAACAAAGAAAAAGGACCCTGGATGTGATAAGTTATTGCGATCTATTTGATAAGGTCTTTGCGTCCAGGATATCGGCTGATGCAGTGTAAGGGGCTATCAAAGGTATTTCAAGTTATAAAGGAAAAGACCCTCGAGAAGCAGTTGAAAGCCATAGCACCCAGAAGGCTAAGCCCCTATTTCCAACCCTCGATCATATGAGGAAAGTCACACAAGGGGCTATAATAAAGAGGGGCTAAGGGGGATATAAAAAAGTGCTAGTTTTTCCTATTTTAGAGGTAAAAAGCCCATGGCTAAGAGACTTTGTTGTTACACTACATCAAGGCACTAATAATGGAGGACAGGGATTTAAAGGGCGTGATGGGTTGACTGCTATGGTTTTAAGAAGAATAGGTGGTGCATTCAAAGCATGGGATGGGCTGATCTAGAAGAAACCCACTATGACATGGGTTCAAGAGCCAACGTTGAATCAAATAAAGGTAGAAAAGATAGAGGTTGGTGAAGCAGTCTACAAAGCCATGCCTTAAGTAGTACAACTCTTGCAGTAGAGATGATCATAGGATGAGCAAGAAGACCTTTGTATATTTTTCATCTTATGGTTATTTATTTGATGTACTGTAATGTTCCTCCTTTCCTGAGGCATTTAATTCTGTAATATTTTGGGCCACAAAGTCATTTATGACTGAAACAGCTAGTCGAATCGAGAGCTAAGTCTAGACTAGAGATAAATAGGGGAAAGCAAGACTTAGAAAAGGTTCAGAAATTCTATAGAAAACATTACATGATATTTTCAGACTGTATCTCTTTGTAACACAATTTTTTTTGAATATCAAGGGAATGGTGGTGATTCCCTCTTCAAGAATTATAGTGTGTGTTCCCTTTATTAAAACACCTTTTGTGTTCATATTTCTTCTTTGTATTCATGAAATTATAACTGTTAGAAATGTTTCAAGCTTCCTCATAGGTTTATTTGTATTGATATGTGAATGCAAGTGCCTATAATTATATCAGAGATTCACTTGTATCAATATTGTTGATACATATACTTGTGTGGACTATTGAAATCATATCTTTAAATCTGGAACACATGATTCATAGCATTCAACTCCTCCTTCATCCATTATTTCTGCTTGTAACTCAAATAAGTATAAAAATCCTTAATGCATAAAGATCCATGTGTTAAGTGTAGAAGTCTTGAAGCCTTATGCTCTATGTGATGGGTTTCTCCTTCTATTTGTCCTCTCTCATCTTCCCTGCAAAAGCTTATTAAGCTGTAAGCCCTTGAAATACTCAGCCTCCATTATTTTTATACATATTTCTGAGATCTCAACCCATGAAGAAGTACCAGAATTCCATGTCTTATTTATTTGGATAAATGAACCAACCAATTTCCTATAAATATAAGTATCAATAGCATAGAAGTGATGTCTCAAGTTTCCTGTAAATAATTTGAGACACACAAATCTAGATGTGCTTGGACACTGGTCTTGTGAGCAATCCAAGGTTGTCCCTGGGAGCTACAATAAGATGCATGCAAGAAGGCCTTAGATGTGGAAATCGCCTTAAATTCTTAGTCCCATCATCCAAATTTTGTCGCCAAGGCACATCCCACCTAGGGTGAGGGCCCCACCTGGACACTTAAGGTTCAAAAGGTGTCACCAACAAAAATGACCTAAAGAAGAAAACAAGGATTATGCTACTACTGTGATGACAAGTAATGCCATTGACATAAATGCAAGGAACCAAAATTATTTCAAATTGATGCTACCAATAACAACTTAGTAGAGGAAGCTCCATCTCTTGAGGTGCCCAAGGATGATGTTGAGGAAACCCAAACTAACAATGATCCCACAGCTACGTGAGATGAGCTAGTTATATCACTACATGCCTTGACTATCATTTCTTCGCCTCAGACTCTCAAAATTTGAGGCTTTATTAAACATTGACCAATATTGGTATTGATTGATAGTGGTAACACTCATAACTTTATCCATAAGAGAGTCGCAGAAGTTGTTCATTGCTTTGTGTGGGTGGTATCTAATTTCCAAGTCCTTATCGCTGATGGGGGGACCATGAAATGTGAAGGTCATTGTGAAAATATTAAGCTTCAGATGGTAGACTACCACAAAAAGGCCCAAATTTTTTCTATTGAAATGGGTGGCTACGACATTTTCCTAGGTGCTAAATGGCTTCGCACACTAGGCCTTATCACAATGGATTTCCAGGATATATATATGAGCTTTAAGTAGAATGACCACATTCATACATTAAGTGGACTCTAGGCTGGTGCTCCTACTATCATAAACTAGCATTGAATGGAGAAGCTTTTAAAAAAGGGCCATCATAGAGTAATCACCCAATTTAGTGCCATCTAGGCCATTGAATCCACTACTCCTCATATTCATCCTAAGATGCAACAAGTCTTAGATTTCCACCAGTAGGTCTTTGACAAACCTAAAGAGCTCCCACCCTCTAAGGGTGAACATGATCATAACATCCCTTTGGCCTCGGGGGACCAACTGCCTAATGTTCGTCCATATCGATATCCTTTTTCCCAAAATAATGAAATTGAAAAAATCATCAAGGAACTCCTAGAAGCCAGTGTTGTTCATCCCAACATTAGTCCTTGTTCATCTCCAATGGTCATCATTCTAAACAAAGATGGAGAATGGCACATGTGTCCATACACTCAGGCCCTCAACAAGCTCACTATCAAGGAAAATTTTCCTATTCTGGTTGTTGATGATGTGCTTGATGAACTTCTTGGTGCTCCGTTCTTTACCAAGCTAGACCTCTGCTCTGGCTATCACGAAATATACATGAAGGAAGTAGACATTCCCAAGACTCCCTTCCAAGCTCATGAAGGCCATTATGAGTTCTTGCTCATGCCATTTGGTCTCTGTAATGCTACATCTACTTTTCAAAGCCTCATGAACCACCTGATGAAACCATATCTCCGAAAATTTGTCTTGGTCTTCTTTGATGACATTCTCATCTATAACATAACTTGGGACAAACATCTTCAACATGTAGGCTAGATATTGCAACTGCTCCGAGATCACAAATATTTTTCAAATTAGCCAAGTGCTCTTTTGGAGTGGGAGAAGTCAAGAATTTGGGACACATTGTAGGTTGTGAAGGAGTGAGGTTTGATCCAAAAAATATTCAGGCAATGCAAGATTGGCCTCAACCAAAAACCTTGAAGAGTTTGAGGAGATTCTTGGGTCTCAATGGCTACTATCACAAATTTGTCTGCAATTGTGGGTGCATAGCTAGATCCCTCATTAATCTTCTCATGAAAAATTCATTTCTCTGGAATGATGTAACTTAGTTGGCTTTCTTGGCTCTCAAACAAGCCACCTGCTCCACTCCTAGACTGGCCTTTCAAGACTTCACCAAAACTTTGGTGATTGAATTTGATGCTTCTGGTATCAGTATTAGCATTGTATTAATGTAGAAAGGTAGACCAATGGCTTTCAGCTGCCAACAACTCAGTGGCAAACACATGGGGTCAATCTACATATGAGAAAGAAATAATGGCTATCTTACGTACATTAGACACCTGGAGGCCATACTTGTTAGGGCAAAGTTTCCAAATCCGCACAAACCATCAAAGCCTAAAATATTTTCTAGAGCAGTGTCTATCATCACCATAGTAAAATATTACTATGAGATAATTTACAAGAAAGGGAATGACAATGTAGTAGCTAATTCTTTATCACACCAATTGGAGGATGAGAGCACCCTACTATTGATCTCTCTACCCATACTAGATTGGATTGAAAAGGCCTGCAAGTAATGGTTCTCCCAGTCCTCTCTTTCAAAAATCGTTAATAACTTGAGAGAAGATTTGAATTCCTCAGCCGACTACTCTTGGAAGGATGAGATTATTTGCTACAAGGTTCAAGTAGTTATATCACTGACATCCACCCTCAAAACCTGCATCTTGGATGAGCTGCACTCATCTCCAACTGTATGACATTCAAGCTTTCAGAAGACTTATGATTGCACATGTTTTTCTTTCTTTTGGACTGGCATGAAAAACGACATTCTTACTTTTGTGGCTGAATGCGATGTGTGCTAGCATAACAAAGGGGAAACGGTCAAGTTACCAGGAAACTTACAACCATTTCCACTCCCTGCCTCTGTCTGGATAGATGTTTCCACTGATTTCATCACTGGTCTCCCAAAGTCAGGAAACAAATCAGTCATCATGGTGGTTGTGGATAGACTTTCTAAAATATGCTCATTGTTTTGCTCTACCACACCCATTTAGCGCCACTTTGGTGGCTCAAATTTTCTTGGACCAAATATTCAAGCTACATGGCATGCTGAGTTCCATTTTGTCTAATCGTGACCCGAATTTCACCAGCAAATTTTGGTAATAAATTTTCAAGCTACAAGGCATACAACTCCAAATAAGTACCGCCTACCATCCCCAAACCAACGGTCGAACATAAGATGTACGCAAATGTTTGGAGACATATCTAAGGTGCTTCACTTCAAAAAAGAAGCATCAATGGGTACAATGGATACCTTTAGCTGAATGATGGTATAATACTAACTATCATGAAGCCACCAAAATGACTCTATATGAGGCAGTGTATGCCCAACTTCCACCTTTACCTATTTCTTATATCCTTCAATGTTCTAAAGTATAGGCAGTTAATCAACTCCTACAAAACTGGGCTAGCATGATAGCTCATCTCAAAGATAATCTACACCAAGCTCAGAACTAAATGAAGCAATATGTAAACTAACATCATTCTGAGCACACATTTCAAGAAGGGGATCATGTATTCTTGCGACTCCGACCATATAAGAAAACATCTTTAAAAGAAAAGTGCTTCTAGAAACTAACACCAAAATTCTATGGACCATATCAGATAATTTAACACATAGGAGTAGTCAACTACAAACTGGCCTTGCCAGCTACTTCAAATATCCATCTGGTCTTCAATGCATAATGCCTCAAGAAAGTGATGGGGAAGAATTATAGAGTTAAAACAAGTGAACCCAAATTGGATGAGGAAGTCTCACTTTCGCTCTGACCAAAATAGGTCCTCGATACTTGTGAAAGACATCTCCATGGACGCACTTTCAAGGAAGTCCACATCAAGTGGAAAGACACCTCTCGAGAAGATGCGACTTGGGAACCAACCACTATTCTTCAGTAGTTTCCGCGGCTTTAGCCTTGAGGACAAGGCTGCTTTTGATGAGGGAGGGAATTTTAGGGTCCAACCCTAACCCCTTTATTTATGTAATAAACCCAATGGGCTGAGTCAGAGTCATATTTAGTTAAAAAGTTAATCAAGCCTACAATAATAATTATAAGTGGTTGACCCGCATTAGAGAAAAGGGACCACCATTAGTTGTAAACAGGCCATTGTTAATAAATAAAGTGGTTAACCTGTGTTATGTAAGGGATCACTAGTAGTTAGGGTTTTGGATGTCGTTTAGCTGTAAATAGTCATAGTTAGTAAGGGAAAAATGATCGAGTCTTATTGTAATCAAGATATCCTCTACTGGGAGTTTCCCCCTCAAAGAGGCAAGTGAAAATTTGATTTGTTTCTGAATAATAAATTACTTTGTAGTTTTTCTCATTTCATGTGATAATTATGTGTTCCAGGATATATTTCTTCGTATTTATGGTATTTTGGATTTCTCGCAGGTCAAGAGCATAGCATGTAACAAAGAAAAAAAAATATCCATCGACATATTGCACAAAATAAACTGAGATAATACTAGTAGTTTCCATTAATCAAAATGTTTGTAAAATGCAGGGCTTTGCAAAATGTCATCCAAGACATATGAGGCCTCATGGCCTTTATTATCCGAACATGCCGATATATCAAAAAATAAAATCTAGCCTTATGACTAGTAGCTAAGCATGGTGATCATGGTAGGAGATGATGGCATGAGATACGAGAAATTGATCGACCTAGGAACTCCCACAGTATGCCTCTAGTAACCGAGAGGAAAATCATTGATCCGAACATCTGGGATATCTAGAGTCAACCTCTCCAAGTTGTGCTCAAGCTCAGTGAAATCCTCAGCTGCATCAGGGTTTTGTACCACAGGAGCTACTGGCCGCTCTCCACGTCTGTCAAATTGACGTAGTCCTGCTAATTTGACTAGGCCCACATCTCCATGATTTTTTAGATATTTATTTTTGGATGTCAAAAAACAAGACAAAAATTGAAAAACATAAAAAAACTAAAATGTGAAATTTTTACCTATGTCACACTATTGCATTACTGCAGGAAGTGGGATATCTATATCACATGTTTAATCCATGCCAACATATGGAAATTCCTCAATCATGATGATCTAGTGTTCCAACCACAAAAAGTCAGGAATGCATCTCACAGTTGGGCCAACACCACCTCCGTGGGATGCCATCAACGAAACCCACTTTAGCATACAATGATCTCAATCTCCTTCGGCATCTATGGATACCCCTGGGTAAAGAAGAAGAATCCTTTCTAGAGAAAATGAGACCATGATGGAACCATACCCAATTTTTTTGAGTTTTTCAGTATTTACTCTAGTTAGTTTCCCTTTGAGATAGGAAACAACCCCCTTACAACAGTTGAAAATGGTAGGCTATGAACACTCCACAGAAATATGCATTTGAGATTTAGTGAGCAAATGAATCACTACACTTCCACACAATCTTACAATAGTGAATGAAATGGTCCTCAACATAAGCCTCTCTATAGTTTTGATGTCAATCCATCTGCCTATGAGCTGGGACCTCTAAAACAATGTTGCTCTAGGTAAGTTTTTGTTGTTTCTCCATCTCGTCTGTGCCCATATAAATAAATATCAAACCCACTGTGTGAAAGCCCAGTCAAGAAATAGATGTCATCTGCATCTATGGTAAGTCTATGGTCTCTAATTTGGAAACATGCTTCTTGTATAGACCACAATATCTCCAAGCCTGTAGTGTATCTGGGTTATTTAAAGTTGGTTCGTCTTGATTTTCATGTTCTCTCTCCCTCCATTCCATTTTTATGAATCAAAACCCTAAAAATAACCATGGAGGATGATTAGAAAACAATGTGATAAATTTTGCAAAAACATTTGGGTGTTTTATCATTTTTTTCAAAAACCTTGGCACTATGTGTATCCCTCTTTTACAAACAATGTGAATTTGTGCAGATCCTATGTGAATAAATGTTCAAATCACATTTTTCAATTTAAAAAAGATGGTGTGTGTAGACCCGATGGGGAGTAACTACACACACTGAAGGCAGAATTTGAATTAAAAAAAGAAACCCCTAAAAATGCTAAATCTGTGGTGAAACTAAAAATACAAGCAATCAACATGAAGATAATGGAAAGATCTCTTACCTGGAGAAAGAGGTTCATGATTTGGTCAGAATCCACCTCTGAAGTTTTTGGTACAACTGCACTCCTAATGGCTCCAAAATGATAAAAACACAAACGGTAAAAGTTTTTTACCTTTTGGACTTTTACAATTTTTTTAGGCCAATTAAAATATTAATTTTTACCTTTGGCTTCTGAAAATTCAAATTTTTAATGTTTCTACTATGTTTTTGAGCAGTTACAATAATTTTTTGAGTTTAAATGTGTAGAACACATGTTAATTATGAAAATGAATCATTTTGGTGATGAGTAATTTTTTATCATGTCTTCGAACTCGTTAAAGCTTATAGAAAAGTGAAATATTGGAGTTCTGTTTAAGCCCTTTTCAGACTCCCTAAAAATGAAAAGATCATCGAGTATTTGACTATTCGAACTCGTAAAAGTAAATGAACAATTGTCTATTCAGTATAAATTTAACCCTTTTATGGACTAAACTACACTATTTATGAAAAAGGTATACACTGACTAATCATGGTCAATAGAGTTCTCTCGTACATTATTTTACCCTTTTACGGGCTTGAGAGACTAAATTTATGAAGAAGGACATTTCGGAGTTTATTTATGTTTTTCTCCTGACTTGGTAAAAATGAAAAACACTAGGATTTACTTTCTCCAGGCTCGTTAAAACTTTATGTTGAAAGAACTGAATGGGTTTTCTTTTCATGTCTTTTCAATCTCTTTAAACATGAAAACGACATTGAGTTACCTCTTCACTAGAATTGTTAAACATAAACAACATAGGAGTCATTAATCATGACAAGACCGAACCACTCATTCCAAGGGTTCATTAAAAATATTCCAAAGGACTAATCTGAAGGATGAGCTTACAGGACAAGCATATATTATGCTTCTCAATCTTGCACAAAAATAAAGAGGTCCGTTCCAGTAATGGTGGGGGGAAATTGGGAAATACCATTTGTTTTTGTATTACAAAAGGTAATATGTCACTCTTGAACATGAAACTCCATCACCTTTATGTCCAGGTTGGGAAATCCATTTGTCTCTCAGTTGACCATACCTCATTGAAAGTCTTCAAACTAGTTTCTAGTCCTATTTTTGAGTCAAATGTTTCCAAGTCAAAATGTCATGTCACCGATATGTTCAAGAGAAGTCCAACCTTAGTCAGAATTACCTTACAACTTGTATCCTTCAATCACATCGACCATCCTTGAATCAGTCCTAGATTACTCCAAATTTTTCCTTCAAAACTTGACATGAGTTTCATGTCGTAGGCCCTCCTGAAATGGATTGCTTCCTATTGGCTTCAAGTCATTATCTAGGAAGTTGATCAAGAAACCTTCTTCAGTACCTTAGAGCCTGCATACATTAATGGCATGTTTCTTTCCTTCAATATCAGGTTCTCATAATTGACCTTTTATCGAATGATTCTATGAGTGTTCGACTTCAGGACATATTTTCACACTTCATAGATTGTACTAGAAGTACCTTGAGAACCATTGCCATTATTCTTGGTTTCTCTCCCACTTGTTAATGGTTCACATCATTGATTGGTAATCAAGCAGTTTCTAGCATATTCGACTATGATACATTCACTCACATGGTTAGATTCATACTATGGATCGAGAGATGGAGATCAAGACAGTGGATCTAGTTTCATCCATCGAGGCTACATGGACTTATTAAATAATCATGATTGTAAACATAGATCCATTGATGGTTGCATCCATACTATGTATTTTGTTGACATGGATCTTCAAATGTATTTTCATACATATTCTTTGAGATATTTATTCTTTGACTATGGGAATTCTTACCTCAGTGATGATTATATATTGTATTGTAACCCTTGATTGATTGTTTCAAGTCTCCAACTATGGTCTCTAATCACAACCTTGGCATGATAAAGTTCTTTAGTCCTCAAACATATTTTCTAACTTTGCACTTTCGGGGGGAATATGTTACATGTCATTTTGTCACCATTATTAAAATGATCGTCAATTTGGATCTTTTGCTATCCATCGAAGAATTCCCCTGCAAGGCTAAAAGATAAACAATCCCAAAGAGAATTAAATTTCTAGATTACAAGGCCCAAAAACCTATTTTTGAGTACATGTGTGGTTCTGTAGCTATTTTCTGTGCATATAGAGAATTGGCCATTAAATTCAGTGCAAAAGTGCACTCTATCTTCCACTATAGACGGCGCATATGACTCAATGGAAGTAAAAATAAAAAGTACATTCTAGAAGCTCTATTGGGTGAATCTTTCCCAACTAAAAGCTTTGAGTTGATTCTTACTCAAGCCTGATCCCTCTCTTCATGGATCCAATTCCCTCTCTTTTTGGATCCCTAATCCCACCTTTTGAGGATCCCATCCCTTAGGAAGAGGATCTCAAACCTCCTCCTCTTGGCCTATGAATTGAACACATGCTAGAGGGTTGGGAGGGAAAAATGAAGGTAGAATTATGTTGTTGAAATAAGGCTAGAAGGACTGTCATCGAAGGAGAAGATCAGAGATCATGGGAAGAGTCTTGTGACATCAAGGCAACTGGGTTGTAATCTTTTTCTCCTTTGAATTCAATACAAAGAAATTGTTCTTTCCTAATTGTGTCTATTTTGATGTTATTCATGAGATTCCTTGATCACTCACATGGTTTATAACTGATTATTGATTCAACTATATGATGTATGTTAAGTTAATAACTTCATTTACCTTTGATTTTATACTCGAGATGCTTTGATCCCTTTGAATGTTTTTGTCGATGCAAATCTCTTTTGGAGCATCATGGAGAAGTTATGGAAAGCATTGCGAAAGCCTCTAAGGCATTGAGGAAAATTTGGTTGTGGAAAGCATTGAAATGACTTCAACAAGAACTTTGCTAAATAGGTATGTGATTCCTCATGTACTACATGTTTCATGTTTTAGTGGTAAGGTAAAGAAAGGTAGCATTTCTTTCGATGTTAGTTACTAGGTTTTGTCGGAAATCTAGGGAGATTCTTATCAATGTCTGCAAGAAGGATTAATTCACCTAAAAAGGTGAAAAGACTACTCCCTTTTCATTCCACTCATTTGTTTCACACCTTTTGATATTTTGAATATTAAAATAAAATAAAATTTTGACCAAATATTATTTTCATCCACTTATATTTATTAAATAAGCAAGCATAAAAACCATAGCCTTCTCAACATATATTAGCAATACATCAACAATTATAACATCACTACATCAAGAGCATAAAAAACTATCCATGTTTTTGCCTTTGTCTTTGCCTTATACGTTTTCCTTGCATTATGTCTTTTCCTTGCATCACAACATAACAATCTCTGATAACAAACCAACTCAATATATGCAACTACATTTCCATAATTAGTGCATCAAAACAAGCATAACTCAATATACCTCTTCACACAATTGTGTATACACCACCTATTCTATGATACTTTTCTTCTCTTATGTTTTGCTGTCAATAGTTCTAGCATAAGTAGCATACCTTACACCCAAACAAAATAAGCATACCAAGTTTCCTTGCAACTATAACAAGAACGCCATTAACTCAAACATATCTAGTATACCTTGTTTCTCCTTTTCAATAACAATATATTCAACATCATCGAAGTGCAATCAGAGCAACATGCAATAACAACATATGGAAGCACATTGTTCACCTCCAAGGAATAACATTACCTGCTCATTTTTGTATACATTAATTGTGCCATCATACATTTCTACTCTTTTACCCTACTTTCAGCAAGCAACATATCTCTGTTAACATCACTTTCTCACACACATTGTTCAAATATGGCAACAAGAATATTCCAATTTAATTTATCCTTGAATTAAATTGTGAATTAAAATCGAATTTAGTCTTAACATCTACTTCAAAATAATTAATTAATTCATTTTAAATTAATTAGTTGGAGAAATTCAAGTTAGAAGTCTCTCTGAAGTCATGCAAGAGTTATCCCTTAAATTAAGGAGATAATATTGAGTTATATTTGAGTTGTAATTAGTTAACTCATTTTACTGAGTTAAGTCTAGTTAAATTAGTTCCAAACTATTTGAGGAACTAATAGTGATTTAACAGTCAGTTGATGCATTAATGCACTCAACTAGTGCTACTCTAGTTAACTGAATATTCCCTCATCAGAAACTCATGCATGTCTATTCTGAGAAAGACCCAGTTGAGATTAATGTTCAAGGACAGTGTACTATTAGTTTCATGTGTTTTCTCATGGAGAAAACTCATGCATGAAGTCAAGGATTCATCCTTGAGAGTTGCACAGTTTTGAAGGCTTGTTGTTTCCACTTGGTAATAGGCTAATCATCCACAAGGAACAACACAAGGAAATATGAGCTTGGAGGGTAGAGATGAAGGTTGAAGAGAAGCTAAGATTTCCTGTGAGCATCTGTGAGGATTGTACTGAGAGCTGGCTAGCTGTGAGAGCTGAAGCTTTGTATAATTCCTATGTATTTCCACCATGTATGATAATACAATAGTGCAGGGTTTTTATCTGAGACTTTCCCTAGAGTATTTTCATGTGTACTGTGCCATTGATCCTTCTTCTTCTATTTATATTGTTCAGCTTGATCTTTAAGCTTCCACAAATTGATAGTAGAAGTAGGTTATAATATTCTGCTTTGATTTATATTGCATTATTGGATTAACCTATCATAGATTTTCTACACACATATGGTGACCACACTTCTTATTACTCATTTTCTCCTTTTCCCCTAGTCTCTGTAACATTATGTCATCAACTCAACAACATAGTCAACTCGTTGGAAACAACATCATAACTACCATAGTAACCATAACAACTTAACATATGAATATGGAATTAGTCTCAACTTCTCTACAATCTAGGCAATTTTTGTAACACAACCAACAACATAGCACTATGTGAAAGCAACTCAATAACAAGAAACCTTGCAACATAGCATCACAACTCATTAATGCCTTTGCCTTCAAAATAGTTAACAAATATTTGACAAAAAACCATGCAACATACCAAGCATAACAACAAGTAAGCATAATACCTCAATATCACAAGATCAACATAGAATAACAAGCATCAACATATGAAACATATGCAACATGACAACATAATATCCAGGCAACCTCAACTTCTCTATAACCTCATCAAGCTCTGCAACACACCTTGCAACATATCATTCATACCAAACATATCTTGCACCAAAAACCACTGTGCTGCCCTATTGCCTTCAATGTTTTTTTTCTATCAATGACAACAATGCCAATAGTTTCCTATGAAACATTAAGTAGTACTAAATATAAGAGAAATAATAGTATTGTTCTCTTTTCCTTTCAATCCAACTTGGCCTAGTATTTTTTTTACATATCTATTGGTGTAGTACTTGAATCCGAAATAATCCATTGATCTTTGTCCACCAACAAATCTTCCATTTTGAGATTCCATAGCTCAAAACCTTACCCATTAAATTTCTCGATCTCTATCTTTGAACTACCCGCCATTTCCTTGTCACTACAAGAATCACTTCCATATATCTCCCATTCTCATAGGATTTACCACAGGCATGAGCCAAACGCCTTAGACAAAAAGCCTTCCCCTTGAATCCATAACTAATTTGATATCAAATGTATGTTTTGACCCTGTAAAATTAATTATTGCATCTAAATTATTAATAAAATAGAAAAATGTCAATGGAAAACACATTAATGCAAATATTTTATCTTATAACTCAATTTTCAGAAAACCAATAAGATTTTTCAAAAAATATATATGTCTTATGTACAGTGATACAATACAAGATATATATCCCATGGAATCTATGAACCTCTAATCCACTTACCCTGGATTGGAATACAACCATAGTTACTCAAACCAACTATAAAACCATGGGAAGAACCATCATGCGTCAAAAAATGCTTTTAGCAAAATTGTGTGTTGAAAAATGCCAAAAACAAGATGCAAAAGAATGCCTAATATTATCTTTTGGGGGAACCCATACACTAGGGGAGTTCTTCCCCTCTTCAAAACTATCACAACCAGACGATGATCACACCAATAAGACCACTTAGGGCATGTGACACTTGCAACTTTTTATTTCAAGGCATACAACTACTTACTTCTAGACTAAGTTTCTAGCCTATGTGTCTATAATAAAATCAATATCAACATGTAGAATTAGTTTTGAAATGACTTCCACACAATATACCTTCAAGTTATCTTTCAACATTTAGTCTATCTTTCCAATTTAGTTTACTTCATTCATATTCATTCAACATGCAATATGAACAACTTCAATAGAACAACATGAACATAACTATACAAGTGCACATTATTTTACATGGGAGGGAGGACTCCCAATCAAAAATTCCCCTTTAATTAAATTACTTCGAATATATTTTACAACTTCAAATTTACTAAGGCATACCTTGAACCAAGCCCCTATCAACTTGTAGCCATAAGGTATTACAACTTCAAAATTACAACAACCAAGGTTGGGTCGAACACCAAAGGTTCATTTCGACAACACTTAGGAAAATGTTAAAAAAATATGTAATATAAAAAATATGGGCATCCCAAGGCTTCTCCCTTATAAGCCAATAGAAACCCAACATGAATCTGCATGATCTTCCCAACTTTCCGAAGGCAAGTGCATATCCTGACCTATGCCTTTTCCTTGTCATCCTATTACTTTCCTTCTTTATTTTCTCTTTGGATCCACTTGTATTATTAATTGTCACTTCATTGGTTATTTCTTCCCACTCGCATATCCTTCTATATATACAATTATTTCCTTAAGGTTGGGTGTTGATGCCTCTTGAGCCAACCCCTGCTCTTCCATTTAAGCCGACATACATTATTTGTCACCCGCGCACTCGGTTTGCTTCATGCACATGGCATACCCATCACATGAGCATGTCTCCTAGCACCCTACCTTTGTGTGGTCACATCTTGGCCACACGAATATTCAATTTTCCTCTATATTGATTAGGTGCACAATATTTAGCTCAAAAATAAAAGTTCTCATATTGGCTCAAAACTTGAATGATTATTTCCCTCTCGTAAAGATGACCGCAACACAATTTCTTTCACTAAAAACCAAGTCCGGATGAGGGAGAAAATGCTTTCTGTTTGTATTCGTAAACAACTAAAAAAAATTACAAAATAGGAAAAAATGATGACATGGAAGTACAGTCACCATGATGGGAATATTCTTCACATTTTCCCAATGAGGCTGTGACAAGTGTCACTTCAGGATTCACCAGTTTAGTCATGTGAAGGTGAAATTTCCCAATGTCCTCCAAGGTGGAATTATGGGTTCATGATGAATATTATGTGGATAATTATATATATATATATATATATATATATATATATATATATATATATATATATATATATATATATATATATATATATATATATATATATATATCTATATATATAATTCTGAACTTATCCAAAGGCATCAAATATTTAAATGGCAATGTTTTATTTGGGAGACAAAATATATGAAGGGATAGGCGGAGGGTAGGTCAAACAAGTGATCTCCCCCTCCCAACTTTATTGCATAACTATTGAACTAAGAGGCGACTTGTTAAAAGATCGCCCCAATACTTCATTTATAGCTATAGTGAATGTTAACGGCGAGGCGGAGGGAGCTAAGCCCCGTGGGCTATCCCCCTCACCATATGGCCACACAGTATAACCATGGGCCAGCGCTAAAGGATAAGCGCGCTTAGAGAGACACTAATCCAGATTTAAACTTAACAAATCCATCTACTAAGTTGGCGGCAATTTTGGAGTCATGCCAATTTCGGTGGAATTGCCAATTTTGGCGGTGCTAACTGGAGTCTTCTCTAGTTTTAGCGTGGTTTCCTAGGAAAACATTGACTTAAGGATATATTGAGAAATTTTGTACCAAATTGATCTTAGAAAGAGGTTTTCTTGGCTAATTTGGACATTCTAAACACATTGGTGCACGTATTAGGAGCCATAGATCTTTGTATACAAAATCTTTATTACATTGAGCTAATACAGAGGCCCGAGCCATGGAAGCTGGAACAAGGAGATGTAGCCCAAGAGGGGTGAACTCCTTCATCAAAACACTGTGCTAGTGTGTCTCTTTGATGGTTTGTTGCTCTGTACATGTTTTCTGTACATGTTTTCTGTTCATTATTTGTTTTTGAAGCTATTTGTCTCATGAATGTCTTTTTAAACTTAAGGAAATTTACCTGATTGTATGCACAAGCAGCTAATGAAACCTCAACACAGGAAGCAATAAGCATGCAAATATTTATAAACATTTAATTGTTAATAGCACAACAAAACTAATCATACAAAAATAGATCAAGTTGATATCATAGAAAAGGTTGAATTGCTTGATTTCTTGAGTTTGTGCAATAAGGTTTTTAATGGTTGCAAAATTGTGATGCATACAAGGTTAAGGTTGCAGAGAGGAGAAGGGAAGCTATCGGTGTCAACTCCTGAGGTAATTCCCAGAAGAAGGAGAGCCACAAGGCCACAATATCCACCACCAAAAGTTCCAATTCCATCTGTACTCGAAACTCCTCAATTTTTTCCTTCAACTGAGATTGAAGAGGTACAAGTAGTAGCAATTTCTTAGCCTAAATCCATAGCAATTATATCTGGAGAAAGAGAGCTTGAAGGTCCCTCATCAGAAGAGGAAGAATTCAAGAAAGATTTATATACTTTGACTGAGATGTTTAAAGTCCTCTATGAAGAGAGGAACACTAGAATAGTTGGAGAGAGTTCTAAACCTCCACATGGAGAAGGAATCTTAGAGGAAAAAAATGATAAGAAGAAGGATTCCAAAGGGAATGGTGGAAATCCACCTCCATCTCCACCATCCTCATCATCTTCCTCATAATATTCACCATCTCACACAACATCATCTTCCACTACCACCACTAAAATTTCCATACTCATTCAAAAACCCCAAAAGGAAAGACTCCATTATTGAAATTGGACATAAAATTTGAACTTCCCATGTACAATGGAGAGGTGAGTGTAGAAAATTTGTATAATTGCATTCGATAGTTGGAGGTATACTGTAGAATTCAAACCTTCAAGAAGACAACATAAAGATCCAGTCGGCTTCGCTGAGAGTAGAAAGAGCTGCACTAGTTTGGTGGGAAGAATAGACTCAAGAGGAAATGAGAATCCATGGTAAGATATCCATCACTTGGGTTAATTTGTTTCTACAATTAAAAGACAATTTTATCCTTTAGCCTATATGCAAAAAGCCATTATGAGTTGGCAAAACTTTAGGCAACTTATAGGCCAAACAATCCAAGATTATACACATGAGTTTAGGAAAAGTGCTTTGCTATTAGGAGTGACTTTGAATTCCCAAGATACAATGATGGAATATATTGGGGTTTTACATTCCCATCTGAAACATACTATCCATATGTTTAATCCAAATAACTTAGTTGAGGTATGCGTGCAAGTCGTGCACCTTGAATATAGAGGAAAGAACTTTTAGGAAGAGGGTAGTAAGAAGAAGTCATTCAAGGGTAAGGAGAAAGAAAAAGGTGGAAAATGGAAGGGAAAGAAAAACGAAAGTGTGAAGAATGAAGGGGAGAAAATCACATGTAAACACTGTTCCAAAGAGGGGCATGATGAAGCCCACTGCTGGAAATTGCATCTTGAATTAAGGCCTAAGAAACAAAAAAATAAGGGAAAACAATAAATGACCACTACCACACAACATGACCTTGGTTTAGATTCTGGTGATGAGACCAAGATTTCAGCCATGGTTACAAAAGGAAAAGAAATTTGTTGCAGGCACTAGTTCATCACATAGTCAAAACAACACTCCAAATGAAAAGTCAAGAATAGAGTTGTTTCATGTTAGAGTGATTTCAAATCATACAAATATTGATGAATTATTTGATAGTGGGTCATAATCAAACTTGATTTCAGAATACTTGGTTAAAAAATAAACCTTGAAACTGTACCTCATCATAAGCCATATCCATTGGGTTGGATAGTAAACAATGAAAATTTACAGGTTACAAGGAAGATTTTATTCAAGTTTGCCATTACTGAAAAGTTCATTGACAAAGTTGAGTTAGATGTAGTTCCACTTGACATCTCAGGAATCATTTTGGGTAGTCCTTATTTGTATGATAGAAAAGCAGTATTTTATCACCATGAAAACAAAATATATATTGCCCAAGAATGGGGTGGAGTACATAGTGAGAGCCCATCACAAAAATATGAACATTTCTTTGGTTAATTAAGGGAAAATGAAGAGACTAGTAAACACAAGTAAAAATGTTGTGCTTCTCATGATCAAGAAAAAGAATGATATATATTATGAATCTTTTGAAGGTTGTGATGATAAATTTTAATATAATTTGTTTGATGTGGTAAGAAAGCATGGCAAGATGTTTCAGGAACCAAAGGGGTTACCTCCCAAGAGGGGAATTCTGCTTGAGATTTAGTTGTAATAGGATGTTCCACTTCCGAACATTGGCATGAATCACATGTCTATTATGGAGAGCTTGGAAATCAAAAATAAAATTCAAGAATTGTTGAGCAAAGGTATCAGAAGCCCATCTACTTTACCATCTGGTTCACCCATTGTCTTGATGCCAAAGAAGGATGGAACTTGGCACATGTGTGTGGATTCCATGCACTGAACAAAATCACGGTATAGAATCGTTATCCACTCCAAAGAATTGATTATTTCCTTGATCAGTTGAGGTAGGAAAAGTATTCCACTAAGTTAGACTTACGAAGTAGTTATCATCAAGTTAGGATAGATGAAGAAGACATTTGGAAAACTGCATTTAAAACTAAACAAGGATTGTTTGAGTGGCTTGTTATGCCTTTCAGTCTTACGAATTCTCCAACTACTTTCATGAGGGTAATGAATGATGTATTGAGACCATTTATAGATGATTTTGTCATTGTTTACTTAGATGCTATCCTCGTATTCAACAAGTCAAGAGATGAACTTGCCATGCATGTAAACAAAGTACTTAAGTTCTTGAGAAAAGAACAATGGTTTTTAAAGATGTCGAAGTGACAATTTGGCAAGATTTCTTTAGTGTATTTGGGACACATTTTTAGAGGAGGTAAGATGAATATAGACCCCTCTAAGGTTAAGGCCATTCTAAATTGGCCCAAGCCCAATAGAGTTACAGAGGTAAGAAAATTTTTAGGGGTAGCACAATATTGGAGAAAGTTTATTGCTAATTGTTCTTCCATTGCAGCTCTAGTACATGCATTGACAAGTGTTAAAAAATTCTTCCATTGGGGAGATGTACAACAAAAAGTGCTAAGTTCAACACTAGTATTGGAACTTCTGATCTTAGACATCCATTCAAGATTCAAATGGATGCAGCGATTATGCCATGGGAGTAGTTATATTGCAGCATGGTAAGCCCATCTCATTTCATTTTGAAATCTTTAATGGAGATGTAACCAACTATCCCACATATGAAAAATAAGTTTATGCATTGGTACAAGGTGTTAAGAAATGGAATCACTATTTGATGGGGAAGGAGACCATCATCCATACCAACCATTAAGCATTGCAGTATTTATAGTCACAGTAAAAGTTGCAGGAGTCACAACATTTTAGATTGATGGGTTTTCTACAACAATTTCATTTGGTTATTAGGTATAAAAAGGGAATCTACAACAAGGTAGTTGATATTCTTTCAAGGCCTATTGTAAATTCATCTGTTATACTCAAGCATTATTCTATTTTGCATGAAATTTACATAGAAAAATATGCAAATGATAGTGACTTTCAAGAAGTATATGAAATTTTGAGTCAAGGAAATCAAATTGAAGAGTTGGATTATCATGCACATAATAATTTGTTGTATCACTTGAGCAAGTTGTGTATTCCAGTGGGAGAAAGAAACATTATCATAAGGGAGGCACACACTCATTGATTTCTGGACACTTTGGTGTAGGCAAGACAGTAGTGCATCTTCAAGGGTATTGTTATTGGCTACACATGCTGGATAATGTTTCTCATTTCATAAGAGGATGTTATTTATGTGCTACAAGTAAGCCTAGCAATAGGAAAATTGGTTTATGCGCTGCACTTCCAGTACCTTCACATCCATGGGAGTGTATCGCAATGGATTTTGTAGGAGGTCTTTGATGTGGTTACCCCTTCTTATACCCACAGTATGCATGTAAAATGAATCCACACATTTGTCCTAGGTATTTAACTCTCAAAGGAGTCAAATCATCAACCATAAATGGTTAAGGCCCTCTTTTAGTCTTATGCAGAATGATTCATAGACTTAACAAAGTCTAAACGTTAGCCCACCTTTTCCTTTCTATCGGAAATTAATCACCCCGCTTAAACCCTCATTAACCTTTATTTCTGACCTTTCATTCAAATCCTTCTTATCGGGACTTTAAAACCCCTTCCTAACCCTTGTTGTCCCTTTAACCACATATATATAACCTTTCCCTTCTTTATGCTTGGTCAATATATATTTATCGCATATAACCTTCTGTCGACACTATTTTCCTTATAAAACCTTTTACAAAGGAAATGCCACAAAAAATACCTTTTTGATTTATACGGCCTCTACATGTCTTTCGAGGTTCTACCTTTATCACAATCGGGTATCGGCTCCTCTGCTGGTCACAATAATACACACCTCCTCCACATCTGATATGCGATTAAACTGTCAGACTTCAAATATAACAAATGCGCCCATATAACCTTGTCGGAGCCTTTTACACTATCAAGAGCAGTAATCTTTCGCTTTTCCTTTAAAAAAACCCCAGGACAACAAAATATCAAAATACATAGGAATCAACGGGAAATACAAAGGAAAACTCCATCGGAACACAAAGTCGGATCTCAAATCTTATAAACCCGCATATATAAATATCGTCAGGTCTGACTCTCACTTCAAGGCCTTATTGCAGCACTCCTCTGATCTCCGAAACGCCGATACCTCCGACCTCCGATCAACGATATCGCGCAATTACATACCGACACATAGGAATTCCAATAACTGCTAGCCCTTAACCCCTCCGATTGCGATTAGCGATCAGATCTCCATCGTTGATCGACTATATGATCCAATGGTCCACACTTCATCGGAACATCGCAATCGCTCTTCGCAACTTTCCAAGGTTCGATTTCGATGTCTCCAAAAGGATTTCACCGATGCGACTTAATCCTGGCCGTTGATCTTAAAGATCCAACGATTGCTGTGCACCAATACTTCACTTCTTCGTTCGTCCCTTTTTACTTGGTTTTTACGCGTTTTCTTCAATTTTTCTCTATGGTTTGGTTCTTCAAAAGGTTCTAGTCTTCCGCTTCCACTACTCAACTTCTCTGAGCTTAACTCCTCAGCGAATTCTTACTTCGCTACCTCTCTAGAGCTTCACTCTATTTCTTCAGTTGGATTCTAAGATCCCTTTATGATTCCTCTAAATCGTTTTGCTCCTCTGCGGGTCCTTCAGAATTCTGCCTGCAACCCTATCACAGAACCTACAAATTCATAGTTTACATGTAATTCAATCATTCGATATTCATTCACACACTTACATAGTTCCCGAATGAACCTCTATATATATAAATATGAACAAATGATTACAATTGAGACTTCTCTTTCTCTCATAGGCCTGTTCTTCAATATCGTGGCCTCCTTCTTCTACTCTGCTCGTAGGATTACATTTATACCAGAAAGCTCTATTGAACTAATTTTGGTTCCCCTCCTAAATCTACTGGACTGATTCCTAAATCCTCTATGTCCACTTCTACTTCAATTAATTCCTAAGTGCTCTCTCTAGTTCCTCACATCATGGAACTGTTTTAAGAGTCCTAATTGACTTTTAACTCTTTTGTCTTTATTATCCACTCATGTTCTCATTTATTTGAGAGAATTTACATCATCCTCACATTATCTAATTTAATTCCTATCCTATGCACTCAAAAGCCTAATATTACATTAATTCATCACTTAGGAATCCAACTTCCTAAAAATACATGACCCCATATGTCTACTTAATTACAATGATTTTCTATTGGGTTAAATGCTCCTGCATCGGACTCCCAAAGTAGAAAATATTCATGATCTCCTGATCATGTGTCTTCTGGTCTTTGTCTTCCTGGATCCCACACTTTGTTTTGTAATTGCCCAAATGCCTTGTACCTTTGTTGTTGCTCTATGTCTGCTGCATTTTGTTTCATCTTCCTCTCCTTGTCAATTAGGTTCAAGTTCTGATTGATCATCCTTCTTGTTGCTATCATTTTCCTCCATATGGACTGCTTCATCATTAACTGGAATAACTCTTCAATATCCATCTCTAGTATATCTTTGGGCGTGTCCATATTTTTCCATTCACTATTACCTCTTTCTCTCTACTTTAGGTTGTTGTTGTTGTCTACTAACTCTTCAAATTGCTGTTTGTTTTCTTCTACTTTTTCTCTTGCTACCATTGTAGACATTGCCTCCACCCAAACTTCCTGAATATCTTTAAGGATATCTCCCTCTGCAACATCTAATTTCTGCATTGAATTCTGACTTTCCAGCATTCTCTCCAGCAATTGAACATTTCGGTTCCATGGATTGAATACTTCCACAAAATCTTCTTCTTTCATTTTTATTTATTTTCTCACCTGTGCCAAATTTATTCCAACATCTCCAACAAAACCTGCACTCACAAAACACTTGTTAAAATAAAAAACATAAGGATTCAGTGCCTTATTTTATTTTGGCAACAATTCAGTTTGTTGCTCTGTTTCTTTCTCCTCTGTCAGCACATCAATATGCTATTTTGAATTCTCAAAAGAATTCATGAGACTGTCAATTAGCCTCTCCACCACATGATCTGCTTGAATGATATCTCTCTGTTTTTGTTCATGGTAGTGAACTTCTTCTTCCTTAGCCTACTGCTGGCTAACTCTTCTTTGAAGATGTTTGATTCTTACTGCCTCCCTTTCATCCTTATCCTCTTGTTCTTTAAGAACCTCCATATCATCCTCAAACAATCTATTTCCTTCCCCAATGACATTCATTGGATCATTTCTTTGGGACAACATTTCTTTAGTCTTCATTGAAATAAGACTGCCATCTTCCTCCTTTATGACAGCTCTATCATTCCGCTGCTTACTCCCAGGTGATTCTTCTGTCTCCTTCTTGTTATGAGATATTGCCATATCAGTCTTGATCTGAGAAGATTTCAGATTATGTTCCTTCTCTCTGAAAAAATATAAAGTTTTTTCATCCTCCTGTGATGTACCTACAATCATCCACAAACTATTAATTTTAAACTCATAAGACCTAGTGGTCTTACTCGCCGATTCAGTCATCAAATTTCCTTGTTGCTCTGAGTCTTCTATGTGATTAAGCTCCTCTAGCTTGACTTCATCTCCTTCCTTCACAAGGAATGGTTCTTGTCTTGTAAGAGCTCCAATTACTAATTTGTCAATTATTTCTTTCTACTGTAACAACTCAACACTTTCCTCCTTTAAGAGGTCTTCTTCATCAGACTCTACTACTATAGAGTACCTTTTATCCCCTAAAACACATTGCTCCTCATACTTCAGTTCAAGATCTCTATTTATTTTCACTTCAGAGTATTTATCTTCTGTAAGATACTCCTCCATGCTTTCGACAGCTTCACAAGACCGTCTATCCTCTCCTATGCATCCTGCAAGCACACCAAAACTATTAGGTTAAAAAACACAAGGCTTGATGGTCTTATACATCAACTCTTCATATTCAATCAACATCTCTTCATGCTATTTTTAACTATCCCAATAGTCCATGAGATATTCACTTGATCTCCATTCTTTAGCTTCAGTGTAGTCTTCACTTTCTCCTAGAATTTCTCCCTGTTATGGTTCACAAATGTACTCTTCCATTTCCAACTCAACTTCCTTGAGTTTTTCCCTCAGCCACTTTACTTGCTTTTGTTGTAGCCTTCTTTGCATCTCATGCCACTCCACTAGCTTCTTCCTTAATACCCAACCTTGTCTCTGGTTTTCTTCTAGCCACATTTTTAACGCATCAAGTTCTTTTCTCATCTCAGCCAACTCCTTGTCAATCTCCTCTTGACTCAGTCTCTTGCCATCTTCTTTGGAATTTTGCTTATCATATCCTTTGTTGTGGCTTCTCTCTGAACCTCTGCTATGACTATCAATAGTCATCTTCTTCTCCTCTTCCTTCATGAGCTCCTCACTTATCTGCAATAAGCCTGGGCAATAGCTAGTCCTCCTCGCTGCAATGTTACCTCACTAAGCTCTCCTCACTCAGTATTTTGGTAAGCACAGGTCCTCTGTCTGGAACCTCCTCTTGAGCAACACCTTTTCTCCTTCTAGACTTCTGCAATCTCTCACTCTCTCTTGAGAACACTTCAGCTGTCCTCTCTCTATCCAATCTCTTGTTGGATTCTTCAGGTTCACTACCACTTCTCCTTCAGAGTTCTTTCCTTACTCTGCCTTCAAGAACACATAGGGTTCTCCTCTCACAAATTCTCTTGCTGTCCTTTACTGAGATGCTTCATATGCAACCACAATCTTCAATTTCAATTTGAAACAAAACACGTTATCTTACCTCCAAGATCTATGTATGATCTTATTCTCCCATTCTTCTGCACTTTGAATGGATTGTCCTCTGTTTGGTCGCCAAGTCCTCTTTCGTTCAGAACTTGTACTAAGAAATCTTGCTCTCACTTCTCTTTAAGGAATCCTCTATTCCTATCTACTCCAAGCCTTTGTTGGAACCACTACAATCTCCTAAGAACTTCAAAAGTTCCCCTACAATCTTCTGTTGTAGCCTCTATCATTCATCAATTAACTTATGCACATTACCTTCTTCTGTGTGCACACTCCTTTTCATAGGAAATCTTTCCCCACTCTGATTACAATTCTTCTCTGATACCACTAATGATGCCAGGGTTACCCCTGCTTATACCCATAGTATGCATGTAAAATGCATCCGCACATTTGTCCCAGGTATTTAACTCTCAAAGGAGTCAAATCTTCAACCATAAATGGTTAATGCCCTCTTTTAGTCTTATGTGGAATGATTCATAGACTTAACAAAGTCTAAACATTAAACCACATTTTCCTTTCTATCAGAAATTAATCACCGCGCTTAAACCCTCATTAACCTTTATTTCTGACCTTTCATTCAAATCCTTCTTATCGGGAATTTAAAACCCCTTCCTAACCTTCGTTGTGTCTTTAACATCACATATATAAACTTTCCCTTCTTTATGCTTGGTTAATATATATTTATTGCATAAAACCTTCTATCAGCACTATTTTCCTTATAAAACCTTTTACAAAGGAAATGCCACAAAACATTCCTTTTTTCTTTATATGGCCTTTGCATGTCTTTCAAGGTTCTACTTTTATCGCAATCGGGTATCAGCTACTCTGTTGGTCACAATAATACACACCTCCTCCACATCTGATATGTGATTAAACTATCAGACTTCAAATATAACAAACGCGCCCATATAACCCTGTTGGACCCTTTTACACTATCTGGAGCAGTAATCTTTTGCTTTTCCTTTTAAAAAACCTTGGGACAACAAAATATTGAAATACATAGGAGTCAATGGGAAATACAAAGGAAAACTCCGCCAGAACACAAAGCTGGATCTCAAATCTTATAAACTCGCATATATAAATATCGCCGGGTCTGACTCTCACTTCAAGGCCTTATCGTAGCGCTCCTCCAATCTCTGAAACACCGATACCTCCAACCTTCGATCGATGATATCGTGTAACTGCATATCCACATGTTGGCATTCCCATACTTGCTAGCCCTTAATCCCTCCGATTGTGATTAGCGATCAGATCTCCGCCGTTGATCGACTATATGACCCAACGGTCCACACTTCATCAGAACATCACAATTGCTCTTCACAACTTTCTAAGGTCCGATTTCGATGTCTCCAAAAGGATTTTGCCGATGCGACTTAATCATAGTCGTTTATCTTAAAGATCCAACAACTGCTATGTGCCGATGCTTCACTTCTCTATTAGTCCCTTTTTACTTGGTTTTTACATTTTTTCTTCAATTTTTCTTTGTGGTTCGGTTCTTCAAAAGGTTCTGGTCTTCCACTTCCGCTACTCAAATTCTCTGAGCTTAACTCCTTCGGGAATTCTTACTTCACTACCTCTCGAGAGATTCACTCTGTTTCTTTAGTTGGATTCTAAGGTTCCTTTATGATTCCTCTGAATCATTTTGCTCCTCTACGCGTCCTTCAGAATTCTGCTTGCAATCTTATCACAGAACCTATGAATTCATAGTCTACATGTAATTCAATCATTCTATATTCTTTCACACACTTACACAGTTCCTGAATGAACCTTTATATATACAAATATGAACAACTGATTACAATCAAGACTTCTCTATCTCTCACAGACCTGTTCTTCAATATTGTGGCCTCCTTCTTCTACTCTGCCCATAGGCTTACATTTATACCAGAAGGCTCTATTGAACTAATTCTGGTTCCCCTCCTAAATCTACTGAACTGATTCCTAAATCCTCTATGTCTACATCTACTTCAATTAATTCCTAACTACTCTCTCTAGTTCCTCGCATCATGGAACTGTTTTAAGAGTCCTAATTGACTTTTAACTCTTTTGTCTTTATTATCCACTCATATTCTCACTTATTTGAGAGCATTTACAACATCCTCACCTTATCTAATTTAATTCCTATTCTATGCACTCAAAACCTTAATATTACATTAATTTATCACTTAGGAATCCAACTCCCTAAAAATACATGACCCCCTATGTCTACTTAATTATAATGATTTTCTCTTGGGTTAAATGCTCCTGCATCAGTCTTCCATTGTAAGGGAAAGTTATGATTACTTGTATGTAGTTGTAGATAGGTTCAACAAGATGTGCATACTAACACCATGTAAAAATAAAATTACAGCTGAACAAACAAAACATTTGGTTTCATTTTGGTCTTCTTACTTCTATTGTAAGTGATCAAGATTCTTGATTTGTTGGGATTTTTGCTCAAATTTGTGGGACATGATGGACACAAAGTCGAAGAAGAGTACAACCTTTCATCCACAAATAGATGGACAAACCGAGGTGGTCAATAGTACAATTATTCATCTTCTTAGAGGATATTAAACAAACATCCCAAGTTATGGGATGAACAGTTGCATTACATACATCAAGCATACAACAGGGAAAAGAATTCTTCCACAAATACATTGCCATTTGAGGAATTTTATGGATACTTGCCAAGATCGCCATTGGACTTCATCTTTGAGAAAGATGTTGCCATCAATGGTCACGGTGACATTGATAAGGCAAGGAAGTTCATAGAGAAATTTGGTTAATACATCATATAGTGCAGGAACAACTTGAGAAAAGTGAAAGCAGCTACAAGGCAAGGCATGAAAAACACTAGGTTGATCACAAATTTCAAGTTGGTGATGAAGTCTGGCTATATATTAGCAAATAGAGACTTCAAGGGGAAGGTAAAAAGCTTAAACCAATTCGTTATGGTCCTTTTAAAATTCTAGAAAAGATTGGTGACAATGCATTTAAGCTTGAGTTGCCTCATTATATGCAAATATACTCTGTTGTTAATGTTGAGAATTTGAGATTGTTTGAGCCTTCTTTGATTTATGATCAAGGAGAGCATGCTCAGCTACCTGTGGTGAAGTAAAATTATAAGTGTGGACACAAACAAATTCCTCTAGCCCGATAATGGGTCTGGCCACAACAGATACATTCTATGGAAGATTTCCTTAGGTTAGAACCAATTAAGAGGGCCTACCTCTTAGTACACTTATCCAGTTTGATGATGTCCTTTCTTGCTCACTCCAGCCATCTCTCATTTCCTTCTTCAAGTACCTAAAACAAGTAAACACCAGCAAACAACAACCATGATAATAGACAAATTGTAATTCAACCTAATTAACAAGTCAAGAAACATTAAGCCATGAATATGTAAGATGATAAAACATGTAGGAAATCAATCGATAGTTGCATATATTAATATCAAAGAGAGTTTACAACCATTGTCGTGATGTTGCAGTCCTCCTTTGAAAAAACCAGGTTCCCACACACTTCTGCTAGTATTCCATGATGGCCTCAATCAACAATAGTTTTAAGGCTCTTCCCTTTAGGCTTCACTCCAAACCAAATCACACTTCTCCCTCACACAACTAGATAGCTACAACTAAGAATAGCTTGTTGTTTACTCCAAACCAAAATAGCACTAACACACCAACATTAACACTACTGTTGGGTCCCTATAATACTAGTGATTACCCCATTAATATTGTAGTTATACCCCTTATTTATATTGTTGTGCCCCTATTACCCCCCATATTGTTATTTCTGTGCCCCGTAGAAGCCCCCTATTGTTATTTGTGTGGCTTTATATTATTATTGTTAGGTCGGCTGGATTATATTGTGACTCCTTAGACTCCTATATATAGAAAGGAGGTTTTGTCATTTGTAGCATCCAAGAATTGTTCATTTATGTAATGTAAAGGAGGTTGCCCCCTCGAAGAGGCTGAATTCTAAGGCGTTGATCTATCTTTTCTATCTTTTCTTGAGTTGGTTTCATAACATTTGGTATCAGAGCTTTGGATTCTAGGGTTTCGCTGCTCCAAACAGGTCATCGTGGCATTTTCACTATAACTTTTGTTCTGTGATGTTTCAGAAGTCGCAAGAAAAACCCATTTGAGAAGAATTGACGCTGAACCTTGGGTCCGAATTTCAGATCTTTTCGCACGATATTTTCAGAGATATGATCTGAGGAAGTTGGCCTTTCTGCAGACTCCTGAATTACATTCAAAACAGGTGACCTGGGGAAAATCGTCATAACTCTCTCTCTGAGGATCGGATTGAAATTTCGTAAAAAGGTAAAGAAAGAGGACGGACTGTAGTTTCTTGTATGTGTGTTTCAGATTCAAAGGTTGAAACAGTGACTTGTGGCACGTCGTACAAGTTCGCTCTACTGAACCAGTCTAAAAGCAAGTCACTGTGGGAGATTTCACATAACTCTTACTTGGAGAATCCAATTTGGCTCAGACTTGTGGCATTGGAAAGAGGACGCAGAAGGCTACTACAGGTAGAAATTTCAGAACTGGATGATCCGAAATTACAGAGATACATCAGATTCAATATCAGGCTTCTATAAAGTGAAAAAAGGTGTGTAGTTTTTTAAATTTTTATGTAAGCTTGGTTTAACGGAATTCAAAGGGCATAGTAAAGCATTATTATCGGTAACTGATGCCCCGAGGAAAGAAAATGCAAACACCTAGTAAGGAACCTGAAAGCTCTAGCATGACTCATGAAGAAGAGGAAGAAATGCTACATGATATATCAAAATTACAAGAACAAGTGCAACAAATGTCACGCTCACAAAAGCTAACAGAAGCTAAGATAAGTGGCGTGGAATCTAAGATAAATGGCGTGGAATCTAAGATAAATGGCGTGGAATCTAAGATAAAGGGCATGGAAACTAAGGTGGAGGATTCGATGGTAAATTTGAAGATAGATTTGAAGACAGACATGGAAGAATTGAAGAACTTGCTACAAGAAAGGGTCACTAATGGTGAAAAGGTAGTAAAGGAAACTCATGATGAGAACAAAAGAAATGTTAATCATGATTCCATAGACTCTAATGTTGGATCGAAGACTCACCATGTTCCAAAAATCGATATGAGGAAGTTTGATGGCAAGGATCCCGCCACATGGATATTACAGATGGAGCAATTCTTCGATCTCAATAATGTGCAAAACACACAAAAGGTACGTATGGCAACTTTATATTTGGAACCAAATCAGTTTGTATGGTATCAATGGCTTTGTTCTCGTAAACAATTTATCACTTGGGCAATTTTTACAGAAGAATTGATAGCACATTATGAGGATACAAAAAGCAACACTTTTTTTAGCCAATTGATAAGTCTCAAACAAAAGGGTTCAATAATGGAGCACATTGAGGAGTTCCAAAAATTGAACATAAGGGTAAAAGATATTCCAGAGGAGCATAGGATTGATGTGTTCATAGGGTCTTTAAAGGATAATATCCAACATGATGTGCGCCTTTGGGAACCTGATTCATTAGAGAAGGCATTCAGGTTAGCAAGAAAAATGGAAAGCAAAATTATGGCAACTAGGAAGCATACCACTCACAACTATAAAGATGGAAGTGTTGTTGCCCATAGTCTTCCACAACCTACAAGGTTGACACCACAACAATTGGAAGAAAAAAGAGCAAAAGGGCTTTGTTACAATTGTGATAGCAAATATACAAAAGGTCATAAGTGTGCTGAGAAGAAATTATTCTACATAGATTGTGAAGAGGAAGAAGAAAAGGAGCAAGAAAGGTCAAAAGGAGAGGATATATTCCAGGAACAAAGCCTAGATGAAGAACAAATAAATCCGACCATATCTTGTAATGCATTGGCGGGAATTACCACTCCTCAAACCATCAAGATAGAAGGACAAATCAAGAAGAAAAAGGTAATAGTGTTGATTGATTCAGGAAGCACCCACAATTTTATTCATTGTAGGGTAGCAAAAGAATTGAATTGCTTCCTATATCCAGCACCAGAGTGTCAAGTGATGATTGCAAATGGAGGAACAATAAATTGCTCTGGAAAGTGCCATAATATCAAGCTATCCATGGGAGAATATGTATTGACTAGCCCAATGCTTTCCATTCCAATGGGAGGTGCGGATGTTGTACTAGGAGTCCAATGGCTACAATCCTTGGGTACAATAGCTTTTAATTTTCAAGAAATTTTCATCAAATTTTCTTCGGAAGGAAAGGAAGTTGAATTAAGGGGTATTGCAGGGAAACCAGGAAAGATAATCAGCTCTCATGGTATGACAAAGCTTCTAAGAAAGGAGCAAAGAGGTGTAATTGCACAATTATGCTCGCTAGATGTTTCCACATTGGAATCATCTATTTCTCCAGATCTCCAAAAAGTCTTGGACAATCATTCCAAGGTATTTGAGACTCCCAAGGGTCTCCCACCTATGCGTGATCATGATCATGCTATTCATCTGATTCCAGGAAGTGTTCCTCCAAACATCAGGCCGTACAGATATCCCTATGTCCAAAAAAGTGAAATTGAACGTATGGTTGCAGAAATGCTAGAGGCTGGTATAATTCAACCGAGTCAAAGTTCTTTCTCAGCTCCAGTAGTATTGGTGCACAAGAAGGATGGATCATGGCGCATGTGTCTAGATTATAGGGAGCTCAACAAGCTCACTATTAAAGATAAGTTCCCCATTCCTGTTATTGATGAATTACTGGATGAATTGCATGGATCAATTTACTTCACCAAGTTGGATCTTCGTTCGGGATATCATCAAATCAGAATGAAGATTGAAGACATTCCAAAAACGGCATTTAGAACTCATGAGGGTCATTATGAATTTTTGGTCATGCCTTTTGGCCTTACCAATGCACCTTCAACATTTCAAGGTTTGATGAATTCAATTTTCAAACCATTCCTTAGAAAATTTGTGTTAGTATTTTTTGATGATATACTAATCTACAGCAAGTCTTGGAAGGATCATGTTGAACATGTTGACAGGGTGCTACAACTATTGGAGGAGAAACAATTATATGCAAAAAGATCCAAATGTTTCTTTGGAGTCCAGGAGGTGGAATATTTGGGTCATATTGTATCTCATGAAGGAGTTAAGGTAGACCCTAGCAAAATTAAAGCCATTAAGGAATGGAAAATCCCCACATCCATAAAGCATCTGCGAGGATTTCTTGGGTTGACAGGGTATTATCGCAAGTTTGTTAAGAATTATGGGAGAATAGCAGCACCTCTAACAACATTATTGAAGAAAGATTCATTTTCATGGACTCCGGAAGCAACAAAGGCCTTTGAACATCTTAAAGAGGCAATGTGCCAAGCACCGGTCTTAGCTACACCGGACTTCACAAAAACCTTTATTGTGGAATGTGATGCTTCAGGAAATGGAATTGGTGCTGTTCTAATGCAAGATGAAAGACCCATTGCTTTTGAAAGTCGTCCAATCAAGGGAAAGTTTTTAAGAAAAGCTATTTATGAGAAGGAAATGTTGGCAATACTCCATGCACTTAAGAAATGGCGACCCTACCTAATGGGAAGACACTTCAAGGTAAAAACGGATCATGATAGCCTTAAATACTTTTTAGAACAAAGATTATCCTCTGAAGAGCAACAAAAGTGGGTCACAAAGATGTTGGGTTATGACTTTGAAATCATCTACAAAAAAGGGAAGCAAAATGTGGTGGCAGATGCACTCTCAAGAAAGGATGAGGATGTGGAAGCATTGTTGTGTGCCATTTCTATTATCCAACCAGATTGGATAAACGAAGCAAGGAAGGAATGGAAGAATGACGAAGAAGTGTGGGCACTTATTCGAAAGCTACAACAAGATTCCAGTACTTCTGATACATTTAGCTGGAAAAATGATTCGTTATGGTACAAAGATCGCTTATACCTCTGTAAGAATTCCCAGCTAAAACAAAAGATTCTTATGGAATTGCACACTTCTCCCTTAGGAGGGCACTCAGGATTTTTAAAAACTTACCACAGGGTTAAGAAGGAATTTTTTTGGGATGGCCTTAAATCAGATATTCAAAAGTTTGTGGTGGAATGTTTGGTTTGCCAGCAAAATAAAGTTGAAACAATTAAGACACCGGGTTTATTACAACCTTTATCCATTCCAAGCCAACGTTGGGAGGAGGTTTCAATGGATTTTATCACAGGTTTACCCAAGTCTGAGGGAAAGAGTGTCATCATGGTGGTAGTTGACAGACTTACCAAGTATGCACACTTTTGTGCATTATCACATCCATTTAAAGCCAGTACGGTTTCTACTGCATTTATGGAAACAGTTCAAAAGCTACATGGAAACCCAAAGATTATTGTAAGTGACAGAGATCCCATTTTCACTGGAAATTTTTGGACAGAATTATTTTCTTGTCTTGGTACTCAGTTAGCTCATAGCTCATCTTATCATCCTCAATCTGATGGGCAAACTGAGATAGTAAACAAATGTTTGGAAGGATATCTTCGTTGCTTTGTATCTGATAAGCAGACACAATGGGTCAAATGGTTGCCTCTGGCTGAATGGTGGTATAACACTTCCTTCCATACAGCAACAAAAATGACCCCTTTTATGGCACTTTATGGGTATCAACCACCATCCATCACATCATATTTAAGAGAAAATTCTAAGGTTCAGGCAGTGGAACATCACATCGAACATCAACAACAAGTCCTCCAACTCTTAAAGGATAACCTCGTGTTGGCACAAAATAGAATGAAACAACAAGTAGATCAACATCGCAGTGAAAGAAGTTTTGATGTAGGTGATTGGGTATTCCTATGGCTACAACCATATAAGCAAATGTCCCTAAAGCAAGCTAAGAAGGATAATAAATTATCACCAAAGTATTATGGTCCGTACAAGGTGTTGCAAAAGATTGGTACTATGGCATACAAATTGGAGCTTCCTGCAGCTTCTTGATTGCACCCAGTCTTCCATGTTTCATGTTTAAAGAAGGTTATAGGTGACAAGCTCCCAATTCAAACAATATTGCCAGAACTTGATGAGGAAGGAAAAATTATATTGGAACCGGAAGCAGTCATAGAAACAAGAACTCGACAGCTACGAAATCGATCAATTTCAGAGTATCTTATCAAGTGGAAGAACTTATCCGCTGAAGATTCCACATGGGAGGATGAGAATTTTATGCAGAAGTATCCAGAACTACTCAAGCGTTGAGGACAACACTTTTTTGAAGGAGAGGGGCATGTTGGGTCCCTATAATACTAGTGATTACCCCATTAATATTGTAGTTATACCCCTTATTTATATTGTTGTGCCCCTATTACCCCCCATATTGTTATTTCTGTGCCCCATAGAAGCCCCCTATTGTTATTTGTGTGGCTTTATATTATTATTGTTAGGTCGGCTGGATTATATTGTGACTCCTTAGACTCCTATATATAGAAAGGAGGTTTTGTCATTTGTAGCATCCAAGAATTGTTCATTTATGTAATTTAAAGGAGGTTGCCCCCTCGAAGAGGCTGAATTCTAAGGCGTTGATCTATCTTTTCTATCTTTTCTTGAGTTGGTTTCATAACAACTACTAACACTAACACTAGCTTGTGCTTGGGAAGAAGGGAGGTTTATATAGGATGAATGGATGGGAGATGGATCCTATTCTAATGGGAGAAGGGATTATCCCTTGAGGTAGTTCGATCATTATAGGGGAAAGGAGCCCAAACTGACATCCTCGACCCCATCCGACCAAATCTTTTACCAGACTTCCGTTACGAAGCTTCTAGAGCTGGAAGCTTTGGCTCCTAATTTAAAAAACTTTCCATAATAGGACCAGCACGACTGGAACACAACTCAATCACTTCAGTCAATGCTAGGGATAGTTCTAATCTCTGCACATTGGCATGGGGGAGATAAAAGCCATTAGCGCCAATCTTGTAAATTGGGAAAAACATAAGTTTAAGGGGAATTGGTGCAAAAGGGAATTGATCGGTTGATGAAGAGGGACATAATGGGAATTTCTTCATGAAGGAAAAACATGCGGGGTTCACTGTACAGGTCCTCCAGGATCAAGGAATGAGGAGTATAGGGACAATGACAAAATCTTGTGTAATAGATGCCCCCTAAAGCGTGAAGGCCGAGCTAGAGTGTGGGATGAAATGCTTTAAGAATAAGTGGGGGGAATTGTAGTCTATCGTCGGAAAACCTACAAGCAAGTACATATACATATACTTAAATGAGACTCTATCAAATGATACATGAATTGTGGCATGAACGCATCCATCTAGAGAATGATCACGTAAATGGATCTAGGTATGGGCGAAGCCATCCGTCAAAGGGAATCATAATGACATTGAAGCATTTTCGTAGCCATCCATCTAAAAGAGGCATACATACCAACATAACCATGTCACTTCACTTCGCAACCTGGACTTTTGTGATCTGAGTTCAGGGTCTTGTGCTCCAACATGACCCAATCAAAGTACAGATTCTAACATGTGTTGACGCCGAACATGCTAGAAAGTCGCTTGATTACCAGTCAATGATGTAAACTATTAACAAGCGCGAGAGAAACCACCAATAATGACAATGTTCGTCAAGGTACTATTAACACAATCCACGGAATGTGAATAGAGGAATTGAAGTCGAACACTAGTAAAATCTCTCAATCAAAAGCCAATGATGTGAACTTGTCGTCTAGTGCAAATAAATTTCCATTAGGGCATGCAAGCTCTAAGGTACTGGAAGGGAGTCTCTCGGTCAACTTCCCAGATAATGAGTTGAAGTCAACAGGAAATGACCATGTCGAGGGAGGAACATAATTTTTCCCACATCATCGACATGAGACGAAAGGATGAAAAATTAATTTGGATGATACAGAGAATCAGAGGTAAGTGTAACTGTAGAAGGACAACTCCTGAACATATTGGCGACACAACTGGAAGTTTGGTAGCTTTTGGATCCATGGGATCGGTGGTCATGATGATGTGGCAGAGATAAAATGGAAGGAAAAAATGAACAACCCAACCCAGGAAGGTAAAAGATACAAAGTAAGATATCCCAACCTGACATGAAGAAAAAACTGTTATGTTTCAAGAGTGAGTTGCTGACACAACCGATAAATTTTTAATTTTCCCCCACCATTTTTGGCAGGTACCCCAGTTACTTTTTAATCGTAAGCTTGAAGGAGATAACATATTCTTGCACTATAAGTTCATCCTTTGGACGAATCTGACCCAGTAAGTTTAACGAGTCCTAGGAAGGATAATCTCATGTTCGTCATGGTGAGAAATCCGATTTCGTTTAATAGTTTAACGAGTCTGACAGAGGTGTAACTCGGTATATTTTTCATGTTTAGAGAGTTTGAAAAAGACACGAAAAATAAAACTCCACATGGTCCCTTTTAGTACATTTGTGTCTCTCGAGCCAAAAAATGTAGAAAATGATACTTGAGAGAACCGCTTGACCATTGTGGTCAAGGAGTACCTTTTTCATAAGTAGTGCCTCCCATCCCGATAAAGGGGTAAGCTTATACTAGGCACACGACTTTTCACATTCGTTAATAAGTTTGAAACGACAAGGGCTCGGCCATATTTTCACCTTTAAAGGGTCAGAAAAGAGCTGAAAGTGGACCTACCATTTTATTTTCTTTTACGAGTCAAAAGGGAAAAACACTTGGAAATCTTTTCATATGAGCTTAATGAGTCAAGAAAAGAGCTAAAACGTGAGTCTTTATGATTGTCGAACACCATCACCTATCGTTGCACAAAAAGGTAAAGTGTATTATGTAGTTCTTGAGGCAAGAATAGGTTAAAATATTTACAAAACTTGATATTTTCATGAAAAAATGAATAAAAAGGAGAAAAGTAAATATATTTTTACCATTTACTATTTTACCTTGCTGTGAAAACTTTTTACTCACTTTTTCCCTAATTGTTCTAAAGAAGATTGCAGGAGATCCAAGAGGTCAATTGATTTCCCACCAGTTCCAGGTGAAAGCTAAAGCCTTGAACTCCATTTTCATGTCATTTATTTATGTTTTTAACCATTTTTTAGTTTTTTGAGGGGGTTTTTGAAAAGATTTTTCACCCTAGGTTGGCGTGACTTCTAGGCACAAAATCGTGTTAGCTGAGGGTGATTAACAAAGCCATCTGCGTCGTTCGGCGCAACTGTTTTTAAAAAAAGTGCACTGGCGTGGTGTGTCAGACCAGGAGGTAACTCCTCAAATCAAATCATATTATTCATTCAGGTTGTTCATTATTATATACAAGAGGGAGTGGTTATTTATTTCATCTCCCGATGACTCTCCATCTTCTGTATTATTTATTTACACTAATTATAGTTATTCACCCAATCCCTATGATTAGGTGTCAACATTCCCCCCCTTAATCTGAGGGGATGTTGGTGAGTCCAAGCATCGTTCTGAATCTTTCAAGATTTTCTCTTCCAAGTTCTTTGGTGAAGATGTCTGCAATTTTCTCATTAGTGGAACAATGGTGGAGATGGATTGTTTTGGCCTTAACATGATGTCGAATCAGATGATATTTAGTATTGATGTGCTTCATTCGATCATAGAACTTTGGGTTCTTGGCCAACTTTATTGCCGAGGTATTTTCAATCATGAGTGGAGTTGATTGTACTTGTTTTACCTGCAAATATTCAAGAATTTTCCTGAGCCACACAATTTCTTTTGTTTCCTCAGTTGCTGCAACATATTCTGCCTTTGTTGTGGAATCTGCTTGAACTGATTGTTTGCGTGATCTCCAGGAGATAGCTCCTAATCCAAGACTCATAGCATAACCTAAAGTAGATAACCCGGTTTCTTTGTCTCCATCTAAGTCTGAATCAGAGTATCCAATCAAGCTGAAGTCGCCCACCTGTGTATACTTGATTCCAAAGTCTTGGGTTCCCTTCAAGTACTTTAGAACTCTTTTTGTAGCAGACCAATGTCCCTCACAAGGTTTTTTCATAAACCTATAGAAGATTCCAACAACAAATGAAATGTTTGGTCTGGTAGTAGTTAGGTAGTTGAGACTTCCTACAAATTGTCTATACTTTGTTGCATCCTCAAATTATTTTCCTTCAATGGATGTGAGCTTTAAGTTTTGTTCCATTGGAGTAGTCAGAGGATTGCATTCAGTCATGCCAAACCTGTTCAACAGATCTCCAATGTACTTCTTTTGAGAAATGAATATGGACTTTGGATGTTGAGTTACATCAATACGAAGATAGTAATGAACATATCCCAAATCAATCATTTCAAAAACTTTCCTCAATTCCTTATTTATGGATGCAATGTAGCTCTCATTGTTCCTTGTCATCAAAGGATCATCTACATATATCACAAGATATACAACTATTTTGCTAACCTTCTTGACAAACAAAGTTTCATAATCAAGGTCATAATGTTTGAAATTGAGTTTCAGAAGATGCTCAGTTAGTTTTTAATACCAGGCTCGCGGTGCTTGTTTGAGGCCATACAAGGATTTCAAAAGTTTGCATACTTTATGTTCATGTCATTTCACAGTAAATCCTTTAGGCTGGGACATAAGAACATTCTCTTTTAGATCTCCATTCAAGAAAGAAGTTTTTATATCCATTTGATGGACTTTCCCATCATTCTAAGCTACTAGGGCAAAGAGTGTCCGGATGGTAGCCCATTTTACTGTGGGGGAAAAAGTTTCCTCATAATCGACCCCTTCCTTTTGTGCAAAACCTTTTTCCACAAGCCTGGATTTGTGCTTGTCAAGTGAGCCATCAGCTTTATACTTTTTTTTGTAGACCCACTTGCAGCCAATTGGTTTGGTTCCCAATGGAGGATCAACCAGCTTCCAAGTGCCATTCTTTATCAAGGCATCATACTCATTTTGCATCACTTCTTTCCATTCATCATGAGAAGCAACTTATTTGAAGGAAGTTGGTTCAAAATCTGTAGACAAATTTAATTCGCAATCATAATAAACATCCATATCAAGAGGTGAATTAGAGTCATCTACATCACCTCCATTTTGCTGGTTTGAATTTCTAGTTCCTGTCTTTCCAACCTCATCAGGATGAACACTTTCAAGTGTCTTTGTCAGCCACTTTGGGGGACCTTTCTCAGATGGTCCAGGCTTCTCCGTTGATTGATTTGGGATTGAATCAAGATTGAGTCTCCCAATTCTATCAATCACATCACTCAAAGTATCATCCATTGTTGGAGTTTCATGCGGTGGAGAGAGTGCTTCAGAAGAAGATTCCACAGGTTGATCTAGTATAGGAATCCCCCCTTCAAGATGTGGAATCTGATTATTAAATTCTTGAAATGATTTTGCATTTGCGAATCTATCCAAGCTATAAAGTTGCCGCTCAACAACATTGTCAGTTTTGGATGATTCAAGAAAGATTACATCTCTAGATACAACAAAATTTTTATTGACTTCATCATAGAGACGGTATGCTTTGGAGGTGTTTGAATACCCCAAGAAGATACACTTACAACTTCTTGCACCAAGTTTGTTTCTATGTACCTTTGGAATCAAGGCATAACATGTGGAACCAAAGACCCTAAGATGCTTTACCGAAGGAATGTGCCCATACCACATTTCATAAGGAGTCTTGTTTCTAATAGCATTAGATGGACATTTATTCTTTACATATACAACACATAGAACTGCATTAGCCCAAAACATCAATTTTACATTTTTGAAAAACATCATGGAGCGCACCATATTTAAGATTGTGCTATTCATTCTTTCAGATACTCCGTTCTGTTAGGGATTATAAGGTACAGTTGTTTGATGTTTGATCCCATGTTGGAGAAGATAGTTTTCAAATTCATTTGATGTGTATTCTTTTCTATTATTAGTGCGAATAGAGCCAATATGAGATTGTGCATCATTTTCAATCCATGTATGAAAGTTCTTGAATGTTTGAAAAGCATCAGATTGGTTCTTCAATAAATAAACCCAGCACATTCTGGTGTAGTCATCAATAAATGTCATCATATATTTATTTCCATTTGTAGAAGGAACAGGCATTGGACCACATAAAAATGAATGAATGAGTTCAAGTTTTCTATGTGCTCTAGAATGTGAATCATGAAAAGATTGTTTGCTATGATTTCGTAGAATGCAAGAATCACATTGCTTAAGTTTCCTAGGAATTGTAGGCAAACCAGTAACAACATTTTTCTTCAACAAGCGGAGGTTGTCATAGTTCAAGTGTCCAAATCTAGCATGCCATAATAAACTTGATGGAAATGTACCTTCTTCATAATGAGAATTGTATGAGAAATTTTGTGCATGAGTAAAGGTACCCTGCAGCTTGAGAAGCCTTTCTTCTTCTATCCCCGTCATGACAAGTGACTGGTCTGATGATTTTCTCACCTCAAGATTGCCATCAAACATATGAATGGAGTGTCCTTGTTGGCGGATGTGGACCAAAGACAACAAGTTTCTTGTCAGTTGTGGTAGATATAGAACATGATATAGAAGAAAGCTTGGAAGACCAGGAAATTTAAGCCTGATTGTGCCAAGCCCTAATGGATTGAGTTTTCATTTGTCTACAAAGTATACTACTCCATCAACATTTCCAGTAATTTCTTCAAAAAAATTACTTCTAAAATTCATGTGGAAAGTTGCTTCTGAATCAAGCAACCAATCATTTTTCCAAGAAGCAAGTGAAGCATTGAATAAGCCTTCATTTACTCCAATATTACAATGTGCCATAACATAGTGAGCGGGTTCAGGTTCTTTACCTTTGTCTTTATCATTAGTTTTACCTTTGGGTTGATTTCTTTCCTACTCAATTATGTCCCATGGCAACTTGCACGTGGATGCATCATGTGATCCATCTCTTTTGCAACGTATGTAGTGAAAATCTGACTTTTCTCCTTTAAGGTGTCTAGCAACCCCCCCCCCCCCCCCCTTTGAAATTTCTTCCTCTTCCTCTCCGACCACCTCTTCCTCTGGAAGAATCTTGAGAAATATTATTTTCTCTATGATCAAGGCATACAGCCTCTTTAGAAGAATCAAGAGCTGTCTTCTTTCTAAAAGCTTTCTCTCTTTCAGCAACTATTTTCACAAGGGAGTCAAAGGTAATATCTTTAAGGTTTCCATTTGCTTGCAATGACTCAAGATAATTTGAGTAAGTGGGATAAAGTGCCTTGAGAAAAGCTATCAGAGGAATATCCAGTTCAACATTAGTGACTTTGATATCACGCATTATAGATTTTACTTCTGATGCAAGAGCAAGAGGATCATTATTTTGTAATTCAAGGGTGAAGAGTTTAATCATGAGTTGAACAACCTCAAGTGCAGAGTGTCAGTCATAGAGTTCCTTCAGTTTTTGTAAGGCTTCGAAAGAATTTGAAAATGGTGAAATATGGTGACTCACCTCTTCATTTACTAATGCTACAATCACTGCATAAGCCTTCTTGTTCTTATTTTCCCAAATGACGAATTCCTTGTCTGAGGTAGGTTGTTCTGGCTCTTTGTCTCTGTCTCCAACACACACTCCTTTCCACAGCTCATTAAAAATGAAAGTGTGTTTTATTTTTTGAGACCATTTAGGATAATTTTCCTTCCCATTGAGAACCACTCCCACAATAGATATTAATGAATGCATTGTAAAATCTGTGTACTGTGGAAAAAAAATACTTCTGCTGCAAAATTTTACTCCTAAAAAAAAGTCTGATTCTGATATATGAAGACAAAGGTATTATGTGGGGAAGGTATGGTATGCAGGTGCAGGGAGGTGATACCAGAGTTTACTTTGTATGGAGGAGGGTCGTGGAGGTATTGACGAGCAGCCGTATGGTGTATGGGAGCAGTGTTCAAAATTAGGAGGCCTTTAAACCCCGTGAGCTTTTAAGCTTCAAAACCATGGGCATATGGGAGCAACGCATATATATAACATGTGTTTATGTATACGGAGCAGTACAGGATCAGAGCGATATATGTAGGGGAGAGGCCTGATAATACAATGTAGGAATCTATAACCTCCTCCACCTACACTTGGCTTGGAAAAAAACAACGGGAAAACAAATAGAAGCACTCGTATGATGTATAATAGAGTATCATCATCCACGGGACCAGTTTCTGTACAAAAAATGTAAACAGACGAGCCACAGAAAAATGAATCAAATAAAAAAACCCATTTAAAGTAACAGAGCCTACGTAACACCATCAAAATACATCTCTAGGTATATTATATGAAAATCTCCAGGTATATTATATGAAATTATGGCTCTCGGAAGAATGTAACAATGGAGGCCACGAGATTGCGTAATCGGGAGATAGAAAGCCATACATCGTTATATTAAAACAACGTTATAAGAAAGCAATTTTATCTCTATGAAAACAAATGTTATATATGATACTGCCACAATATCACAACATAGGAGGCGCTATACCACATGATTGTGTATTCTTGGATGGGTGGTATGGTTCTATTGCATAGTGGAGAGGAGTTTACACCAGAAACCAGAAGCTAGTTGATATATTGCCGCAGAGATATATATCGCATTTATGATACCACACCATAATATTGGGTATGACAACCAATGGGGAGAGTGCAGATAAAGCAAGGCTGAGCATTTTTGTACGCTAGTATCCAGCAGTAACAGGAGCAGTGTAGCAGAGAAGGCATCATTACAGAAATGTTCAAGTCAATGAATAACATGTCACGGGAAGGAATTTTTGTTGATGAAACTGTCAGACTAGTGGAAGCGTTCGCGTTAGAGCTACCAGGCTAGCCAGAATGGAAGATCTGATGAGTAGAAGAGGCAGAACAAAGAGGAGTTACAAAGGTGCATGCAGAATGCCTAAACCTAGAGACCTGAGCCCTGATACCATGTCAGATCAGGAGCTAGCTCCTCAAATAAAATCATATTATTCATTCAGATTGTCCATTATTATATACAAGAGGGAGTGACTGTTCAGATCATCTCTCGATGACTCTTCATCTTCTCTATTACTTATTTACACTAATTATAGTTTTTCACCCAATCCCTATGATTAGGTGTCAACACGATGAATAGGGAAAAACCCTATTTCCTCAAAAAATAGGCCTTTAAACTCAAATTTTATGGGTCGAGCATGATTGTTGACTCAAATTAAAGGCTTTTGTAGGAAAGAATCACTGAAAATGGTGGATTGGAAAGAACGGGAACATGAGGATGTTAACACCCAGGCAATGAATGACCCAAATTTCCTAGAAGCTTTGAGGGCTTGCAGGATCCTCAAATTCTTTCTCACACTAGGGATGCGGGCCCAACCCGAGTTGCTTCAATACCTGATTAGTCTTTGGGACATTAATCGGGAGATATTTGTCATTAGCGACCAAGAGCTAGAGTTGGAAACTTCAGATATATACTTCATCACTGGACTGTCTCGCAGAGGGGAACCAGTGAACTTGTACGGGTCACAACCAATTAGGGCAAGCATATCTTCATTTCTTGCCGAACACTACCCTGAGGCCCTGAAATCGAAAAGTGGGAAGATAGAGATTTCTAGTGTTCGGGATCTGACACTAAGATTTCTTCTGTTGACTATTAACAGAGTAGCAGGGTCCCAGGCGAAACATGAGACCAGCAAGTTGAAGTTCCTTTATGCTATCGACTATACAGCTCCTACGATCTTCAACTAGGCAGAGGCCATGAAGACCAACATCAAATGCCAACTGTCTAAAGCTAAGGTGGGGAGTCTGAAGCAATTTTCCTTTGGATATGTGCTTGTGACCTTCTTCTTGGAATGGGTACCACTGTTCTAGTTTCAGATGATTGAGGTAGATCCTCCTATGCTACGCAATCCATAGATGGCCCGCTGGAGTCGTTTGTTGCCCAGGATCACTGGGGGTCAGCACATGTCATACCGAACTGCATTCCTTTCATGTCGACAATGACAGAAGATCGTCATGGAGGACTGGCCATATAGTGGCACTGATTTCTGTGGAGATCCAGATGTGCCCTTACCAGATGGAGATGACTTCGATGATGAAGGTGAAAAATCAAATTTTTAATTTTGAGATTTTTTAATTGTTTTTGGTATATATGTGCTTATAACATTTCTCTTGTTAATGTAGACATTGGACCAGAGAGACCTGCTGGGATATCCATAATAGCCAGGTGTGTCCCTCGCCCTATCGATGCTCTCACTTGTTATCAGGAAGGGAGTGACAACAAGGAGGAGATCATGAGGAACCTTGAGGGGTTGACTCGTTGTATCCCAGAGTATGCTCGGGTAGGAGACATTCCTCGTCAGTACCAGAGACACACTGTGGGAGTCTAAGATTGGATCTACCGATTGCTGAGTCGTGTTGCACGAGCCATATCATGCTACAATGATCACCATGCTGATTAGTTCCTAGGTCCAGCACTTACATTTTTTTTAGGCCTGCGTTCCACGGATATATGAGCCCTACGAGTTGCCGATGTTATTTTAGACACACATATTTTTTTTTTGGGGTTCTGATGTATCAAACATTATCACCATATATATATGTTGTATTTCCTTGTCTACTATGGTATAAATGGTTTTCTTTATCTTTTCACATGTTTTGTAAATGTCTATCCAACACATGATTAGCTAATGCATCTGTCAATGTATTCATGTGTCTAGGAATATGATGATATCTAATGAAATCAAAATTTCTTTCTAATAGATAGATACAGAGATACATTCTCAATATTTGAGGTTTCTGATGGAATATTTCCCATTGATTTGAAGGACGACAAGCTGTGAATCCAGGTTGACAACCAACTCTCTGATGTCTAGAGCGATGGCTTCTGACAACAGTTCGATGACTGCACTATATTTAGTAATTTTGTTGGTTGTGTGGCCTAGACAAATACCTTGAAGGTTAATCAACTCACTGTTAGGGTCATAAATAGCCCATGTTGTGGATGATAGGTTCCGGGTACTACGGCAAGCACCATCAGTGAAACCAATGCGGAGAGTCGCAAACATCTGCAAAGCAAGAAAATAATAGTAAACAGGAAAGCTATTTAAAAACTACCACGCAAAAACTAGACTACAAAAAAATGAATGACACACTAATGTACACAAGTAACCATGCAAGATGTCCTAATCATAGTACTTCTTGAGATGGGAGTCCATGCTAGGACTCGGGTAATCAATCAACACAGATGGACACTGATGTTTTACCATTGTCATGATGAGTAAGCATTGACTCGGCCAAATAATGGAGTAGAACTCATATAAGGCTTTTCCCCCATGCCCCCTGGGAGAGGTAGGTTAATGAGTCATATGGGAACCCCATGGAAATAATGGTCAATCAGTTAAAACTCGGGGAGGGAGAAAAATCCTGAAGCCGTGAAGTGATAAAGGTTCCCTCAGTTGAAAGATCTTGATCATGTTAGGATAAACTGACACATCAAAATATAGCAGAGAAGAGGACTCTTCGAAAATGGTAGGCATGACCACCGGACGAGGCAGGAACGAGGAGCGATGATGAGTATCAATTGAAGGTGGTTCCTCGAGAGACATGACTTCCATGATACCTTGATCATTAGGCAAGGTCTCAACTAAGGGATGAGGCAATTCCAAAGCGCCAAGACACAGGGATTGAGTGTACGTATCAAGAGAGGTCTTCGACATAAAATAATCAGAGGATGAAAAACTCAAAGCTGAGACAATTTCCACATAATTGACTTCGGCAGGACTAAGCGGCATAACCTCGCCCCAGGTACCAACAAGATTTGGTGAAGGTATGACCCAAGGATTAGATTTGACTGAGATCATGTTGATAGAGGAAACATGAGGAGGTGGGAGTGGAAAAATTCCCATTAAGGCAGAATCTTTGAAAAGACTTGCCCCCACACTCTCATAGGGAGCACTAGTGTGCTTAACATATGGAACATTTCCATCTGAGTAGGAACAGGAAAAGAAATACAACTGGTCGTCAATGAAAATCTTCCCTTGATGGGGAAAACAAATCACGTGAAATAAAGAGGAGGCCACGGCATGCATGGCATGGGTCCAACATTGGCAGAGTAGAAGATTATAATTGAGATTGGTGTCAACAATTTCTACTTCGACTTGCACTGTCTTGCCTTCCAGGGTGATGGCAAGGTTAGGTATGACACAAAAGGGTTGCGAATCATGCCCATCAAAAGCTTCCAAAGTTTTCGGAGATTGGTTCAAAGCAAGAGAACCAATAGCCTTCCAACATGTAGTCGACATGATGCAGGTGGAAGCACCTTCATCAGTTACAATTCGGTGGATGGTCTTCTCATTGATGACTACCTGAATAAGAGACGCAATCTGATGAGGGAGGCACGGAACATGGTTCTCTAGATCAAAAAATATCAAATTCGAATTGGTGGGATTGATTCCCCCGATAGCTAACAAAAAATATTTCGTCTGTGATGGGAAGCTTTGGAGTACCTCAGGAGCCGACATGGCTGACGACACCTGAGCCAAATCCTCAACAAGATTGTAGTGCTAAGTAGCTCGAAAGTTGGGATTCTATGAGGATTTTTGTAGCACACCTCGAGAGGGTGGCCACATAGCGAAATCAGGGTTAGGGAGCTTAATATGAAGAGGGCCAGAACTAGGGGTAGAAGAAGAAGGTGTTGCTTCTTTCTTTTTCCCAGCTGTTGAAGCAGGATTTTGATAGTCTTTCGATCTAGTAGCCACATTAATAGGCATACTCATCATGAACACTTGAGATCCGGAGGAAGCAGATTGGGGTTGGTCTACCATTTGGGTTTGTTGAGACGGAAATGGCTCTTTGAGAACAATGGGGATCCCTTTAAGAAAGCGACTAACTTTGGATCGTCAGGGACAATCCTTAGTGTAGTGATCTTCCTCGTAAATGAGGCAGGGATACTTAGGTTTCCATTGTGAAGATTCTCTAGCAGATGATTTGGGAGGAACCTGTTTTGGGCATTAGCTTTACCCTTGACTTTGCCTTTCTTCTTTCCTTTCGAGGATTTGTTCGCTACGGTAGACTAGATAGCATGGACCTCTGAGGTTTTACTAGGGCGAGGTGGATTCTGGGATGAACTATTAGGAACATCATTTGAGACCAACTTCTATTTGGAAGAAGATTTAGCAGGGGTCTGGGATACTGAACCAATAACTCCATCAACGGGAGGTACAACTTGTGACTTTGATGCTGCGGGATCGGATGATGGCCGCAGAGCATCAGGTAATAACTCGTACAAAGTGCCAAACTGAGAGTAAAGTATATCCAAGTACTGGGCACGAGTGATGGACTGCTCTTCAGTGACACATCCACCCATAGCTATATCAGGAGAAATTGGGCCCATGAATGATTTGGTGAACCATTCAGTGAGCAACTAGTCAACAATCTCAAATTTGATCAGGTGGCGTTTACGTCTACATTCATGGATGTGATCAGAGATGTGTGTCGCAGTATCTTGCTTAAGAAATGTGAGAAAATAGGTGCCAGTTTCATAGCGAACCAGCAATTGAAAATGTGTGAGGAAAACCATGGCTAAAGAGTTAAAGTCATGGTAAGTACTTCGAGATAGCTTGATGTAACACTTCGCTGTAGCACCGGTGAGGGTTCGTTGGAAAATATGGAGACGAATGGAATCGTCAACATACGAGTTCGACGAGAACTAGAGGTGATATGTCATCACATGGGCATCTTCTTTAGCTTTCCCATAGATGTTGGACGACACCGGAGGCCAGTACAATGAATGAAGGATTGGATCATTCATAAGGCGAGATATGTCTAGAAACTCGAGTGTAGCCAAGAATGGAAATTAGTTGTTAAAAGGCATGGGAGGTCGATAAACGGATCTATTTGGAGGAGCCCATACCTGCTAGTAAGGATCTTGGCCCCATAGTGGGGGATTTTGGCCATATCGCATCTGAGGCTACCCTCATTGTGGATTCCCTTGACCATAGGGAGGAATTTGACCTTGAATACCTTGGAACTGTTTGGCCATATGTTGCTGATAAGAAATGTATGGGTTGAAAGGCTGTTGAACCTGTTCACCTTGGACATATGGATATTGGACCTGATGTCCTTAAACATATGGTTGATGAACCTGTTGTCCCTAAACAAGATGGTTTTGGACCTACTGTCCTTGTGCATAAGGTTGATAAACTTGTTTCCCTTGGACATTGGGATTCTGTACCTAATGCCCTTGGTTAGTAGGATTCTAAACCTGTTGACCCAGGACTAAGGATTTTGAGCTTGCTACTATAGGACTTGACCTTGACCCTGCCCCTGCAAGGGTTGACCCTGTTGATATGTATAAAAGGGTTGCTGCTCCCTGGTTGGTTTTGCTATTGCAAGGGTTGACCATGCGGTTGTAAAATTTTTCCCTGGGGTTGCAGAGGTTGGCCCTGTGAGGACATGGGTTGAGAGGTGTGCGGATCATATTACATCTACTGCTACGCAGTTTGCTACATCTGTTGCAAGGGTTAACCTTACAGTTGTTGTAGTTGACCTTGCTGCGGGATCATTTTCCCTTATTGTTGCACGAAGAGCCCTTGCTACAACAAAGGTTGCCCTTGTGGTAACAAAGGCTGCCCTTGTTATTATAGAGGCTGTCCTTACTACTGCAAGGGTACTTGAACAGTGTTCGGGAAATTTTTGAACTAAATCTGGCTATAGTCAGGCTGGATGTACTGCACAGATTGGAGGGTGTAAGGTTGATTAACCATTCCTTGAGAACCATATGGAACATAAGTATTTTGGTATTGGACCTGAGCCCCATAGGGATGCTGATGCTGAACATTGCTTGAACTAGAAGGACCAATGTGATTCTGAACCTGTTGGTACTAGACATTGCTTGATCCACTAGGATCAACATGTTTATGAATAATACCAGAAGAAGGTTGTTTTATACCAAGCATGTGAGCTTGTGAGATGCTCACATTAGTGGCACCTAACACCATAGAAACATTCAGTTTTCCCCCCAGGTAGTGGCACAACTTGGCCACTTACTAGAGGGATGGAGGAACTGATAGAGACATTCTTTGAAGTTGCCGGTTGTGCCTTACGGGCAACTGGGATTGACGATACTGGTGGGTTGCATTGGGACTAAGGTAATAGCCTGTTGGGAAGTCATGTTTGTAATGAACGAACTTGAAGTAGGCATGGCACCTGATGCCCAAATAGGGTTATGGTAATGTGATGAGGCACTAGGTGCACCTGAAACCAACTATGCCAAAGACACAATTGGGTGGAAAACTGGCGGGAATACACCTTGAATAGGGGAAACCCTCAGGAGGGAAAGGAAACTCTTCCCCCTCAACAGTGTGTGGAGTAGAAAATTCGAACTCATCTAGAGAGGTGATTGGAGCATCGCCTTCAGGGTTCCATGTTTGGAAACAAACGACGATGAATGACCGAAGAAGTATGAGGGGATAGTTCCAAAGGAACACCTGGCTAGTCGTATGGATTGTAAGGACGCTGCGGTGATATCACAACAGGGTCAAACAGAGGATTCAGAGGGTAGATAACTAGTCCAAGCTGACTGTTGGTGGTCGGTGAGTTCTCAGGAGTTTGAATGGGATTGTGCGAAGATTTTGGGCCAAGATCAACAGATGACCCAGTATTGAAAGTAGTCGAAGGACGAGATGGAAAAGGTTGAATTTTTAGAAAATTATATATTGCAGATAAATGGAACACATAAAATATTGCAGAAATATAAACATAGAAAATGCATAGAATAGGAGAGACACAAATATACGTGGTTCAACCAGTTTGGGCTATGTCCACGAAGAAACAACCAGTCCTTCCTTTTATATAATCCAGCAAACTGAATAGATACAACCTACAACAAACCCACTGTAATTCCCTCTTCGCTCTCAATCTCCTCTCTCTTCCTCACTCAGAATACAGATATACATAGACACAATACAATTCCGTCATGTATAATGAGGGGTTGCCTTCTAGGGTAGAAAACCCTAAATTAAACATATCTTCTACCATCAGATCTCTGCCTAATTAATGGCCCATATTGACTATGAAATTACAACATTTTACAAGGAAATTTTACATCTATTTTTAGCTTCTGGGGCACTGCCTCCAATCCCCTATTGGGGGGGGCTCCTAAATATTGTTGCCACCCCCCTTGGACCCCCCTTGCAGTGCATATATTATGGGCGGCAACATAACTGGGGTCCACTATGTTGATACATCTGAATAAAGAAGATAATCAGGATCTACACCCAACATGAATGCTCAGAGCAATTCCGAGTTCAACATATTCATCCTCAAGTGACTCTAGTAACTCAGGAAATGACTCCTCAGACAATATTTCAGATGGAGGAGAGGAAGAGGAACTGGGTGAAGCAAATGGTTTATCCATGATGACCTTATCTTAGTCGACAGGAAAATTAACATCAAGGCTTTAAAATGTTCTTTTAAGGGAAACTCACGATTTGGTCTCCGAAAAGACTAATAGGGTGTTTTTGGATCGTGGGCAATCAATTATTAAGATGCATAAAAGACTGGTGCTCTTTCATTTTTTAAGAGTCGAGAAAGAAACAATATGACTCTATCGCTTTCAATTGGAAACAAGCTCGAAAGGACAAGTGCTCGAATGATCTTTTAAGTTTAATGAGTCAAAAAGATCAAATGATTGCTCTGGATGATATAGGTAAAAAATATTACCAGGCAATCATGAACTGCAGAATACCTCCTAGTGAACCGACAAGTATGAGTAGGGAATCTCCCTGAATGTTGTGTTCAGTGTATCACGTTTGCAAGGCGTCTGGCTCAACTTCCTAAGGATAAAAGGATTGCAACCTAGAGGGGTCTCCCATTATATACTCAATGGTACAGGGAGCACAAATCCATACTTGCACTATCTAATGCCGAAGCTAATGACAACTGATAGATTTAAAGATGCCAGAACACGTCTCTAGCCTAGACATCTAGATATGATCATTAATGTCAAATGCACCGTAGGTTAATTGAATTCATTTTAAAGTTTATCTTGAGTTATGTTTCAGTCTTCAGGTCTGAGCGATGTGACTTGAAAAACCTTAAATTCAACTAAATGAGACAAGACCCTTTCAATTCGATGAAATGCCTACACTAGAGAGGGTAGAAACTACTCAATCAAATGCAAACAATCAAGCAACTGAAAACGAAATGATATTTCACTACCTTAATTTTTCGAAAAATAAACTAATGAAAAATGCATTCCAATTCCTAATTTCCTAACAAGCACTTATTTATTAGTTCTTTCAAAAGAAAAAAGTTATTTTCCTTTTCTAAATTCTGATGTGATTCTAGTATTTTAATGATGCAAGCTATCGTAGCACAATGATGCAACAAACTAGAATTTAATACTTTTTCATGAAACAACGAAATAAACTTTTCGTATATAATTCTTTAGTGAAAAAGTTCTTGAGACAATAAGCTCTTCAGGTAGATGAAAACATGAAAAGAGAAACTCATTCAGACTAATGAATCACTGTCTTTGCGAACCACAAGACAAGGAATGTGGTCCATGCCAAAAAAGAAATGTTTAGACAAGCAAACAAAAACTTTTCAAACTTGTGTAATAGAGGTCAAAGTCGTAAAAGGACCAAAAAAAAATGCAAGGAAGAAGTACACCTACAACCCGACTTACTAAGTTTACAAACAACTGAATGGACAACAAACTCGACGCCCTAGTGCCACTGACCACTAAATGACTCAGTCAATCAAGCAGAAAGATGATAAGCCAACAAGAAAACAAAACCAAACAAAAAGTAGCTTTCTAGTCAGGAAGAAAACGGTCCAAAAGTCTTACGGGGTCAAAATCACGAGAGCAGAACACACTAGCCAAGATTGGGGTCAGACCCTAATCTTCACTTATAGCCATCAGCGCAATTGTGTAACTGACAACAAGTGCTAGAGGCTGGTTGAAGCAACTGTTTCCTAGCAACTCGCATTGATCGACACAACTGTGAACAAATTAAGTGCGCTGATTGAGGGAGCTGAGGAAAAAAACAAAAAAATTTGAAACAAGGACTAGATATGCTACTATGAATTTTAGACTCAGACTAGCAAGCAGGAGAAAAGAAATAGAATAAAAGAGAAAAAGTGGAACTAGAAAATTTCTCACAAAATCATGAAATCCAAGACAAACAAAAGGATTGGGATTCCCTAGTGGAGTTGCCAATTTGTGGTGAAGTAAAATTATAAGTGGAGACACAAATAGATTCCTATAGCTTGATAATGGGTCTAGCCACAAGAGATACATTCTATGGAAGATTTCCTTAGGTTAGAACCAATTAAGAGGGCCTACCTCTTAGTATGCTTATCATGTTTGATGATGTCCTTGCTTGCTTGCTCCAGCCATCTCTTGCTTCCTTCTTCAAGTACCTGAAACAAGTAAAAAACAACAAACAACAACCGTGATAATAAACAAATTGTAATTCAAACTAATTAACAAGTAAAGAAACATTAAGCCATGAATATGTAAGATGACAAAACATGTAGGGAAACAATTTATAGTTGCATATATTAATATCAAAGAGAGTTTACAACCATTGTCTTGATGTTGCAGTCCTCGTCTGACAAGACCAGGTTCCCACGTACTTCTGCTAGCATTCCTTGATGGCCTCAATCAGCAATATTTTTAAGGCTCTTCCCTTTAATCTTCACTCCAAACCAAATCACACTTCTCCCTCACACAAATAGATAGCTACAACTAGGAATAGCTTTCTGTTTACTCCAAACCAAAATAGCACTAACACACCAACATTAACACTATTAACACTAAAACTAGCTTGCGCTTGGGAAGAAGGGAGGTTTATATAGGATGAATGGATGGGAGATGGATCTTCTTCTCATGGGAGAAGGACTTATCCCTTGAGGTAGTTCCATCATTATAGGTCAAAGGAGCCCAAACTGACATCCTCAACCCCATCCGGCCAAACTTTTTACCAGACTTCTGTTACGAAGCTTTTGGAGCTCCAAGCTTCAGATCCTAATATAAAAAACTTTCCATAGCAGGACCGGCGCAACTGGAACATAACTCAGTCACTCTGGTTGGCACTAGGGATAGTGCTAATCTCTGCACATCGACGGGTGGGAGACAAAGGCCATTAGCATCAGTACGATAAACTGGGAAAAATAGAAGTTTAAAGGGAAATGCTGCAAAAGGGAATTGATCTGCTCATGAAGAGGGACACAATGGGAGTTCCTTCATTAAGGAAAGACATGTGGGGTTCACTGTAGAGGTCCTCCAGGATCAAGGAACAAGGAGTATAGGGAATGTGAGAAAATGTTGTGTAACACTGCCATCAATAGATGATTTCTCGTAAGAATATCTAGATGAGCTTCAACAAGATCTCATACTTGACAAACAAACCAAAAATTCAAAGAGAGGAGATGTTGAATACCTTAGAGTGGGAATCAAGGGACAAAATCCTTCTCAATCCAAATGGTTGTAGACCAAGAAGGTGAGGGAGTTGTACCCTCACCTGCTAAACAATTGATATTATCTTTTGGGGTCCAAAAGGCTTATAGTGGGGGGGAATGATCATGTCCTTAGTATTTAGCACAAAAATGAAAGCTATCAAATTGGCTCAAAACCTAAACGACTGCGTCTATCTCATCAAGACAATCACAACACAATTAGTTTTACTGAAAATCGGGTCCAGATGAGGGAGAAAAGGCCTGCTGTTCATTTTCCTAAATAGCTAAAAACAATTGTAGAACATGATAGAATGATGACATGGTAGTACAGTCAACATGATTGGAATCTTCTTTAGTTTTTTCCCAATGAGGGTATGACAAGTGTCACTTCAGGACTCTTCCATTTGGTTGTGTGAAGGTGAAATTGGTCAATGTCCTCTAAGGTGGAATTATGGGTTCATGATGAATATTATGTGGAAATTATTTTTTTAGAATATATATATATATATATATATATATATATATATATATATGATATAATTCCAAATTTATCCAAAGGCATCAAAATATTTGAATGGAAATGTTTTATTTGGGCAACAAAACATATGAAGGGATGGCCGGAGGGCAGGTTGAACCCATGATCTCCCCCTCCCAACTCCATTGCATAATTGTTGAACAAAGTGGCAGACTTCTTAAACGGTGGCCCCAATAGTTCATGTATCCCTACAGTGAATTCTGACGATGAAGCGGAGGGAGCCAGCCCTCTCACCATATGACCACACAATATAACCATGGGCCAACACTAAAGGATAAGAACACTTATAGCACCACTAATCCAGGTTTAAAATTAATTAATACATCTTGTAAGTTGGTGGTATTTTTGGAGGCGCACCAATTTCAGCGGAATTGTCAATTTTTCCAGTGCTAACTGGAGTCTTCTCTAGTTTTAGCGGGGTTTCCTAGGAAAACATGGACTGAAGCATATCTTGAGATATTTTTGACCAAATTGAGCTCAGAAAGAGGTGTTATTGGCTAATTTGGACATTCTGAACACATTGGTGCAGGTATCAGGAGGCATATAGATTTGTAGACAACATTCTTACCACATTGAGCTAATACATAGGCCCAAGCCATGGAAGTTGGACCAAGGAGATGTAGCCCAGGAGGGGTGAATTCCTTAATCAAAACACTATGTTAATGTGTCTCTTTGATGGTTTGCTGCACTGTACATGTTTTAGGTTTAGTATTTGATTTTGAAGCTATTTTTCTCATGAATATCTTTTTAAACTTTAGGAAATTTACCTGATTGTATGCACAAATAGCTAATGAAACCTCAACACATGAATCTATAAGCATGAACATATTCATACATATTTAATTGTTATTAGCACAAAAAAACTAATCATACAAAAATAGATCAAGTTGGTATCAGAGCAAAAGTTGAATTTCTTGATTTCTTGAGTTTGTGCAATTAGGGTTTTAATGGTTGCAAAATTGTGATGCTTACAAGGTTAAAGTTGCAGAGAGGAGAAGGGAAGCTATTGGTTGCAACTCTTGAGGTAATTCCCAAAAGAAGGAGAGCCACAAGACCACAATCTCCACCACCCAAAGTTCCAATTCCAGCTGCACTTGAAACTCCTCAAGTTTTTCCTTCAACTGAGATTGAAGAGGTACAAGCAATACCAATTTCTTAGCCTAAATCCATAGGCATTATGTCGGGAGAAAGAGTACCTGAAGGTCCCTCTTCAGAAGAGGAAGAATTCAAGAAAAATTTATATACTTTGACTGAGATGGTTAAATTCCTCTATGAAGAGAGGAACACTAGAATGGTTGGAGAGAGTTCTAAACCTCCACATGGAGAAGGATGCTCAGAGGAAAAAAAATATGAGAAGAAGTATTCCAAAGGGAATGGTGGAAATCCATCTCCATCTCCACCATCCTCACCATCTTCCTCATCATCTTAACCATCTCATGTAGAATTTTCTCTACAAATCAGCTAACTCACTGATATCATGTAGAAATTTCACCTGCAAATCAAACTGATATATGAAATGTACTAAAGCATAATACTAGATCTACATCTACCATAAACTTTGCAGAAGCTTAATCAACCATGAGCAACATCAAGCATGAACACATATAAATTATAAGAAGGAATCAATAACATATAACACATAATATGTCACTGGGGAAAGAACTAGCATAAAACCCCAACATTGTATCATCAATCAAGTGGAAATCCTCAACAACATACAAAAAGAATGAGCTCAAAAGCTATTCTGCTCTCTATGTACTCTAATGATGAAGCTCATGGACTACCAAGCCCTGTATATAAAGGCTGCACCTCAGGTCCAAGCTCCTATTTTCTTACACAGTTTTGATTGGGGTCCAATTACAAAACACATGTAAATTGGCCTGATCATACCTGCTGTCACCTCAGGTCCAACTACGCAGTCATAGAAGGGAGAAGCTTCCTTCTCCATGCAAGGAATACTTACTAGAAATATCCTAGCATCTAATAGTACACTGTCTCACATCTGATCTCAACTGGGTCTCTGACAGAACTAACATGCGTCAATTATCCATGAGTGAATACACAGTTATCTGAAAATAATAGTTGTCACATGCATGCGAGCATCAAAAAAATATATCTCATTAATTTAACAACTTGTTAAATTAATATAACTGAACTTGACTAAGTTAAACTAAGTCAACTGATCCTCTCAATATAGAACTCATCCTTAATTCCTGAATTAGTGGAGTAAATCAAGGACACATTCCCCAATTAGTGGAGAAATAATTGCATGTTCTCACAAAGACTTCAAGTTTTCTTTTCCTTAACTAATTAACTCATGGAGAATTAATTAATTAATATTCCAAACTACTAGTAAGACCAGATTCAGATTTACTTCCTATAGATAGACCAGGGATTGCTATAAATAGGAATCCATCCTGAACTGCTAAAAATAGAATGCTATTTTTAGCACTTCCATTTTTCATTCCCTGTTGCCTAATCTAGCACTGGTACCCAAACTGCTATTTTTAGCACTTCTATTTTTAGAATTTCTTGTTTCCATTTTCAAAACTCCCTCTCAAAAAGAAAGACTTCAACTCGAACCTGATCCTATACCTCTGGAATGTTCTGCATGCAACACTTCTACCAAGTGTGGTTGCTCTAGCAACTCTAGGAACAAAAAAAACTCCCAACTGACCTCTTTGTTGGGCTAGAAACATACTCTGATGGTGAAGCTCTACCTGCTGCTGCTAACAAGTGCTCCCTCTCTCACCTCTGAGCTACTACAACCTCCATGCATCTCACACCATTACACACCTCTCTGTGCCATCCTACATTGGTGCAACACTCATGTGCCTCGATGAAATAGATGTGATAAGAACTTGAGATCTATATCCCAAATAATAAACTTCAAATTCGTTCTTGTATACTGTTCTTCCTTGATCACCTGTGCTCTGATACCATGTAGAATTTTCTCTACAAATCAGCGAGCTCACTGATATCATGTAGAAATTTCACCTACAGATCAAACTAATATACGCAATGTACTAAAGCATAATACTAGATCTACATCTACCATAAACTTTGCGGAAGCTTAATCAACCATGAGCAACATCAAGCATGAACACGTATAACTGATAAGAAGGAATCAATCACACATAACATAGAATATATCATTGGGGAAAGCACCAGCATAAAACCCCAACACTGTGTTATCAATCAAGTGGAAATCCTCAACAACATACAAAAATAATCAGCTCGAAAGCTATCCTGCTCTCTTTGTACTCTGATGATGAAGCTCACGGACAACCTAGCCCTGTATATAAAGGCTTCACTTCAGGTCCAAGCTCCTATTTCCTTGCGCAATTTTGATTGGGGCCCAATTACAAAAAACATGTAAATTGGCCCGATCATACCTGCTATCATCTCAGGTCCAACTATGCAGTCATAGAAGGAAGAAACTTCCTTCCCCATGCAAGGAATACTTACTAGAAATATCCTAGCATCTGATAGTACATTGTCCCACATCTGATCTCAATTGGGTCTCTGACAGAATTGACATGCATCAGTTATCCATGAGTGAATACACAATTATTTGAAAATAATAGTTGTCACATGCATGCAAGCATCAACAAACTATATCTCATTAATTTAAAAACTTGTTAAATTAATCTAACTAAACTTGACTAAGTTAAACTAAGTCAACTGATACTCTCAATATAGAACTCATCCTTAATTCCTCAATCAGTGGAGTAAATCAAGGACACATTCCCAAATTAGTGGAGAAATAATTGCATGTTCTCACAAAGACTTCAAGTTTGCTTTTCCTTAACTAAATAACTCAAGAAGAATTAATTAATTAATATTCCAAACTACTGGTAAGACCAAATTTGAATTTACTTCCTATAGATAGACCAGGGACTGCTATAAATAGGAATCCATCTTGAACTGCTAAAAGTAGAATGCTATTTTTAGCACTTCCATTTTTCAATCCCTGTTGCCCAATCAAGCACTGGTACCCAAACTACTATTTTTAGCAGTGCTATTTTTAGCATTTCTTGTTGCCATTTTCAACATCTCACACAACATCATCTTCCACTACCACCATTGAAACTGCCCATACTCATTCAAAAACCCCAAAAGGAAAGACTCCATTACTGAAATTGGACATAAAATTTGAACTTTCCATTTACAATGGGGAGTTGAATGCAAAAAAGTTGGACAATTGGATTCAATAGTTGGAGGTATACTGCAGAATTCAGAACCTTCAAGAAGACAATGTAAAGATACAAGTGGCTTAACTGAGGCTAGAAGGAGCTGCACTAGTTTGGTAAGAAGCAAAAACTCAAAAGGAAATGAGAATCCGTGGTAAGATATCCATCACTTTGGTTGAATTTGTTTCTGAAATTAAAAGACAGTTTTATCCTTTAGCCTATATGAAGAAAGGCATTATGAGTTGACAAAATTTTAGGTAGCTTAAAGGCCAAACAATCCTAGATTATACACAGGATTTTAGGAAAAGGGATTTTCTATTAGGAGTGAATTTGAATTCCCAAGATAAATTGCTGAAATATATGGGGGTTTACACTCCTATCTGAAACATACTATCCTTATGTTTAATCCAAATAACTTAGATGAGGTATGTGTGCAAGCCACACACCTTGAATCTAGAGGAAAGAACATTCATGAAGAAGGTAGTAAGAGGAAGTCATTCAAGGGTAAGGAGAAAGAAGAGGATTCAAAATGGAATGGAAAGAAAAATGAAAGTGTGAAGGAAGGGGAGAAAATCAAATTAAAACATTGTTCTAAAGAGGGGCATGATGAAGCCCACTGCTGGAAATTGAATCCTGAATTAAGGCCTAAGAAACAAAACCATAAGGGAAAGCAAAATATGACCACTACCACACAATATGACCTTTGTTTAGATTCTGGTGATGAGACCAAGATTTCAGCCATTGCTACAAAAGGAAAAGAAACTGTTGCAAGAACTAGTTCATCACATAGTCAAAACAACACTCCAAATGAAGAGTCAAGAATAGAGTTGTTTCATGTTAGAGTGATTTCAAATCATACAAAGATTGCATTATTTTGTAGTGGGTCACAATCAAACATGATTTCAAAATACTTGGTTAAAAAATTAAACCTTGAAACTGTACCTCGTCATAAGCCATATCCATTGGGTTGGATAGTAAACAATGCAAACTTACAAGTTACAAGGAAGTCTTTATTCACGTTTGTTATACACAATTTTGGGCACTGCAACCCCAATCAAACATGTCCATAAACCAAGGGCTCCTAAGTCCCTAAAAGTGTTGTTCCATACCCTAAAAGAACAAGGTCATCTGATTACATCATCTCCCAGAAGTTCTCCATGAAAAACTGCTCAGAACTGGTCAAAACTGGACCATCTCACCTGCTCCATGGTCAAAGTGCGATGCATCCCACCTAATGCACACGGGAGGTGCGATGCATACTAAAAATCCCTTCTATGGGGTGCGATGGGCGAGAGTGGACAAATGGCAGAGACAGTTTGCGAGGTGGATGATCATGGAATCTTCCAGAAACTTCTCCTGTGACACTTGCCTCTCTGAATTCGCCCAGGGATGAGTAAGAGATCATCAATCTCCAAGTGGAATCAAGAACTATCAGAGAGAGGACACTAATTAGAATCCCAGAAGCTGACTCACCCCCCTGCAATCATCTATATATGGATCCCTCATCCCAGAGATCCAGAGGCTGGAATTTTGTATCTTGTAAGGAAGTGTTGTTGGTTTCTTGTTGGAATATCATAGTGTTGGGTGATCTAAGCTTTTCATGAGGTGAAAGAAGGGCTTTCATGCTGGACGATGATGCTGGGTCAGAACAATTGGTTGTAATCCTATTTGCTATTCTTGATTATTAATAAAGCTATTCAAGTTTTCCTCCACATTCTTGTACGTTTGATGATATATGCATTTGTGTGGTCAATATACATCTGGTCCTATATTGTTTATGATTGTAGATCTATGTTCTTCGATAGTATTATGCTGCTTTAATTCCACAGGTGCTCTTTGAAGCTGGGTAGACGAAGAAGAAGCGGCAAGGATCTGTCAGAAAGGAGAAGAATCAAGTAAGGAACCAAGCGCAAGACTAAGGTTGGTGTCCTTCATTCCACTCTTATCTACTTCTCATAAAGGAAAACGAAAGTGGTTTTAGTTTGTTTGTTTCTAAGATAGCTACCAGTCTTAGTGGGACTAGCAGATCCGTGTGGACACTAGATTTCCCGATAAAAAAAATGGCGACTCCACTGGGGAGCGAATAGATTGTTTGTTTGTCAATATTTGTTTGTTTTATAAACTTACAGACGGAGCCTGAAGTCAAGCCAGCTAGCCTTCGAACTGCATTTGCTATGCAAATGCAAAGTAGATCAATGCTGCTTCAGTCTATCTCCAGGTTTTGTTTATAAACTGAACAATTGATTGGAAAAATTTCTAATTGCCCTAGTGGTGGCTCTAGTAACCTCATTAGATCAGCCCCTGTGATTTCTATTTGTTGTACATCATTTGCTCGGACTAAATCCCTGAACTGAGATGCAAACTGTGACCAAGAGCCAAGTAAAGTCTTGTCCTGGTACCATCGCACCCTCTCTTCAAGGAAACTAGTATGCATCGCACCTCCCATGTGCAGTAGGTGGGATGCATCCCTATTTCCCTGTGTTATAGGTGCGATGATCAGAAAAGGCTAATTTTGCCTCCAGGTCTTGGTTTTTCTTCACTCTTTTCAGCTCTATTCTGGAGTTTTGTTGTCTGTGATTAGTATACCACTGTGGAAACCCCCTTCCTTTCCATCATTCCACCTCCATTGTGCAAAGAACGGTGAATGTTTTTATGTATTTTCTGCCATTTTCATTTCTCTTTTGCAAAGTAGTAGCATAGTCATACTGTCGTCTTTTGATTTGAAAGTGTCGCAAGTGTCGTTTTCAGTCAAAGAAAAGAATTCTATTGTTCTTGATGGTCGATTATACAGTTACTCTTGTATTTGATTTGAATTAGTAGTTTTTCAAGTGTTGAAAGAAATTTTCAATTCAAAATAGTAAAGTTTCGTCCTTATCTTCCTTTCGTTTTGAAGAGAAATTTGTTAGTACTGTCGCTTTGAAAAGATAATTCAGATTTGTACTTAGCATTCTTCTTGTCATTCACACATTAAGAAAGCTGAAAACAAATACATGCATGTGCATTGGCATTTAGACTTCTTGTTGGTTTGATTTAGGACAGTGCATCTAGTGTGTGCTTTCTGCTCTATGTTGAAAGAATACCATCTCTCTTTCTTTAGTAGCTAGGATTTTCATTGCAAAAAGAAGATTAAACGATTGTTTATCATCTTAGATTGCATTTTAGGAATTGTACATCTACATCACGTGGTGAACCTGAAAGGCAAATTTCTTAAGAAAGATCAACTGTAAAATAAATTTAATGAACCTAAAAATTCTTTGAAACCTAACACACAACATCTAGAAGTCTAGGCTAGAGACGTATTCTGGCGTCGTAAAGCCTGGTAACTGTCGCTTTCACTGTTGCTTGGGTGATTCCTCCTCTTTGAGACGACAAGTGCCAGTACGGACTTGTGCTCCCATGTACCGTCGAGTATATATTGGGAGACCACAATAGGCTATATCCTTTATCCATAGGAAGCCGTGTCTGTCGCCCTATCGATTGCAATGCACTGAACACAACATTTGGGAAGATTAACTGCCATACCGTAAAAAGTATTCTGCAGTTTTGCGATTGGTTTGGTAATCCCTCTGTCTAGATTTCCAAAGTAGTCTCTTTTGTTCCTTTTCAGACTCCTTAAAGGAAAAGGTCCATCTGAGGACTTGTCACTTCAGGCTCATTAAAAATCGAAGGTGACTAGAGTCATCTTTTTTTTTTCTCGACTCTTAAAAATTGAAAAAACAAGTTGTGTGAAAGCGTCTAAAATTTATTTTAATCGGAATAATATCACCATTCCCGCGTTGGTCTTACGTTGAGGAAAATGGAGTCCACCAACCAAGGAGTTCCCCTTGGAGGAAATCCTAGTCCTTTCTCCTCTTGGGCAGATGTTGGTGCACCTCATATGGCCACATCGTCACTTCCAGGATTGACGATTAGCTTTCCAATATGGCTCTTCTTGACCTCCGTCGTTCAGAACACCATGATTCCTGAACAATCAAGTCAGCAACTAGATGATACTAAAGCTACCCCCCAACCTTCTACTTCATCTGATTCTCCCTCTCCTCCTTCCTCTTCGCTTGATAAAGCCGGTAAGGCCCAAAACCAAGTAACCGAGAAGAAGAAGGAGAAGAAGGAGAAGAAAAAGAAGAAGAAGGAGCCAAAGGCAAAGAAGGGTAACCAGGCGTCGTCTAGTGAAAATCTACACACTGCACCATCCAGGCCTAAATCGCCATGTGTCATTTGCAAAGGAGACCACTACCACAGAGATTGTCCCTGCATCCCTCGAATCTTAAGGGACTGGTCTCCCCGTTTGCACAATCCAGTGTCATCGACCTCTGATGATCATGTTGAGAGCACACCGTCAACTAGTGAAAATGAAGTCCTTGGACAAAAGGGAAAATGTAAATTTCCTTGTAGACTGTGTGAAGGCAATCATGCCCTCCACCGTTGTCCCTTCCTGGACAAAGCTAAAAGAGTTTTGGATGACCGTCCGGCTTCACCGTTACGACTTCCTCCTAGATATAAGAAACTCTTGCCAAGTCCATCATTGGTTGAAAATCTGACTGACATGCCATTGTGTTCAGTCGAAGCATCTGTCATTGAAGATAAACCCGCCAAACCCATACCAGACGAAAGTCAAAAGGTTGAGGCGGCAGTGGACCTAGTCTTGTCTTCGGAAGGTCCATCTTCAGATGACACAATCACCGAAGAGAATGGGAATGACACCATCCAAATTCTTTTCGTAAACATAGACTCCGATGAACATGGGGGCAGTCTACCCATTCCTTTACCGCAGGAAGGAAGTTTGTCAGAGTCATACCTGGCCATCTATTTGGTCCCACCTCCAAGTAACCTAGTCGTTTCTTTCGATTGGAATCTACTAGGTAGACCCCGGGTACCGACCAATGTACCATTCCGAATCATTGTACAAGCTTACAAAATGATCATGGTCGGTACCATCATAGATGAAGGGGCCTCTGTGAGTATCCTTTCCTCAATTTCTTGGGAAGCACTTGGTTCGCCATCACTTTTGCTTGAGATGAGAAATCTGACAAGCTTCGACAAAGGAACCAGTCGACCGTTAGGGATCCTTCCCAATGTGCCCATAACATTGAGAAGGAAAATCGTTTACATGAACGTAATGGTAGTCCGAGGACCTCTAGATTATAATATACTCCTTGGACGGGACTATATTTATAGCATGGGAGCCATTGTCTCCTCACTCTTTAGAGTAATGTGTTTTCCGCATGAAGGCAGAGTGGTCAAGCTCGTAGACCAGCTGTCGTTTCCCAGCTCACACATAACTAATAGTCAAATACCATCCCTAAATGGTCTTTTCACGCAAGGAATGTTTCATCAATCTCCAATTCGTCCACCTGCTGAGTGCGAGTGATTCGGGAGGACATGACTGAATCCCAGGGGGCATGCACCCTGGTCTGTTTTGGCAGGAAAACCATGGGTATGGGTTGGTTTCCGCAGAGGACATATGACTAGTTTGACACACCCATCCATTTAGGAAAATGGGATTAGATTGGAATAAGATTCCTTCGTCAAGGTTAGGAGGTTTGGATTTAGAACCACCCTGGTCCAGATGGACTAAGCCAGGAAGTGTTTCTATCTGTAGTGTGGATGGAAATTATCTTGCGAAAGCGGGAACTTCTATATGGTAACCTCGAAATTTTTCACTATACCTGGGGGCATGCAAACCTTTTTGCATACAAGTGAAGAGCGACCATTTGTTTTCTTAGTTTGTAGATTCTCAAACCCTTTAAACTCGTAGGATTGGTCGTTCCTAACTTGCATAAAAAAGGATCTGGGGCAAAGATTTTAAAGATGCAAGCTCCATAAAAAATGGCATCTTAGATGAGATATCCTTATTATATGACTGGCATGAGCAGTTTTTATGTGGAGTTCAAGCTCGTTAAAAATTAAACATAAGCAATGAGAAAACGTTCCCCTAGAGTTTAAGCTCATTAAAAAATGAACCAATTTCCTATAAATAACCATTGTGAATGCATTATCATCAGCTTTTGAGCCCTGGTTGTGTTCTCATCATCACCTCCACTCTGTTTTAGCCGATCATTCACCTCCATTTGATTGTTTACCCCTTTTGAGGAACAACTATGAAGAGTGATCCTGTTAGCCATCCTTGTGACACTGCCGTGATTGGAAAATTCCAAACCTTACCTGGAATCAGCTGCTACCCGAAATTATCACTCGTTCCTCAAAAAACGAGTCTTCTTTAAGCTCTTTTCACCTGACTTGTAAAACATGAAAAGATTTCCGAGCGATTGGCCTCTCTAGCTCATTAAAGTGACCGGAAGTGCTATCCCTCCTCTATATTTTAATCTTTTTGGACCTGAGGGATTATTACATAAAAAGATCGAGCGCTTGTCTTGTTCGGCTCATTAAAATTAACGAAAATTCATCCCTTTCGTATTATTTTATACTTTTTCAGACTTAAGGGATTACATGACGAAAAAGGATTATTGGAGTTTCCTTTACGTCCCTTTCAGACTCTCTAAAATTGAAAAGGATCGAGTTATATTTGTCGTTAAACTAGCGACGGGTTTGCCCGAAGGGCAAATTATAGAACAAGAATATGTTATCCTCCTCAAGCTTGACAAAAATAAAGAGGTACTGGTCAGCAATGACTGGGGAAAAATTGTGAAGAAAACTTGAAGGAACTTTATTGGTAGCAAGTCGCTCTTGAACATGACACTTTCACTCCACATCCAAGTCGGGTTGGGTTGTTCCGTTCACTAGTTATATCACCATTGGTCCATCACACCATCCACATTTGGGGTTAACGCTACCAATCCATCACGTCAGTGTCACCGGTATGTTCAGGAGAAGTCGCTCAGAGAATTCACCTGTGTCTCATCCGCTATAATACATTCACGCTCCATTCTTTCATGACCGCCACCCTGAACCCTGTATCATCAGATTGTTTTCACCTCCAAAATCATTTACTCTGTTCCATGTCATAGATGTGGGATTCATTAAGACCCTCCTACGGCGGCTCACTTCATGTCGACATTAGATCATTATCCAAGAAGTCGACTTAGGAACAACCCTTTCAGTACTGTGAAGCTTGCATGCCTCAATGGCAAGTTTCTCAATTCCGGCGACAGGTTTACATCAATGGCCTTCGACCGAAAGATTTTGTGTGGTGTTCGATGCCAAGTACCTTACTCACACCACGCGAATTGTACTGTAGTACCTTGAGGGTCATCATCATTATCGGTTATTCCTTTCGCGCCTGTTAACAGCTTACATCATTGGCTAGTAATCAGGCGATGTCTGTCCATGTTCGACTCCAGAACATCTTTCACATGGATCGACTTGTAATCCAAGTGAAGATTGAACGAGTTTGAAGACCCCGAATCTAGTTTCATCCATCCAGGCTGCGATATATTTAGGAAAATAAAGACATCAAATGTACATTGTTGCTGCACAGATGATCATCCGAATCAAAGGATGATGGCTCTACCAGCATCATCAGTCTCCCACATAGACGGTTGTCTGTCTTATGTACATGAAAATGAATTTACAAAGCTGAGCATGGGAATGCTCGACTCAGCTACATCATGAAAAATATTATGAAGATAATGTATTGTATTGTATCTTATTACAGGTCGCCTTCCAGCTCAAAAAAACTTCGGATCCTCATGATAAAGCATTTCACCCGACATCAAAAGATTAACGACCTCATGCTTTAGGGGGCAACTGTTATAGACATTTTTGGGCACTGAAACCCCAATCAAACATGTCCATAAACCAAGGGCTCCTAAGTCCCTAAAAGTGTTGTTCGATACCCTAAAAGAACAAGGTCAGCTGATTACATCATCTCCCAGAAGTTCTCCATGAAAAACTGCTCAGAACTGGTCAAAACTAGACCATCTCACCTGCTCCACGGTCAAAGTGCGATGCATCCCACCTAATGCACACAGGAGGTGTGATGCATACTGAAAAGGCCTTCTATGCAGTGCGATGGGCGAGAGTGGACAAATGGCAGAGACAGTTTGCGGGTGGATGATCATGGAATCTTCTAGAAACTTCTCCTGTGACACTTGCCTCTCTAAATTCACCCAGGGATGAGTAAGAGATCATCAATCTCCAAGTCGAATCAAGAACTATTAGAGAGAGGACACTAATTAGAATCCCAGAAGCTGACTCACCCCCCTGCAATCATCTATATATGGATCCCTCATCCGAGAGATCCAGAGGCTGAAATTTTGTATGTTGTAAGGAAGTGCTGTTGGTTTCTTGTTGGAATATCATAGTGTTGGGTGATCTAAGCTTTTCATGAGGTGAAAGAAGGGCTTTCATGCTGGAGGATGACGTTGGGTCAAAACAATTGGTTGTAATCCTCTTTGCTATTCTTGATTATTAATAAATCTATTCAAGTTTTCCTTCACATTCTTGTATGTTTGATGATATATGCATTTGTGTGGTCAATATACATCTAGTCCTATATTGTTTATGATTGTAGATCTCTGTTCTTCGATAGTATTATGTTGCTTTGATTCCACAGGTGCTCTTTGAAGCTGGGTAGGCGAAGGAGAAGTGGCAAGGATCCGTCAGAAAGGAGAGGAATCAAGTAAGGAACCAAGCGCAAGACTGAGGTTGGTGTCCTTCATTCCACTCCTATCTACTTCTCATAAAGGAAAACGAAAGTGGTTTTAGTTTTTTTGTTTCTAAGATAGCTACCCGTCTTAGTGGGACTAGCAAATCCGAGTGGACACTAGATTTCCCGATAACAACGTTCGCCATTACTAAAGAGTTCATTTATGAAGTTGAGTTAGATATAGTTCCACTTGACATCTGAGGAATAATTTTTGGTAGTCCTTATTTGTATGATATAAAAGCAGTATTTTATCACCATGAAAACAAATAAATATTTCTCAAGAATGGGGTGGAGCACATAGTGAGAGCCCATCAAAGAAAGATGAACATTTCTTCTATTAATGCAGGGAAAATGAAGAGACTAGTAAATGCAAGTAAATTTTTTTTGCTTCTCATGATCAAGAAAAAGAATGATAATCATTATGAATCTTTTAAAGGTTGTGATGATAAACTGAAATCTGATTTTTTTGATATGGTAAGAAAGCATGGAAAGATGTTTCAGGAACTGAAGGCGTTACCTCCCATGAGGGAAATTCAACATGATATTCAGTTGCAACAAGATGTTCCACTTCCAAACATTGGCATGCATCACATGTCTATTATGGAGAGATTGGAAATTGAAAAGAAAATTTAAGAATTTTTGACCAAAGGTATCGTATGGCCATCTACTTCGCCATGTGGTTCGCCCATTGTCTTGGTGCCAAAGAAGGATGGAACTTGCTGCATGTGTGTGGATTTCCGTGCACTTAACAAAATCACAGTAAGAATCATTATCCACTCCCAAAAATTGATGATTTTCTTGATAAGTTGAGGAATGCAAAGTATTTCACTAAGTTAGACTCACGAATTGGTTATCATCAAGTTAGGATAGATGAAGAAGAAATTTGGAAAACTGCATTTAAAAATAAACAAGGATTGTTTGAGTGGCTTTGTTATGCCTTTCGGTCTTACAAATGCTCCAGCTACTTTCATGAGGGTAATGAGTGATGTATCGAGACCATTTCTAGATGATTTTGTCATTGTTTACTTAGATGATGTCCACATATTTAGCAAGTCAGGAGATGAACATGTCATGCATGTAAACAAAGTACTTGATGTCTTGAGAAAATAACAGTTGTTTTTAAAGATGTCGAAGTGTGAATTTGGCAAGACTTATTTAGTGTATTTGGGACACACTGTTGGAGAAAGTGAGATGAAGATAGACCCCTTTAAGGTTGAGGTCATTCTGAATTGGCCCAAGCCTAATACAGTTACTAAGATAAGAAGATTTTTAGGGGCAACACAATATTGGAGAAATTTTATTTCTAATTTTTCTTCCATTGCAACTCCATTACATGCATTTAAAAGTGTCAAGAAAGTCTTCCATTGGGGAGATGTACAACAGAAAGCATTTGATGCTTTGAAACAAGACATAAGTTTAGCACCAGTATTTGCACTTCCGGATCTTAGAAAACCATTCGAGATTCAAATGGATGCAAGTGAGTATGCCATGGGAGCAGTTTTATTGCAACATGGTAAGTCCATCTCATTTCATTCTGGAATCTTTAATGGAGTTGTAACTAAATATCCCACATATGATAAATAAAGTTATGTATTAGTACAAAGTGTTAAGAAATGGAAGTACTATTTGATGTGGAAGGAGATCATCATCCATACCGACCATCAACCATTGCAGTATTTATAGTCACACTCAAAGTTACAACAGTCATGAAATTTCAGATGGATGGGTTTTCTACAACAATTTCATTTGGTTATCAGGTATAAAAAGAGAATCTACAATAAGGTAGTTCATATCCTTTCAAGGCCTATTGTAAATTCATCTATTATACTCAAGAATAATTTTGTTTTGTATGAAAGTTACATAGAACAATATGCAAATGATAGTGACTTTCAAGAAGTATATTCTAGCTTGAGTCAAGGAAATCAAATTGAAGAGTTGGATTATCATGGACATAATAGTTTTGTTGTATCACTTGGGCAAGTTGTGTATTCCATAGGGAGAAAGAAACAATATCATAAGTGAGGCACACAATTCACTGATTGCTGGACACTTTGGTGTAGGCAAGACAGTAGCGAATATTCGAAGGTATTGTTATTGGCCACACATGTTGGATAATGTTTCTCATTTCATAAGAGGATGTTCTTTATGTGCTACAAGTAAGCCTAGAAATAGGAAACTTGGTTTATACACTCCACTTCTGGTACCTTCATGTCCATGGGAGAGTATCTCGATGGATTTTGTAAGAGGTCTTCCATTGTCAAGGAAAGGTCATGATTACTTGTATGTAGTTGTAGATAGGTTCATGAAGATGTGCATAGTAAAACCATGTAAAAATAAAATTACAGCTGAACAAACAACTCATCTTTTTTTCCAAAACATTTGGGTTCATTTTGGTCTTCCTACTTCTATTGAAAGTGATCGAGATTCTCGATTTGTTGGAAATTTTTGGTCAAATTTGTGGGACATGATGAACACAAAGTTGACGAAGAGTACAACCTTTCATCCACAAACAGATGGAAAAATCGAGGTGCTCAATAGAATAGTTATTCATCTTCTTAAAGGATATTGCAGCAAACATCCTAAGTTGTGGGATGAACAATTGCATTACATAAAACATGCACACAACAGGGCAAAGCATTCTTCCACAAATACATCACCATTTGAGGCATGTTATGGATACTTGCCAAGATCACCATTGGACTTCATCTTTGAGAAAGATGTTTCCATCGATGGTCACAATGACATTGATAGGGCAAGGAAGTTCATAGAGAAAATTCAGTTGACACATCATACTGTGCAAGAACAACTTGAGAAAAGTCAAAGCAGTTGCAAGGCAAGGCATGGAAAACACCCGGATGATCACAAAATTTCAATTTGGCGATGAAGCTTGGTTATATATTAGCAAAGAGAGACTTCAAGGGGAAGGTAAAAAGCTTAAACCAATCTGTTATGGTCCTTTTAAAATTTTGGAAAAGATTGCTAACAATGCATTTAAGCTTGATTTGCCTCCTTATATGAAAATATACCCTGTTGTTAATGTTGAGAATTTTAGATTGTTTGAGCCTCCTTTGATTAATGATCAAGAAGAGCATATTTAGCTGCCATCAATAGATGATTTCTTGCCAAAATATCTAGATGAGATTCAACAATATCTCATACTTGACAGAAGAACTAGAACTTCAAAGAGATGGGATGTTGAATACGATAGAGTGGGACTCAAGGAAAAAAAGCATTCTCAAGCCAAATGGTTGTAGAACGAGAAGGTGAGGGAGCTGTACCCTCACCTGCTGAACAATTGATAATATCTTTTGGGGTCAAAAAGGCTTCTAGTGGGGAGGAATGATCAGGTGCTTAGTATTTATCACAGAAATGAAAGTTCTCATATTGGCTCAAAACCTAGGTGACTGCGACCATCTCGTCAAGAAAATCACAACTTAATTGGTTTCACTGAAAACTGAGTCTAGATGAGTGAGAAAAGGCATGTTGTTCGTTTTTCTGAACAACTAAAAAAAATTGCAAAATAGGATAGAATGATGACATGGTAGTATAGTCAGCATGATGGGAATCTTCTTCAATTTTTTGCCAATGAGTTTGTGACAAGTGTCACTTCAAGATTCACCATTTTGGTTGTGTGAAGGTGAAATTTCCCAATGTCCTCCAAGGTGGAATTATGGGTTCATGATGAATATTATGTGGAAATATATATCTATATATATATATATATATATATATATATATATATATATATATCTATATATATATATATATATAATTCCAAAATTATCCAAAGGCATCGAAATATTTGAATGGAAATGTTTTATTTGGGTAGAAAAATATATGAAGGGATGGGTGGAGGGGGGGTCGAACCCATGACCTCCCCCTCCCAACTCCATGTGTGCCAATTTTGGTGGAATTTCCAATTTCGTCGGTGCTAACTGGAGTCTGCTCCAGTTTTAGTAGGGTTTCCTAGGAAAACATTGACTAAAGCATATCTTAAGCAATTGTCGACCAAATTTAGCTCAGAAAGAGGTGTTATTGGCTAATTTGGAAAATCTGAACACATTGGTGTAAGTATCAGCTGACATAAATCTTGTAAACAACATTTTTACCACATTGAGCTAATAAAGAGGCCTAAGCCATGGAAGCTGGACCAAGGAGATGTAGCCGAGGAGGGGTGAACTCCTTCATCAAAACACTATGTTAATGTGTCTCTTTGATAGTTTGTTGCACTGTACATGTTTTCTATTCAGTATTTGTTTCTGAAGCTATTTTTCTCATGAATGTCTTCTTAAACTTAAGGAAATTTACCTGATTGTATGCATAAATAGCTAATGAAACCTTAGCACATGACGAAATAAGCATGCACATAATTATAAATCTGTAATTGTTATTAGCACAACAAAAATAATCATACAAAAACAAATCAATCACACATAATTTTACTAATTTGTTCCAACTTGGTTTCCTTCCATCTACACATGTCATTTGGGTGCTCAACTTACCCTTCGTCATGGGTATTTTGTCGTACAATGCCCCTCACATGAAACCCATCATGCAAGAATCACCCTTACCATCGCATGGGCGTCGTTTCCTTTGCAAGATGCCCAACATGGTGGTCCTGTCACACAACTTGTCATATGATATAACCAATGTTTGGTTTTTTCCACTTCAAGTCATCATTGGCTATCTAGGTCATCTTCGGGCACACCTCATTCACGCTCAAGCCGAAGGGCCTATAATCCTCCCCCACTCTGATACGGTTGTTTTCCTCTACAACAACACTCTTTCGAAAAAATTTATGAATGAACCTTTGTTAAGGCCCATAAAAATGCATCACTCCTTGTTACTCTTATAAGTGAGATCCATGTAGAAAATCTCTCGAACTTCCCATCGTCATTGGTAATAACACGTCACAAGTCTTCTCACTATTTCATTTCTTCATGGAAGGCCAATTCCTCCAAATATCACCATGCTAACCATTGTATCCCTTTGAACTCTATTGTTATCCTCCAACTCAAATCCAACATGTATCCACACATTTCTTGACCTCATGACTTGAACTAGTGGGGTAGTTAATCCAACCATTGCACTGAACTCATGAGAATGAAGCTCCTCATGGATTCATTGGTTGTTTCTCCAACACTTCGTCACATCTATTATCATCATCAATAAATCCTCCATAATCATCCATGCACTACACATCTTCATAGGCAAGTCAAACATACATCTGTCATCATTCACAAGTTCCCCAACTCAAGTCCACTCATCTTCCCACATCCAGGTCCATGAAAAAAAGTCCATCTCCTCTCGAATATGTTTCTCACATCTTCTATGGAGGAGGAAAGCCTTCACTTTCCTTAAATCACATCCATGTGTTGTCATATGTTATCTTCAACAATGTCCATGCATTCTCAAGTCCTGCTCCTTCAAGAAGACCCTTGGAAAAATTCCTCATCCCAAGTCTTCCTATAATGGTTAAGATTTTGTAGATTCTGCCAATGCGTCAAGTGTCTCCACCAAGGAACTTTCTTAACTGCAACCATCATCCAAATCCAAGGTGTTTCGCTTCTATCCCATTTGTTAGGTCACTCCTCATAGACATATCCCATACTATTCCCGAAGCTACATGCCCCATAACATGTCAAAGTCCTGTCCACATAGTCATTGACCTCATCTTCTAAACAAACTAGAAATCCTCCAAGACCACCATCCATATTAAGTCTTCATCAATTGCAACTTTCTTCAACTAATTTTCATCTCAAGTTCCTTTGAACCTTCTACATTGGAGGCTACTTAAATCCCACTTCACTACATCAATTAGGCAAATGCCTTTAGCTAGGTATCTTAACTTAGTCATATAAAACCTTCACAAGTTGTCTCTATATTTCATTGCGAGAATGCCTTTAGAGGTTGCCCATGTCTTCTTCATTCGGGTAGGTAAACTCAGTTGGATTCCATCAACTTCGTCTGGGAAAACACGACTTTTATTGTCTACTATGGCTTGACCACTTCGACTGGGCACACATGGCTACCATCATCACACCCTTAACTTTAATCGGTTGGTGCTCTTGGTTTCCCGTGCCCATCACATGATTCACCTTTGCTCATGACATGACTTGAGTTTCACTTTGGTCATACACATGCCTTCGTAGGTCACCCACACCTTCAGTCACATCTGGATCATCCTCATCGAAACCTCTATCCCAAGTATAGTCCCTCAAATGTCTCGTCTTGACTTTAAGAAAGTCTCATTGAAGTCCACCAACCAACTTGGTCATGTCTACTCCTTAGTTATTCCCTTCCTTCATCAAACTTCTTCCCAAAAAAGGTCCACTAAGAAATTCACCTTGGTTCCAACAAAACCTCAATGAATAAGTTCACCAAGCTTTTATCTCAAGTTATAATACTTCTTCCAATTTTCCCTTCAGCTCCAAGTGCTTCCACTTAAACAACTTCATCCGCAAGTCAAGACAGACACATGGCCAACCCTTTGTTCAACCAATCATGACTTTCCTATCTCATAAGTGTCTCATCCACTGCCATTGTCTCGATAATTGACACCATCCATCATGAGGTCGAGCACTTCCCAAACAAGTCTCTCATCAAAGTGAACAATCTAATGAGCCTCGGTATTGCAGCAAGGATGCTGCAACTCCTAGGGCGACCAAATTTACTTTATCAACTCGGGGTTCGTACAATCTTGGAGGTGACAGTGCTATATGCACAGTAGATGCAATAGTATAATCTTGTCACTTCTCAACTGGGGCGATAGACCACTATGGTTTATCAAACTAGTCTTCTATTGACTAGAAGGAGGCTGACTACTAAGAGTGTATGTAAAGTTATCTTTAATGCAGAAAGTAAATGCTTTCCTATTTTAAGGAAATGAAAGTGCTGAATAGAAAGTGATATGAAATTACCTAGCTAAGAATTAACACACATCACTTGAATAAAATACGTAATTTAAGATTGCATTCTATCATCTATCTATCTGGACCAAGTAGGCATGGAAATTATCCTGAAATTGTTATGACTGATGTATGCATGCACTAGCTAAATATTGGAAAAAGAGTCTTTTGGTTTTCAATTTAGAAATGTAAATGCTAAGCTAATAATCTCATCTTTTGCAAAGGAGGAAGGTGTTATCTCTCCGTAATTTATTAAGGTTGTGAAAGAAATTGCAAAGGTAACCACAAAACCGATTTGGAAGCTAGGATCTAGCCCTACCAGCTTCAGAGAGGGATCTCTCTATCAGATTTAGCTTTATTTTCTTGGTAGGATTTTAGGCTAGTTTTGAAAGTTCAAGGTTTGGTTTATGAATTGGTTTTATTGGAACAACAAGGGAAAATCCATTGGGAAATGGAGTCAAAGAGGCTTGAGGTGATCAATTTGCAAAAGTATCAAGCTTAAGTGAAATAGGGCATGGTAGGCATACTACTAGATCCCTGTAGTTTACGAGATGGAGAAGGAAGAACATATATGATTCACTTTAAATATAGAGAAATTAAGAATTATATATTTAAACCTCAGAAGAAAACATTGATATTGCGTTAAGCTAGAACATGGTGCTTATGAAACGAATCCTGAAATTAATTGTCTTTAAAACAATAGACAAAAAAAACACATATGAAAAATAGAGAAAACTAATTACAGTAAGAAGCACTTCACCACATATATATGACATAGGAATCTTGAAACACTTGCTTGTATTAATGAAAATTGCCACTAAGCCTTAGTAATAAATTTTATAATAATGGTAGTCTTTCTCAGTACAAGTCCCAACCCTTTGTTTATTACAAATGAAATAATATATAGAATAAAAACTCTCCTAAACTATTACAATAATTCTGGAATAAAATCCTTAACAATAACTAAAAATAAAATAATATCTCCAAATTATTTGTTAGAAACATTCAATTCTTCATTAAACACTAGAATTGGTTTTCTAAATGTTGGAAATCTACAAACAGACTGTTAATCTGTTGATCCTTTGCTGCTAGGTGTCTCAGACTGATCTTCATGCCCTTGAAATCTGGAAAAAGGTTGAAATTGTCTTCACAAAATCAACTAACTACCCTCTTAAAGTTGACTCCTCTTCCTTTGAGTTCTGTTTCTGTCGTTTTTTCTTTTCATCATCTTTTGAACACTTTATTTTGTCTCAAAATATTTGGGGATATATATATATATATATATATATATATATATATATATATATATATATATATATATATTAAATAATATTTCCAAATATTTTGATTAAACCCTTAAAGGAAATTCATAATTAAAGTTTCAAAATATTCATTTGAATGATTTATAAATCCATCATGTTTTCAAATTCATGTGCTTATTTCCAAAATCCATGGCTTGTTTTCTCTACTGGCCTTCCTTTTGATTTTCAAATTCAAATGTACCTGTAAATTCTTTTTACATCTGTAAGTCTTGTTTTACTTATCCTCCAATCCATAAAACTCATTTACATGAAGCTCATTTTTTTCTCACCTGTACATTAGTTTCATAAACTTATGATTGCAAAATCTTCCTTTTATTGTCTCATATAAATTCGTTTTCTTGCACCCGTGAATTCATTTCCCCTATTGGTGTAAACTTCCTTTTACCTTAGTCACATTTTTCTCATCATCCTTCATTCGTAAACATTTGCATAATATATGAAATTTTTCTTTATATAATTTAAATGTAATAGAAAAAATGGTTTTCAGATGGGGGGTAGGTAGGAAGTGTTTTCTAGAAAGGGGGTCCAAAACAAAAGGGAACATGACACTTGTAAACCCTGGTAAAAGTAAAAATAACTTTTTAGACCCCCGCGGCCTTTGGTTAAATGTCGGAGGGGCTGGGGGGTCTGAAACTTACCAATAACCGTCGATATAATAACTCACAGATCTTGAGGATTTTACATTTAGGAAATTTAATAGCTAAGTGCGGGGTGGGCTATAGCCTTTGACATTTGGATTTGACTGGTGATTTGATGTATGTAATACAATTATGAAGTGGGAATTTAATGGATATGGTAATTTTAATGCCAGAGTGGAAATATAAATAAATAAGGTGGAGTATAAGATAAGGTAAGGTAAAGTTTTATTTTATTAAATATAATTATATTTAAGATATAAAACCGAAATAATATTAAAATGTAATGAGTTTATATCCAAAATAAAATTAATTTAAACTTGAATAAAACTTTGATGAGGGCAATTTAAAATTGGGTATAAAAGCCAATTTTTTTTATTTTGTCGAACCCTCATAAATGAGCTTGAAACTTTGCATACCAAACGAAGCATGTCCAGGACATAAATGTTTCCAAAATTTATGATGTGCCAACATCAGCACCAATTGGGGATGTTGGCCCCCATATGGGGTAGCAAAGAACTACAGCTCCAATGCTTGACCATTCAGTAGTCATCACGACCTTCAACCTACAACTTGTGACTTGTTTTGAAACTCAAACGCTTTTACAATCTGAAAATGATACTAAATACTGCAAATCGTAAACTCTGCTGCAAACGAAAATTTGAACAATATGACTGAAAAAGAAGATTAGAGTACTAAGTTTATTGACACAGAATTAACTACCATACACTGCTGAATAAAATGACACAAAAATGCCAATGAAGCCAATCAAGTAGCTTCTGAAATAAGTGGACTTCTTGACTGCGTGTCAACAAAATTAACGCTAGAAAATGTAATAACAATGGAAGCTAGTGATGGATCTAGTTTTTATAGTGAAAACATGGTTGAAAACTCAAGCTAAAAAAACCATCCATGTAGTCTGCTACGGGATCAATAAAGACATAATTTATTAGTTGATCCTCCAGGTATTCAATGATGAGTTTAACATGGATGAGTTTTCCAGTTGTATCCTCTATGTTAAACCATGATTTTAACTGTATAATGTTAATCTTGTGTTTAAAAACATAACATTTATTAATCTAGAAAATCAAAGGGTAGTACAATCTCCTCTTGTTTTGGCGAAGGAATATTTTCAAAGAAGTGTAGTAGATCTTGGAAACTGTAGGACTGAATCTGAGTATTTAAGAGTTCAATATCCTTCTCAAGTCTTTCAGCAAATGACTCAAGAAAACAAACTTTAATTTCAGAGGAAAATTTGCATGACTTCAAACAATAAAACATGGTTGTTAAATTTTTTTATCAATTTGATAATCTGCAAACTCATCCTAGAAGTATTTTAAAACTTCAATAGAAAGAGAAACTTTTACATATCTTGACATTGTGAATAGTGCGGCAACCAGCTGTGCAATTTAAGCTTTGGATTCTTCGGTCAGTGGAGTCGCCATGAAAGCTTTGAGCTCTGGATTCTTGAACATGGATTCACCAGGTGAATGTTTCAGCCTTCATATGTCTAACTGTTGTACACCACCAACAATGATATTTGAAAATTGATAATCTTTGCTAGGGAAGATGAAACCGTTCATTCCCCAATATGGTCTCCAGAATGTTAGCTCTATGTAATTTCTTAAGGATGTCAAAGAAATTGCAAAGGTAACCAAATAACTGCTTTGGAAGTTGGGATCTAGCCTTGCCAGCTTGAGAGATGGATCTCTCTGTCAGATTTAGCTTTGTTTGTTTGGTAGGATTTTAGGCTAGTTGTGAAAGTTCAAGGTTCGGTTTATGAATTGGTTTGGTTGGAAGAACAAGGTAAAATCCATTGGGCAATGGAGTCAAAGAGGCTTGGGGTGATCAATTCGCAGATGTATCAAGCTTAAGTGAAACATGCCATGGTAGGCATACTATTCGATCCTTATAGTTTATGAGATGGAGAAGGAAGAAAATATTAGGATTCACTTTAAATATAGAGCAACTAAGAATTCTATATTTAAACCTCAAAAGAAAACATTGATATTTCTTTAAGCCAGAATAGGGTGCTTATGAGACAAATCTTGAAATTAATTTTCTTTAAAACAATAGAGAAAATAAACACATATGAAAAACAAAGAAAACTAATTATAGTAGGAGGCACTTCATCACATAGATATGACACAGGAATCCTGAAACAACTTGCTTGTATTAATGCAAATGGCCACTAAATCTCAGTGATCAATTTTACAATAATGGTAGTCTTTCTCAGTACAAGTCCCAATCCTTTTTTTATTACAAATGAAACAATATATAGAATAAAAACTCTCCTAAAATATTACAATAATTATCGAATAAAGTCTTGGATAATAACTAAAAATAAAATAATATCTCCAAATTATCTGTTGGAAACATTGAACTATTCATTAAACTCTGGAATCGGCTTTCTGAATGCTAGAAATATGAAAAAAGATTTTCAATTTGTTGATCCTCTATTGTTAGGTGTCTGAGACTGATCTTCATGCCCTTGAAATCTGGAAAAAGGTTGAAACTATCTTCACAAAATCAGCTAACTTCCCTCTTAAATCTAACTTCTCTACCTTTGAGTTCTATTTTTGTCGTTTTTTCTTTTCATCATCTTTTCAATACTTTATTTTGTCACAAAATATTTGGGGAAATATATATTTTAAATAATATTTCCAAATATTTTGATTAAACCCTTAAATGAAATTCATAATTAAATTCTATATATTCATTTGAATGATTTATAAATCCATCATGTCTTCAAGTCCATGTACTTGTTTCCAAAATCCATGGCTTGTTTTCTCTACTGGCCTTCCTTTTTATTTTCACCTACAACTATAAATTCAAATTCACATGTACCTGTAAATTATTTTTACATCTCTAAGTCTTGTTTTACTTATCCTCTTACCCATAAAACTCATTTACATGAAGCTCATTTTTTTTCTCTCCTGTACATTAGTTTCATGAACCTATGATGCAAAATATTCCTTTTATTTTCTATTGTAATTTCATTTTCTTGCACCCATGAATTCATTTCCCCTGTAGCTGTAAATTTTGTTTTACCTTAGTCACATTTTTCTCATCCTCCTTCATTCGTAAACATTTCCATATTATATGAAAATTTTCTTTATATACCTTTCCATCATAATTTAAATGTAATAGGAAAAATTGTTTTGGAAGGGGGGGGAGGTAAGTAGGAAGTGGATTTTAGAAAGGAACATGGCACCTGTAAAACCTGGTAAAAGTGAAAAGAACTTTTTGGACACCCCCCCCCCCCTTGGTTAAATGTTGGTGGGGTTGGGGGGTCTAAAACATACCAATAACCGTCGATATAATCACTCACAGATCTTGAGGATTTTACATTTGTGAAATTTAACAGCTAAGTGTGGGGTGGGAAATAGGATTTGACTTTTGGATTTGATTGGTGATTTGACATATGTAATATGATTATGAAGTGGGAATTTAATGGATATGGTAATTTCAATGGCAGCGTGGAAATGGAAAGAAATAAGGTGGAGTATAAGATAAGGTAAGGTAAAGTTTTATTTTATTTAAAATATAAAACCAAAATAATATTGAAATGTAATGATTTTATATCCCAAATAAAAACTTGAATAAAAATTTGACGAGGGAAATTCAAAATTAGGTATAAAAGCCAATTTTGTTTATTTTGTCGAACCCTCATAAATGAGCTTGAAACTCTGCATACCAAACTAAGCATGTTCAGGGCATAAATTTTGCCAAAATTTATCATGTTCCAACATAAGGTATAGGAAAGATGGTCAAAAATGGCATTGAGGGGTATGTAAGTCTATTTGAAGGCCTACCCTAGGCTCTGATCATCATTTCTACCCAAAATAGTCTAAAACAGGTTGCTATGGGGTTTATTGTACTTGCTACAGGACTTCTTGTAATTACTAGAGGATGTCCTAGTTTACTACAAGAAATTTAGCTGAAAGCAACAGAAAGGTAGGGAAGGTGAAAGGAGGTGCTAGGAAGGTGTATGACGATGGAGTAAGGTATGGGGAAGGTGCACTCTACCCAAGGATCAACCTAACTCTTCAAGATGGTTGGATTTTCTCAAGGTGGTTTTCCATGGTGGCTACAAAACATAAATATGAATTAGTGGTTGGTAGGATTGGGTTAGAGGTGGAGAAGACTTAGATGAGGTTGGTTGAATGAGTTCCTCCTTGCAAATCAACAACTCTTGCAACAACACATATTCTTTTCTTCATTCATGCACAACTTTATGTAAATGTGGAAAATATGAGTTGAATTTGAGAAACCGATTTATTGATGACTAATGGCTTAATTCTATGGAATGGAATGCTTTATAATCTACAAAAAACTCAATAAATCAAAATGAAAATTGCAGGTGCTTCTAATAAATGATAAACAATGATGTACTCAACAAGAAATCATAAGCTATGTAATGATCAAAATATAAATTTGTTTTTGGGGCGGTGAGAGTGAGTCCCTCAAACCATGATCCCATGAGGGAGATGAGGAAGAGGCCATTTTCACAAGCTCTTATGAAGTATTTTCTTTCACTACTGTAGCATTGATCTACTTCTCCAACTAATGGAAGCAAAACTAAGCAATCATTTAAATACTTCTATATTAAACAAAGCAGAGATAACTTCAACAACTAATCTATGATTCTAATGTAAGAATAAATGTACAAAAACAGGAACTTGTGTTGCTAGTATTGGGTCCTAACCTAAGTGCTTTAACCGTCTGGGTCAATGTAATACTATATCAAAGAAACCTTTTTCATTATCATCATAATGTCAAAATAACATGAGAATAAGAGTCACAATATCTTAGCTTGAAACTCTCTCTTCGCTACAATAAAAAGTTGAATCCTAATGAGGCCTTGGGCCTTCTTATTTATATAACTGAAGCTACCAAAAAATTCCTAAAAATTAGGGAGGCTTGGCTCCCAAACTCAAGATTGACTTGTCTTCAACTATCACTGGCTTGGCTACCAATGAACTAGGAGGGCTTGACTGCTTGTAACTCCGAGTTGATGAGATCTGGTGGAGGAATATTCTAGTGATTGAGGAGTTAAGAAGGGAGACCAAATCTCCTAAAATGCCTCTTTCTTGTCTACTTCAAGTTCCTGGACTTAAATTAGCCCAAAACTACTCCAAATCCTATAATTAATGAACATTAGGCCATATGACATAATATCTCCCCTTTACCCTTCTCACTAGGAAAAATATAATAAAATATGTAAAGAAATGTGAGAAAAGTTTATTTTACTAAGATAGAGAGTGGCATTAAGGCCTATATGATTTACCTATTTATGAGCCTCATCATCGCCCCCTACTGAAAGTCTTTCTCATCCTCTGAGAAACTTAGTCTATGTCCATATATTTCATAGCTCTTGTTCCCTCTCTCACATCCTAGACCTATGTTGATGGAGTTTCCCCTTAAGGATAGAACCTTGCATGTTTCTTTATTTCTTCCCACTGATTTCTTTCCTCTTCCTCATTTCTACCTTCGAGCATACCCAACAACAAGGGTGGACTAAGTTTCAAACCAATCTAATGGATTTTGAGTCTTTACATTACATTAATATACAGTGGGATCCTTCCTAGTGCATCTCTCATCCTCTCAAGGGAATGATACTATCTGATCCTTAGGTTGTATGGTAGGGTGTTCCATGTCGTCTGGCATGCTTGATGGCCTTCATCCCCTAGAAATCTCAAGGTTTTCTCAAAATTTGTGATTGCTTCTTCTTTTGTAGCTAAGTATCTTAGTTCAAAATGGGGATCATTGGAGATGATTTTATGGGTGTTAATGACAACTATTGAATTTATCTATTCTTATTTGATGTAAAGGGGCTCCCTTTATTCTCTTTCTAGCACCCTCTTTACGTCCTCAACCTTGGCCTCCTGATGACTCATCCATGATGCAAGGGTCATTAGTTGTAATTCCCCCAACTTTGCATTGGGGTCCCACACATTCAAGTCTGTTAAGGCCAAGTTGTGCAAATAGAATTAAAATATCTTGTCCTTATCCTCTAGGGTGCTCTTGTCACATAGTTCATTGAATTTCCTATAGTCTTGGAAAGGCATAGTCCCCTATTGTGCTAGTGTCTTGATATGAAATTGCAGCCATTAATATTTTAGGTACAAGGTGTTGGGTATACGACCAAAGTCCCACATTGACTAGAAGTGGGGAAGATCATGGGTATATAAGGATGGACAAATATCTCCATTGGTATGAGGCCTTTTGGGGTAAAGTCCAAAAACAAATCCATGAGGGCTTAGGCCCGAAGTGGACAATATCATACCATTGTGGAGATATGTGGTGTCCAGAGTCCTTACAAGTGGTATCAGAGCCATGCCCCGAAGTTAGCCAAGTGGATGAATCCTCGGAATGCCGAATGAAGGTGGTGGGCCCCAGTAATATCACGATGGGATCCGTGGATGAGCTCGGTTAGACAGGCAGTGTGCTTTGGATTCTTCATGGACGTGTCCTGGTCCCAACACGGTGAAGAGGAGTTGACCTGGGATAGAGCAAGCTCTCAAGGTAGGTGGTGCTTCCATGTAAGGCGAGTGCTTCCAACGCATTAGAGCGGAGAATCCTAGTTGGTAGAGAGTGGACGGATGGATAATCGTTTGAGGGGAGGCTCGATGGTCCTTTGTTCGAGGGGAGGATTGTTGGGTATACGACCAAAGTCCCACATTGACTAGAAGTGGGGAAGATCATGGGTATATAAGGATGGACAAATATCTCCATTGGTATGAGGCCTTCTTGGGTAAAGTCCAAAAACAAATCCATGAGGGCTTAGGCCCAAAGTGGACAATATCATACCATTGTGGAGATATGTGGTGTCCAGAGTCCTTACACAAGGCATATGATTTTGGTGCCTTCCTGCACTGGAGTGCCTCCATGGAGAGGCCTTCCATGGTGGTGAGTTGGCTCTCTTTTTCCTATAACTGACTCCTTATCCATGTGTTTTCTGCCTCTAGTTGAGATCTCATAATGTGTTCCCTGTCTCTCATCTTATTGAACTCCCTACCTATCTCTAGGAGTTACTCTTCCATATGGCCCACATCCTCTACTTTCTTTGATTTGGAAATTTGCATCCAATGATGTGTCCTTCCTCTCTATTTCTCAAGCTCAAAGAAGAGAGGGATGGAAAATTTCTGTGAAATTACTTGTTAGAAAATTATCTATTATAGAGCAATGGAACACATAAAATATATTCCAGAAATATAAGCACATAAAACACATAAAACAAGAGAGACACCGATATACGTGGTTCACCCAATTTGGGCTATGTCCATGGAAAAATAGCCAGTCCTTCCTTTTATATTATCCAACAAACTGAAGAGATACAACCTACAACAGATCCATTGTAATTCCATCTTCGCTCTCACACAATATCCTCTCTCTTTCTCACTCAAAAATACAGATCTACATAGGCGCAATACAGTTCCCTCATATATAGCGAGGGGTTGTCTTCTAGGGAAAAAACCCTTAATTAAACATAACTTCTACCATCAGATCTCTACCTAATAAATGACCCAGATTGACTACAAAATTACAACATTTTACAAGGAAAATTTACATCTATTTTTAGCTTCAGGGGTGCTACCCCCGATCCCCCGCCAGGCAGGGGCTCCCAAATATCGTTGCCGGCTCCCCTTGGATCCCCCTTTTAGTGCAAATATTATGGGTGATGTTGCTTCACGTTATGAACTGGGGTCCAATGTAGTGATAGCTCTAAATAAAGAAGATAATCAGGCTCCACACCCAACATTACTTTTCCTCCCTCAATGAATCTGTAATAAAATCTTATATTTGGCTGTGGGCTAGGCTCCCGCAACTCTTCGAACTTTCCCTTAGATGTCTTTGGAGAAGCTGCCCCCTCTTGCACTTGTTTGCTACTTCCTTTCCTTCCCTCTGCCCCTGATGTCCTTCTTGTAGCTTTTTCTGTGTTTCCTGTAGGAATATCTGAGGATCCTATAGAAGGATTTTTTCTCTTTGAAATGGGGTTGAAGGTTCCTTGTCTTGCTTTGCTGATGCTGGCCTGGTGATAGGCCTCCTAACATAGGTGATGGGAGACTTTGGGGAAGATTGTTTTGATGTTCCCTATTCTCCTTCTATTACCAGGGAAACTAGCTTTTCTTACTATTTTGATGTTCCCTTGTTTGATCTTGGTGCTCCTCCTTGTTTTGAAATAGAGGGGAGTTTGCCTCTGTCTTTTCCCTTTTGAATTGACATGTGCGCTTAGGGCAGTCAAGGAGGTAGTTGCCTCCTTCTCAATGGGTCAAGGGGACAACCTTGAAGATTCCTCCCTTTCCTTGCTATGTTCCTCCGGGATTGCTTCTTCCTTCTTTTATTCCTCCTCACTTTTATCTTCTTCTTCTTTTGTTTCTTCTTCCTCTCTTTTGTCTGTTTCTGCCTCCTCTTCTTTGTTCAGTTCTTCTTCTCCCTCCTTAGGTTCTTATTCATTTTCTTTTTCCTCCTCCTCACCAGTAAAGTTATTATCACTATCATATTCAAGTGCTTGTATTTCAATCACAGCCTCTTTGCCCATGTCTCTAAATGTGGACCATTGAACAAGGATTCTTAGCTAGCTCAAGGCATCCTCTAGTATTAGTTTAATAAGTTCATGGCATGCCAATTGTTGATGTTTTCCCTCTTGGACCTTTAGGATCATTTCTATTATTGATTTCAGTAAGAATTAGGGTATACTGAGTCTTCTGTCAATGGGTATCTCCTCTCCAAATATTAACTCATGGAGGAGTCTAAATTGGTAGCCATAGATTATATTGAGCCTCCCTTCATAAGAAATATATTTGAGAATATGATAGCTCACCTCATTCCAAGGATAGAGAAGGCTTTCCCTTCTTATCCCATTTTTGTCCTCAATTAGCTCTTCATCCCTTAAGAAAAAAAATTCTTAACAAAACTACTTTCAACCTTATCTCTTTTCTCCATCGCCTCCCCTGTGGAAGTGTAATGATTCTGCTAATTACCTTAGGAGTAATTGTAATTGACAATGATCTTACCACAGTAGTAGCACTGGTTCTAGACTCAGGGTTGGTGCGATGGAAAATTCTTGAGCTACATCATCATCATACCCTCTGAGCAACTCAAATAATCCCAACCATTTATGCCTTATAAATATTTCCACTACAAGGGGATGGAGGTGTATCCTCGATGTCTCTGTGGGTTCCCTTCTATCAAATCCTCCTGTCATATCTCTTTTTTGGTTAGCTTACTGTAGGGAGGTTGGTAGGATATTCTTATTGTTTCTAGGGTGCCTAAGAGTTTAGAATATTGGTGGATGGCTGCAATTTCTTTCTATCTTCACGTCACTTTTAAAATTCACACAATTTTGTCTAAAACCCTAGGCATACTATAATCACTTAGAAAACTTATATTTTTTCCTTTCCCAGCTATCAATTAAAAAAATAGGATATATGGGCCACCTACCATTCATTGTGATGCTTTGGATGAGGAGAATTTTTGAACAACTGGACCCTAGCACCGCCTTTTGGCGTTCTCTGTGAATTTTCAATTCTTCATGTACTTCCCTGTGTTTCCTGTAGTTGTTTTTGTAGTTCTGTTTCCTGTACAGTAGCTAAAACAATTTTTCTTCCTCAATGGATTTCCAAGGTTGTCCTGGTATTCTTTGATCTTGAAATGAATAAATGGTGCACTAGAGTTTGGAATGTTTGGTTTTTATGGTCGATTCCTTCGAGTGCTGCATTGGTTGGCAGTGTACGAGATTTCCTCTTTGGGATAGTTGCCCACTCTTTGTTATCATGCAACCAACCCTCGTAATCATCACCCACTCTCACAAAACTTAACTCGACCACCTTTTAGACTCGTTCTCCTCGATGTGACATTAAAACATCGTAGGCTGACTAGGAGTTCACTTTTTGTTTTTGAGTTGAGGGTGGCCAAGTTAACTGGCCATTGTTTCTGGGAAAACTAGTGTCTTTTCAATTTGCTAGTCCCACTAGGATTGGTAGCTATCCTAGAAATAAACAATCAAAGAAATTTGCGATTTCATTTATGTATGATAGATAAGAGAGAAGAAAAGGGACCAACCTGGATCTTCCGCTTGACTCCTTGCTTGATTTCTCTCTCCCATGATATAGCTTACGCCTCTTCTCCTACTTATCCTGCTCAGTGAATACCTATAGAGACGAAGTAAAAAAACACCATCAAATCATCTTGATCTATTATATCATAAACAATGCAGAACCAGAAATACATTGAACATACAACGACATTCATAAATAGCAACATTCACAAATACACGATTGTATGGAGAAAAACTCAAATAACTTTATTAATAATAGGAGGGATAATTACGACCCAGTTGTCTGATCCAGCATCATCCTCCCAGCATCAAACCCTCTTCACCTCATGAAAAGCAAGATCACCCAACAATACAATGCCTTTTCTCAAAGACAAACTATCAACACTTCCTTACAAATTACCAAATTCCAGCCTCTAGATATCTCAGATGAGGGATCTATTTATAGATGTCTGCAAGGGTGTGAGTCATCTTTGGGTTTTTGATTAGTGTCATTCCACTTGTTGTTCTTGGTTCCACATGGAGATTTTTTGGATCTCTTACTCATCCCTGGGCGAATTCAGAGAGGCAAGTGTCATAGGAGAAGTTTCTGGAAGATTCCATGAGAATCCACTTAGCAAACTGTCTCAGACATTTGGCCATCCTCGCTCATCACACCCTATAGAAGGCCTCTTCAGTATGCATCACACCTGGATAGTGTAGAAGTCAGTATGCATCGCACCCTGACTGTGGAGTAGTTAGTATGGTTTAGTTTTGGCTAGTTCTGAGTGGTATTTCAGGTGGAACTTTTGGGGAATGATGTAATCAGTTTACCATGAAACTTTAGGGTATGAAACAACACTTTTAGGGGTTAAAGATCCCTTGGTTTATTGACATATAAGAATGGGGTTGCAGTGCCCAAATATGTCTATAACAGTTTCCCCATAAAGCATGAATTCGTAAATCCTTTGATGTCGGGTGAAATGCTTTATCATGAGGATTCGAGGTATTTGAACTAGAAGGTGACCTATATAAGATACAATACAATACATCATCAGCATATTATTTTCATGATCTAGCTGAGGTAGGCATTCCCATGCTCAGCTTTATAAATTCATTTTCATGTACATAGGATAGATAATCGTCTGCAGTTGCAGACTGGTGATTCTTCATATGAAGAGTCATCTTCCCTGGCTTAGATGACTATTTGTGTAGCTTCTGCGTACATTTGATGTCTTTATATCCCTGAATATATCGCAGCCCGAATGGATGAAACTAGATCCAAGGTCTTCAAACTCGTTCAATATTCACCTGATGTACAAGTCGATCCATGTGAAAAGTTGTCTTGAAGTCGAACATGGAAAGACATCGCCTGATTACCAGCCAATGATGTAAGCTGTTAACATGTGCGAGAGGAATCACCAATAATGATAATGACCCTCAAGGTACCACAATACAATTCACGTGGTGTGAATATATGATCCGATGTCGAACACCACGCAAAATATTTCGGTCGAAGGCCATTGATGTAAACCTATCGCCGGAAGTGAGAAACTTGCCATTGAGGCATGCAAGCTTCAAGGTACTGAAAGGGTTGTTTCTAAGTCAACTTCTTGGATAATGAGCTGATGTTGAAAAGAAGTGACCCGTTGTAGGAGGGCCTTAATGTATCCCACATCTACGACATGAAACGAAGCAAATGATTTTTTGGAGGTGAAAACGATCTGATGATATAAGGTTCAGAAATGGCGGTCATGAAAAATGGAGGGTGAAGGTATTGTAGTGGATGAGGCATTAACTAGATGGTGAATTCTTTGAATGACTTCTCTTGAACATATCAACGACAATAAGATGGATTGGTAGCATTAACCCCAAAAGATGGATGGTATGGAGGACCAATGGTGATATGACCAGTGAACGGAATAACCCAACTCGACTCAATCATGGTGATGGAGTGAAAGTGTAACGTTCAAGAGCGAACTTCTACCATAAAATTCTTCAAGTTTTCTTCCCTTTTCCCCAGTCATTACTAACCAGTGCCTCTTTATTTTTTTCAAGCTTGAGGAGGATAACATATGCTTTTTCTATAATTTCCATTCGACTGAACCTGTCGCCATGTTTTAGCAAGTCTAATGATAGTGAAACTCGTTCATGTTTAGATAGTTTGAAAAGGGACTAAGAGAAAACTCCAGTAGTTCTTTTTCGTAGCATAATCCCTTAGGTGTGAAAAAGATTAAAATAATACAAAAGGGATGACTTTTTGATCACTTTAGCGAGCCAAAATAGACAAATGCTCGAAATGTTTCGTGAGATAATCCCTCAAGTCCGAAAAAGATTAAAATATATAGGAGGGATGGCGCTTCCAATCACTTTAACGAGCTAGAGAGGCCAAATGATCGAAAATCTTTTCATATTTAATGTGTCTGAAAAGGGTTTAAAGAGGAGTCGTTTTTGAGGAACGAGTGGTATTCGGGGTAGCAACTAGTTCCGGGTAATCTTGGAACTTCTCAAAACATGGTGATGTGAAGAGGGTGGCTAATAGGACCAGTCATCATAGTTGTTCCTCAAAAAGGTAAAAAATCAAGTGGAAGCGTATGATTAGCCAAAAGAATGGAGGTGATGGTGGGAACACAACTAAGGCTCAAAGGCTGATGTAACGGCAATCACGAAGGTTATTTACTGAAGGTGGGTTCATTTTTTAAAGAGCTTGAACTCTGGGGGAACATATGCTTAGTTGGTAGGTTCATTTTTTAACGAGCTTGAACCTTGCGGAAACATTGCTCATTTGGAAAGTTCATTTTTTAACGAGCTTGAACCTTGTGGAAACATTGCTCATTTGGCAAGTTCATTTTTTAACGAGCTTGAACCTTGCAAAAACATTGCTCATTTGGCAGGTTCATTTTTTAATGAGCTTGAACCTTGTGGAAACATTGCTCATTTGGCAGGTTCATTTTTTAACGAGCTTGAACCTTGCAGAAACATTTCTCATTTCCTTTCTATGTAGGCTAGAAATGACCAAACTACAAAGCTAAAAATCACTAAAAAGCTAAGGAACTACTGAGGTTAGGTAGGATGGTTTCATCAGTAGCTTAGACAAAACCCTTATTTTTCTTCGTCTGCAGAATAGATGAAGGTGAATGGTGTGTCGGACCAATCACCTAACCTAAGAAGTTAAAAATTTTAAAAAACTAAAAATCTAAAAAGCTAAAAAGTTAAAAAAAATACTAGGAAATGAAATTGGTCGTTTTTAGCTTGCATAAAAAGGTTTTCATACCCCCAGCATGATGAAAAGGAGAGTCTCCAGTAGCCATATGGAAACTTACAGTGGTTATGCAGGATGGTTTCGTCCACGGAATAGACAAAACACTTCCTGCACTTCACCTGCAGAATAGACGAAGGTGAAAGGTGTCTCAGACCAATCACATAACCCACATGGAAACTTATTTTTTCGGCTGGGTTCATCCACCAAATAAACAAGGGTGCATGCCCCCTAAGCTTCGTTACATTCACCAGACTACTTGCGGTAATTAGGTGGATGAAATGAAGGTTGAAGAGACACCGTGGATATAAAAGGACCATTTAGGGATGATGTCCGACTTGAAGCTATGTTTGGACCGGGAAATTAAAGCTGGTCAACAACGAAAATTTTGCCTTCATGCACAAAACACATCACTCGAAAGAGTGTTGAAACAATAGCTTCCATGTTGTAAACACAGTCACTTTCGAGGAGTATATTGTAATCTAACGGTCCTTGGACTACCATCACGTTCAAGTGAACGGTTTTCGTTCTCAAAGTTATCGGCAACTTAGGAAGGATCTCTAACACTCGAGTGGTTCCTTTATTAAAGCCTGACAAATTCTGTGTAACAAGCATAAGAGATGGCGAACCTAGCACTTTCCAAGCAGTTGAGGAAAGGATACTCACTGAAGCCCCTTCATCTATGATAGTGCCAGACACGATCATTTTGTAAACTTGTACTATGATCTGAAATGGTACATTAGAAGGAAGGCGGGATCTTGCTAGTCGATTCCAATCAAAGAAAGTAACCAGACTACTTGGATGGGGTACCAAATAAATGGGTGAAATAACCCCTTAAGTAGTGGGAATTGGGGGATTCTCTTCCTATTGTGAAGGAACGGGCTGATTGCCCCTAAGTTCATTGGACTCTGAAGTAACAAAAAGAATTTGAACAGTATCGTTTTTACTCTCTTTGGGAGTGGTATCATCTAAAGGTGGACCTTCTGAAGGCACAACTGGGTCAAATTCCATTTCAACCTATTGATTTTGGTCCGATATGGACTCAGAAGATTCACTTTCAACAATAGGTGTTTCGACCAACGGTTCAGTTAAGTCAGTCAGATTTTCAACTAGTAAAGGACAAGGGGAGAGTTTTTTGTATCCAGGTGGAAGTCGCTATAGTGAAGTAGGATGGTTATGCAAGACTCTTTTGGCCTCACCCAAAAAAGGACAACGGGGAAGTATATGGTTCCCTTCACATAATGCACATGGAACTTTGAATTTTCCTTTCTGTCAGTGGACTTCACTATCACTAGTTGATGGTGTATTATCAACATGATTAGTAGAAGTTGATGACACCAGTTGGTGTGAATAGGGGGACCATTCTCTCAAGATCTGAGGAATGCATGAACAATGTCGATGAAAATGGTTTCCTTTGCAAATTACAAAAGGATATTTAGGAGATTTAGTGTGCGGATTCTCACCAGATGATTCATGGTTTCCCCCTTGCTTAACTGACTTCTTCTTCTTCTCCTTCCCTTTCTTCTTCTTCTCGGTCTCAGTTACTAACATCGCTATTTTCACCAAGCGAAGAGGAAGAAGGGGAGGGAGACACAAACGAAGTAGACGGTGAAGGGTCAACTTCAGTATCAACTGGTTGCTAATTCGATTGCTGAGGAATCATGTTATTTTGAACCACAAAGGTTGAGAATAGCCATACTGGTAGGCCAATAGTAAGTCTCGGAAGGGACAAAGTGGCCATATGAGGTGCACCAATATTTCCCCAAGATGTAAAAGGACTAGGAATCCCCTCCAAAGGGATTCCTTGATTGGTGGAATCCGTTATCTCAACCTAAGACCAACGAAGGAACAAGGATGTTATTCTAAAATTAATAAATTTTAATGACACCTTGACACAACTTTTTCTTTTTCAATTTTTAAGAGTCGAGAAAAAGCTAAAGATGACTCTAGTCCCCTTCAATTTTTTATGAGCCTGAAGTGACAAGTTCTTAGATGGACCCTTTCTTTTAAAGAGTTGAAAAGGAACAAAAGTGACTACTCTAGAGATCTAGATAGAGGGATTTCCAAACCAATTGAAAAATTGCAAAATACACCTTGGTGATAAATTAAAGAGAAATTACCAAGGACTTATGTACGACAGTCAATCTTCTCGAATGCTGTGTTTAGTGCATTGCGATCGATAGGGCAAAAGACACGGCTTCCTATGGATAAAGGATATAAGCCTATTGTGGTGTCCCAAAATATACTCGACGGTACAGGGAACATGAGTCCGTGCTAGCACTTGTCATATCAAAGAGAAGGAATCACCCAACCTTCGATGAAAATGATAGGTACTAGATTTTATGACGCCGGAACACGTCTCTAGACTAGACCTCTAGATGTGTTGCGTTAGGTTCCAAAGTGTTGTTAAGTTCATTGAAATTTATTTTATAGTTGATCTTGTTTAGAAGTTTTCCTTTCAAAGTTCACCGCATGATGTTGATGTAAAATTCCTAAATATGCAATACAAAAATGATAAACAATCATTGTTTATTTTTGGCAATGAAAATCCTAGCTACTAAGGAAAGAAGATTAAGATTCTTTCAAACAAAGAGAAAAGAGCACACACTAAATGCACTTTTCCTAAATCACTTTTTGTTATGAAACCAGCTCACAAAAAGATAGAAAAGAGAGATCCACGCCTTAGAATTCAGCCTCTTCGAGGGGGCAACCTCCTTTACATTACATAAATGAACAATTCTTGGATGATACAAATGACAAAACCTCCTTTCTATATATAGGAGTCTATGGAGTCACAATATAATCCAGCCGACCTAACAATAATAATATAAAGCCACAAAAATAACAATAGAGGGATTCTATGGGAACATTAATAACAATATTGGGGTAATGGGGGCACAACAATATAAATAAGGGGTATAACTACAATAGTAATGGGGTAATCACTAGTATTATAGGGACCCAACATGCCCCTCTCCTTCAAAAAAGTGTTGTCCTCAACGCTTGAGTAGTTCTGGATACTTATGCATAAAATTCTCATCCTCCCATGTGGAATCTTCAGCGGATAAGTTCTTCCACTTGATAAGGTACTCTGAAATTGATCGATTTCGTAGCTGTCGAGTTCTTGTTTCCATAACTGCTTCCGGTTCCAATATAATTTTTCCTTCCTCGTCAAGTTTTGGCAATATTGTTTGAACTGGGAGCTTGTCGCCTATAACCTTCTTTAAGCATGAAACATGGAAAACTGGGTGCAATCGAGAAGCTGCAGGAAGCTCCAATTTGTATGCCATAGTACCAATCTTTTGCAACACCTTGTACGGACCATAATACTTTGGTGATAATTTATTATCCTTCTTAGCTTTCTTGAGGGACATTTGCTTATATGGTTGTAGCCGTAGGAATACCCAATCACCTATATCAAAACTTCTTTCACTGCGATGTTGATCTGCCTGTTGTTTCATTCTATTCTGTGCCAACACGAGGTTATCCTTAAGAGTTGGAGGACTTGTTGTTGATGTTCGATGTGATGTTCCACTGCCTGAACCTTAAATTTTTCTCTTAAATATGATGTGATGGATGGTGGTTGATACCCATAAAGTGCCATAAATGGGGTCATTTTTGTTGTTGTATGAAAGGAAGTGTTATACCACCATTTAGCCAGAGGCAACCATTTGACCCATTGTGTCTGTTTATCAGATACAAAGCAACGAAGATATCCTTCCAAACATTTGTTTACTATCTCAGTTTGCCCATGAGATTGAGGATGATAAGATGAGCTATGAGCTAACTGAGTACCAAGACAAGAAAATAATTGTGTCCAAAAATTTCCAGTGAAAATGGGATCTCTGTCACTTACAATAATCTTTGGGTTTCCATGTAGCTTTTGAATTGTTTCCATAAATGCAGTAGAAACTGTACTGGCTTTAAATGGATGTGATAATGCACAAAAGTGTGCATACTTGGTAAGTCTGTCAACTACCACCATGATGACACTCTTTCCCTCAGACTTGGGTAAACCTGTGATAAAATCCATTGATACCTCCTCCCAACGTTGGCTTGGAATGGATAAAGGTTGTAATAGACCCGATGTCTTAATTGTTTCAACTTTATTTTGTTGGCAAACCAAACATTCTGCCACAAACTTTTGAATATCTGATTTAAGGACATCCCAAAAAAATTCCTTCTTAACCCTGTGGTAAGTTTTTAAAAATCCTGAGTGCCCTCCTAAGGGAGAAGTGTGCATTTCCATAAGAATCTTTTGTTTTAGCTAGGAATTCTTACAAAGGTATAAGCGATCTTTGTACCATAACGAATCATTTTTCCAGCTAAATGTATCAGACATACTGGAATCTTGTTGTAGCTTTCGAATAAGTGCCCACACTTCTTCATCATTCTTCCATTCCTCCCTTGCTTCATTTATCCAATGTGGTTGGATGATAGAAATAGCGCACAACAATGCTTCCACATCCTCATCCTTCCTTGAGAGTGCATCTGCCACCACATTTTGCTTCCCTTTTTTGTAGATGATTTCAAAGTCATAAACCAACATCTTTGTGACCCACTTTTGTTGCTCTTCAGAGGATAATCTTTGTTCTAAAAAGTATTTAAGGCTATCATGATCCGTTTTTACCTTGAAGTGTCTTCCCATTAGGTAGGGTTGCCATTTCTTAAGTGCATGGAGTATTGCCAACATTTCCTTCTCATAAATAGCTTTGCTTAGAAACTTTCCCTTGATTGGACGACTTTCAAAAGCAATGGGTCTTTCATCTTGCATTAGAACAACACCAATTCCATTTCCTGAAGCATCACATTCCACAATAAAGGTTTTTGTGAAGTCTGGTGTAGCTAAGACCGGTGCTTGGCAAATTGCCTCTTTAAGATGTTCAAAGGCCTTTGTTGCTTCCGGAGTCCATGAAAATGCATCTTTCTTCAATAATGTCATTTGAGGTGCTGCTATTCTCCCATAATTATTAACAAAATTGCGATAATACCCTGTCAACCCAAGAAATCCGCGCAAATGCTTTATGGATGTGGGGATTTTCCATTCCTTAATGGCTTTAATTTTGGTAGGGTCTACCTTAACTCCTTCATGAGATACAATATGACCCAAATATTCCACCTCCTGGACTCCAAAGAAACATTTGGATCTTTTGGCATATAATTGTTTCTCTTCCAATAGTTGTAGCACTCTGTCAACATGTTCAACATGATCCTTCCAAGACTTGCTGTAGATAAGTATATCATCAAAAAATACTAACACAAATTTTCTAAGGAATGGTTTGAAAATTGAATTCATCAAACCTTGAAATGTTGAAGGTGCATTGGTAAGGCCAAAAGGCATGACCAAAAATTCATAATGACCCTCATGAGTTCTAAATGCCGTTTTCGGAATGTCTTCAATCTTCATTCTAATTTGATGATATCCTGAACAAAGATCCAACTTGGTGAAGTAAATTGATCCATGCAATTCATCCAGTAATTCATCAATGACAGGAATGGGGAACTTATATTTAATAGTGAGCTTGTTGAGCTCCCTATAATTCGGACACATGCGCCATGATCCATCCTTCTTGTGCACCAATACTACTGGAGCAGAGAAAGAACTTTGACTCGGTTGAATTATACCAGCCTCTAGCATTTCTGCAACCATACGTTCAATTTCACTTTTTTGGACATAGGGATATGTACGGCCTGATGTTTGGAGGAACACTTCCTGGAATCAGATGAATAGCATGATCATGATCACGCATAAGTGGGAGACCTTTGGGAGTCTCAAATACCTTGGAATGATTGTCCAGGACTTTTTGGAGATCTGGAGAAATATATGATTCTAATGTGGAAACATCTAGCGAACATAATTGTGCAATTACACCCCTTTCTCCTTTTTTAGAAGCTTTGTCATACCATTAGAGCTGATTATCTTTCCTGGTTTCCCTGCAATACCCCTTAATTCAACTTCCTTTCCTTCCACAGAAAATTTGATGAAAAGTTCTTGAAAATTAAAAGCTATTGTACCCAAGGATTGTAGCTATTGGACTCCTAGTACAACATCAGCACCTCCCATTGGAATGGAAAGCATTGGGCTAGTCAATACATATTCTCCCATGGATAGCTTGATATTATGGCACTTTCCAGAGCAATTTATTGTTCCTCCATTTGCAATCATCACTTGAAACTCTGGTGCTGGATATAGGAAGCAATTCAATTCTTTTGCTACCCTACAATGAATAAAATTGTGGGTGCTTCCTGAATCAATCAACACTATCACCTTTTTCTTCTTGATTTGTCCTTCTATCTTGATGGTTTGAGGAGTGGTAATTCCCGCCAATGCATTACAAGATATGGTCGGACTTATTTGTTCTTCATCTAGGCTTTGTTCCTGGAACATATCCTGTTCTTTTGACCTTTCTTGCTCCTTTTCTTCTTCCTCTTCACAATCTATGTAGAATAATTTCTTCTCAGCACACTTATGACCTTTAGTGTATTTTCTATCACAACTATAACAAAGCCCTTTTGCTCTTTTTTCTTCCAATTGTTGTGGTGTCAACCTTATAGGTTGTGGAAGACTAGGGGCAACTGCACTTCCGTCTTTATAGTTGTGAGTGGTATGCTTCTTGGTTGCCATAATTTTGCTTTCCATTTTTCTTGCTAACCTGAATGCCTTCTCTAATGAATCAGGTTCCCAAAGTCGAACATCATGTTGGATATTATCCTTTAAAGACCTTATGAACACATCAATCCTATGCTGCTCTGGAATATCTTTTACCCTTATGTTCAATTTTTGGAACTCCTCAATGTGGTCCATTATTGAACCCTTTTGTTTGAGACTTATCAATTGGCTAAAAAAAGTGTTGCTTTTTGTATCCTCATAATGTGCTATCAATTCTTCCGTAAAAATTTCCCAAGTGACAAATTGTTTACGAGAGAAAAGCCATTGATACCATACAAATTGATTTGGTTCCAAATATAAATTTGCCATACGTACCTTTTGTGTGTTTTGCACATTATTGAGATCGAAGAACTGCTCCATCTGTAATATCCATGTGGCGGGATCCTTGCCATCAAACTTCCTCATATCGATTTTTGGAATATGGTGGGTCTTCGATCCAACATTAGAGTCTATGGAATCATGATTAACATTTCTTTTGTTCACATCATGAGTTTCCTTTACAACCTTTTCACCATTAGTAAGTATTTCTTGTAGAAAATTTGTCAAATCTGTCTTCAAATCTGTCCTCAAATCTGTCGTCAAATCATCCATCTTAGCTTCCATGCCCTTTATCTTAGATTCCACGCCATTTATCTTAGCATCTGTTAGCTTTTGTGAGCGTGACATTTGTTGCACTTGTTCTTGTAATTTTGATATATCATGTAGCATTTCTTCCTCTTATTCATGAGTCATGCTAGAGCTTTCAGGTTCCTTACTAGGTGTTTGAATTTTCTTTCCTCGGGGCATCAGTTACCGATAATAATGCTTTACTATGCCCTTTGAATTCCTTCAAACCAAGCTTATGCAAAAATAAAAAATAAAAAATACACACCTTTTTTTACTTTGTAGAAGCCTGATATTGAATCTGATGTATCTCTGTAATTTCGAATCATCCAGTTCTGAAATTGTGAACTATAGTAGCCTTTTATGTCCTCTTTCCAATGCCACTAGTTTGAACCAAATTGGATTCTCCAAGAAAGAGTTATTCCCAATCTCCCGCAGTGACCTTCTTATGAAATTTCAATCCGATGCTCAGAAAGAAAGTTATGACGATTTTCCCCAGGTCACCTGTTTTGAGTGTAATTCAGGAGTCTGCAAAAAGACCAACTTCCTGAGATCATATCTCCGAAAATATCGCGCTAAAAGCTCTGAAATTCGGACCGAAGGTTCATCGCGATATCTTCTCAAATGGGTTTTTTTTGCGACTTCTGAAACGTCACATAAAAAAAGTTATAGCGAAAATTCCACGATGACCTGTTTGGAGTAGCGAAACCCTAGAATCCAAAGCTCTGATACCAAATGTTATGAAACCAGCTCACAAAAAGATAGAAAAGAGAGATCCACGCCTTAGAATTCAGCCTCTTCGAGGGGGCAACCTCCTTTACATTACATAAATGAACAATTCTTGGATGATACAAATGACAAAACCTCCTTTCTATATATAGGAGTTTATGGAGTCACAATATAATCCAGCCGACCTAACAATAATAATATAAAGCCACAAAAATAACAATAGAGGGATTCTATGGGCACATTAATAACAATATGGGGGTAATGGGGGCACAACAATATAAATAAGGGGTATAACTACAATAGTAATGGGGTAATCACTAGTATTATAGGGACCCAACACTTTTCGCACACAATCTAAATACAAATGCAAATGCATGTATTTGTCTTTCGTTCCCTTAATGTGAAAAATGCAAAAAGGAAAACTAAGTATAGATCTGAAATATTTTCTTCAAAGTAGCATTTCGACAATTTCTTTTCAAAATAGAAAGGAAGACTTAAACGACACTTTTCAATTTCTAATAGAAAATGCTTTAGACACTTCAAAATATCAACAAATCAAATCAAATACATGACAAAAAATTCAATCGACTATCCAAGGAAGGAAGACTCAACAACACTTCTGTTTTTGATACAAAATGGCAGTTACGACACTTTTTTGCACCAAAACGACAGTTCGATTTAAGAAACTTTTCGACAAAGGATTGCAAATGATGGAAAAATACATAAAAAAACTTTACTAATCCTAATAAATGGTGGCTGAACTATGCAAAACAAGGAGGCTTCAATAAAGAGATACTGTTCATAAGTAGCAAAACAATTGAACAGAGCTGAAAACAAGGACAAAAAACCCAAATTTCAAGGAGAGAAATAGGACTACTCAGTCATCGCACCTGTGCTTCACAGAAACAGGGATGCATCTCACCTACTACACTTGGGAAGTGAGATACATACTGGCTTCTAGTGAAAGACAGTGTGATAGGCCAGGGAGCACAACTGACGTGGGTTTTGGCTCAAATTTGCTACTAAATTCAGTGAGTTAAGCTGAGCTATTATGGTTAGTAAAGAACAAAGTTCAGGGGTATGATCTTGGAAGGTTATTGAGCTACCAACAGGGCATCTAGAATTCTTGCAAGTCAGATGTTCAAATCATAAACTAAACCGGAGATTGACTGAAACAACATTCATCTACTTTGCAAATGCAGAGTAAGAGCAGTTCAAAGGCTATTTGGCTAACTTTAGGTTCCATCTATAGTTTATAAAACAAACAATCAACAACAAACAAACAAAACTATTTGATCCCCAGCAGAGTCGCCATTTTGTTTTTGGGAAAACTAGTGTCTTTTCGATATGCTAATCCCAGTAGGATTGGTAGCTATCGTAGAAACAAACAATCAAAGCAATTTGCTATTTCCTTTATGTATGATAGATAAGAGAGAAGCAAAGGGATCAACTTGGATCTTCTTGACTCCTTGCTTGATTTCCCTCTCCTTTGATAGAGCTTGTGCCTCTTCTCTTGCTTATCCTGCTCAGTGAATACCTGCAGAGACGAAGTAACAAAACACCATCAAAGCATCTTGATCTATTACATCATAAACAATGCAAAATTAGAAATACATTGAACATACAATGACATTCATAAATAACAACATTCACAAATACAAGATTGTATGGAGGAAAACTCAAAGAACTTTATTAATAATAGAAGGGAGAATTACAACCCAGCTGTCTGATCCAGCATCATCCTCCCAGCATCAAAACCCTCGTCACCTCATGAAAAGCAAGATCACCCAACAATACAATGCCTTTTCTCAAAGACAAACTATCATCACTTACTTACAAATTACCAAATTACAGCCTCTAGATCTCTCAGATGAGGGATCCATTTATAGATGTCTGCAAGGGTGTGAGTCATCTCTGGGTTTTTGATTAGTGTCATTCCACTTGTTTTTCTTGGTTCCACTTGGAGATTTTTTGGTTCTCTTACTCATCCCTGGGTGAATTCAGAGAGGTAACTATCATAGGAGAAGTTTCTGGAAGATTCCATGAGCATCCACTTAGCAAACTGTCTCAGAAATTTATCCATCGTTGCTCATTGCACCCTATAGAAGGCCTCTTCAGTATGCATCATACTTGGCTAGTGTAGAAGTCAGTATGTATCGCACCCTGACTGTAGAGCAGTTAGGATGGTCCAGTTTTGGCCTGTTCTGAATGGTTTTTTAGGTGGAACTTTTGGGGAATGATGTAATCAGTTGACCATGATCCTTTAGGGTATGAAACAACACTTTTAGGGGTTAAAGAGCCCTTGGTTTATCGACATATGAGATTGGGGTTGCAGTGCCCAAATATGTCTATAACAACCACCTCCAACTTATAAAATCAAATGTTATCATACTCCCACACTTTTATCATATCATACTTAGGGAAGAATTTGGGTGAGGTGGCATACATGGTGCCTTCCTTCACTTGGTGGATGCATGTTTGAGGGTGACTTGACTGTGCTTCTTTTTGTTCAGGTAAGTGCTTTTCCTTGGTAACTTTTCTATGGATTTCTTCCAGTTGAGGTAGTTGTCTTCTTTGTTGTTGTGTGCAGGTGCTTGGTATTTGTTGTTGTTGAGCTCTGGATAGGAGTTATAATGTCTACAGGTATGATGGAGTTTTTTACTTGAATGGATGTTGAAGGAGAATGCATGGAGAAACTGCTACTGTGATAACACAGGTTTCTACAAGGTTTCTTGTAGTTACTACAAGAATTCTTGTAGCTCTCTTTTTCCATCTCTTTTTTTTTTTCACTTGAAGGAGGGATGGGTGGTGATGTAGGAGTGAAAGGATGGAAAATGGAGGAGATGGAGTGGTAGGTGAGTGATTCCAATGATGGCATGTGCCTTGTACCTTATTTTTATTTTCTTTTCTGCGTATTTTTTTCATTTTTCTGAGGGGTTTTTTATGGACACAGAGGTTGTTATGGTCATGAGTGGATGTTGGGTGAGAGGTGGTGATGTGTATAAGCCCCTATTTCAACCTATAATAGGCTTGAATCATCATTCTCCAATCAAGACTTCATTCCTGTAGTGTTTCAGGACATCCTGTAGTAATTACAGGAAACCCTGTAGGAGACAAAAAACTACATAAAAATTGGTTTTTGATGTCCGGAAGTGAGGACGGATGATGGATACATAGTAGACATGGGAGATATGAAGTGAATGGAGGAAGAAAGGTGTGATTTTGGCTTGTTTTTCCTTGAATTCTGAGTCCTTTGTTTCCTTTAAAAAGCTGCAAAAATCACAGAGTTTTATTAGTGTGTAGGTTTGAGGTCCTTGCCATGGAATTTTTCTTTTTTGTTTTCTCTCTTCTTATTTTTTTAAAGACACATAGGTTGCCTCAAAGGAGGTTTTCAACATGTTTTCCCATCCTAGGCGCCTCAAGGGACGTTTTCACCCAAGGATCGTTTTATTTTCCTTTTTCACTCTTGGGCCATCTCAAGGAGGTTTTGGACCCAAAATTTGGCCTCAAGTCCCTCATAGAGGTTTTCACCTAGGTCCCTTATTGTTTTTTTTCTTTCTTTTTCTTTTTTCATTTTTTTCAAAAATAAAAAATAGTCTTCAAGAATTTGGTGAGCTGGAAGCTGAGAGACTTCCAAGCACATTCACTTCCTTATTGATGGTATTGATGAACTCTTCCCTTGAAAAAGGTCTTTTATAGGCTTTCAATATGTATCCATTGACAAGCAATGGGATACCTTCTTCATCGATTGTCATTATTTGCACAACCCCATTGTCATGGCACTTTTCTATCAGATATGGGCCCAACCACTGGGTCATCAATTTTCCTTTGAAGTCCTTGAACCTCGAGTCATAGAGCAGAGCCTAATCTCCTTCTTGGAAAACTTTGTCTTTGGTGTTTTTATCATGCAAAACCCTTCTTTGTACTTGAACAATTTCTGTGTGTGTGGAGTATTGAAGAAGGTATGTTTTCATTGACTATTTTTCCATCTTTTCTTTAGAACTCGTAACATATTTGCATCATGAACTAGGTAGATAATGGGAAATCATGATAAAATATATAAGGATTTATGTGCAACATAAAAACACTAGTAATTGCTATTTCTTATGCAGGAAAAGGAAAAAACTAAAGATTGCCACTCCAAGGAAAAAGACAGGGCCAAGCTAACCGATGTCCCTTTGGCGGGGAACCATATGAAAACAAGATGATATAAATTAAAACATCTTAGCCAAGGGAAGGAAAAGGAGATATCGACTCGGTGCAAGAAAACGATCGGATAACTGAGGATTAATAGCTTGGCGAATCCCTCAGGATCCTTTGATCCTGAGGGATCGTTGCTTAACTATTTTTGCATCCTTGATATCTCCACTTCAGTTGTTATAAGTAGGGGTAGCATTGCTAGCCAGGGGGGAGAGACTGTTAATTTGTCGTGTAACTTTGCTCGGTACTTGAACTTTGATCATCGACTCTCGTTGAGAAGAGACTTACTGTAACTCTGTTTCAATGCTTTAATATAAATCTAGTTGTTGTTCCATATGTGATTCTGGAATAACTTCAAACGGTGTAACCCTGGAGGCTAAGGGCCCGGCCCTGGTGGAACATTTGCTCCTGTATTATTATCTTTAGTTCGTGTGTGGTTTGTATTATCAGCTTTAATCGGTAATCTAGTGTGTTTTGTTATCTTATATCGCAGCTTTGTTATATTTCATATATCGTTCTCTACAACAGGAAAGTCGTATCGTGCATTCTGGTCTTATAACATATTGTTGTTCCTTTAAAGTCATTAATGTAACATCGCTATTCTTTACAGAATGCTATTGTTGTTTAATTGCAGAGTAACCAAGCTGTAACCTTCTTAAATTGGTATTACTGTATTTGTCTATGGTTTATGATTCATACGATTGCTATTCAATTTACATTGCTGTTTCATTATGAATTGCGATCGTTACCCTTTCTAACTGGGATCAATACTTGTGGTATCAGACTCAGATTACTATTTTCTTAATATTTCTGTGCGCTGTGTGTATCATTTATTTCAGCACCATAGGCTCTAAGCGTTGTTCTATGTTTTGTTGGTAATTGGTTGTTGTTCCATTTCTATTTGCTGTCCGATTTACCCTTTGAGTAGGGATTGACATTTGATTTCTGTAGGGTGATATTGTTGTACTTGTTTCTGTAGATTAATGTGATGTTGTTCATCAGACTTAGTTGCTGCCACATTTTCTAGTTGTTGTTCCATTTCTTAATTGTTGTTCCATTTCCTATTATTTGCGTTATTGATTGCTTTGGTGTGTAGAATGATCTAAAACTGTAGTGGGAATTGGAATTTGTTGTCTAGTCTCCAGATTGATGATCTTTTCCTTGATTACTTTTGGTTACATCAGTTTCCAAAGGGATGAGTTATTGTTACTAGACCCTTGACTGATACATTGCTTAGTTTTCCAAGTGCATGATTTAGGTTTCAAAGTATTTTTCTGTAAGTAGATTTTCTTTCAAGCATCCGTTTACTTTTGTATTTTCTTGAGCACTATACTACTAGCATTACTCTGACAAATGAAAGCCTCAAACTGAGTACACTCTTTGAGATAAAAAATCGTTCCTTGATTGACAAGTTAATGTGGGGTAATTAGAGGTGAAAAAGACTCTTTTTATGGCTCGACATTTTGGTGCTGTTTCCGGGGAAGAGTGTAGCCATTTGTTTCTTTTCCGGAGTAGTGTAAGAACCTGTTAGGAAAGAACTGGGTTTTAAAAATGGAAGGTAAGAACCTGCGTAAGGAGCATGTAATAGCCTTGCTCCCCTGCCCGCTTTCCTGCAGATTTGTTGTTGTTTTGTTTGGGTAGAACCTAGCAGTTGATTTGTGTGCATGACTAAGCAGAAAAAGCTAGAAAAGAATCCCAAACCTCTACCCAAGCCTGATAAAGCTAAGGGGCCGGTGACCCTTGGCCGATTGACCTTTATAGATGAAATTCTTAAGAAATCAGAATCTCAGCCTTCAGTAGGACCTAGCAAAGTTACTTCTAGACAGCCTACTAGTTCCCTTCAGGCCACAGGACCACCATTTGTAGCCTTTGCTGAGGTGCATAGTCAAACCGAAGAGCAAGATTTTCAAGAAATTGAAAATTCTAGCCCAAAATCATTGCAAGAAGGGAACCTTAGCAATCTCTGTGAAGGAAGGGGAGAAACAGGAGAAGCAGAAGAACCAAAATCTCCTCTTAGGGTAATTCAACCATTAAGCAGCCCAGATAAGAGAAGTGCTGTAAAAATCATTTATAACAAAATTCAGCAACCCGAATCCCCTCAGAAATTAGGCACTCTCATCATCCCAGATAAAAGAAGTGTTGTCAAGGCCATTCCCTCTCGACAACCTAGGAATACCCTCCTAGATATCCCAGAAGGTTATTGGCATATATTTGATCAAATGGCCCAGAATCAGCCTAACACCCAAACCTCTACTCTGTAATACCCCATTGTGGATACTACAGCCAATGCACCTATGAAAGAAATTCCCCTCCAGCATATCCCTACATTCCATGGCCTTACATCAGAAGATCTGGATGCATGTCTGTTTGAATTCGACGTGCTGTGTAGAGGATATGACTATACCACTGATCCCTAGAAACTGAAATTATTTCCTTCTACATTAAAGGGAGTTGCTTTAAGATGGTTTATGGGATTAGGTGTTGGTGTTATAAATAATTGGGATCAATTGAAAGAGTCTTTCCTAAAAAAGTATCAGGACTATTGCAGGTCTCGAGAGTTAAAAGATGAAATATTTCAGATGGTGGCTAAACCAAATGAAACATTGGAAGAGTATGTTGAACGATTCCAGTATAATCTTCAAAGATCTCCTTATGCATCATTACCTTTACTTGATAATGTATTAAAAACAGAATTAATTAGGGGAATGAAGGAGCAATGGATTGATACATTAAACATTATGGGGAAAGGAGATATTTATCAAGAAAATTTTGTTGACATTATTGATTTATGTATCAAGAGTTCGAGAGGCAGCACAAGACTAAAACCAGCAGAGCATGATCGATTTGTAAGGGATAATAGAATTTCGGCAGAAGGAGTAACTCGTGCCGAAATTGGAAATTTATTAGAAAATTTTAAAACTGACATATTGGGGACACTGACAACACAACTTGACATTATGCAGGCTAAATGGAAGCAAGCAGAAGTAGAACAGAATTTGGAAATCTTTTGTCCCAGATGCAGAAAGGAACACAACCACAAGGAGTGTCCATTAGATGCAGTTCAAGTTTGTGCCATTTGTACAAAAGACCACTCCATAGAGAGATGCCCCTCACTTCCTAGATTGAAAGCAGTATACAAGGAAGCAGAAGAAGAGCTAGAACCAGTGTACCTACTTAATCAGCGCCGTCAGTGGCAGTCGCGACAAACAGGTATGTTTTCAGATCCAGCTTCTTCTTTCCAGCCTCAGAAATACCATGCTCAACAATATAATTCAATGTGGCAAAATCAACCTCCCTTCCCGAATTGGTCACAACAATCATTCCCTTCATCATCTCCATGGCCGCATCAAGTGAGCCAACCCAATTGGCCAAATTTTCCCTATACCCTACCATATTGGCAAAACAATGTTTTTCCACCGCAATGGACTCCTCCTACTCCACAGAGTCAAACATGGCAGACAAACTGGCAAAGACTGAAGAATCAGCCACTAGGGACTATCCTGCTCCCTCAACCTACACTGTTAGCTCTACAACAAAATCCCCAGTCTAATTTAAGGCTGCAACTCCCAGTTCAAATAGTTCAAGTTGAAAATCAGCTACCTGTAGAACAACCATCACAGGAAGAGGACGTGGCCAGACAATAAATTCAGGATCCAGCAACCACATCCTCTCCTCCATTCCTAGAACGCTTAATTATACCTCGACCTATACAACATCCTGATTTTAACATTTTGGGAGAATTACGAAACTTGCATATAAAAATCCCATTCCTCCAAGCCATTCAAGACATCCCGATATATGCAAAGACTATTAAAGAACTATGTATAAAGAAACCAAGGAGGACAATAAAAAATAACCCAAAAGTCCAAGTAGTTGGCACTTTCTCTGACCTATTATCAGGAAAAGAAACACCAGTTAAATACGAAGACCCAGGAAATCCAATAGTAACCGTACAAATCTATGGTCAAACGTTCTCAAATGCCTTAGTTGATCTAGGAGCTGCAATTAACATCTTAACAATCGCTACTTTCCAAAAACCGGGCATTACATCAGTCGAACCGACCTCCACTTTATTAGAACTGGCTGATCGATCTGTAGTTAGGCTAGAGGGCACACTACAGGATGTTATGGTATCTGTTGATTCCTGGGAATATCCGGTCGGTTTTCTGATAATAAACCCTAAAAACTGACTTTATGGACATCCGTTGATCTTAGGTAGACCTTGGCTTGCAACTGCTTATGCTTATATTGGCTATCGACAAGGTAATATGACCATTACTAGGGGGAAAAATATTAAGAATCTAGCTTTATATCCCCTAGCGCAGCCAAGTGTCACCATAATAAAAACTACCAAGCACCTTGTATCATACCTCACAGAAAATATTAGATCTCCATTAACCATACAAGAGGCTCTCGATTTCAGGGACCAACAGAAGACGATGCCATTAATAATTTCATTAGCCAAGCCGAACCCAGATCCCACGTACAATGTCACATGATAAAAGCGGCATTTGATAATGAATTGGAAGAGGATCTTCTTAAAGATACGCATGATCAACCAATACCTACTACCTCTGTCTCGAATAGAAAAATTGTGGAAATTGAGCCAGGAAAGACTTTAAAAATCAATGCCAACCTGACTTTAGAACAAGAAAAGAAACTCATCCAGTTATTGAGGAAACATAAAGAGGCATTTGCATGGGACTACCCTGATATGAAAGAAATTGATCCCCAGTTATGTACACACCACATTTATATAGAAAAGGATGTGAGACCTGTTCGCCAATTGCAAAGGAGACTTAATCCTCATCTAAAAGACGTTTTAAAAGCTGAACTCCAAAAACTTTTAGATGTTAACTTCATCTACCCTATCTCCGATAGTAAATGGGTCTCTCCACATGTTGTGGTACCAAAGAAGAATGGAAAGTGGAGGATTTGTGTCACTTTAGCAGGAAAGAAATTCTTTTCTTTCTTAGATGGCTTCAGTGGATACAATCAGATTCAGATTGCCCCTGAAGACCAAGACAAAACTACTTTTACTTGTCCTTGGGGAACATTTGCCTACAAAGTTTTACCTTTTGGCTTATGAAATGCTCCTGCCACATTTCAAAGAGCTATCCTCAGCATTTTTTCAGACCTAATAAATGAGGGGCTCAAAGTTTACATGGATGATTTTACACCGTACGGAGATGATTTTGATCCAGCATTGGACACACTGGAAAAAGTCCTGCAGCACTGCATTGCCACCATGATTTTCTTAAGCCATGAAAAATGCTATATGATGATGACTGAAGGACTTATTCTAGGCCATTATATCTCAGCAGCTGGCATACAAGTAGACCCAGCCAAAATACAAATAATTTTGCTAATTCCCACCCGTACCACTCAAATAGAGGTACGCAGTTTTCTTGGATTCTATGGTTATTATAGAAGATTTATAGAGCATTATTGTTATAGACATTTTTGGGAACTGCAGCCCCAATCATAAATGTCCATAAACCAAGGGCTCTTAAGTCCATAAAAATGTTGTTCCAACCTATAAAAGAAGAAGGTCAACTGATTACATCTTCTCCCAGAAGTTCTCCATGAAAAACCACTCAGAAATGGTCAAAACTGGACCATCTCACCTGCTCCATGGTCAAAGTGCGCTGCATCCCACCTAAATACACACGGGAGGTGTGATGCATACTAAAAAGCCCTTCTATGGGGTGCGATGGGTGAGAGTGGACAAATGGTAGGGTCAATCTACAAGGTGGAGGATCATGGAATCTTCCAGAAACTTCTCCTGTGACGCTTGCCTCTCTGCATTCGCCCAGGGTTGAGTAAGAGATCATCAATCTCCAAGTGGAATCAAGAACTATCAGAGAGAGGACACCAATCAAATCTCAAAAGCTGACTCACCCCCCTTGCAAACATCTATATATGGATCCCTCATCCCAGAGACCCAGAGGCTGGAATTTTGTATCTTGCAAGGAAGTGCTACTGGTTTCTTGGTGTAACATCATAGTGTTGGGTGATCTAAGCTTTTCATGAGGTGAAGAAGGGCTTTCTTGCTGAGAGGATGATGCTGGGTCAGAACAATTGGTTGTAATCCTCTTTTCTATTCTTGATTATTAATAAAGCTATTCAAGTTTTCCTCCACATTCTTGTATGATTGATGATATATGCATTTGTGTGGTCAATATATATTTGGTCCTATATTGTTTATGATAGTAGATCTATGTTCTTGGATAGTGTTATGCTGCTTTGATTCTACAGGTGCTCTTTGAAGCTGGGTAGACGAGGAAGCGAGTGGCAAAGATCTATTAGAAGGGAGAGGAATCAAGCAAGGAGCCAAGCGTAAGACAGAGGTTGGTCTCCTTCTTTCCCCTCTTATCTACTTCTCATAAACGAAAACGAAAGTGGTTTTAGTTTGTTTGTTTCTAAGGTAGCTACCAGCCTTAGTGGGACTAGCAGCTCTGCATAGACACTAGATTTCCCGATAACAAAATGGCGACTCCGCTGGGGAGCGAGTAGATTGTTTGTTTGTTTATATTTGTTTGCTTTATAAACTTATAGACGGAGCCTGAAGTCAAGCCAGCTAGTCTTCGAACTGCATTTGCTATGCAAGTGAAAAGTAGATCAATGCTGCTTCAGTCTATGTCCGAGTTTTGTTTATGAGCTGAACAATTGATTTACAAACTCTCTAATTGCCCTTGTGGTGGCTCTAGTAACCTCCTTAGATCTACCCCTGTGATTTATTTACTGATTACCACTTGCTTGGCCTAAATCCCTGAATTGAGCTACAAATTGTGACCCAGAACCTAATTGAAGTCTCATCCCTGGACCATCGCACTTTCTCTTCTTTATAATCTGGATGCATCGCACTTCCCGAGTGTAGTAGGTGCGCTGCATCTCACATTCCCTGTGTTACAGGTGCGCTGATCAGACAAGACCTCTTCTGCTCCTAGATTTTGGTTTTTGTGTTCACTCTTTTCAGCTCTATTAAGGAGTTTTGCTATCTGTAGTCAGTATACCTCTGTTGAAACCCCCTTCCTTGCCATTATTCTGCCTCCATTGTGCAATGAACTGTAAATGTTTTTATGTATTGTGATTCATTTTCAGTTCTCTTTTACAAAGAAGTAGCGTAATTGAACTGTCGTTTCTTGATTTGGAAGTGTCACAAGTGTCGTTTTTAGTCATAGAAGAGAATCTGGTTGTTCTTGATAGTCGATTACACTGTTACTCTTGTATTTGATTTGAATTTGATAGTTTTTCAAGTGTCGAAAGCAAGTTTTCAATCCCAAATAACAACGTGTCGTCATTATCGTCATTTTGTCTTGAAAAGAAACTTGTTAGTAATGTTGCTTTGAAAATAATTTAGATTTGCGCTTAGCTTTCTTTTTCTCATTCGCACATTAAGAAGGCTGAAAACAAATACATGCATGTGCATTTGCATTTAGACTGTTTGTTGGTTTGATTTAGGACAATGCATACAGTGTGTGCTCTCTGCTCTATGTTGAAAGAATATCGTTTCTCTTTCCTTAGTAGCTAGGATTTTCATTGCAAAAAAAAGATTAAACGATTGTTTATCATCTTAGATTGCATTTTATGAATTGTATATCTACATCACGCGGTGAACCTGAAAGGAAAATTTCTTAAGCAAGATCAACTGTAAAATAAATTTAATGAATCTAAAAACGCTTTGGAACCTAACACACATTTAGAAGTCTAGGCTAGAGACATATTCCGACGTCGTAAAGCCTGGTAATTGCTGTTTTCATTGCTAGTTGGGTGATTCCTCCACTTTGAGATGATAAGTGCCAGTACAGACTTATGCTCCCACGTACCGTCGAGTATATATTGGGAGACCACAATAGGCTTTATCCTTTATCCATAGGAAGCCATGTCTACCGCCCTATCGATCACAATGCACTGAACACAGCATTCGGGAAGATTGACTGTCGTACCGTAAAAAGTATTCTGCAGTTTTGCGATTGGTTTGGTAATCCCTCTGTCTAGATTTCCAGAGCAGTCTCTTTCATTCCTTTTCAGACTCCTTAAAGGAAAAGGTCCATCTAAGGACTTGTCACTTCAGGCTCATTAAAAATCGAAGGCGATTAGAGTCATCTTTTGTTTTTTCTCAACTCTTGAAAATTGAAAAAACAAGTTGTGTCAAAGCATCTAAAATTTATTTTAATCGGAATAAACATCACCTTTCCTACGTTGGTCTTAGGTTGAGAAAAATGGAGTCCACCAACCAAGGATTCCCCCTTGGAGGAAATCCTAGTCCTTTCTCCTCTTGGGGAGATGTTGGTGCACCCCATATGGCCACATTGTCGCTTCCATGATTGACAACCTCTGTCGTTCAGAACACCGTGATTTCTGAACAATCAAGTCAGCAACTAAACGATACCAAAGTTACCCCCCAACCTTCTACTTCATCCAGTTCTCCCTCTCCTCCTTCCTGTTCGCTTGATCAAGCTGGTAAAGCCAAAAATCAAGCAACTGAGAAGAAAAAAGAGAAGAAGAAGAGAAGAAGAAGAAAGAGAAGAAGAAGAAGGAGCCAAAGGCGAAAAGGGGTGACCAGGCATCGTCTAGCGAAAATCCACACACTGCACCATCCAGGCCTAAATCGCCATGTGTCATTTGCAAAGGAGACCACTATAATCAAGATTGTCCTTGCATCCCTCGGATCTTAAGGGACTGGTCTCCTCGTTTGCACAATCCGGTGTCATCAACCTCTCATGATCATGTTGAAAATACACCGTCGACTAGTGAAAGTGAAGCCCCCTGGACAAAAAGGAAAATGTAAATTTCCTAGTAAACTGTGTGAAGGCGATCACGTTGTCCACCGTTGTCCCTTCTTAGACGAGGCTAAAAGAGTTTTGGACGACCGTCCAGTTTCACTGTTACGACTTCCTCCTAGATATAAGAAACTCTTTCCGAGTCTGTCACTAGTTGAAAATCCGGCTAACACGCCATTATGGTCGGCCGAAGCATCTATCATTGAAGATAAACCATCTGAATCCACACCAGACGAAAATCAAAAGGTCGAGGCGGTAGTTGACCCGGCCTTGCCTTCAGAGGATCCATCTTCAGATGATACAGTCATTAGAGAGAATAAGAATGACACCGTCCAAATTCTCTTCATAAGCATAGACTTCGATGAACATGGGGGGAGTCTACCCGTTCCTTTACCGCAGGAAGGAAGTTCGTCAGAGTCATATCCGGCCGTCTATTCAGTCCCACCTCCAAGAAACCTAGTTGTTTCCTTTGATTGGAATCTACTAGGCAGACCCCGCTTACCGGCTAGTGTACCATTTCAAATCATTGCTCAAATATATAGAATGGTCATGGCCGGTACCATCATAGATGAAGGGGCTTCTGTGAGTATCCTTTTCTCAACTGCTTGGAAAGCGCTTGGTTCGCCATCACTTTTGCCTGAAATGAGAAATCTAACAAGCTTTGACAAAGGAACCAGTCGATCGTTAGGGATCCTTCCCAATGTGCCGATAACATTGAGAAGGAAAACCATTCACATGAACGTAATGGTAGTCCAAGGACCCCTAGATTATAATCTACTCCTTGGACGTGACTATATTTATTGCATGGGAGCCATTGTCTCCTCACTCTTTAGAGTAATGTGTTTTCCGCATGAAGGAAGAGTGGTCAAGCTCGTAGACCAAGTTTCATTCCCCGGTTCACACATACAAATAGTCAAATACCATCCCCTAATGATCTTTTCATGCAAGGAATGTCTCATCAATCCCCAGTCCGTCCACCTGATGAGCGCGAGTGATTCATGAGGACATGACTTAAACCCAGGGGGCATGCACCCTGGTCTGTTTTGGCAGGAAAGCCTTGGGCATAGAGTAAGTTTCCACGAAGGATATATGACTGGTTGACACACCCGTCCATTTAGGAAAATGGGGTTAGACCGGAATAAGATACCTCTGTTAAAAGGTAGGCCTTTCCCGATAAAACAAATGTTTTGTTTGCAAATTGAGGGGTAACCTAGAAACTCTACTTCACTATACCTGGGGGCTGTTAACGGGAAAACTAGTGTCTATGCAGAGCTGCTAGTCCCACTAAGGCTGGTAGCTACCTTAGAAACAAACAAAATAAAACCACTTTCGTTTTCCTTGATGAGAAGTAGATAAGAGGGGAAAGAAGGAGACCAACCTCTGTCTTGCGCTTGGTTCCTTGCTTGATTCATCTCTCTTCTGATAGATCTTTGCCACTCGCTTCCACGTCTACCAAGCTTCAAAGAGCACCTGTAGAATCAAAGCAGCATAACACTATCCAAGAACATAGATCTACTATCATAAACAATATAGGAACAGATATATACTGACCACACAAATGCATATATGATCAATCATACAAGAATGTGGAGGAAAACTTGAATAGCTTTATTAATAATCAAGAATAGCAAAGAGGATTACAACCAATTGTTCTGACCCAGCATCATCCTCTCAGCAAGAAAGCCCTTCTTCACCTCATGAAAAGCTTAGATCACCCAATACTATGATGTTACACCAAGAAACCAGCAACACTTCCTTACAAGATACAAAATTCCAGCCTCTAGATCTTTGGGATGAGGGATCCATATATAGATGTTTGCAAGGGGGGTGAGTCAGCTTTTGAGATTTGATTAGTGTCCTCTCTCTGATAGTTTTTGATTCCACTTGAAGATTGATGATCTCTTACTCATCCCTGGGCGAATGCAGAGAGGCAAGTGTCATAGGAGAAGTTTCTGGAAGATTCCATGATCCTCCACCTTGCAGATTGACCCTACCATTTGTCCACTCTCCCCCATCGCACCCCATAGAAGGGATTTTAGTATGCATCGCACCTCCCGTGTGTATTTAGGTGGGATGCAACGCACTTTGACCATGGATCAGGTGAGATGGTCCAATTTTGACCAGTTCTGAGTAGTTTTTCATGGAGAACTTCTGGGAGATGATGTAATCAGCTAACCTTATTATTTTAGGGGTTGGAACAAAACTTTTAGGGACTTAAGAGCCCTTGGTTTATGGACATTTATGATTGGAGTTGCAGTGCCCAAAAATGTCTATAACAGTTGCCCCTTAAAGCATGGGGTCGTTAATCTTTTTTGATGTCGGGTGAAATGCTTTATCATGAGGATTTGAAATTTTTTTGAGCTGGAAGGAGACCTGTAATAAGATACAATACAATACATTATCTTCATAATATTTTCATGATCTAGCTGAGGCGGGCATTACCATGCTCAGCTTTATAAATTCATTTTCATGTACATAAGATAGACAATCGTCTGTGTGCAGACTGATGATTTTGGTAGAGCCATCATCCTTTAGATTGGATGATTATCTGTGCAGTAATGATGTACATTTGATGTCTTTATTTTCCTGAATATATATCGCAGCCCGATGGATGAAACTAGATCCAGGGTCTTCAATCGCGTTCGATCTTCACTCAAAGTACAACTTGATCCATGTGAGAGATGTTCTAGAGTCGAACATGGAAAGACATCGCCTGATTACCAGCGAATGATGTAAGCTGTTAACAGGCACAAGAGGAATCACTGATAATGATGATGACCCTCAAGGTACTACAGTACAATTCACGTGGTGTGAATAAAGGGACTTGGCGTCTAACACCACGCAAAATCTTTCGGTCAAAGGCCATTGATGTAAACCTGTCGCCGGAAGTTAGAAACTTGCCATTGAGGCATGCAAGCTTCAAAATACTGAAAGGGTTGTTCCTAGATCGACTTCTTGGATAATGAGCTGATGTCGACAAGAAGCGATCCGTCATAGGAGGGCTTTAGTGAATCCCACATCAATGACATGGAACGGAGCAAATGATTTTAATGGAGGTGAAAACGATTTGGTGATATAAGGTTCAGGGTGGCGGTCATGAAAGAATGGAGCGTAAATTTATTGCAGTGGATGAGACATAGGTGAATTCTCTAAGTGACTTCTCTTGAACATGTCGGCGACACTGACATAATGGATTGGTAGCGTTAACCCCAAATATGGATGGTGTGATGGACCCATGGTGATATGACCAGTGAACGGAACAACCCAACCCAGCTTGGATGCGGAGTGAAAGTGTCATGTTTGAGAGCGACTTGCTACCAATAAAGTTTCTTCAAGTTTTCTTCCCAATTTTTCCCCAGTCATTGCTGACCAATACCACTTTATTTTTGTCAAGCTTGAGGAGGATAACATATGCTTGTTCTATAATCTACCCTTCGGGCAAACCCATCACTATGTTTTAACGAGCCTAGCGATAGTGAAACTCGTTCTTGTCTGTATGGACAAGTTTGTCGCTATTTGGTTTTAACGAGTTTAACAACAAAGATAACTCAGTCCTTTTCAATTTTAAAGAGTCTGAAAAGGGACGTAAAGAAAACTCCAATAATCCTTTTTCGTCATATAATTCCTTGAGTCCGAAAAAGTATAAAACAATACAAAAGGGATGAATTTTCGGTACTTTTAACGAGCTGAACAAAACAAGTGCTCGATCTTTTTGTGTAATAATCCCTCAGGTCCAAAAATATTAAAATCTAAAGGAGGGATAGCACTTCCGGTCACTTTAACGAGCTGGAGAGGCCAATTTCTCAGCAATCTTTTCATATTTTACGAGTCAATTGAAAAGAGCTTAAAGGAGACTCGTTTTTTGAGGAACGAGTGATAAATTTGGGTAGTAGCTAATTTCAGGTAAGGTTTGGAATTTTCCAATCACGGCAGTGTCACAAGGATGGCTAACAGGATCACTCTTCGTAGCTGTTTCTCAAAAAGAGTAAACAATCAAATGGAGGTGAATGATTGGCCAATATAGAGTGGAGGTGATGATGAGAACACGACCAAGGCTTCAAAGGCTGATGATAATACATTCACGATGGTTATTTACCAGAAATTGGTTCATTTTTTAATGAGCTTAAACTTTGGGGGAACATTTTCTCATTGCTTATGTTTATTTTTTAACGAGCTTGAATTCCACGTTAAAACTGCTCGATCCAGTCGTATAATAAGGATGTCTCATTTAAAATGGCACTTTTTCAAAGCTTTTCCCCGCATCCTTTCTTTATGCAAGTTAGGAAACGGCCAATCCTACGAGTTTAAAGGGTTAGAGGACCTACAAATTTAAAAAATAAATGGTCGCTCTTCGCTTGCATGCCAAAAGGTTTTCATTCCCCCAGGTATAGTGAAGTAGAGTTTCCAGGTTACCCCTCAATTTGCAGACAAAACATTTGTTTTATCGGGAAAGGCCTACCTTTTAACAGAGGTATCTTATTCCGGTCTAACCCCATTTTCCTAAATGGACGGGTGTGTCAACCAGTCATATATCCTTCGCAGAAACCTACCCTATACCCAAGGTTTTCCTGTCGAAACAGGCCAGGGTGCATGCCCCCTGGGTTTCAGTCATATCCTCCGAATCACTCGCGCTCATCAGGAGGACGGACTGGGGATTGATGAGACATTCCTTGTGTGAAAAGACCATTCAGGGATGGTATATGACTATTTGCTATGTGTGAACTGGGGAATGAAAGCTGGTCTACGAGCTTGACCACTCTTCCTTCATGCAGAAAACACATTACTCTAAAGAGTGAGGAGACAATGGCTCCCATGCAATAAATATAGTCACATCCAAGGAGTAGATTATAATCTAGGGGTCCTTGGACTACCATGACGTTCATGTGAACGGCTTTCCTTCTCAATGTTATCGGCACATTGGGAAGGATCCCTAACGGTCGACTGGTTCCTTTGTCGAAGCCTGTTAGATTTTGCATTTCAGGCAAATTCGGTGGCGAACCAAGCGCTTTCCAAGCAGTTGAGGAAAGGATACTCACAGAAGCCCCTTCATCTATGATGGTACCGGCCATGACCATTCTGTATATTTGAGCAATGATTCGAAATGGTACACTAGCTGGTAAGCGGGGTCTGCCAAGTAGATTCCAATCGAAGGAAACAACTAGGTTGCTTGGAGGTGGGACTGAATAGACGGCCGGATATGACTCTGACGAACTTCCTTCCTACGGTAAAGGAATGGGTAGACTGCCCCCATGTTCATCGGAGTCTATGCTTACGAAGAGAATTTGGACAATGTCGTTCTTGTTCTCTTCGGTGACTGCATCATCTGAAGATGGATCCTCTGAAGGCAAGACCGGGTCAACTACCGCCTCGACCTTTTGACTTTCGTCTGGTGTGGATTCAGATGGTTTATCTTCAATGGTAGATGCTTCAGCCGACCACAATGGCGTGTCAGCCGGATTTTCAACTAGTGATGAACTCGGCAAGAGTTTCTTATATCCAGGAGGAAGTCGTAACGGTGAAACCGGACGGTCGTCCAAAAATCTTTTAGCCTCATCTAAGAAGGGACAATGGTGGACAGCGTGATCGCCTTCACACAGTTTACAAGGAAATTTACATTTTCCTTTTTTTCCAGGGGCTTCACTTTCACTAGTTGACAGTGTTTTTTCAACATGATCATCAGAGGTTGATGACACTGCATTGTGCAAACGAGGAGACCAGTCCCTTAAGATCTGAGGGTTTCAAGGACAATCTTGATGATAGTGGTCTCCTTTGCAAATGACACATGGTGATTTAGGTCTGGACGGTGCAGTGTGTGGATTTTCTCTAGACGATGCCTGGTCGCCCCTTTTCGCCTTTGGCTCCTTCTTCTTCTTCTCTTTCTTCTTCTTCTGTTTCTTCTTCTCAATTACTTGATTTTTGGCTTTACCAGCTTGATCAAGCGAAGAGGAAGGAGGAGAGGGAGAACTGGACGAAGTAGAAGGTTGGGGGGTGACTTTGGTATCGTTTAGTTTCTCACTTGATTGTTCAGGAATCACGGTGTTCTGAATGACGAAGGTCGAGAAGAGCCATTCGGGCAGGCCGATTGTCAATATTGGAAGCGATAATGTGGCCATATGGGGTGCAGCAACATCTCCCCAAGAGGAGAAAGGACTAGGATTTCCTCCAATGGGAAATCCTTGGTTGGTGGACTCCATTTTTCTCAACCTAAGACCAACGTAGGAAAGGTGATGTTTATTTCGATTAAAATAAATTTTAGACGCTTTGACACAACTTGTTTTTTCAATTTTTAAGAGTTGAGAAAAAAACAAAAGATGACTCTAGTCGCCTTCGATTTTTAATGATCTTGAAGTGACAAGTGCTCAGATGGACCTTTTCCTTTAAGGAGTCTGAAAAGGAACGAAAGAGACTGCTCTAGAAATCTAGACAGAGGGATTACCAAACCAATCGTAAAACTGCAAAATACTTTTTACGGTACGGCAGTCAATCTTCCCGAATGCTGTGTTCAGTGCATTGCGATCGATAGGGTGGCAGACAGGACTTCCTATGGATAAAGGATAAAGCCTATTGTGGTCTCCCAATATATAGTCGATGGTACGTGGGAGCACAAGTCCGTACTGTCACTTATCGTCTCAAAGTGGAGGAATCACCGAACCAGCAATGAAAACAATAGTTACCAGGCTTTACGACGCCGGAATACGTCTCTAGCCTAGACTTCTAAATGTTGTGCGTTAGGTTCCAAAGCGTTTCTAGATTCATTAAATTTATTTTACAGTTGATCTTGCTTAAGAAATTTGCCTTTCAGGTTCACCGCGTGATGTAGATATACAATTTCCTAAAATTCAATCTAAGATGATAATCAATCATTTAATCTTCTTTTTGCAATGAAAATCCTAGCTACTAAGGAAAGAGAGATGATATTCTTTCAACATAGAGCAGAGATCACACACTATATGCACTGTCCTAAATCAAACCAACAATCAGTCTAAATGCAAATGCACATGCATGTATTTGTTTTCAGCCTTCTTAATGTGTGAATGATAAAAAGAAAGCTAAGCACAAATCTGAATTATTTTTCAAAGCGACATTACTAAGAAGTTTCTTTTCAAGACAAAATGAAGACAATAATGACACTTTGCGATTTGGAATTGAAAACTTGCTTTCGACACTTGAAAACTATTAATTCAAATCAAATACAAGAGTAACAGTGTAATCGACTATCAAGAACAATCGAATTCTCTTCTATGACTGAAAACGACACTTGCGACACTTTCAAATCAAGAAACGACAGTTCAATTACGCTACTTCTTTGTAAAATAGAACTGAAAATGGATCACAATACATAAAAACGTTTACATTTCGTTGCATAATGGAGGTGGAATAATGGCAAGGAAGGGGGTTTCAACAGAGGTATACTGAATACAGATAGCAAAACTCCTGAATAGAGCTGAAAAGAGTGAACACAGAAACCAAAATCTAAGAGCAGAAGAGGTCTTGTCCGATCAGCGCACCTGTAACACAGGGAAAGTGAGATGCAGCACACCTACTACACTCGGGAAGTGTGATGCATCAAGATTCCAAAAAAGAGACAGTGCGATGGTCCAGGGACAAGACTTCAACTGGGTTCCGGGTTACAGTTTGCAGCTCAATTCAGGGATTTAGGCCGAGCAAGTGGTAATCAGTAAATAAATCACAGGGGTAGATCTAAGGAGGTTACTAGAGCCACCACAAGGGCAATTAGAGAGTTTGTAAATCAATTGTTCAGTTCATAAACAAAACTCAGACATAGACTGAAGCAGCATTGATCTACTTTTCACTTGCATAGCAAATGCAGTTCGAAGACTAGCTGGCTTGACTTCAGGCTCCGTCTATAAGTTTATAAAGCAAACAAATATAAACAAACAAACAATCTACTCGCTCCCCAGCGGAGTCGCCATTTTGTTATCGGGAAATCTAGTGTCTATGTAGAGCTGCTAGTCCCACTAAGGCTGGTAGCTACCTTAGAAACAAACAAACTAAAACCACTTTCGTTTTCCTTTATGAGAAGTAGATAAGAGGGGAAAGAAGGAGACCAACCTCTATCTCGCGCTTGGTTCCTTACTTGATTCCTCTCTATTCTGATAGATCTTTTCCACTCGCTTCCTCGTTTACCCAGCTTCAAAGAGCACTTGTAGAATCAAAGCAGCATAACACTATCCAAGAACATAGATCTACTATCATAAACAATATAGGACCAGATATATATTGACCACACAAATGCATATATCATCAATCATACAAGAATGTAGAGGAAAACTTGAATAGCTTTATTAATAATCAAGAATAGAAAAGAGGATTACAACCAATTGTTCTGACCCAGCATCATCCTCTCAGTAAGAAAGCCCTTCTTCACCTCATGAAAAGCTTAGATATCCCAACACTATGATGTTACACCAAGAAACCAACAACACTTCCTTACAAGATATAAAATTCCAGCCTCTGAATCTCTAGGATGAGGGATCCATATATAGAGGTTTCCAAGGGGGGTGACTCAGATTTTGAGATTTGATTAGTGTCCTCTCTCTAATAGTTCTTGATTCCACTTGGAGATTGATGATCTCTTACTCATCCCTGGGCAAATGCAGAGAGGCAAGTGTCATAGGAGAAGTTTCTGGAAGATTCCATGATCCTCCACCTTGCAGATTGACCCTGCCATTTGTCCACTCTTGCCCATTGCACCCCATAGAAGGGATTTTCAGTATGCATCGCACCTCCCGTGTGTATTTAGGTGGGATGCAGTGCACTTTGACCATGGAGCAGGTGAGATGGTCCAATTTTGACCAGTTCTGAGTAGTTTTTCATGGAGAACTTCTAGGAGATGATGTAATCAGCTGACCTTGTTCTTTAGGGGTTGGAACAACACTTTAGGGACTTAAGAGCCCTTGGTGGACATTTATGATTGGGGTTTTAGTGCCCAAAAATGTCTATAATAGGGGCATGCAAACCTTTTGGCATGCAAGCGAAGAGCGACCATTTATTTTTTAAATTTGTAGGTCCTCTAACCCTTTAAACTCGTAGGATTGGTCGTTTCCTAACTTGCATAAAGAAAGGATGTGGGGAAAAGCTTTGAAAAAATGCCATGTTATATGAGACATCCTTATTAATGACTGGATCAAGCAGTTTTAACGTGGAATTCAAGCTCGTTAAAAAATAAACATAAGCAATGAGCAAATGTTCTCCCAAAGTTTAAGCTCATTAAAAAATGAACCAATTTCCAGTAAATAACCATCATGAATGTATTATCATCAGCCTTTGAAGCCTTGGTCATGTTCTCATCATCACCTCCACTCTGTATTGGCCGATCATTGACCTCCATTTGATTGTTTACCCTTTTTGAGGAACAACTGCGAAGAGTGATCCTGTTAGCCATCCTTGTGACACTATCGTAATTGGAAAATTCCAAACCTTACCTGGAATTAGCTGCTACCCGAATTTATCACTCGTTCCTCAAAAAACTAGTCTCCTTTATGCTCTTTTCAACTGACTTGTAAAATATGAAAAGATTGCCGAGCAATTGGCCTCTCTAGCTCGTTAAAGTGACTGGAAGTGCTATCCCTCCTTTAGATTTTAATCTTTTTGGACCTGAGGGATTATTACACAAAAAGATCGAGCACTTGTTTTCTTCGGCTCGTTAAAAGTACCGAAAGTTCATCCCTTTTGTATTGTTTTATACTTTTTCGGACTCGAGGGATTATATGACGAAAAAGGATTATTGGAGTTTTCTTTACGTCCCTTTTCAGACTCTCTAAAATTGAAAAAGGACCGAGTTATCTTTGTCGTTAAACTCGTTAAAACCGAATAGCGACAAACTTGTCCATACAGACAAGAACGAGTTTCACTATTGCTAGGCTCATTAAAATATAGCGATGGGTTTGCCCGAAGGGCAAATTATAGAACAAGCATAGGTTATCCTCCTCAAGCTTGACAAAAATAAAGAGGTACTGGTCAGAAATGACTGGGGAAAAATTGGGAAGAAAACTTGAAGAAACTTTATTGGTAGCAAGTTGCTCTTGAACATGACACTTTCACTCCGCATTTGAATCGGGTTGGGTTGTTCTTTTCACTGGTCATATCACCATAGGTCCATCACACCATCCATATTTGGGGTTAATGCTACCAATCCATCACGTCAGTGTCGCCGATATGTTCAAGAGAAGTCGCTTAGAGAATTCACCCGTGTCTCATCCACTGCAATACATTTACGCTCCATTCCTTCATGACCACCACCCGGAACGTTATATCACTAGATTGTTTTCACCTCCTTAAAATCATTTGCTCCATTCCGTGTCATTGATGTGGGATTCGCTAAGGCCCTACTATGACAGATCGCTTCTTGTTGACATTAGCTCATTTTCCAAGAAGTCGATCTAGGAACAACCCTTTTAGTACTTTGAAGCTTGCATGCCGCAATGGCAAGTTTCTCACTTCCGGCAACAGGTTTACATCAATGGCCTTCGACCGAAAGATTTTGCGTGGTGTTCGACGCCAAGTCCCTTTATTCACACCACATGAATTGTACTGTAGTACCTTGAGGGTCATCATCATTATCGGTGATTCCTCTCGCACCTGTTAACAGCTTACATCATTGGCTGGTAATCGGGCGATGTCTTTCCATGTTCGACTCCAGAACATCTCTCACATGGATCGACTTGTACTTTGAGTGAAGATCGAACGAGATTGAAGACCCCAAATCTAGTTTCATCCATCCGGGCTGCGATATATATTCAGGAAAATAAAGACATCAAATGTACATCATTACTGCACAGATAATCATCCAATCCAAAGAATGATGGCTCTACCAGAATCATCATTCTGCACCCAGATGATTGTCTGTCTTATGTACATGAAAATGAATTTATAAAGCTGAGCATGGGAATGCCCGCCTCAGCTAGATCATGAAAATATTATGAAGATAATGTATTGTATTGTATCTTATTACAGGTCGCCTTCCAACTCGAAAAAACTTTAGATCCTCATGATAAAGCATTTCACCCGACATCAACAGATTAACGACCTCATGCTTTATGGGGCAACTGTTATAGGAATTTTTGGGCACTGCAACCCCATTCATAAATTTCCATAAAACAAGGGCTCTTAAGTCCCTAAAAGTGTTGTTCTAACCTCTAAAAGAACAAGGTCAACTGATTACATCTTCTCCCAGAAGTTCTCCATGAAAAACCACTCAGAACTAATCAAAACTAGACCATCTCACCTGATCCATGGTTAAAGTGCACTGCATCCCACCTAAATATACACGGGAGGTGTGATTCATACTAAAAAGCCCTTCTATGGGGTGCGATGGGCGAGAGTGGACAAATGGCAGGGTCAATCTGCAAGGTGGAGGATCATGGAATCTTCCAGAAACTTCTCCTGTGACACTTTCCTCTCTGAATTCGCCCACGGATGAGTAAGAGATCATCAATCTCCAAGTGGAATCAAGAACTATCAGAGAGAGGACACTAATCAAATCTCAAAAGTTGACTCACCCCCCTTGCAAACATCTATATATGGATCCCTCATCCAAGAGATCCAAAGGTTCGAATTTTGTATCTTGCAAGGAAGTGCTGCTGGTTTCTTGGCGTAACAACATAGTGTTGGGTGATCTAAGCTTTTCATGAGGTGAAGAAGGGCTTTCTTGCTGAGAGGATGATGCTGGGTCAAAACAATTGGTTGTAATCCTCTTTGCTATTCTTGATTATTAATAAAGCTATTCAAGTTTTCCTCCACATTCTTGTATGATTGATGATATATGCATTTGTGTGGTCAATATATATCTGGTCCTATATTGTTTATGATAGTAGATCTATGTTCTTGGATAGTGTTATGCTGCTTTGATTCTACAGGTGCTCTTTGAGGCTGGGTAGACGAGGAAGCGAGTGGCAAAGATCTATCAGAAGGTAGAGGAATCAAGCAAGGAGCCAAGCACAAGACAGAGGTTGGTCTCCTTCTTTCCCCTCTTATCTACTTCTCATAAAGGAAAACGAAAGTGGTTTTAGTTTGTTTGTTTCTAAGGTAGCTACCAGCCTTAGTGGGACTAGCAGCTTTGCATAGACACTAGATTTCCCGATAACAATTATTCACATATCGTTGCACCTCTATATACACTGACAGGTAATGTTGACTTTCTTTGGACAAAAAAATGTGACCGTGCTTTTCAAGATTTGGAGAAGCTTGTCTCCACAGCTCCAGTCCTTCATGGACCAAATTGGAACCTACCATTCCAAATTTCGTTAGATGCCTCAGATACAGCTATTGTAGTAGTCCTTGGGTAGGAAGAAGATAAAAAACTATATGCAATTTATTATATTAGCAAGAATTTATCCCCTGCTGAATTGAATTATACTATTACTGAAAAAGAATTTCTAGATGTAATACATGCTATCACTAAGTTCAGACATTACATTACTGGATATCCTGTTATTTTTTATAGAGATCACTCTGCCATAAAATATTTAGCAAATAAACCAATCACAACTGGTAGAGTAACTAGATGGCTAATTTTATTGTAGGAATTTGATATTACGATCAAGGACAGACTCGGAAAAGAAAATCCTGTAGCTGAATTTCTCTTGCGCATACCAAAACCAGTGGATGCAGCAGTAGTTGAAGATCAATTCGCAGATGAGCATTTGTTTGCTGTCACTGTTAAAACACCCTGGTATGCTGATGTTGCGAATTACTTAGCAGTAGGTAAATTACCAAAACATCTAACCCCCAATGAGTGAAAACAGATTGTCCAGCGAAGTGTTCGATTTTCCGGGATTGGGGGCTACCTATTCCATACAGTAGCAGATATGCACATCAGGAGATGTGTCCGGGAGGATGGAAATTTTGATATTTTGAAAGCTTGTCACGATGGACCATGTGGTGGAAACTTTGCCAATAAGAGGACTGGACATAAGGTGCTGCAAACAAGATATTACTAGCCTACGATCTACAAAGACGCAAAGAAGTTCGTTCAAGCTTGTGACAATTGTCAAAGAGCAGGATGCCCTAGTCAGGCCGATGAAATGCCCCTGAACCCACAAGTGGTTATTGAACCTGTTAGGCCCCTATACTACTAGTGTAACCCCTTATTATTATTAGTACAAACCACTTATTATATTGATGTACCCATGTAGTGCCCATATTGTTACTATTGTGCCCCATAGAAGCCCACTATTGTTATTATTGTGCCTTTACTTTATTATTGTTATGTTGGCTCTGATTATGTTATGACCCCTTAGACTCCTATATATAGAAAGGAGGTCTATTCATTTGTATCATCCAAGAATTGTTCATTTATGTAAAGTAAAGGAGGTTTGCCCGCTCGAAGAGGCTGAATTATAAGGTGTTGATCTATCTTTTCTATATTTTCTTGAGCTGGTTTCATAACATTTGGTATCAGAGCTTTGGATTCTAGGGTTTCGCTGCTCCAAACAGGTCATCATGGAATTTTCGCTATAACTTTTTTTCTGTGACGTTTCAGAAGTTGCAAAAAACAACTGTTTGAGAAGAAATCGTGCTGAACCTCGGGACCGAATTTCAGAGATTTTCGCACTATATTTGCGGAGATATGATCTGAGGAAGTTGGTCTTTTTGCAGACTCCTGAATTACATTCCAAACAGGTTACCTAGGGAAAATCATCATAACTTTCTCTCTGAGAATTGGATTTAAATTTCGTAAGAAGGTATAGAAAGAGGACGGACTGTAGTTTCTTGTATATCTTTTTCAAATCCAAAGGTTGAAACAGTGACTCATGGCACGTCATACAATTTCACTCTATTGAACTAGTCTATAATCAGGTCATCTTGGGAGATTGTGCATAACTCTTCCTTGGAGAATCAAAATTGGATCAGACTGGTGGCATTGGAAAGAGGACACAGAGGGCTACTACAGGTCGCAATTTCAGAACTTAAAGATCTGAAAGTACAGAGTTACAGTTGTTTCAAGATCAAGCTCCTAAAATCAAGAAAAAGCAAGATGAGGAAGTTTGATGGCAAGGATCCGGTAAATTGGATACTTCAGATGGAGCAATATTTTGATCTACATGGTGTACAACTATTACAAAAGGTATGTATTGCATCTTCATATTTAGAACCGGATCAATTTTTATGGTATGAAGGGCTTTGTTCTCGTAAACAACTTGTTACGTGGTCAATTTTCACGGAGGAAATGATAGCACATTATGAGGAAACAAAGAGCAACACCTTCTTTAGAGCAGCACCACAACAATTGGAAAGAGTAAAAGCACTTTGCGACATATTGGAAAGCAAAATTATGGAAACTAGGAAGCATACCCCTCACAACTATAAAGATGAAAGTGTTGTTTCTTGTTATAGACATTTTTGTGCCTTGCAGCACCAAGCATGAAATGTCCATAAACCAAGGGCTCCTATGTCCCTAAAAGTGTTGTTCCAACCCCTAAAGGAACAAGGTCAACAAATTACAGCTTCTCCCAGAAGTTCTCCACCAGAAACTGCTCAGAATCAGTCAAATCAGGATCATTTCAGCTGCTCCACTGGCTAACTGCGTTGCATAGCACCTAAATACACTAGCTAGGTGCGTTGCAACGCACCTAGATGCACTATCAGGGTGCATTGAGCGGGAAATGACAAATGGCAGTGCCATTCCGCGAGGTGGAAAGACAATGGAAGCTTCCAGAATCTTCTCCAATGACACTTGCCTCACTGAATTCGACCAAGGATGAGTAAGAGGCTTTCAGTCTCCAAGTGGAAGCAATAACTGACAGAGAGAAGACACTAATCAAATCATAAGCTGACTCATCCTCCTTGCATACATCTATATATGGATCCCTCATCCCAGAGATCCAAAGGCTAGAATTTTGTACATTGCAAAGAATTGCAGTTGGTTTTGAGATAGAGATCAGAGTATTGGGTGATTTATGCTTTGTTGGAGGTGAAGAAGGGGCTTCTTTGCTGGGAGGTTGATGCTAGGTCAGGAATCATCGGTTGTAACTCCTCCTGGATCTTCTTGTTATATCAATAAAACTATTTGAGTTTCTCCTACATGCTTGTGTATCATTGATGCTTGTTAGATTTGTATGTTTAGCTTAAATCTGATCCTAAGCTGTTTATGAATATAGATCCATGTCTTTGTGTAGTTTTCTTCTTCTGTGATCTTACAGGAACTTGGTGAAGCTGGGCAAGTAAGGGAGCAGGTAGTTGGAAGCTGTCAAAGAAGAGAGGGATTGGATCAAAGGATTAGAGCAAGACACAGGTCAGTTCTTTCTATCCCCCTTTATCTTTAATTCATAAAGGAAATACAAAAGTAGTTTTCTCTGTTTGTTTCTAAGGCAGCTGTCACACCTTAGTGGGATAGAGCAGTTCTAAATAGACACTTTTCTCGGTAACAAAATGGCGACTCCGCTGGGGACGATTGTCTAATTAGTTTGTTTGTGTATCTTTTTGTTGTTTGTTTCATAAACTTATAAGTAGCGTTCAAACTGCATTTGCCATAACAAATGCAAAGTATACATCTGCTACTTCAATCCATTCACTGGATCTGTTTATGATTTGAACAGCTGATTCAAAAATGATCTGATTGCCCTTTGTGATAGCTCTTAGACCCTCCTTAGATCTACCCCCTGATTGTGCATTACTGATTGCTTTTACTCGGCCAGAAACCAAAGACTAAACTGCAAACCGTGACCCAGAACCTGGATAGAATTCTCGTTTCTGCCCTAGAGCAGGCACTGTGAAGAGTTCCTGCATTTCAGCGCAGTTCCCGAAAGGGAAACCTGCGCTGCAATCCAGTTTCTCTGTGTTACAGGTGCGCTGATCAGACTAGCCCTGTGCAGCTCAGGTTCTTGTGATTCATTCTTTCCAATTTTGTCTCTGATTTTTGCAGCCTGTGATCAGTATATGTGTCTGTTTGAAAACCCCTTTTCCTTGCTGTAATTCTGCCTCCTTTGTACAAAAGAACTGTAGATGTTTTTGTGTGTTTGTTGCGTCATTTACAGTTTTCCATTGCAAAAGTAAAAAAGTCGTATTGTCGTCTTTTGATTTAGATCTGTCGCAAGTGTCGATTTTGATCATAGGAGAAAATTTATTTGTTTTTGATGGTTGACTATACTTTTACTTTTGCCTTTGGTCTGAATTTGTGTCTTTCTAGTGTCAAAAACGAGTGTTCATTTCACAATCATAAAGTGTCATAATCATCTCTATCTTTTGATTTCGAAAAGAAGCTTGTTTGTGTTTGTCGCTTGAAAGCAAATTCAGATTTGTACATCAACTTTCTTTTTTAGCATCAATATTAAGAAAGTCGAAAACAAATACATGCACATGTGCATTTGCATATTGACAGTCTGTTTGGCTTGATTTAGGAAAGTGCATTTACAGTGTGCTCTTTGCTCTTTGTGAAAAGATTGTGTCTTTCTTTTCCCCTAGTAGCTAGGATTTTCATTGCTGAAAAGAGATAAAAGTTTGCTTATCATCTTTAGATTGCATTTTAGGAATTACATCTACATCTCGTGGTGAACCCAAAAGGAAAACTTCATAAGAAAGATCAAATTAAAATAAATTCAATGAATCTAACAACGCTTTGGAACTTAACGCACAACATTTAGAGGTCTAGGCTAGAGACGTATTCCGGCGTCGTAAAGCCTGGTAACTGTTGTCCTCACTAATGGTTGGGTGATTCCTCCACTTTGAGACGATAAGTGCCAGTACGGACTTGTGCTCCCACGTACCGTCGAGTATATATTGGGAGACCCCTATAGGTTTAAATCCTTTATCCATAGGAAACCGTGTCTGCCGCCCTATCGATTGCAATGCACTGAACACAACATTCGGGAAGATTGACTGCCATACCGTAAAAAGTATTCTGCAGTTTTGCGATTAGTTTGGTACTACCTCTACCTAGATCTCCAGAGCAGTCCCTTTCGTTCCTTTTCAGACTCCTTAACGGAAAAGGTCCATCTGAGCACTTATCACTTCAGGCTCATTAAAAATCGAAGGAGACTAGAGTCATCTTTTGTTTTTTCTCGACTCTTAAAAACTGAAAAAACAAGCTGTGTCAAAAGCATCTAAAATTCATTTAATTCGGAAACACACTTCCCATTTTTATTTTAGTTGATCGAGTAATCCACAATCGTGGAAGAAAGTTAATTGAAACCCCGTCATTCGCGGAGGCTTACGAGTCAACCGTCTTTGTCTCCGGAATCGAAACCAGTACGGACAAAGCAAACTCGTTTAACCGGTTCCAAATCTCCTATTAAAGTTAGAACAAGTGTTCCAACGACATCAGAGACTTCGGTTACTCCAAACATTTCTGGAATCCCTGCCTCTACAGAAGAAGTTCAACAGCCACAGAGGGACAGTGATACTGATCCTAGTATGAGAGTAAACACTTGTGTTACCGAATCAGTTCCATCTACAACCGGTTCGGAGAGTCTTGCTCTTCAAACATTTGTCGCTGTCGATTCCATACCTTCTTCGGCACCAGAAATATTTTACGGACCTGACGGTCTTCCCCTTCCACCTGGTCTGATTTCTATTGAAGAAATTGTAGAATATCCTCAAACAAGTACTCCAACGCACTTTGGAGTCGGGATCACTCTATATCCTTCTTCATCAAAAGTTAGTCTACCACTAGCGGAAGCTCCTGTAGAATCGCTAGGTAATCTTTTGGATAGACTACAAATGTCTGAACAACCGTCAACATCTAGGACTGTGTCATCTGACACAGCGACGGCAGAACTCCCTACTATCACTCCTACAATGTTCGCTGGCATACCAACTGTCCCGACTAGCTCTCAGCCGCTAGAAGGAGCCCACTCAGGGGCTATTACGACAGTATGGTCCGTTCCTGTTTGTTCATCCAGAATAATATCCGGAAACTCTTATGTTGAGTCTCAACAAATTGATCCATTTGGAGGTCAATTTGGGTAGTCTGGTCCCCAAGGGCAAACAATTCCCTTGAGTTCCAGATTACCACTGTATAGGGGGCAGTATGCCCTTTCATTATCCCCTCCGGGAGGATATCCATACGGGAGTTCACAACAACATTCAGGTTACACTGGAATTACCTCAAGTGGTTGGGTACCTATACTACCTCAACAACCAAGAGTTATGTATTCAATGCAACAATGCGTACCTATGTCGAATATCCCGACTACGCCAGCTATTGTGATGGTGTCACAAGTTCAAACGCTGCCTGTTGTATGCCAACCTCAGGTTTCTCAGGTTGTAATGCAATAGCCCCTTGACCCTGTGACTCAACCACAATCGCCGACTAGTGGGGCAACACAGGTCCAGACGGGTACAATTACCCCTCACCTTGGTCCAACGATTAGTATCATGCAAAAACACATGGCTTCACAACCATGGCTGGTGCAATACCAACAACCGCAATTCCAAAAAGTATACCAAGGTTCTGAGCAGCAAATCTTTGCGAATAGTGGACAGTCGTACATTCAAAACGGTCAAAATCAACCATTTTACAATGGTCATGTCCACCAACCTTACCAAACATACCAGCATCAAATGCATTATGCTGGTATGCAAAGACCAACTGCTCAGGCAATCCCATCTTATCCTGGGTATGCTTCACCTAACCTGAATCAGCAGTTGCCCTTTGTGGCAACCTTAGAGTTACCTGATTTAAATCGGTTAGCAAACGATTCAATTGCTTACGCCCCTTGGTGGCCAGCGATTCCGCATAAACTTCCATCAGATATTCCTAAATTTAATGGAAATCTGGGTGAAGATCCATCGAATCACGTGATGACCTTTCATCTATGGTGTTCATCAAACACCCTAAACGATGATTCGATTAGGCTTCGCCTTTTTCAGAGGACGTTAACTGGTCCGGCAGCAAAATGGTATATCGAATTGCCTAGAGCTTCATTCGACAACTTCAGTACCCTAGCCACAACCTTTTTAACCCATTTTTAGTTACTGATAAGGTACGAAACGGGAACCAAACTTCTTACCAACTTCAAACAAACGACGGCCACTCACATATCTGATCATATACATGAACGGCGACATCGTCGTAGAATGGTGAAAACGTATGTTCCCGATCAGTTTTTAGCTGAATGGTTTATTAAGTCATTACTGCCTTCCATCACGGAAGATGTGGCAAAAGGGGGAGTCGTCACAGAAGAGCAAGTTATCGCTCGTGCGCAATATTTGGACTTGATTTACACTCAGTCCGGCATGATCTACGATAAAATACCTGACGCCCCTAGACCAGAATTCTCAGTTCCTCCTCCTCCTAAATCAAACAATGACTCTCATGACGGCGATGGCGTGATTGGCGCAATAGACACGAAATCGACAAAGGCTACATCTAAAAAGGCCTGTAAGATTTCTAGTCATAATGCAAATGAGGAACTTCTTGCCTGGGAAGTAAATGCCGTGTCGACCGACAAGGGCAAAAAACTGAAGCAACCAGGGGGCAAGAAGAAAAAGAAAGGGAGAAAAAAGAAGCAGGATGAGTCATCTCCTGAAAAACCTTCTACAAACCCTTCTGGGCAAAGGAAACCCCCTGCGGGGTGTCATATATGCGATGAGGATCATTGGACGAGAGATTGTCCACATAAAGCTGAAGTTAAGAAACTCTTTAAGAGTTCAAAAACCTCAGCAGTATTGACTGATCCGTTTCCAAACCCGGGAACCAAACTGGTTGCTAATCAAAATGCTTCCCGATCCCAAGTGCTTATGTTGTCTATCTCAGAGCAACAAAATGATGCTTTGACAAGGAATAAAGATTACGGGAATCCGCAGCTGTCGAATAACAAGGCTAATGAACAACCTAGTAGTTTGACAACAACTTCGACTGAAGTTGTGCCACCCATCATTCCTGAGCCAATGATAAAGTCGCCAAAGGGAGTAGTACACAAATCGACATTTAATCCTCGTGCAAAAGTAGCACAGAATTATAATATAGTAGAGGACCTGGCCCAATCGCCGTCCACTATGTTGACACTTGAGGTACCGCAAAATTACCCCTCCCAAAAGCAAGCTTTATTATCAGCAATAGATGGGATTGACCCAATGGATTCAAATCTTGTGGCCTTTGATCATAAAGGATATGACCCTCAATTACCGGCTCAACTAGCTTTCCTTATTCAAGTGAAAGCCCTCAACAAAATTGTTCATCGAATAATTATTGATGAGGGGGCATCTACATGTATTATGTCGATGAGTTGCTGGAAAAATTTAGGGTCACCACGCTTGTCGAGATCATCAATGACATTAAAAGCATTTGATGGACGATCATACACTCCATACGGGATTTTAAGTAACTTGCAAGTTGAACTGGGGGGCAAAATAGTAGAAATTGATGTTGAAGTAATCGACGGAAACCTCGAGTACAACATCCTACTGGGAAGGCCCTGGATATATTCCATGGCCGCAGTTGTGTCGACCTACTTCAGGAAGATTGCATTTCCCTTTCAAGGAGGAATTACAATCGTCGACCAACAAACATTTCTCCCCAACAGTTCACAAGTTACGGGAAGCATTCCAAATATCAATGGAAGCAATCATTCGCTTCAAAATATTAGAGTAGGTCTCCTAAAAGACCCTGCCTTAATGGGTACTTTTGCCCTACCGCCTCCGAATAATCTGACGGAAGTGGCCACAATGGAAACCCGCAATATGAAATCTTCTATATCTAATGGGTTCGGAAGATTCCTAAACATTTTATCAGCATGGATCATCGCCATTTTAGAAATATTGTAGCAATCAATTTTCTTGGCTTGGGGGGCAAACCCAAATCAATGCTCATCGAGTGTTTGGATAGATAGGTCTAAGGAATATGGTACCTCTTCAGATCCTTGGTCGCATGTACATTCTATAGACGAAGGAATCATTCAAACAATGATGATACGAGAGGCACCATCGGAAGATTACCACCATCGCTCCCATCTTCCGGATTACAACAAAGATCATTCCAATAACCTTAATCATCCTTCAATTTTTGATTTTCTATCAAATACTGTAAATATGGTTGATTTCGAGGATGGTTCTTATCTCGTGTCGACCTCGTTAAAAAATGAAACAAAGAGTCATGAGGATAGTTCTTTTACTGTGTCAACCTCATTAAAAAATGAAACAAATCCCCTTTCCAAATCTCAAAGGTAAACCTTCGTTCCAACCACCGAGTTGAATGCAATGAAGCTTGGGGGGCATGCACCTCGATCTGCGTTATTATGCTGGGGGCATGCAAACCCGCATCGAGCAGTGTTACCGCGAGGTTCAAGCTCGTTAAAAAAATAAACCCGGACCGAGAAAATGTTTCCACCCGCATTTAACCTCGTTAAAAAATGAACTATTCCCCGGTAAATAACCACCGTGAATGTAGTACTTCAGCCATTAAAGCCTTGGTCGTGTTTGCACCATCACCTCCACTTTTCCATTGGCTGATCATTCACCTCCATTTGATTGTTTACCCATTTTGAGGAACAGCTGCGAAGAGTGATTTCACTAGCCATCCTTGTGACGCTGCTGTGATTGGAAAATTCCAAACCTTACCTGGAATTAGCTACTACCCGTTATATCACTTGTTCCTCAAAAGATGAGTCTCCTTTAAGCTCTTTTCAACTGACTCATAAAATATGAAAAGATTGCCGAGCCATTGGCCTCTCCAGCTCGTTAAAGGGACAGGAAGTGTTATCCCTCCTCTAGATTTTAATCTTTTTAGACCTGAGGGATTATTACACAAAAAGATCGAGCGCTTGTTTTGTTCGGCTCGTTAAAACTATCGAAAATTCATCCCTTCTGTATTGTTTTATACTTTTTCAGACTTAAGGGATTAGATGACGAAAAAGGAATTTTGGAGTTACCTTTATGTACCTTTTCAGACTCTCTAAAAATGAAAAGGACCGAGTTATCTTTGTCGTTAAACTCGTTAAAAAGATTAATAGCGACAAACTTGTCTTTAGACGAGAACGAGTTTCACTATCACTAGGCTCGTTAAAAACATAGCGATGGGTTTGCCCGAAGGGAAAATTATAGAACAAGCATATGTTATCCTCCTCAAGCTTGATAAAAAATAAAGAGGTACTGGTCAGCAATGACTGGGGAAAAATTGGGAAGAAAACTCAAAGAATCTTTATTGGTAGCAAGTCGCTCTTGAACATGACACTTCCACTCCGTATCCGAGTCGGGTTGGGTTGTTTCATTCACTGGTCACATCACCGTGGTCACGCCATACCATCCACATTTGGGGTAAATGCTACCAATCCATCACATAAGTGTGACCGACATGTTCAAGAGAAGTCATCCAGAGAAGTCACCTGTGTCCCACCCACTACCATACATTATACTCCATACTTTCATGACCGCCACCCTGAACCGTATATCATCAGATTGTTTTCACCTCCATCAAAATCATTTGCTCCATTCCGTGTCATTGATGTGGGATTCATTAAGGCCCTCCTTTGACGGATCGTTTCTTGTCGACATCAGCTCATTATCCAAGAAGTTGATCTAGGAACACCCCATTCAATACTTTGAAGCTTGCATGCCTCAATGGCAAGTTTCTCACTTCCGGCGACAGGTTTACATCAATGGCCTTCAACCGAAAGATTTTGCGTGATGTTCGACGCCAAGTCCTTTATTCACATCACGTGAATTGTACTGTAGTACCTTGAGGGTCATTATCATTATCAGTGATTCCTCTCGTGCTTGTTAACAATTTACATCATTGACTGGTAATCAAGCGATGTCTTTCCATGTTCGACTTCAGAACATTTCTCACATGGATCGACTTGTACTTCGAGTGAAGATCAGATGAGATTGAAGACCCCGGATCTAGTTTCATCCATCCGGGCTGCGATATATATTCAGGAAAATAAAGACATTAAATTTACAGCATTGCAGCACAGATAATCATCCTACAAAAAGGATGATGGCTCTATCAGAATCATCAGTCTACACTCAGACGATTGTCTGTCCTATGTACATGAAAATGAATTTATAAAGCTGAGCATGGGAATGGATGCCTTAGCTAGATCATGAAAAACAGTATGAAGATAATGTATTGTATTGTATCTTATTACAGTCTCCTCCCAGCATTGAAAGAACTTTGGATCCTCATAATAAAGCATTTCACCCGATTAATGGCCTCATGCTTTAGGGGGCAACTGTTACAGACATTTTTGTGCCTTGCAGCACCAAGCATGAAATGTCCATAAACCAAGGGCTCCTAAGTCCCTAAAAGTGTTGTTCCAACCCCTAAAGTAACAAGGTCAACAAATTACGGCTTCTCCCAGAAGTTCTCCACCAGAAACTGCTCAGAATCAGTCAAATCAGGATCATTTCAGCTACTCCACTGGCTAACTGCGTTGCATAGCACCTAAATACACTAGCTAGGTGCATTGCAACGCACCTAGATGCACTATCAGGGTGCGTTGAGCGGGAAATGACAAATGGCAGTGCCATTCCGCGAGGTGGAAAGACAATGGAAGCTTCCAGAATCTTCTCCAATGACACTTGCCTCACTGAATTCGACCAAGGATGAGTAAGAGGCTTTCAGTCTCCAAGTGGAAGCAAGAACTGACAGAGAGAAGACACTAATCAAATCATAAGCTGACTCATCCTCCTTGCATACATCTATATATGGATCCCTCATCCTAGAGATCCAGAGGCTGGAATTTTGTACATTGCAAAGAATTGTTGTTGGTTTTGAGATAGAGATCAGAGTATTGGGTGATTTATGCTTTGTTGGAGGTGAAGAAGGGGCTTCATTGTTGGGAGGTTGATGCTGGGTCAGGAATCATCGGTTGTAACTCCTCCTGGATCTTCTTGTTATATCAATAAAACTATTTGAGTTTCTCCTACATGCTTGTGTATCATTGATGCTTGTTACATTTGTATGTTTAGCTTAAATCTGATCCTAAGCTGTTTATGAATATAGATCCATGTCTTTGTGTAGTTTTCTTCTTCTGTGATCTTACAGGAACTTGGTGAAGCTGGGCAAGTAAGGGAGCAGGTAGTTGGAAGCTGTCAAAGAAGAGAGGGATTGGATCAAAGGATTAGCGCAAGACACAGGTCGGTTCTTTCTATCCCCCTCTATCTTTAATTCATAAAGGAAATACAAAAGTAGTTTTCTCTGTTTGTTTCTAAGGAAGCTGTCACACCTTAGTGGGATAGAGCAGTTCTAAATAGACACTTTTCCCGGTAACATTTCTCCTAGCCTTCCACAACCTACAAGGGTTACACCACAACAATTGGAAGAAAAAATAGAAAAAGGGCTTTGTTACAATTGTGATAGCAAATGCACTAAAGGTCATAAGTGTGCTGAGAAGAAATTATTTTACATAGAATATGAAGAGGAGGAAGAAAAGGATCATGAAACATCAAAGGAAGAAGATATACACCAGGACCCCACCCCAGAGAAAGAAGAAATGAATAAGATGATATCCTGTAAAGCATTGGTAGGAATTACTACTCCTAAAACTCTCAAGATAGAAGGACATATCAAGAAGAAAAAGGTGCAAGAAGTGAAAGATCACATCGAGAAAGAAGAAATGAATCCAACCATATCTTGTAATTCATTGGTCGAAATTACCACTCCTCAAACTATCAAGATAGAAGGACATATCAAGAAGAAAAATGTTCAAGAAGTGAAATATCACATTGAGCATCAAGAAATGAATCCGACCATATCTTGTAGAGGATTGGAAGAAATTACCACTCCTCAAACTCTAGAGATAGAAGGACATATCAAGAAGAAAAGGGTTCAAGCAATGAAAGATCACATCGAGCATCAACAACAAGTTCTCCAACTTTTAAAGGATAACATGACTTCGGTGCAAAATCAAACGAAACAACAGGTAGATCAACATTGTAGTGAAAAATGTTTTGATGTAGGTGATTGGGTATTTTTACTGCTACATCTCAAGCAAGCTATTTATGAGAAGGAATTGTTGGCAATACTACATGCACTTAAAAAATGGCGACCTTACTGAATGGGAAGACTCTTCAAGGATGAGGATGTGGAAGCATTGTTTTGTGCTATTTCTATTATCCAACCAGATTGGATAAAAAAAAGCAAGGGATGAATGGAAGAAGGACGAAGAAGTATGGCCACTTATTCAAAAGTTGCAAACGATCCCAATTCAAACAATATTGCCAGAAATTGAAGAGGAAGGAAAAATAATATTGGAACCTGGAGTAGTCATAGAAACAAGAACTCGAAAGCTACAAAATCAATCAATTTCAGAGTATCTCATCAAGTGGAAGAACTTACCTGCTGAAGGTTCCACATGGGGAGGACAAGAATTTTATACAGAAGCATCAAGAACTACTCAAGCCTTGAGGACAACGCTTTTTGAAGGAGAGGGGCATGTTAGGCCCCTATACTACTAGTGTAACCCCTTATTATTATTAGTACAACACGCTTATTATATTGATGTACCCATGTAGTGCCCATATTGTTACTATTGTGCCCCATAGAAGCCCACTATTGTTATTATTGTGCCCCATAGAAGCCCACTATTGTTATTATTGTGCCCTTACTTTATTATTGTTATGTCAGCTCTGATTATGTTATGACCCCTTAGACTCCTATATATAGAAAGGAGGTCTATTCATTTGTATCATCCAAGAATTGTTCATTTATGTAATGTAAAGGAGGTTGCCCCCTCGAAGAGGCTGAATTATAAGGCGTTGATCTATCTTTTCTATCTTTTCTTGAGCTGGTTTCATAACATAACCATTTGACCGATGGGCACTTGATTTTGTTGGTCCAATTAACCCATCCTCGAATCAGAAAACATATATTCTGGTGGCAATAGAATATGTCACCAATTGGGTTGAAGCAGAAGCATTACCGAGAGCTACAGAGGATACTGTCATACAATTCTTGTTTCATATATTTATGTGATATGGGCTTCCAAGAGACATAATTACAGACGGTGGACCACAGTTTGCTGGTAATAAGGTTGCTGCAACACTTAAAAACTATCATATCTAGCATAAAATTACCACTCCATACCACCCACAAGCAAACGGTCAAGTAGAAAGCAACAACAAAATAATAGAAGCTATCCTGACAAAAACAATTGCATCACATAGACGCGATTGGGCTGCAAGACTACCAAAAGCCTTGTGGGCCTACAGAACAACGTGGAGAAGCACTACTCGCTATTCACCGTACCAATTGGTGTTTGGAAAGAAACCCATTTTCCCCATAGAATTCGAAATCCAAACACTCCGAACAGCACAAGAAGTCGGCCTAGATCTAAACGAGGCACAAATTAATAGATTACAACAGATCAATGAGCTAGATGAAATCAGGCTCTCTGCCCTTCAACATACTGCATTAATCCAACAACAACGAGCTAAATGGCATGGCGCTCTCATTAAAAACAAAGTCTTCCGCGAAGGAGACTAGGCGCTCTTATACAATTCCAGGTTTCAGGATTTTCCCGGGAAACTTCAGACTGGCTGGCTAGGGCCATATGAAATCCAGAAGGTACATGATAATGGCACCCTAACTCTAGTCACTATTGATGGATCTAGGCATACCTCTAAAGTAAATGGCCATCGAGTTTGATTATACCGAAAACCACTTACTCGGGAATCCTTCTGTCAGCAACTACGCGAGGACTCGAATATGCAAATTCTATAGGGGGAAGAGCAATCTTCCTCACCTGTAATTCATTAATTAATTCACCTTTTTACACTTTGTACATAATTTCTTTGTTCTATATATATTTTTGTATTTCCATTGTTTTTTCCTGCTGCTCCTTTTTTAGAAGAAACAACACTGTCATTTTTGCTGTTCCTTTTCTAAAAAGACAACATTTTTGTTTGTTGTTCCTTTTTCAAAAGAACAGCACATTTGTTTCAGCCATTTCTTTTTCTTTTTTTTCATTTTGCTGTTCCTTTTCCACGGAATGGCATTTGAGTGTTCTTCTTGATTTTTGTTGTTCCTTTTCCAAAGGAACGATATTTGTGTGGTCTGCTGTTCCTTTTCCAAAGGAACAACATTTGAGTGTTTTGTTGTTCCTTTCCCAAAGGAACAACACGTTTGATTTTTGCTGTTCATTTTCTAAAGGAACAACACTTTCAATTTTTGCTGTTCCTTTTCCAAAGGAACGACATTTGACTTTTTTTGCTGTTCCTTTTTCAAAGGAACAGCATTTGACTTTTTTGTTGTTCCTTTTCCAAAGGAACAACACTTGTGATTTTTGCTGTTCCTTTTCCAAAGGAACGTCATTTGCATTTTTGTTGTTCCTTTTCCAAAGGAATGGCATTTGTGTTTTTGTTGTTCCTTTTCCAAAGGAACAAAACTTTTTAGCACTTGTGTTTCTACTGTTCCTTTTTCAAAGGAACGACACTTTCGGTTTTCTGTTGTTCATTTTCTAAAGGAACGGCATGTTTGGTTTTTGTTGTTCCTTTTTCAAGGGAACGGCACCTGCGATTTTTGTTGTCCCTTTTTTAAAGGAACAACACTTGTATTCCTTTACCCTTCCTTTTTCAAACAACAACATTCTTGTACTCCTTCTACTTATGCCTAAAGATCCCTATTGTTCCTCTTGTGTCAGGTCTTTTGGAGCATAGCCATACACTCATGCAATGGATACAAAGCTAGAGCATACTGAAATTAGAGAATTATATAAACTATTATTGTTACAAGAAATTGTTGTGAATTGATAATGAGGAATGAAGGAAGGAAACAATTATTTATTACTTTTTCTATCACTACCCTATTAATACTGACATGATTGGTCATCTTTATCATGTTGGTTATTTTTAAGTTCCCATAATCTTCTTTGATAATAATTAAGGAATAAGAACAAAGGGTTTATATTTTTCTATTGAGATGTTAAGACTTCTTCCACCATTCCTACTCTTAAGGAGGGCCGAACCACCCTTTGTGTATAAATGGGAAAGCATGTTATAAAAAAAAAAAAAAAAGACGAATGCTTTGAATTGTCAAATGCAATATAGGGGGTCTCATCAAGAGCAAGCCTACCATGATCATAAGGAAGAAAGTGAAGTGGAATTCCCACTATGGCCACCACACCAGGAATATGGTCCAAGAGGCACATCAGAAAAATAAAGAGTCCTTGGAATAGGAGGTCTCATCATGAGCTGGCCTGTCCACCTTTCACTCCTTCCTAGTGAATGGCATTATGATTTAACTGGTTACCAAGACAACATAATGACCTCCATTTTGACACTGAATAGAACTTCCTATGCATACACAAAGGATCATGGTTCCATGGGTGAAACAAATAACTCTGCCAAGGTTATGGACACCTGTCGACAACAGAGCTCTGTCAATGGTATTGAAGTCGCATTTCTTTTACGTCGATAATCATCATTAATACCCTTCTCGGTCTTATACCTTTGTAATCTGTCAAATAGGATTATGCATATCCCTTCCCTGAACCATTAAATGCATGAAAATCCATTATAACCAATCATGACGGAAAAAGTAGACAATGATCGCATTACACTCGTTATGCACGTCAGCTGTCCTATCCTCCCAGCCTCGCATCATGTAACCACATTTTCTTATTTATTAAGCAATCCAATTATACACCTCAATTTCAGTAACCTGCTACTTTTGTAAACATGGCATCATTGCATACGCTATTCCTTTATGACCTTGTACCAGAATAGACTGGCCTGCCGCTCCTTCATTTGACAGCCGAGGATGGCCTATCACATTTCGGGGGGGGGGCTGACTTCATAATTTGATGACATATGTGTCAGGCTATCACTCTTCAAATTCTTACTTGGGAATAGCAATGCTTAACAGTATCTCGTTTTTCAATTTGCATGATGTTCCTAAGATATTTCCGCCTGCAATAACTAGGAAGATTTGAACGAGCCTTGCGATTTTACTATTTTCTTCTGTGTTTCTAAACAGTTCGAATAGCTTGCTATTCCATTGTCATTTCTGTGTTTTTACAATGAGCTAAAGCATGGGAGGAAGGTCAATTCGAGGAGAACCACAGGTATTGATAGTTTCCAACGCTGCACGGAAAATCCTAGCAAGGGCAGGATGGTTAGTCTATCTTAATCGCATTTAGGAATCCAACGAGACCATTGCAATAGAATTCTTATAGAATTTACAAGAAAATCACTCCACAATAAGGGAAAAACATATAGCAGTCACCAATGACGTAATTGCAGAGGTCTCGGGACTGCTAGCCACTGGACCTGTGTGGACTCTGAAGAAGGAGAGACTGCAAAAGATCATGGAGATCTTCCAGGATGAAGGCCAGAACCTGACAGTCAGAGGAAAGGGAGTCCTACCAGCAGCATTAGGAGAGCCGTGGGTAGAATTGGTGAGGATCATCCAGAGCTACATCACCTGTGAAGGTAGGAAAGATGTGGTAAGACCACGACACCTTAAACTCTTAGTTATATTAAAAGAAAAATGCTCTGTGAATCTACCTGCATTTCTAAATTCATTACTACATGATGTTGCCCGAAGCATGAAAAAGTCACAACATGTGGAATCGGTGGTGAGTCACCATGGGCTGATATGGCTGATAGTTAGCCACAATTTGGCTCAGCAATAGAGCAGCTAGGAAGAACTAATTGCTATAATAGATGGGGCACCGACTCCGCTAGACCCAAAACACAAACACACTGCCAGTACACCAGATAAACCATCGAAACAAAGGAAATTAGTTAGATTGGCCTGGATTAGAGGAAGATTGGAAAATCCCCAAGGAAGTACCAGCCAACTTGTGGAGATAGATGACTCAGGGGATGAGTAACCCCTGCAATTGGAAGGAGAAGAGAATGAGAAAGAAGCAGAAGGAAATGAGGAAGGAGAGACAGAGGAAGAGACCGAGCAACCTGAGCAGGTGGAGGCGGAGGCAGAACAATGTGAAGAGATTCCACTACAAAATCCATTGCAAGAGGATGAATTGGCCAAAATTTTGGCCAATATGGGCAAATATGGCCAGCCTCTCAGCCCACCAAGCCTCCAGACTGAGGAAGAACCGAAAGAGCATTCTAATTAGGATAAAAATGCACCTGAGGAATTGTGCAACGAGGAAGAAAATGAAGAAAATCATTTTGTTCATGATGAAAGCATGACAGGGGGAGGAAATGATGAAGACATAGAAGGGGAACAATCTTCCCCCAGCCAAACTACACCAGAAGAATTGCATGAAGAAGAATGGGTGGACAAGGAAGTTACCTAGGAGGTAACAGAGCCAGCTAGGGTTTCTACTCTTGAGCAGCCTGAACAAATCATCAAAGGTGCACCCCAAGAGGAAAACCAGGGAATTGGACAAGATAACAGTCTAGGCTCGAGTAAACAGACAACTGTTCCTTCTAAGGAAGCAGAAGAAATCAAATGATTACGAAAAGAACAACAAAGGTTATTAAATGTGATAGCTCAACTTTGGCAGCAAATTAGGGCTTTGAGAATGGGAAAGAGAGCAAAAAGAACTTCAAGGGAAAGACATACAGTTACTCCAGTGAGACCCCCCAAGAAAAAGATTCAAAAGACCTCTATACAGTCTGATGTTCAAATTACTGTCGAAGAACAGTCTGCTGTTCAAATTGTTGTTGAAACAGAGTCTATTGTTCAAACCGTTGTTGAAAAACAGTCTACTGTTCAAACTCTTGTTAAAACACAGACTGCCGTTCAAAAGAAAAAGGAACAACATCACACTGTTTCTCATGTTGAAGTACAAACGGACGATACATTGGCCTGTGACAAGGAAGTTTAGACAGAGGCATAGTCTTCTGAAAGGATACAGACTATAAACACAAGACAACGCAATAGGAAGATTCAAGTAAATCTTCCACTGGCCGCTACTGCGTGGGATAGTGATCCGAGGACAATAACCCTACGAGAGGGTTTGATGCAAGCGCAGCAAGCAATTGAAAAACTCACGGAACAAACGATTTCTTGAGAAAAGTATGAAGAATTACAACAATAGCTGAGGAATGTCAATTTATCTGAAAGCCAAGCCTTTGAAGGATGGAGAAAATAACAAGAAAAAGTTGCAAAGGTAACTCATAGATTAGATGTAGTTATCAGACAGATGGATACCTTATGCTCTTTGTACATTGACGTCCTAGCATGTAGAGCCCCTGCCAAGAACTATGCCTTGTCCTTAATGGAACGATATTTGCGATTGAAAATTAAGGCTGTCAAAGTAGGAGCCCCTATACAAATTAATACCATTGATGATTTTATAAATTTTTGTAAGCATTATGGAGTGAAGGTTCAAAGATTACTATGTGAATTCTATCTACATAACCTTGTACTAGACCAGGACATAGAGCAGAACCCTAGCCCTTTCGTTGGAGATATCCAACTGCAGGTGTTTATTTCATTTGGAGTTAATCAAATCAAATGTCTTAAAGCCTATAATGCCTTACAAAGACAAGAAAACAGATTAGACTTATGGGTAAGAGCTGAGCCTAAAGATCCATTACAGTTATGGAACCAACACAGGAGCCTTATGAGGACTTCGGGCGTGATTTATGCGTTAAAACCCATTCATATAGCAATCATTCGGCAAGGGATAGAATACTTCTTTACCATTAAGGACCTTGCCATTGTAGCTGCTAAATTTCAATATCAGACCTCTAATCTGAACATCCCACTCAGGGAACCATTTAATTATGAGAACTTTAAGTTAGCCGCTAATCATCTGAACCTCTATGGTGAAATTATCTTGAGGGCAGGGCCATCTTGGTTAGGATATAGGTTTCGAAGTCCGATTATTTGGCACCCTGCACCTGGATACCAAGCCCTGTATGAGATGCCTGAGGGTCAAACAGGCCATCTTTTTGAACACCTAGTTAGGCATCATGGTTGTAGGCCACCACATGAGATCCCATCTCCAGCCTACTCTCTCACTACCTTACATGTCAACTACAATGTTTTCATGAGGGCATGAAAAAGGGTAAGCAGGGGGGTGTGTGGAGTATTGAAGAAGGTATGTTTTCATTGACTATTTTGCCATCTATTCTTTAGAACTTGTAACATCTTTGCATCATGAACTAGGTAGATAATGGGAAATCATGATAAAATCTATAAAGATTTATGTGCAACATAAAAACACTAATAATTGCTATTTCTTATGTAGGAAAAGGAAAAAACTAAATATTGCCGCTCCAAGGAAAAAGACAAGGCCAAGCTAACCGTTGTCCCTTTGGCGGGGAACCATATGCAAACAAGACGATCTAAATTAAAACATATCAGCCAAGGAAAGGAAAAGGAGATATCGACTCGACGCAAGAAAACGACCGGATAACTAAGGATTAACAGCTTGGCGAATCCTTCAGGATCCTTTGATCCTGAGGGATCACTGCTTAACTATTTTTTCATCCTTGATATCTCCGCTTTAGTTGTTATAAGTAGGGGCAGCATTGCTAGCCCGGGGGGAGAGACTGTTAATTTGTCATGTAACTTTGCTCTGTAATTGAACTTTGATCATCGAATCTCGTTGAGAAGAGACTTACTGTAACTCTGTTTCAATGCTTTAATATAAATTTGGTTGTTGTTCCATCTATGATTCTGGAATAAATTCAAGCAGTGTATCCCTAGAGGCTAAGGGCCTGGCCTTGGTGGAACACTTGCTCCTGTATCATTATCTTTAGTTTGTGTGTGGTTTGTATTATCAGCTTTAATCGGTAATCTGGTGTATTTTTTAATCTTATATCGCAGCTCTGTTATATTTCATATATCGTTCTCTGCAACAGGAAAGTCATATCGTGCATTCTAGTCTTATAGCATATTGCTGTTCCTTTAAAGTCATTAACATAACATCACTTTTATTTATAGAATGCTATTGTTGTTTAATTGCAGAGTAACCAAGCTGTAACCTTCTTAAATTGGTATTACTATATTCGTCTATGGTTTATGCTTCATACGATTGCTGTTCAATTTACATTGTTGTTCCATTATGAATTGTGATCGTTACCCTTTCTAACCGAGATTAATACTTGCGGTATCAGACTCAGATTACTGTTTTCTTAATATTTCTGTGCGCTGTGTGTATCATTTATTTCAGCACCATAGGCTCTAAGCGTTGTTCTATGTTTTGTTGGTAATTGGTTGCCGTTCCATTTCTATTTGTTGTCTGATTTACCCTTTGAGTAAGGATTAACATTTGATTTCTATAGGGTGAGATTGTTGTACTTGTTTCTGTAGATTAATGTGATGTTGTTCATCAGACTTAGTTGTTGCTACATTTGCTAGTTGTTGTTCCATTTCTTAATTACTGTTCCATTTCCTGTTATTTGCGTTATTGATTGCTTTGGTGTGTAGAATGATCTGAAACTGTAGTGGGCATTGGCATTTGTTGTCTAGTCCCTAGATTGACGATCTATTCCTTGATTACTTTTGGTTACATCAGTTTCCAAAGGGATGAGATATTGTTACTGGACCCTTGACTGATACATTGCTTAGTTTTCCAAGTGCATGATTTAGGTTTCAAAGTATTTTGTTGTAAGTAGATTTTCTTTCAAGCATCCATTTACTCTTGTATTTTCTTGAGCACTATACTACTAGCATTACTCTGACAAATGACAACCTCAAACCGAGTACACTCTTTGAGATAACAAATCGTTCCTGGATTGACAAGTTAATGTGGGGTAATTAGAGGTGAAAAAGACCCTTTTTACGGCTCGACAGTGTGTAGGAGGGCCTGCATCTTGAATTCATCTAAACCATTGAGATGGAGCAACCTCTCCTGTTGTGCCTTTGTAACATCCAAATCCAACTGTGCTGCCATTCTCAAAGTGTTGTACTTATTCTCAATGGAGAGTAGAGCCTTCTTTCTATAGACCAAGTCATAATGGGTGAAGCCAGTTGTTGTCTTCCAAGTTGTATTATAGGCTCAAGTGGCCTCCACTAGTCTGTCATCCAAATATTTTCTGCTGCTACTCACAACCTTGGTGAGAATGCCTTCCAATCCTCTATTAGTAACCTCCACTTTTCCATTGGCCTAAGGATGATAAATAATTGACTTCCTGTGTTTGATATTATGCTTCCCCAACAAATTTTGTTATGTAACCAACTCAAAAAAATATAGAAAGGATAGATCAACAACTTAAAAATTAGCCTCTTCGAGGGGGAAACCTCCTTTACATTACACAAATGAATAATTCTTGGATGATACAAATGACTATACCTCCTTTCTATATATAGGAGTCTAAGGGGTAACAATATAATCAAAGCTAACATAACAATAATAATATAAGGGAACAACAATAACAATAGTGGGCTTCTATGGGACACACTAATAACAATATGGGGACAATAGGGGCACAATAATAAAAATAAGGGCTACAATGAAAATAGTAATGGGGGAATCACTAATATTATAGGGACCTAACATGCCCTTCTCCTTCAAAAAAGTGTTTCCTTCAATTCTTGAGTAGTTCTAGATGTTTCTATATAAACTTCTCATCCTCCCATGTGGAATCTTCAATGGGTAAATTCTTCCATTTGATGAGATACTTCGAAATTGATCGATTTTGTAGTTGTCGAGTTCTTGTTTCTGTGATTGCTTCAAGTTCCAATATGATTTTTCCTTCCTCGTCAAGTTTTTGAAATATTGTTTGAACTACGAGGTTGTCACCTATAACCTTCTTTAAGCATGAAACATGGAAAATTTGGTGCACTCGGGAAGTTGCAGGAATCTCTAATTTGTATGCCATAGTACCAATCATTTGCAACACCTTGGATGGACCATAATACTTTGGTGATAATTTATTATCCTTCTTATCTTTCTTGAGGGACATTTGTTTATATGGTTGTAGTCGTAGGAATACCTAGTCACCTACATCAAAAATTCTTTCACTGCGATGTTGATCTGCTTGTGTTTCATTCTATTTGGCGCCAAAGTGAGGTTATCCTTTAAGAGTTGGAGAACTTGTTGTTGATGCTTGATGTGATATTCCACTACTTTAACCTTAGAATTTTGTTTTAAATATGATGTGATAGATGGCGGATGATATCCATAAAGTGCCATAAATGGGGTCATTTTTGCTACAATATGTAAGGAAGTGTTATACCACCATTTTGTTACAGGAAACCATTCGACCGATTGTGTCTGTTTATCAAAGACAAAGAAATGAAGATATCCTTCCAAACATTTGTTTACTATCTCAGTTTTCCCATGAGATTGAGGGTGATATGATGAGCTATGAGCTAACTGAGTACCAAGACAAGAAAATAATTCTGTCCAAAAATTTCTAGTGAAAATGGGATCTCTGTCACTTACAATAATATATGGGTTTCCATGTAGCTTTTGAATTGTCAACTACCACGATGATGACACTCTTTCCTTCGGACTTGTGTAAACTTGTGATAAAATCCATTGAAACCTCCCCCCAACATTGGCTTGGAATGGATAAAGGTTGTAATAGACTTGGGGTCTTAATTGTTTGAACTTTATTTTGTTAGAAAACCAAACATTCCGCCACAAAATTTTGAATATCTGATTTAAGGCCATCCCAAAAAAATTCCTTCTTAACCCTGTCATAAGTTTTTAAAAATCATGAGTGCCCTCCTAAGGGAGAAGTGTGCAATTCCATAATAATATTTTGCTTGAGTTGGGAATTCTTACATAGGTATAAGTGATCTGTGTACCATAATGAATCATTTTTCCAGCTAAATGTATCAGATGTACTAGGATCTTGGTGTAACTTTTGAATGAGTTCCCACACTTCTTCGTCATTCTTCCATTCGTCCCTTGCTTCGTTTATCCAATTTGGTTGGATAATAGAAATGGCACAAAGCAATGCTTCCACATCCTCATCCTTCGTTGAGAGTGCATCTTCCACAACATTTTTCTTCCCTTTTTTGTATATGATTTCAAAGTCATAACCCAACATCTTTGTGATCCATTTTTGATTCTCTTCTAAAGATAATCTTTGTTCTAAGAATTATTTAAGATTTATCATGATCCATTTTTACCTTGAAGTGTCCTCCCATTAGGTAGGGTCGCCATTTCTTAAGTGCATGTAGTATTGCCAACATTTCCTTCTCATAAATAGCTTTGTGTAAATACTTTCCTTTGATTGGACGAGTTCCGAAAGCAATGGGTGTTTCTTCTTGCATTAAAACAACACCAATTCCATTTCTTGAGGCATCACATTCCACAATAAAGGTTTTTTTGAAGTATGGCATAGCTAAGATCGGTGCTTGGCACATCGCCTCTTTAAGATGTTCAAAGGCCTTTGTTGCTTCTGGAGTCCATGAAAATGCATCTTTCTTCAATAATGTTGTTATAGGTGCTACTATTCTCTCATAATTCTTAACAAGCTTGCGATAATACCTTGTCAACTCGAGAAATCCTCGTAGATTATTTATGGATGTGGGAATTTTCCATTCCTTAACGGCTTTAATTTTTCTAGGGTCTACCTTAACACCTTCATTGTAGATTTTAACCCCGTATAGAAATTACGTGCATACAGATTATAATAACATAAAATAAACAAAGGTGAGAGCATAACACATAAAACAAATATACACAGAGATTTTCCCTTGGATTCCAAAACCGAGACTACCAAATTTATTTTTCATTATGTTAATTTCAATGTTACAATACATATATATACATGCCAAAGCATCCATAAACCCTAATCCATTAACCCTGGATTAGAACATAACCGTAGTTCCCTTGACGGGATCTGCATAATACCATGGACCGAAAACCATCGCCCCTGTCAGGCCAGGGTAACTCCAGAATGAGCGGGAGAGAAAACTGATCTTATTATTCATTAGCTAACTCATATTTATATACATAAATACAACGGATCAGTTCATCTTCCTGATGACTGTCCAGTTCACCCATCCGTTTCGGATTAGGTGTCAACATTCCCCCCCTTAATCTGAAGGGATGTTGGTGAGTCCAAGCATCGTTCTGAATCTTTCAAGATTTTCTCTTCCAAGCGCTTTGGTGAATATGTCTGCAATTTGCTCGTTTGTGGAACAATGACGGAGATGGATTGTTTTGGCCTCAACATGCTGTCGAATCAAATGATATTTAGTATTGATGTGCTTAGTACGATCATGGAACTTTGGGTTCTTTGCCAACTTTATTGCAGATGTGTTATCAATCATGAGTGGAGTTGATTGTATTTGTTTTACCTGCAAATCTTCAAGAATTTTCCTGAGCCACACAATTTCTTTCGTTGCTTCAGCTGCTGCCACATATTCTGCTTCTGTTGTGGAATCTGTTGGTACTGATTGTTTGCGTGATCTCCAGGAGACAGCTCCTGATCCAAGACTCATAGCATATCCTGAAGTAGATACCCCAGTTTCTTTGTCTCCATCGAAGTCTGAATCAGAGTATCCAATCAAGTTGAAGTCGTCCACCTGTGTATACTTGATTCCAAGGTCTTGAGTTCCCTTCAAGTACCTTAGAACTCTTTTTGCAGCAGACCAATGTCCCTCACAAGGCTTTTGCATAAACTTGGAGAGGATTCCAACAGCAAATGAAATGTCTGGTCTGGTAGTAGTGAGGTAGATGAGACTTCCTACAAGCTGTCTATACTTTGTTGCATCCTCAAATTCCTTTCCTTCAATAGATGTGAGCTTCAAGTTTTGTTCCATTGGAGTACAAAGGGGATTGCACTCTGTCATGCCAAATCTGTTTAACAAATCTCCAATGTATTTCTTTTGAGAAAGAAATATGGACTTTGGATGTTGGGTTACTTCAATGCCAAGATAGTAATGAACATAGCCCAAATCAGTCATTTCAAAAATTTTTCCTAATTCTTTCTTTATGGATGCAATATAGCTTTCATTGTTCCCTGTCATTAAAAGATCATCTACATATACCACAAGATATACAACTGTTTTGCCAACTTTCTTGATAAATAAAGTTGCATCATCAAGATCAAAATGATTGAAGTTGAGTTTCAGAAGATGCTCAGTTAGTTTTTCATACCAGGCTCGTGGTGCTTGTTTGAGGCCATACAAGGACTTCACAAGTTTGCATACTTTGTGTTCATGTCCTTTCATAGCAAATCCTTCAGGCTGGGACATAAAAACATTCTCTTTTAGATCTCCATTCAAGAATGCGGTTTTTACATCCATTTGATGGACTTTCCAACCGTTCTGAGCAGCTAGTGCAAAGAGTGTCCGGATGGTGGCCCATTTTGCTGTGGGGGCAAAAGTTTCCTCATAATCGACCCCTTCCTTCTGTGCAAAACCTTTTGCCACAAGCCTAGCTTTGTGCTTGTCAAGTGAGCCATCAGCTTTGTACTTGTTCTTGTAGACCCACTTGCAGCCAATTGGTTTGGTTCCAAATGGAGGATCAACCAGCTTCCAAGTGCCATTCTTTATGAGGGCATCATACTCCTTCTGCATCGCTTCTTTCCATTCATCATGAGAAGCAGCTTCTTTGAAGGAAGTTGGTTCAAAATCTGTAGACAAGTTCAATTCACAATCATAAGTAACATCCATATCAACAGGTGAATTAGAGTTATCTACATCACCTCCATCTTGTCGGTTTGTATTTTTGGTTCCTGTTTTTCCAATTTCATCAGGATGAACACTTTCAAGTGTCTTTGTCAGCCATTTTGGGGGACCTTTCTGAGATGGTCTAGGCTGCTCTGTTGATTGAGTTGGGTCTGAATCAAGATTGAGTCTCCCAATTCTATCAATTACATCACTTAAAGCATCATCCGTTGTTGGAGTGTCATGCAGGGGAGATTGTTCTTCAGAAGAAGATTCCACATGTTGATCTAGTATAGGAATCCCCCCTTCAAGATGTAGAATCTGATTATCAAACTCTTGAAATGATTTCGGTTTTGTGAATTTATCCAAGCGATCAAGTTGCCGCTCAACAACACTGTCAGATTTGGATGATTCAAGAAAAATGACATCTCTAGATAAAACAAACTTTTTATTTACTTCATCATAGAGGTGATATGCTTTAGATGTGTTTGAATACCCCAGGAAGATACACTTACGACTTCTAGCACCAAGTTTGTTTCTATGTACCTTTGGTATTAAAGCATAACAGGTGGAACCAAATATCCTGAGATGTTTTACTGAAGGAACATGTCCATACCACAATTCATAAGGAGTTTTGTTTCTTATAGCACTAGATGGACATCTATTCTTTATATATGCAGCACATAGAACAGCATCAGCCCAAAACATTGTCTTTACATTTTTGAAGAAAAGCATGGATCGTACCATATTCAAAATTGTTCTGTTCATTCTTTCAGCTACACCATTCTGTTGAGGATTATAAGGCACAGTTGTTTGATGTTTAATCCCATGTTGGCGAAGATAGTGTTCAAATTCATTTGATGTATATTCTTTTCCATTATCAGTGCGAATAGACCCAATATGAGATTATGCATCATTTTCAATCCATTTATGAAAATTCTTGAATGTTTGAAAAGCATCATATTTGTTCTTCAATAAATAAACCCAACACATTCTGGTGTAATCATCAATAAATGTCATGATATATTTATTTCCATTTGCAGAAGGAATAGGCATTGGACCACATAAATCTGAATGAATAAGTTCAAGCTTCCTATGTGCTCTTGAATGTGAATCATGAAAAGACTGTTTGCTATGCTTTCCTAGAATGCAAGCATCACATTGCTTATGTTTTCTAGGAATTGTAGGCAAACCAGCAACACCGTTTTTCTTCAACAAGCGGAGACTATCATAGTTTAAATGTCCAAATCTAGCATGCCATAATAAACTTGACGGAAGTGTACCTTCTTCATGATGAGAAATATATGAGAAATGTTGTGCATAAGCAGAAGTTCCTTGCAGTTTAAGAAGCCTTTCTTCTTGTATACCCCTCATGACAAGTGAGTGGTCAGATGCCTTTCTTACCTCAAGCTTGCCATCAAACATATGAATGGAGTGACCTTGCTGGCGGATGTGGACCAGGGACAGCAAGTTTCTTTTGAGCTATGGGAGATATAGAACATGATCTAGAAGAAAGTCTGGAAGACCAGGCAGTTTAAGCCTGATTGTGCCAAGCCCTGATGGCTTGATTTTTGACTGATCTGCAAAGTATACTGCTCCATCAACATTGTCAGTGAAATATTCAAAAAAATCTTTCCTATGAGTCATATGACAGGTTGCTCCTGAATCAAGCAACCAGTCATTTTTCGAAGAAGCAAGTGAAGCATTAAATAAGTCTTCATTTACTCCAATGTTACATTGTGCCTCAATATAGTGAGCGGATTCAGGTGCTTTACCTTTGTCTGTGTCATCAGTTTTACCTTTCTGCTGATTTCTTCTCTGCTCAATCTTGTCCCATGGTAACTTGCATGTAGAAGCATCATGTGATCCATTTCGTTTGCAGCGAATGCAATGCAGATCTGCCTTTTCTGCTTGAGAATGTCTGCCCCCCCTGCCTCTGAAGTATCTTCCTCTTCCTCTTCGTCCACCTCTTTCTCTTGTAGAATCTTGAGCAGGATGCTTTTCTTTATGAGCAAGGCAAACAGTCTCTTCAGAAGATTCAGGGACTGTCTTCTTTCCAAAGGCTTTCTCTCTTTCAGCAAACTTTTTCACAAGAGACTCAAAGGTTATGTCTTTAAGATTTCCATTTGCTTGTAAAGACTCAAGATAATTGGAGTAGGTAGGATAGAGTGCTTTGAGAAAGGCAATAAGAGAGATATCCAACTCAACTTTAGTGGATTTAATATCATGCATTATAGACTTTATTTCAGATGCAAGAGCAAGAGGATCATTATTTTTCAGTTCAAGAGTGAAGAGTTTAATCATGAGCTGAACAACTTCAAGTGCAGAATGTGAATCATAGAGCTCTTTCAGCTTTTGTAAAGCTTCAAAGGCAGTGGAATAGGATGAAATATGACGACTTACTTCTTCATTTACAGATGTTGCGATCAATGCATAGGCTTTGTTGTTCTTGTTTTCCCAAATGACAAGTTCTTTATCTGATGTAGGCTGCACAGGGTCTTTGTCTCCTTCTCCGACACACACTCCTTTCCACAGCTCATTGTAGATGAGGGTGTGTTTTACCATCCGAGACCATTCAGAATAGTTCTCCTTGCCAGTGAGAACTATTCCGACCATAGAGATGATTGAATGCATGCTGTAAAAAAATACTTATGCTTGATAAAAAAAAAACTTCCTTACAGCCTTATGCACTATATTTTCTACAAAACCCTCTAATGTGTGACAGAAGGCATTAGAATTTCATTGAAATATTATATCACTTTATGCTTCAATACACCATTACCAAAAATAAAAAACTGTGCAATATCACTATATCACCTCCACAAATGCTTTGATATATAAAATGCTCTGACTGATATGACTTTGAATGCTTTTGAAAAATGCTTATATAAACGCCTTGAATGATATATATAAGCTGCTCAATACAATTTAAACTACTAAACACGGTTTTGGTACCATACGCAGCAATGTTCTTCTCCGAATTTAGAATACATCAGAATAACCTGCCCTGCCCTTATTATTAATACTAAATTTTGCAGACTGTCTAATTCCAAGAATAATTAGAAGCTGCTTGGGCATTCTCACACATATACCAGCAATTACCATACTCCAAATACCGTGCACGAATAAACAGACTGAGAGGTATAGTGCTATAGATTGTGATTTTCGCACCAGTGAACAAGGAAAGTAATGAGTCGATTCTGTAAAATGTAATTGATACAAGCATAAGCAGTTTCTCATGCCAGACAGCTCAAGGTAGAAACAATATAGTATATGGGAACGGTGCTGTTATGAGTAAATTAAATAATGCACAGGTATAAATTTAACCTCCTCGAAGATGCAACTAGATAACAATCAAAACATCTATCAAAACCATGTTTTGGAGTATGTCAGGCCAGAGTCCTTATGAAAGAAAACTCAGTAAACGACAGAGAGCTGCATCCCAGGTATGGGAGATTTTAGAAAAAGCCGAGCGACCCATAGAATTTTGACGAGCCAGAAGCCAGATAGAGAGAGCCCGCGTTCTTCACGATCTTGGCAAAGAAGCTATTCTGAAATTTTCAAAGCGACCTTAGCCAAATTCGTGGCCAAATCCAGCGCATGTAAAGGAGCTTTTTCGGCTAGGGTTTACACAGAACAGAGATCAAATGGAGATCAAATGAATGGATTGCAGGAACAGTAAAAGCTCTTAGTGGAGGTTGCGATTTTTGCAATATACAGTGCGACAAGTTTGTAATGAATAATGGAGAGCTGCTGGTTGAGTTGGTTGATGAGACATAGGCGCTCAGGACAGAGGGCGCAGTGTCAGGACAGAAGCACGCAGTCTCAGGAGAGCGCAGTGTCAGGCCAGAGGTGCTCAGGACAGAGGCGCTCAGTCTCAGGACAGACCAGGAGTTACAACCAATTTTAGAACCTGGGACCTGTGCTCTGATACCATGTCAGGCCAGGGTAACTCCAGAATGAGCGGGAGAGAAAACTGATCTTATTATTCATTAGCTAACTCATATTTATATACATAAATACAACGGATCAGTTCATCTTCCTGATGACTGTCCAGTTCACCCATCCATTTCGGATTAGGTGTCAACAGCCCCCAAAACCATGTGTGAAATCCATGCATAAAACCATAGGTAATATAGGTAATCCAGTGCAAGGGAGACCCCTACATACCCCCTAACAGGGGGGCTACCACCCCCCTTGTGACCCCCCTGCCAGCCATGGAAAGAATATAACCCAACCCAACATTCATGAGATACAATATGACCTAGATATTCCACCTCTTGTACTCCAAAGAAACATTTAGATATTTTTGCACATAATTGTTTCTCTTCTAATAGTTTGAGCACCTTGTCAACATGTTGAACATGATCCTTCTAAGAATTGTTGTAGATTAGTATATCATCAAAAAATACTAACATAAATTTTCTAAGGAAGGGTTTGAAAATTGAATTCATCAAACCTTGAAATGTAGACGGTGCATTGGTAAGGACAAAAGGAATGACCAAAAATTCATAATGAGCCTCATGAGTTCTAAATGCTATTTTTGGAATTTCTTCAATCTTCATTCTGATTTGATAATATCTTGAACGAAGATCCAACTTGGTGAAGTAAATTGATCCATGCAATTCATCCAATAATTCATCAATGACATGAATGTGAAATTTATCTTTAATAGTGAGCGTGTTGAGTTCCCTATAATCCATCCTTCTTGCTCATCAATACTACTGGAGTAGAGAAAGAACTTTGACTAGGTTTAATTATACCATACTCCAGCATTTTTACAACCATACATTCAATTTCACTCTTTTGGGCATAGGGATATCTATAAGACATGATGTTTGGAGGAACACTTCTTGGAATCAAATGAATAGCATGATCATTATCATGAATAGGTGGGGGGGATTTGGGAGTCTCAAATACCTTGGAATTATTGCCAAGACTTTTGGATATTTGGAGAAATAGATGGTTTCGATGTGGGAACCTCTAGCGAGCGTAATTGTGCAATTACGCCTTGTTTTTCTTTCTTCAAAAGCTTTGTAATTCCGTTAGAGCTGATTATCTTCCCTGGTTTCCTTCGATACCCCTTAACTCAACTTCCTTTCCTTCTGAACAAAATTTCTTGAAAATTTCTTTAAAATTAACCCAACCATTGTAGCCATTGGAATCCTAGTATAACATCAACACCACCCATTGGAATGGAAAGCATTGGGCTATTCAGTACATATTATCCCATGGATAGCTTGATATTATGGCACTTTCCAGAGCAATTTATGGTTCCTCCACTTGCAACCATCACTTGACACTCTGGTGCTAGATATAGGAAGCAATTCAATTCCTTGGCTATACTACAATGAATAAAATTATGGGTACTTCCCGAATCAATCAACACTATTACCTTTCTCTTCTTGATTTGTCCCTCTATCTTGATAGTTTAAGGAGTGGTGATTCCGTCCAATGCATTACAAGAAATGGTTGGATTCATTTCTTCTTTCTCTAGGGTTCTTTCCTAGTGTATATCCTCTTCTTTTAATATTTCTTGTTCCTTCTCTTCCTCCTCTTCACAATCTATGTAAAATAATTTCCTCTCAGCACACTTATGACCTTTAGTGTATTTTCTATTACAACTTTAACAAAGCCCTTTTTCTCTTTTTTCTTCCAATTTTTGTGGTCTCAACCTTGTAGGTTATGGAAGGCTAGGGGAAACAACACTTCCATCTTTATAGTTGTGAGTGGTAGGCTTCCTTGTTTCCATAATTTTTCTTTCCATTTTTCTTTCCAACCTGAATTCCTTCTCCAATGAATTGGGTTCCCAAAGGCGAACCTCAGGTTGGATGTTATCCTTTAAAGTCCCTATGAACACATCAATGATGCGCTCCTCTAGAATATCTGTTACCCATATATTCAATTTTTGGAAGTCCTCAATGTGCTCCATCATTGAACCTTTTTGTTTGAGATTTATCAATTGGCTAAAAAAGGTGTTTCTTTTTGTATCCTCATAATGTGCTATCATTTCTTCCATAAAAATTTCCCAATTGACAATTTGTTTACAAGAGAAAAACCATCGATACCATACAAACTGATTTGGTTCCAAATATAAAGTTGCAATGCGTACATTTTATGTGTTTTACACATATGGAGATCGAAATGCTTCTCCATATGTAGTATCCATGTTACGGGATCCTTGCCATCAAACTTCCTCATATCGATCTTTGGAACATGGTGGGTCTTCAATCCAACATTAAAGTCTACGAAATCATGACTAACATTTATTTTTTTCTCATCATGATTTACTTTTACTACCCTTTCTCCATTAGTAAATATTTATTGTAGCAACTTTGTCAAAGTTGTCTTCAAATCTTCCATGTTGCCTTCCATCTTAGCTTCCATGTCATTCATCTTAGCTCCCATGCCTTTCTTTAGACCATACATTTTAGCTTCCACGTCATATGTCTTAGCTTCCATGCCTTTATTTAAACCATCCATCTTAGCTTCCATGCCATCCATCTTAGCTTCCACACCTTTCTTTAAACCATCTATCTTAGCTTCTGTTACTTTTTGTGAGAGTGAGCTTTGTTGCACTTGCTCTTGTAATTTTGATATATCATGTTGCATTTCTTCCTCTTCTTCATGAGTCATGCTAGAGCTTTCAGGTTGCAAACTAGGTGTTTCCATTTTATTTCTTTGGGGCATCAATTAATAATAATCATGCTTCACTATTCCCTTTGAATTCCTTCAAACTAATTTTTCAAACCAAACTGATGCAAAATTAAAAAAAAAGAAACTACACACCTTTTTTTCACTTTGTAGGAACTCGATATTGAATCTGATGTATCTCTAAAATTTCATATCTCCAAGGTATGAAATTCTGAAATGTGGTAGCCCTATGAGTCCTCTTTCCAACACCACAATTATGATTGAAATTGGATTCTCCAAGAAAGAGTTATGCCCAATCGCCTAAGATGACCTGATTATACACTTTTTCAGTAGAGCGAACTTGTACGAAGTGCCACGTGTCACTATTGCAACCTTCGAACTTGAAAACGATGCACATAAAACTAAATTCAGTCCTCTTTCTATAAACTCTTACGAAATTTAAATATGATACCCACAAAGATTGTTATGACGATTTTCTCAAGGTCACATGTTTGGTATTTAATTCAGGAGCCTGCAAAAACCATAACTTCCTTGGATCGTATCTCTAAAAATATAGAGTGACAAGATCTGAAATTCGAACTTAAGGTTTATCAAGATGTCTTCTCAAATGGGTTTATTTTTTAGCTCCAGAAATGTCACACAAAAAAGGTTATAGTGAAAATTCCACGATGACCTGTTTGAAGCAATGAAACCCTAGAATCCAAGCTCTCATACCAAATGTTATGTAACTAGCTCACAAAAAGATAGAAAAGATAGATCAATGACTTAAAAATCATCCTCTTTGAGGGGAAAACCTCCTTTACATTACACAAATGAACAATTCTTGGACGATACAAATGACTAAACCTCCTTTCTATATATAGGAGTCTAAGGGGTCATAATATAATCAAAGCCGACATAACAATAATAATATAAGGGAAAAACAATAACAATAGTGGGCTTCTATGGGACACACTAATAATGATATGGGGACAATAGGGGAAGAATAATAACAATAAGGGCTACAATGAAAATAGTAATGGGGGAATCACTACTATTATAGGGACATAACAAATTTTCAATGAGGTGTGATGTGAATTGAGCTCCCTGATCAGTGACTAGCTCTCTAGGTTACCCAAACTTGTAAAATACATTCTCCCTTAAGAACTCAGCCACTTTCTCTTTTGTTTCTACCTTGACAGCCTTGGTTTCAACCCACATTGTCAAATAATTAGTGCATACAATTATGTACTTTTTCTTCCCTGATCGTGGATCAATGGGCCCAATGAAATCGATGCCCCACTTGTCAAATGCCACACGAATCACTTGATGTTGCAAATGAATTTCGTTCTTGGGAGTAGGTTTCCCCATTCTTTGGCACTGGTCACATTGACTGGTGTATATTCTTCCATTTTGGTGGAGAGTGGACCAGTAGTATCCACTTGTAGTACCTTGAAGGTTGTCCTCTTAGATGCAAAGTGACCTCCACAAGGCCCATCATGAAAAGCCATAAGGATGTCAAAGACTTCCTCCTCCCTGACACATCTCCTCAGAATTTGATTTGGACCTAGCTTGAAGAGATTGCACCCAATCCAAGTGAATGGGGCACTCTTTCTTATAATTCTAATTTTTTCCTTGGAGGACAGATTTGGAGGGAACTATGCAGCCACTAAGTAGTTGGCTATGTCAGCAAAACATGGAGATAGAATTGAAATAGAAAATAGATACTCATCTGGAAGCTGATCATCAACCATTCCTTCCTCACCTACAGGCAAAGCAGGTCTAGAGAAAAAACCTACAACTACATTTTCACTACCAAGCATATCAATTATAGCATTCACATCAGGCTTGTTCATCACATATTTAATAACAACATGGTCAATATGTACAAAGGTATGGTAACCAGTTATGTAGTGTCTAAATTTATTTAGGGAATGGACACAACTAGGAGATTTTTTTCAATCACAGTATAGTTAAATTCTGCCTTGGATAGTTTTTGCTAATGAAGTAAATGGCACAAAGAAAATTGTCATCTATCTGGCCTAGAGATGATCCTATAGCTTTTTCAGAGGCATCAGAATGGATGTCAAAAGGAAGAGCCCAATTTGGGCCTCAGAGTATGGGTGCAGTAGTAAACTTGTCCTTTAAGGTTTCTAGGGCCTCTTGGCAGCTTTCTGACAAAAAAAATTCAGAGTCCAAACAAAATTGAGGCTACTTTGTTGAAGTCCTTTATGAATCTCCTATAGTGTCTAGCTAAGTCCAAGAAACTTCTGACATCCCTTTGTTTCTGAGGAGTAGGGACACTCTTTATGATAGCAATTTTGTTTGGGTCCACTTGTAGTCCTTCCTAAGATATTGAGTGACCTAGAGAAGTCCTTGCATTCATCAAGAACTCACACTTCTCATGACTAAGGGATAGGTTCATTTCAATGCACTTATTTAACACTTTCCGCAAGCTAGAGAGAGCCTCCAGGAAATCACACCCATAGGGATTGAAATCATCCATATAGATTTCTATAGAGTCATGGACTAGATCTGCAAAGATTCTAAAAAATGCCCTTTGAAAAGTGGCAGGGGCATTACACAATCCAAAAGGAAGGACCCTATAAGCAAAGGTACCCTGAAGACATGTGAAGGTGGTTTTATCTTGGTCCTCTAGGCTAATCTGGTTCTGATAATATCCACTGAATCCATCCAGGAAAGAGAAAAACTTATTTCCTGCAAGACCATCCAAGACTTGATCAATGTAAGGTAGAGGGAAATGGTATTTTTTGGTGGATTTTTTGAATCTCTATAGTCCACACAGATCCTCCATTTCCCATTCTTCTTTGGGACCAAAACTAGAGGAGACACCCACTCACTATCTGAGATGGGGTAAATGAACCCTAAATCCAACAACTTCTGTAGTTCTTCTTTAACTATGTCTTTGAGGGATGGGTTCATTCTCCTCTCAGGTTGGTGCACTAGCTTGTAGCCTTCCTTGATGTAAATGTGGTGAGTAGAGATTGAAGGGTGCATTGCCTTCATTCCCTTATAAATCCTGGCAAGGGAATCTAGATGCTCTCTTAACATGTCACATAACTCTTTTTCCTGATGTGTAGAGAGAGGGGTTTATTTGCAATGTTTTAGCTGGACCAAATTCTATCATCTTGACATGAGTAGGAATTGAGTCAGCAGGGCACAAATCAGTCCAAGGTTTATCTTCATCTTTCTTTACTAACTCATCAAGAAACATGGTGTTGGGGCATTGATTCTGGAGGATTTTATGAATCAGGTCATCTTCATCAGGTTGCCCCCGTCCTATATTAACATCTAGGGTACATATTGGGTAAGATGTGGCATGGTATACTTCATCTTCCTCCTCCTCTTCCAACCATAAGGGTAAGTCATGCTTTAGAGATGGTTGAGAAAGAGAGTACAAGATCAATTGTTTGGACATATGCCCACTTTTAATGGTAATATTCCCATCCCTGCAACTTACGTAAGCATTATTAGCGGCTATCCATGGCCTTCCAAGGATGAGAGGATAATCATTGAATTTGGTCTTAAGTTGGAGAACTAATAAGTTAGCAGGGTATTCCGTGGAATCCATGGAGACCATAGCATCCTCAACAACTCCCTCAAGAGCTACTATGGATCTGTCTGCAAGCTACAATTCTATTTTGGTATTCCTTGTTGGGATGGGGTCCCCTGGGGTCATTTTTTGGGCAAAAGCTAAAGTTTTGATGTAAAAATATGAAGTCTTTGCAAATTGTGGTCACGGAGCGCATAGCTAGTTAAAAGTGCAAAAGGGTTTTTACCCTCCTTTATGTAAATTTGAGTCAGCTATTGAGATCTACCCATGGTCCGTGGACCATGGGATTGTATAAACTGGTGTGTCTTAGAGAGTCTAGGGGATGGAGATATTTTTAGTCGATGGGTACGAAGGAAGAAGTCTAGGGCAGAGAAGGAAGTCTTAGAGGGGAAAGGATCTGAAGCTCAGTGCATAGATGCCTAGAGTAGTGTCTGCAGCTGAGTGCGTGCACCCCTGCAGATGAGTGCACATGGAAGTTTTGAGTTTGTAAACCTTTGCGGGATATCAATAAAGAAGATTGTTCCAGATATTCCTATGTTTAGTCCCTTACTTCTGCTATGTATGAATGCACCATATGCTGTGATGAATGATGGTTTTATAAAATAATGATGTATTGATGCATGAATTTACTTGATCTATATTGTTATCTTAACACAATTAATGTTAAGTGATTACAAGAAGGTCATAATTCTTTCTGTTAATGTTATCGAACACTTAGGTAATTTTGAGTAATTACTAATCTAAGGGTAATCTAAGATGCACGTAAGTAGCTAATTGGCATGTTCAAGGTCCGCAAAACTTAGCCATAGACCTTCGCGGAGGTCTGGAGGCCAATTAAGGGAAGTTACAACACTAGGCCTCAAGAGCATAGAGGTTGGTACGAAGGAAGATCTAGGTCGCCAAAATGACATCACACTGATATGTGGGTACAAAAACTTGGTTCCAACATCCCTCCATACAGCTTCGGGTGAGACTTCAATCTACACACTGAGGATCGATGCCAAAAGGGCTAGTAGTATAGGGATTTTCTTAGCGCAACTAACTTTGAACCTGGGTGAGGACCCCCCTAAGGAAAAAAATGGATTCATTTCCAGGATTGGGATTTTCATAAAGAGATATATGATTTCGCATCACTGGAATCTGACCAAGAAGGAAATTGAGAAGTGGTTGGATAGAAAGATCCACGAATTCACGATGCAAGAAAATAGAAATTTGTGCCTAACAAAAGAATGGTAGTTGGACATATATTTATACATAGAAATACATGAAATATTCTTCTCCACCTGCCCGATCAAACTATATGAGTGGATTGCTAAATTGGCTAGACGACCAAGGAAGGTGGAGGCTTGACGGTACGAGAGTGTGGACCCCGGAGCTCGTGGAGAGGTTGGAAGCTTCTGAAGATAAGATCACGTGCACAATTGATCACTGGCTTGATCGAGTCATTGGAGGATTTTTTAGAGAGTTTGCGGTTGATACCTCAGTCAGTTACAGTGAAGTAGAGAGAAGCTTATTCAAGGGACCGTGAGGTAAGTGTTTGAGATCTTTGAATACTTGGATTAAGATGCTCCTATGTCAAAAGTGGGTTATGCCATTGCCTTGATTTTTGGATCTATGCAAAGTGGACAAAGATTTAGAAATCAAGGAAAAGTAGGTCCTAAATATAGTCCATTGATTGGAACTCCTTCAAGTGATGACGAGAAGCAACACAGGATTCACCACAGAGCACTATCCAGTTGATAAGGAATGGTTTTCCACGGATACCTCATCTGTCCACACTACCTACAACTTCACCTCCACAACATACACCTTCAGCCACACCACCATCACCACCGCCTCTAGTCAACATGTCGAATACGATAAAGTTTCCAGTTTTCAAGGGTTTAGGAAGTGAGGGTCTGGATCAATTTTGGTTTGCTACGAAGGTTTTGTGGACAACAGAACAAATTACAAACGATAATATAAATAACCCGCAGTTAGTCACCACTCTGAAGGACCATGTGCTGACATGGTATGTTAAGTACTACACTGATAATATATTGGCATCATTCGCAGATACTCAGAATACTTTAAACAAGGAATTTGGTAAGCCTAAATCTACCTCGCAATCAATAATTGGATTTAATGAAATCATGATGAGGTCCAGTGAAATACCATGGGAGCTAGATCAAAGAATAAAGTGCAGGATCTTCAAAGCTAATATGAATATCACAGATAGTCAACACTGGGATTGGTTTATAGTCGCGCTCCTGCCCCACCTAAGGATTGCATTGTCACAGCAAATGATAGGAACTCAAGCGGAAGCCCTGGAAATTGTGATGAGATTGCATGAGACACCTATCTAGGATGCTTCTTTGGGAGTTCAACATATTCATGCAGATTTGTAAAACCTATGCTTGAAGTTGCATAGCTTGAAAAAGGAAAAAGCAGCTCGGCCAGAGGTGCATGAAGAAGTTTGGTGTCTCAAGTGTAAAATCTAGGGGCATGATAAAGATCACTACCCTGTCTTCGCGGATTACATCACAGGAGGAGGCCCAATTCCCCTAAGGTAGGAAGCTCTAGCAAGACCAAGTGCGGGGCCCATGCTATGGTGTGCTATCTTCCAGGTGGTGGGAAAACAAGTAACAAATAATTTTCACTTACTGCAAAAGTTTGTGCAGACACCTCAACAATTTTTTTGTGATTTATGCAAATTGGTGGGCCAAGATGAGCATCACTGTCGAAGCTATGAATTAATGATGGAGAGGATGCCTATGTATTGAATGCAAGTAGAAACTCGGCCTCCTGATCAGGGCATTGGGGGAGCGTGTGGAGGATATGAAGGGCGCGGATGAGGCCAAGCAGGAGGAGGACCTTGTAAGAGTCGTGGGAAGGTCATTTGTTATTATTTCGGAATGCCTAGACACTATGTGCGGGAGTGTATTAATCAAACATGCCCATCATGTCAATATTGCACTCAGTTTAACCACATAATCGAAGAATGTCCTATGGTAATGGCCAAGATGCAGGAGAAGAAGGTGTAACCTCAACATCCTACCAAAACTTAAAGATGATGAGGGATGAGCCTCACAAAGAGGACCCAAATGTGAATATCGTGTTGCAGAGCAGAATCGTGACTGGTGACGATAAGGGAAAAAAACCCTAAGTAGGCGAATTGGTCTGTAAGGATTTGGAAAAGGAGGATGGGTTTTATCTAGAGCGTGCGAAGGAAACTTTCATGGAAGTGAAGAAAATCTTCTTTGAGGCCTATACCTCAGGAAGTCGCGACAAACTTCCTACAGAGGTTGATCCCTCTATGCTTACCACCTTCTTGGAGACTTGTATGAAACTATGATGTGATAGAAAGGCTTTGAAAGGAATACAGGAGTTGAAGAACTAATTTTTCGGTAAGGATAATGCTCTTGATGGACCCCACGTAGTTAGAAAGATTGGTAAGCATAAGGAAAGAACGGGGCGTGAGATGAGGCTTACCACACAAATATGAGACTATGAGATGGACCAAGTTATCTTGTATTTGGGGTCTGACGTGAATGTATTGCCCTAAATAGACCTGGGAGAGAATTGGGAGACCTGTGCTGCAGTGGTCTCCAATTCAAGTAAGGATGGCGAACTAGTAGACGATTATCCCTATGGAACGATAATAAGGAGTTACCGTAGATATAGAAGGTGTGAGCGTGCTGGCTGATTTTGAAGTGATAAAGATTATTTGTCATAGAAATCCATATCCCATGCTCCTGGAATTGATTGGGCTATCAACATGAATGTGGTCATCAATTTTAAGAAGCAGACAATGTCGTTTGAAAGGAAATCGCTTCATGTTGTAATACCATTGGACCCTGTAGAAGGACCACGCTATATTGAACTAATCCACGACTTTGAGGAAAGTGATGATGATTTGGATCAGATCGATAAAATAATATCGTGAGACCAAGACTGGGTTAATCCGATAACTGATGGATGAATTGCATTGGACTGCAAAAGTTCCTGTGCCTCGGATTCAAACAAAGAGTTGGAACATTAGCAAAATAGGCTGCACGAAGTATCCACACTGCGCTGCAACATGATGATGAAATCATTGTGTCATGTCATCAGAGGTAATAAATTTACCTTACTATAATGGTTTAACTGACATAGATAAATTTTTGGATGGTTTTGAAAGAGAAGTTCCAAAGGATCATCGCTTTCAGGAGCTAGATTTGGCACTGTGCGCTATGCCCGCTCGGTGGTGGGGTACACACAAAGACAACTTTGATGAGTGGCATGATTACAGAAGGATGATGAGGATGCGATTTGGTTACCCTAAAGTATGGTTAACCGAGAAATATGATGGGAGGAATGATCCATTTGATCACCTGGAAAAATGGATTAAAGTGTATGGAACGGAGCCGCAGCGAGAATGGGTGCATTTATTTTGTCACACTCTGGATATAATCCATATGAATTGGTATTTGGAAATAGAGCTTTGCCATGGCTCTGCAGAGTGGGATATCTTAAGAGAAGGGTTCTTGAGGACATTTAGCTTTGAAGACGGGTTTGAAATCATTGAAGAGGCACTGCAGGAGGTTAAGGTAGCGATCTTTTGAATTTCACAAGATCTTTTGGAATTGGTTCAACCAGACTGGAGCACCCAGCTGCATTATGTGTTGGAATGTTATGATATGACTGCTAGAGCGAAGGATGAGGATCCAAGGAATATGAATATCCTAGAAGAAGAAGGCCACCGCGAGGTTAAAGGTTCGTAGATAGAGAACCCAGATATCATTGTGCTGCTGAAGACTATGCAGGTAAACATTGGTACTGAAGCAAAGCCTTAATTCACAAAGATCGAAGATTATTGGGATGATGCCACAGTGGATAAAGTCATTGAGTTACTCCCCAAGTACCAGGATCCTTTTCCTACAAAATTTTTAGACTTGAAAGGCATCATAGGCGATTTTTGAGTGATGGAAATAACTTTGAAACTGGACGCGAAGCCACGTTAAGCAGAGGCCATATTTCCTTAATCCCAAATATAAGGAAATAGTTCGCCTGGAATTGGACAAGATGCTTTAGGCAGGTATTATTGAACCACTGGAGGAATCTGATTGGGTGAGCCCAATGGTAGTTCATGAAAGGAATTAGAAGGAAGAGATAAGGATTTGAGTAGATCTAAGAAATCTTAACGATGCCTGCATTCATGATCCTTTCCTAACACCATTTACTGATGAGGTGCTGGACAATGTTGGAGGGAAGGAGGCCTACTCATTTACTGATGGGTTCTCTAGATACCATCAGATCAAGATTGTGCCAGAAGACAACACTAAAACAACCTTTGCGATGGAATGGGTGTGTTTTCAGTACACACTGATGCCCTTCAGACTCAAGAATGTGCCATCAATATTCTCTCGTGTAGTCATCATGGAGTTCAAATAATTTATTCACCAAATTCTTGGAGGTATATTTTGATGACTAGATGGTGTTTGGGCTAGTAAAGCACCATGTAGCTAGTCTGCGCTTGATGTTGGATACGTGCTAAAGGTATCAAATCACAATGAACCTAAAGAAGTGCTTGTTTTGTGTCCCCTTTGGGATTTTTCTGGGTCATGTGGTATGCAAACAAGGACTCATGGTGGACCCTTTCAAGATCGCGGTAATAATCAATTTGGAAACCCCAAGGAGTGTTAAACAACAGTGTGAAATGTTGGGCCATACTGGGTACTATTGAAAGTTCATCAAGGCTTATGCTCAGATTACCACACCCATGGAGAAGTTGCTAAATAAGGATGCTACATTCTGTTGGGATGAAGAATGTCAGTTTAGTTTGGATGTCTTGAAGGAAAATATGGTCACCACACCGATATTGGTCTTCCTGAATTGGAAGAAGGAATTCCATGTGCACGTTGATGCCTCATGTATTGTGTTCAGAGTAGTGATGACATAGGCTGGTGGAGGAGAGATGGATCATCCCAGAAAATTTGCAAGCATAAATTTGTCAAAAGCTAAAAAGAATTATTCGACAGCATAGAGCGAAGGATTGGCTATGGTGTACTTGCTCCAAAAATTCAGACACTATTTGTTGGGCACGCATTTCAAGATGTACAAAGACCATTCTGCATTGAAGTATTTAGTCAATAAGCCTATGTTGGGGGGAAACATGAAGGTGGCTGTTGTTATTTCAAGAATATCATTTTGAGGTAATTGTGAAACGAGGAAGGTTGAATGCAAGACCTGATCATTTGTTACAGATTGAGACAGGAGAGGAGCCTACTAGTTTGGAGGAAGGGTTGCCTGACATGAAACTCTTCATGGTGTGTGTAGAAGAAAACCACTTTGCATATATTATCCATTTTTTGACCACAGGGACAACTCAAGAAGGATACACCAATTAGCAGAAGAAAGAATTGGTAGTACACGCGACTGATTTCTCAGTAATTGCTCGACATTTGTATAAAATCATATCGGATGAGATACTATGACGATATGTGCCCGATTTCAAAAGAAACGACATCCTTACAAAGGCTCATGCAGGAGCTGCAAGAGGGCATTATGCAGGAAAGGAAACAACGCGTAAAATTTTGCGTGTTGGGTTATGGTGGCCTATGCTGCATAAATATTCCAAAGCATATTGTAGGGCGCATGATGCATGTCAAAGAAAGGGTAGGCCATCGCGAAGGGATGAACTGCTTTTGAATCCTTAGGTGTCATTATAGCCATTTGAGAAATGGGCTATTGACTTTGTAGGACTTATTGAGCCTCTCGGTAAGAAAACAAGTGCACGCTACATCATCACTGTGACAGAGTATCTAACCAGATGGGCAAAGGCACAACCTATAAAGGATTGTACAAGGGCTACATGAGTTAAGTTTTTGTGTGAGTACATTCTAACCAGGTTTGGGTGCCAAAAGTGTTGATGAGCGATCATGGTATGCACTTCCTCAACGAAACGATCAATGCGCTGACAAAATAATTTCAGGTTTATCATCAGAAGAGTACACTATATCACTCCCAGGATAATGGAACAATGGAAGCGTTCAATAAGATATTGGATAATGCACTGACAAAGATTTTCAGTGTGCAGCGGAATGATTGGGATGTGCGCGCACTAGCAGTATTATGGGCGTACATGACTATTTCCAAAAAACTAACAAGTTTGACACCTTTCCAGTTGGTCTATAGCGTAGACACTGTGATACCTATGGAATATATCAGCCTAGTCTATGCATAGAAGCCTTCACAGGGATGATAGACTATGGAGCCTTGGAAGAACAACTCATGGAATTGATGGAGCTCAAAGAGGAGAGATTCTTTGTTGGATTTCACCAGCAAGTACAAAAGGAAAATGAAAAGGCATGGCATGATCGACACATCAAGTTGCACACATTTAAGGTAAATAAATTGGTTTTATTATATGATAGTAAGTTCACTAAATTTCTAGGAAAGTTTCAGATGCACTAGTTGGGACCATATGTCATCAAAGAAATCATAGATGGGGGTGTGGTTCAGCTCGCAAAGCTGAACGGAGAACATTTCCCAGGAAAAGTGAATGGGAGCAGGTTAAAGTCATACACAAGGGATCCAACTCAATGACTACATGACAGAAGAAGAGTCTTAGCACTCCAGGCAACTGCAAGGGAGCATGGGACTATAAACTACACTGCCTGGTTTGTAGAGCTATGCAATAGAGGAGCTGCATGAAAAAGGGTGATGTCATAGTATCAAAAGGTGTGCGAAGGGAGATGCACTATGAGTGGAGATACCATGTAGCATAGCCAGAAAATGGTCATTACAATCACTGTTCATGATTTGACAGCTAGGAGATGGTTAAGAGGAGTGGGGGGGTGGTATTTAAGGTTTTAATCTTTGAAGATCTACCGCCAAATCAACATTTATGGATTGATTTTGGGGGGAATGGTTGGATTTGAATTCAATTCACCTATAAATTATGCGTGGCCATCCAACAAATAACGCTTTTCATCCTTAGAATTTTTGAGTTGTGTTGTCCGTCGTTTATGAATCCTCAGTTTTTCTTAGATTTGGTCACAAGCTCCGTGTTTTATACTTTACCTAAGGCTACCCAACAGTTTATTCGCAAAACTGTGTCAAGACCAGGTGAGACTCCAAGCACCAGAGGAATTTTTGCCTCCGAATGAGCGACTCCAGAAGTTGTGAGCATGGAGGCTTCGATTCCTGTGCCTACAACGCTGAGGTCACCTAGGCTGAAGCCTACACCAGTGCATGAAAACCCCAAGATGAAGAAAGACAAGCAGAAGAGGTCGATGCTAGTGCATGAGTCGCTGAGAAAGCACTTTGCTACGCGGGCCCAGAAGAAAGATAAGCCGATAGCGAAGTATAAGGAGAAGGTGGTAGATTTAGAGGTTGAAGAGGGCATGAAGGATATATATGTTGAGGGCGTGGAGCCCATCTCCAAGTTTTTGGATTATCTCCCTCTGTGTAAAGGAAAGTTGAAGGTCACTAAGGACCTAGATGTGGAGAAATGCCTCATTCATACACCCTTGCTAAAAGGAAGCATAACCTTTGAAGGCCTACACCTGGTGCAGATTCCCCTTTTAAAAATGGAAGAGTGGGATTTGGCTGACCATGAGAGGTTACCCCACCTCACAATGGAGAATTACATGAAGTGGGTGTATTACAAAGAATCTGGTGTCACAACGTTGGAGCTAGTTGAGCGGATTCGTGGAGTAAATCAATCAAGGTTGTTGAACCTGCTATGGGTGCGCCACTACCACTGCTCCAACATCAATATCACCTGCATAAAGCAATTGCTTACTATGGTGCATGATTTGTGTTTATGGACGAGCCCACCTATCCCCATCATGTACATTCTTATCCATCAGATCATGCTCCTACCACATTTAGGCTTGAATCCGGCCAAGGAATTTGGTGGAAAGACTAGTGAGTGCGACTTGGCAAAAAAGATGAAGAAGAAACTTGAGCTAGTTAGGAAATTATGTGGGTATTCCATAACGTCCATCAACAACCCTGCGGTACAAATTTCCATGTAGATATTAGCCGGTAAACTCATGAGGAAATGTTGCATAGACAAGGTTCCGATGCCCTTTATCTTATTAGCTGCATAGTGCGTGGAGGGCATGCAGTTTAATTGGCTACATTACCTTTGCATCGAGTTCCTTGTGAATTGTTGTGAGGCTCAGGATAACAACAAGACCTTCCACTACTCGTGGTTGCTGCTCTCGATTGTGCTAGTTGCTTGGGAGCTGCAAGAGGACAGTCAGTTTCCTCCCTTGGAGAAAGGATTGCTGGAGGTTGCACGATTTGCCTCCCTTTGGGCCATGAAGGACCCCGCATGGGTGAAGGAGACAAATTTTCTAGGTTTTGATGGAGGCAAGCATTTGTATGGCCATCAGCAAGTGGCCGCAGTTGTCCCTGACTGTTTATGATCAATTTTCGAAGTACGCGAAGTTCAAGGCAGACTTTCATTATGTGTATATTAGGGCGCATAAGGATCCACTGTGGAAGTGGTTTAATCTGCCCTATCTTTCCACAGAAGATGCCATTTAGGAATTCATCAAGTGCTGGCTGGCAGATTGAACTCTTTGTCTAATCTGGCTGTGAGTACTAGGAAAGGCGAGGGGAGTTCCGTGCAGAAGAAGAAGGAGGAGGCAGCAAAGTAGGCGGTCCAAACGTTGGTTGCGCAACGAAGGAAGGAGGCTAAGGAGAAGGAGCAGCTAGAAAAGGAGCATGCTACAAAGCAATAGGCTGAGCAGGAACAACGTGACTCTAAGTGAAGTAGTAAATACCCTTCACCCTAGACTAAGGAAGAAGAACAGTGAGAGTAGGTCTGTGGCAGTGATGAAGGATAGAGCAGTCCATTCTGGATGAAGAGTTACAGGGAACAATAGAAGGAGGGGCCCTGGAAGAAGTCAAAAGCGACGAAGCCACCACTCGATCCCATTACGATCACAGAAGGCCATCTCAACGAGATCAGGGATAAAGTGCACGACACTACTTCAGAACTATTGCACTAGTTCGAACAACAACACTTGTAGTCGCAAGGCACTATTCAGAAGGATCTGTGTGAAATACAGACCTAGACCCGTAGGATCCAGATGGGCACAGGGTAGGTGAGCACCGCACAGATTATTTTGGCACCACGGACTGGTCAGGCTTCTGAGATGGTCATGTCAGTGGATCTCTTGGTAGTCACACTACCTGAAGGGTCCTTGAGCGCAGAATTGGTCGATGACAAGGTCATCGTAAGTACGCTAAAGAACATTGGTCTCAACCTCGCAGCGCTCCCCAACAAATATCTTCATATTTGCAGATAGGTGTGACTACGGAATTAAGAGCACGAGAACAATGCGCTCTCAGCTTAATAAGTGAATATCGGGTTAATAATGATCAAATGTCCACTAAGAAGATGGAGGCTCTGAAGGTGAAGGAAATGATCTTGACGCAGAGCACCCAACTGGTGTCCATACTTGCAAAGGAATGCAGGACAATCCAAAGTTGCACGTACCTGAGGAGGTAATGGTTGAAGCTAAGATTTGGGAGCTAGCTATCGGCATCCACGATGCTAAGGCAGAGGTGGATAGAGTTTAGTTTGAACTGAATATGAAAATCACAGAACTGGAGCTCAAGTCACAGCCTTCGACTCTGCCATAAGTTTGGGAACAATGTGAAGCTGTTGTTAAGGAAGGAATTGCTACTGTGGATGTCGCAGTTGTTGATTGCACATCTCTGTTTGAACATGCCATGGAAGTGGTGATGACCCTGCAGGAAGATCCCACCTTGCAGATCTTAAGTACAAAGATCCACGAGCTGGAGCAATAGTATCATGAAGTAAGAGTGACGGCGCGCTCTGTTGCTATAGCACAACACCTTGCTAAGCTGTAGGAGGCTAAGCAGCTCCTTACATAGTTGGAAGCAACACAAAAGAAGGAAGCAGTCCTTAAGGCTAGGTTGGGGCCTTGGTTGGATGAAGCTTACCTAGTTTCAGCCAACATACAAGAAAATTGGCGAACTTGCAGACTACAAAGCAGAAGATCAAGTGAGTCGGTGAAGGGCTAGCTATAGAACAACAAGTAGAGCAAGTGAAGCAGGCACCCACGCAAAGTGTGGTTGAAGTCACAATTGTGCAGGTAGAGCTAGGGGATCTTCGCAGCAAGATCACTGCGCAAGCTGAGTAACTCGAGGGAGAGTCATGACCTTTATGTTGGGGGCCTATTGGGATGGGGTCAATTTTGGGGCAAAAGCCCAAGTTTTGATATAAAAAGATGAAAAGTATCTGAAAATTATGGCCGTGGAGCGCGTAGTTAGTTAAAAGTCAAAAATGGTTTTTACCCTCCTTTATGTAAAGTTGAGTCAGGTTTTGAGATCTACCCATGGTCCACAGACCATGGGATCGTATAAATATGTGTGTCTTCAAGAGTCTAGGGGATACAGATGCTTTTGGTCGATGGGTACGAAGGAAGAATTCTAAGGAAGAGAAGGAAGTCTTAGAGGGGAAAGGTTGTGTAGCTAAGTGCGTAGAGGCTTAGAGTAGTGTCTGCAGCTGAGTGCATAGACTCCTGCAGCTAAGTGCATAGGGAAGTTTTGAGGATGTAAACCTTTGCTAAATATCAATAAAGAAGATTGTTCCAAAAATTCCTATGTTTAGTCCCTTACTTCTGTTATGTATGAATGCACCATATTTTGTGATGAATGATGGTTTTATAAAATAATGATGGATTGATGCACGACTTTACTTGATTTGTATTGTTTAATCTAAACACAATTAATGTTAAGTGATTATGCGAAGATCATGATGCATTATGTTAAAGTTACCGAACACTTAGGTAATTCAGAGTAATTACTAATCTAAGGGTAATCTAAGATGCACGTAAGTAGCTAATTGGCCTGGTCAAGGTCCACAAAAGTCAGCCATAGACCTTCGCGAAGGTCTAGAGTTCAATTAAGGGAAGTTACAGCACTAGGCCTCATGATAATAGAGTTTTGCGTGAAGAAAGATCTAATTCACCAAAAGGACATCACACTGATCTCTGGGTGTAGAAACTTGGATATAGCATCCCCTCATACTACTTCGGGTGATACTTCAGTCCGTGCACCATAGATTGATGTTGAAAGGGCCAATATTGTAGGGATTTGTTTGGCGCAACTATCTCTGAACCTAGGTCAGGATCCCCCTAAGCCAACATTCTTTAATGATTCTTAGAGATTCAATTTAAAAATAGTCTCCTTAGTCCTCACATTGATAGCAACCCAAAGATCAATCAAGGTATGGTGGAAAATGATACCATCAATGTGCACATCTGCCATAGGACATCCAGGGTCTAGATACTTTAGGAAAATCACTCTCCCCAACATTTAAATTTAGACAGATGTCCAATGACATTAATAGTAGGGGTGTCTTTCCTTCTCCTCCTAGGATATTTGAAGCATTTCTCCTTGATTAACTTGTTGTATATGGGGACATAGTTGATAGCTTGGAGGAGTGGGATTTTAAAACACAAATTTTTCAATTAACCCAGAATTTCAGTCTCTTCTGGGGTGTGTTGGCTAGGATTGATCAGTATCTTACAAGAAGGAGGTGGATTGGCTTGGGGAACACTCTCTTCCTCTTCCTCTTCAAGCTCCTCAGGTGGAGGAGGAGGTTGGTTATCTAGAATCACTCTTCTAGACTTGAGGTTGATTTCTTGAATTTCCACACCATAGGCAGGGCAGGATGTCTCTCCACTATAGACCTGTTGTGCCTACTTGTTATTTAGGTTTAGATTTTGTTGAGAAGGCATCTAAGGTTTCTTAGGTGGAGCAAGGTTAAGGACCTGTGGTTGAGATGGAGGTGGAGGTAGTAAGGCTGGAGATTGGTTGTATGGGGGCCTCCACCCCTGTGATGGTGTATTCCATTGAGGTTGTGGGTGAGCATATTGATGGAATGATTGATTGGGAGGTTGGGAATGGTATTGAGGTGCATAAGACAGGGGAGAAGGTGTGTACCATGAAGGATGAGAAAGAGGACACAATGGGAGAATGGATGCATTTTGGTTGGGGTTGTAATATTACTAGGACACCCCTTGCATGCCCTACTAGTATGGTCAAGCTCCTCGAGGCCTCCTTTGATTGATATAGCATAGTTATTCAATCACACCTTCAGTTCCTCGATACACAACTTTAAATCCAGGCAGAGAGGGGAACTTGTCTTTGGAGTGGTTTTCCTCACAAATCGAGAAGATCTCTATAAGATTCAATGAACATTCATTTATAGGGTGCCTCCTCGTGCATCTAGGAAAAAATATAACTAAGGCACTTTATGATTCCTCCTGTTTCCTCTTCATCTACATCGTGTCCATTTGCAGAGAAACCGTATGCAACATTTCACTCTTAAAGTCTTCCAACATGTTCTCAATTTCACTTTCGATGGATGTGTGGGAGGAGGATAAACTAGCCAAAGCTTGACTAGCCCTACCCTTCTTTTTGGCTTCCCTAGAATGATTTTTGAAAACTCCCTAGATATCATCATAAGATAACTAGTAGATGTCTGGCCCTTCCGACAACATGTTTAGGGTTTCTAAGAGATCTTTCTTGAGCCCTCTAAGAAGGACTAACTTGAGTGATTCAGGATTGAGACTGCATCTGGCCCTTTTGTAGCTGATTTGGAACCTTTCCTCATAATCTTCCAAGGATTCATCATGTCCCAAGGTCATTCTAAAGGTTTCCTATTTGGTGTCTTTGGACCTACAATAATCCTTCTACTTGTTCTTGAAGGCTTGTTGCATTTGAGCACAAGTAGAGATGATGTCCCCAGGTAAACCCATGAACCAGCGTAAGGCTGAATCGTTGAGGGTAGATGGGAACAATTTCAACTTTTGGTCGTCAGAGGTATAATCATAAGTTCTTCACATGAAAACAAACTCAAACAAAAAGGTATCAGGGTCCTCTAAGGTTAAGACATGGAAGTGAGGAAGGGAAGAAGGGCTTATGTTTTTCATCCTAGCATCTCCTTTAGTTTCTCTAATGGGAAAATCACCCTCAATTACATTTTCAACTCCATTTCTATTTTCAATCCCATTTCTATTTTTAGCCATGGTGTAGGTTTGTGGAATGGTTTCTTCCTCTTCTTCCCCAATAGGCTCTTCAAAGATGTTAGGTTGTTAGCCTAATGGGTCCTCTCTTTCACAACCACCAAGAAGAGGGAAGGTTGGATGTTTGATGGTGTGGGGGTATTTGGCAAAAATTTTCCTAAGTTGTCTCTACTCCTACGAGGCATGAAAGAAATTTGTTTTTTTCTTTTAGGGCACTACAAGAAAAAAGGTCATTGGAGAGGGTCATGCCTATGATGGACATTTAAGGTCCATCACCAATGTTGCATATGATGACGGTCTTTAAAAAATCGTTCTTTTAAGTGTATATAGTGATGGTCCTTTAAGTCTTGTCACCAAATCCATTTTCAATGACACTTTTGGTGAGGGTCGTTAAAGGCCTGTCACTAATTCTCCCTTTGGTGACACTTTTGGTGAGGTTCGTTAAAGGCCCATCAATAATTCTCTCATTGGTGACACTTCTAGTGATGATCTTTTATTGACTATCACTAATGATATTTTTGGTTACTTTCGGTGATGGTCAATAAATGTTCATCATCATTGATCATTCCAATGAGTTTTTGATGATGCTTCATGCCTGTGACGGACCTTTAAGGTCCATCACCAATGTTGCATATGGTGATGATCTTTAAAAAATTGTTGTTGTAGGTGTATATAGTGATGGTCCTTTAAGGTTTGTCACCAAAGCCATTTTCAATGACACTTTTGGTGAGGGTCATTAATGGCCTGTAACTAATTCTCTCTTTGGTGACACTTTTGGTGAGGGTTGTTAAAGGCCCATCACCTATTCTCTCTTTGGTGACACTTCTAGCGACGATATTTTATTGACCCTCACCAATGCTCTTTTTGGTTAATTTTGATGATAGTCAAAAAATGTTTGTCATCATTGATCATTACAATGAGTTTTTGATGACACTATGTACCTTTTACTATATTTTTTGTCAAAATATAACGATTTAAGACCATTTTTGTGGAGTCTTTTTCATTATGTGTCCAAAGTCATAGTGGTTATAATAGTAATTCAATTTGTTAAGAAGTCATTAGTGTGTATCATTTCCCTCAAGTCATAAGAATATAATCTTTGTGTATCATTTCCCTCAAGTCATAAGAATATAGTCTTTCTATGGTTCAACACATGATTCATCTCTATTAGGTTTATTATCTAGCGAACTTCCTTTAAATAAAGTTCCAATAGTGTGTGTAGGAACTATATTATTTAATACATAATCAAGCTCTATCAATTCTATTAATGAGAGAGACCTAGAACTCCTTAACACTCATGGCACACCTTAACATGCTTTGGAATAGTACACTAACATTACTTGGAACCTCGCATGTCTTGGAACATCTTTGTACCTAGAACATCTTTCCATGGGTAGGATGCCCAAGCAGATGTTGGCATGCCATATCATAGCATATAACTCCCCTATCATGTGTTGGCATTCCTTATAGTCCTTAGCATGCCCTGGAACTCCTTGGCATAATATTGCATTGACAAACATGATCACTTGGCTCACATTGGCACTTGACATGTATAGGAGCATATTATTAGTGTTCCTAGTATGCCCATTTTGAAAAAGATAAAGTCCTAACTTATTAACCCTCTTATGTGTTCATTTCCTTGCATTTTATCTTGGTTATTCCTTGTTCTGCCTTGAAACTCCTTGACACATATTGGCATACTCTGGCACCCTGTAGATCCTAGCATGTCTTAGCATTTGGCATGCCTTGGAACTATTTAGCACATGTTAGCTCACCCCGAAACTACCTAGCACACTCTAGCACTTCTTGACATTCCCTAATATTCCCTGGCATGCCTTACCTGTTCTTAGCATACCTTGTCACTCCCTCCTTGACTTGACAGCTAGCACTAATTGACACTTCCCGACACACCCTCATATTTATTCACTTCCATGCATTTTTACCTAGTGCTCCCTTGTGTTGTCCTAGTACTCCCTAACGCTCCTCAACATGCATTGGCACACTCTAGCAAACATTAGCACTCATAAGTGAAGAATGAAACTTGTAACCAATGTTACCAGACTTGGAATAGACAATAAATTAGCTAGGCAAAAGAGTTAAGATTTTGAAGGCGGTTCTTTTTGCTGCAAAATGACCTCCACAAGGCTCGTCATGACAGGTCAGGATGATGTCAAAGACTTTCTCCTTCCTAACACACCTTCTCAAGATCTGATCTATGCCAAGTTTGAAGAGACACCCTCCATCTACTAGCCAGGGGAGACATCTACCAACTATCCTATGAGGATATAAAGACAGCTTTTAGAAACCATTCTAGAGCAGCCTGAAAGAAAGGTAGGGGGAGTCAACCCATAGCCAGTACCTCTTCTTCCAATTCATCCATTAAAGGAGAAATTGGGAACATGCTGGAAGACTTCAAGAGTGAGATTCTTTAGACTCTTGCCATGCAAATGGATACCTTACATATCAAAAGAAAACAAGAGGAAGTAGAGAGGGCTTTGGCCATTTTTTGCCCTAGATGCACCAGGAGGCATCCTAGGAATGAATGCCCATTGAACTCTATAGAGGTTTGTTCAGTTTGTGAAGAATATCATTCTACAGATAAGTGTCCTTCCTTGCCCAGACTTAAAGTTGTATACCAAGGGGCCAAAGGAGTCACTGAATAGATCTATTACATAAACCAAAGGAGGTTGCATGGACCTAGACCATACCAGCAGGGGATGCAAGGGACATCTCAGGCATACTACAACCCCAACCCAGTCACCTCCATACATTCTTGGGGTCCCCCTGCTCATCCTTGTTGGTCCACGCCTACTCCTTTGTCTTGCACATGTCAATATCATGCCCAACCAACCACCCATTCATTTCAATCCTTCTTCTCCACCAAGGCAACCCCAAATGCCTGCCTAGACAAATCCGAACCCGAACAACAGACAGGCTTAGCAAGTGTATAGTGGGGAACCATCATGCCCAACTTATCCAGTGGAGATTCAAGAAATTAACTTGCAATCCAGGAAAGTTCTCCCAGATAGCCAGCCTCCACCTAGGGAGGTTGGGAAGGTAAAGAGGAAAGTGAACCTAAAGCAAATCCACCCTTTCCTGAGAGACTATCCATGACAATCCAGCCTACCCTAGAACAGACTAAAATCCTAGGAGAATTGAAACATTTATGTGTGAAGATACCACTTCTCCAAGACATAAAAGATGTGCCTATATACAATAGGTTTATCAAAGAGAAGTGCTTTAGGCATCTAGGAAGGTGCAAGAGAGATGCTCCAACCATCAATGTCATAGGAAAACTATCTGACTTGATGTTGGGGCAGATAATCTGTCCAAAATATCTGGACCCTGGAAGCCTAGTAGTTGATTTCCACATCAATGGCACAATGGTCCCACATACCTCGATTGATCTGGGAGGTGCCATTAATGTGATGACAAAGGACACAATGCTCAAACTTAACCTCCAAGGCTCCTTGAGGAAGACCATGACAGTGTTGCAGCTAGCAGACCGCTCCACAGTGACCCCTGAGGGGATTGTGGAAGATGTGAATGTCTCCATCAATTCTTGGGAGTACCTTGCTAATTTCTTAGTTCTCCAGCCAAGGGCAAAGTTCACTGGGTATCCTCTCATTCTAGGAAGACCCTGGTTGGCTACAGTTGATGCCTACATCAGCTGCCAAGCTGGGAACATGACCATAAAGAATGGGCACATGTCCAAGCAGTTAATCCTATATCCTCTTGCCCAACCCTTGCTAGAACATGATCTACCTCTCTGGTCGGAGGAGGAAGATGAGGATGAAGTTTATTATACACCACTTTGTACATTAGAGATCACCATGGGGGGGAAACCACAAGATGAGGATGATATGATTGAAAATTTGATTCAGAATCCACCTCCCAGTATATCTCCATTAGAAGGCATAGTAAGAGAAACCTAAAACAACCCCTCAATTGATCTCTATGTGGCTGACCCCACTTCTCGCCGTGTTAAAAATATAGATTTCGGCACAAAAAGAACATTGAAAATCAATCCATCCCTATCTACTTCCTAGGAGAAGGAGCTATGCAGCATACTAAGAAAACATCTAGATGCCTTCGCCTGGAGTTATAAGGAGATGAAGGGAGTGCACCCTTCAGTATGTACTCATCATATATACATCAAGGAAGATTGCAAGCCAATCAGGTAGTCTCAAAGGAGGATGAACCCAACACTTAAAGATATTTTTATGGAAGAACTGTAGAAATTGCTTGATGCAAGATTCATCTATCCCATCTTTGATAGTGAATGGGTCTCTCCTTTGCTGCTAGTGCCAAAGAAAAATGGTAAGTGGAGAACTTGTGTCGACTATCGAGAATTGAACGAATTGAACAATGCCACTAAAAAGGACCATTTTCCTTTACCTTTCATAGATCAAGTGTTAGATGGTCTGCCAGGGAAAAAGTTTTTCTCCTTCCTCGATGGGTTTAGCGGATACAATCAGGTTCAAATCAGCCCAGAAGACCAAGATAAGACCACTTTCACTTGTCCTTGGGGTACCTTTGCATACTAGGTCCTTCCTTTTGGTTTGTGCAATGCTCCAGCCACTTTCCAAAGAGCGGTATTGAGTATATTTTCTGAATTGGTTCATGATACATGGATGATTTTACTCCTCATGGCTCTGACTTTCAGGAAGCTTTATCTAACCTAGGAAAAGTTCTAGATAAGTGTATTGACATGAACCTATCCCTTAGTCCAGAAAAATGTGAATTTTTTATGACTAAAGGGACTGTGCTAGGTCATGCAATACCTCAACAAGGACTGCAGGTGGACCCCAACAAAATTGCCATCATCCAAAGGGTCCCACCTCCTCAAAAGTTGAGAGATGTCAGAAGCTTCATAGGCTTAACTAGATATTATAGGAGATTCATTAAAGACTTCAGCAAGATAGCCTCGCCTTTTTTTGGCCTCCTAGGCAAAGATGTTGAATTCATATGGTCGGAAAACTGTCAAGAAGCCCTAGATACCTTGAAGAGCAAGCTGGTGACTGGCCCAATTCTGAGAGGCCCAAACTAGGCCCTACCCTTTCACATTCACATAGATGCCTTGAACAAAGCAATAAGAGTAGCCTTAGGACAAATTGATGGAAGGTTACCTTATGCCATATACTTTATAAGAAAAAACTTGTCAAAGGCAAAGTTAAACTATACAGTGACCGAGAAGGAACTCCTAGCTGTTGTGCATTCCTTAAACAAGTTTAGACATTATATCACAGGCTATCAAAACTTTGTGCACACTAATCATGCTGTAATTAGATATTTAATGAACAAACCAGATGTAAATGCTCACATTATTAGATGGTTACTTTTACTACAGCAGTTTGATCTAACCATTATTGATAAGCCTAGTAAAGAGAATGTTGTTGTTGACTTTTTGTCTAGAGTAAATTTGCCTGTAGGTGGAGAAGGAATGGTGGATGACCAAATGACAGATGAAAACCTATTTTCTATATCAGTACTCTCTCCATGGTTTATTGATATAGCAAACTACTTGGTTTCAACACACTTCCCACCACATCTATCCTCAAAAGAGAAGAGCATGATAGTAAGGAAAAATGCCCCTTTCACCTAGATTGGAGGCAATCTCTTCAAACATGGGCCATATTAGATATTGAGAAGGTGTGTCAGGAAGGAGGAAGTCTTTGACATCCTTCTAACCTGTCATGATGGGCGTTGTGGAGGGTCATTTTGCAGTAAAAAGAACTTCCTTCAAGATATTGCAAGTAGGATACTACTGGCCCACTTTTCATCAAGATGTGAGGAGATACACAAGCCAGTGTGATCGGTGTTAGAGGATGGGGAAATCCACTCCAAAGGATGAAATTTTCATGAAACCTCAAGTGAATTTTGAGTTATTTAAGAAGTGGGGCATGGACTTTGTGGGGCCTATCAACCCCCCTTCAAAGCAAAAGCAGTACATCATTGTGTGCACCGACTACTTGAAAAAGTGGGCGGAGACAAAAAAAATCAAAGAAGCAATAGAGGAAAAAGTAGCTGAGCTTTTGAGGAAAAACATATTCTACAAGTTCAAGTATCCAAGGGAGTTGGTCACAGACCAAGGGAGCCAGTTCACTTCCAACCTGATTGAAGACCTACTCACACACCATAAGATCAAGCACAAGTCTTCCACCCCTTACCATCCACAAGCCAATGGGAAAGTGGAGGTCACTAACAAAGCATTGGAATGGATCCTAACCAAGATAGTGAGCAGTAGCAGAAAAGATTGGGTGGACAGATTAGTTGAGGCCACTTGGGCCTACAACACAACATGGAAGACCACCACTGGGTTCACACCCTATGAACTGGTCTATGGGAAGAAGGCTTTGCTTTTAATAGAGTTTGAATTCAATACCCTAAAGATGGCAGCTCAACTAGATCTAGACCTCAGGCATGCACAGAAAGAGATTACTTCAACTCAATGGATTGGATGAATACAGATTGCAAGCCCTTCTCCATACAGAGGTAGTTTAGCTTTAGATAAAGATATGGCATGACAGAAATATAAGGGAGAAACAATTCCAAGAGGGAGATTGGGCACTACTCTATGATTCAAGATACAAGGATTTCAAAGGCAATATGAGGACAAGATGGTTGGGACCCTACACTGTGGATAAATGCAATGAAAATGGTTTATTTCTGATCAGAACCATTGATGATGAAGCCATCCCCATGCTTGTCAATGGACGTCGGTTGAAAGTCTACGAGAAACCCCTCTCCAAGCGAGAATTTATTGAATATTTGAATAAAATAGTGATGGTAGTGGAGCTTGTCTTAGCTTCCACTTCACCCACTTACTGAAGAAAAAAGAGAAAAAATAAGGACTCAAGTGAAAACATCCATGAGGCGCTTGAGTCCCATCATTGGGTTGAAAACCTCTTCTGAGGTGGCTCAGTGATGTCAAGAAAAGAAGAAAAGAATAAGATCCCTCGTTGAAAACCTCCCTTGGAGGTGCCCAGGGTAGGCAATTAAGGTGAAAGCCTCTCTAAGGAGCCCTAGTTTTTTTCAAAAAAAAAAGAAGAGAAGGAAAAAATGAATTTTTATTGCATTACAGGTTTGGAGGAGGACTACAGTGAGTAGAAGAAGATGCCAAGGTGACCTTGACATTCATACCAGCATCCATCTCATCTTCTCCACACCTTCCTCCATCATTTTTGGCATCTCTTTCACCTCACTGTACCTCTTATTCCAAAATTGTGTTTTCTACAAGAGGCTCTGTGTTTTCTACAGAAGGCTCCTGTGGGAATTACAGAGAGCCAAAAGTTTCTACAGAAGGCAGTTTGAGGGATATGAAAAGCTTCATGAGGAACCTATAATCCCTCTTACCATCTTCAAACCTCCATTCCATCATTCCAAGCCTGCATCACACTCCAAGCATCATTATTATTTTTTTCCTTTCCAAGAAAAAAACACAGAAAAACAATTTTTCAGCTTTGAAAAAAAGAAACAAAAATAAAAGGAGGAAAAGGTACCATCGACTTCCCCTAAAGCTTACCTACTATTCCTCCATCATTCATCTCCACCTCTGGCATCATTCTCGAGCTCCAAGCATAGGGAAATGGCTGAACTTTCAAGGGGAGAGGTAGCTACAGGAGCTCCTATAGGAATTCTTATAGCAGCTGATCCCATAGAAGTCTAGCACCAACAGCAAGGGACAACACATATGAAGGTTGAAAAGGCACATGTAGCTCATCTCCAGCAAAATAATAACCTACAAAAACACACAACAACACATCAACAAGCAGAGACAACATGCATGAAGGAAGATGAAGGCATGTAGCAGAGAAAGCCACAACACCTCAGAGTCAATGGCAGCAAATACACTTGGAGTATAGGTAAGTAGCTAAGTCACTCCTCTATCTGCATTTGTGTAATTAGGAATCATATGAAGGAAACGAGATGGCTGAAATCGAAAAAGGGAAAGGTGGCCAGTTAACTTGGCCACCTTCATTTAGTTGACTCCACTTAACCGAGATATCACCCACATGTGAGCATAGTCAACTCAAGCAAAAGATGCGAAGGACAGGTAGTGGGAGGAAGAGTTAAATCTGATGCAATTACGAGGAGGGGTCATGATGACCAAGCAGGTGGGGACCAACAGTCCTAATTTTGGCAATGTACACCTTGCCAGCTCAACACTCATACCTGAAAATATCCATAAAAGGTAATGAGCACTCCTCCCCGCGCATTCTCACCACCTTTTCTTCAGTTTCTCTTCATAACTCAGCCACACAACAATCTTCTTATGCCCCCACAACCTTGTAACCACCATCCTCCATCGATTTCCTCCACATTTTTTCTCTCATCATTTTCTACAGGAGCACCTACAGGAAATCTACAAGAGGGACAACGGGCTTCTACAGGAGGGGCAGTGAGTCATTTTGAAGGGAGGAAATGTGATTTTTGGCACGAATTTTAGTCTAAAGAGGTAGGGTTCATGAATTCCCTCTGTTGAATATCAAAATGTGAAAGAATTGGTCTCAAATTGAAAATAAAATGAGTCTTTAAGAGGCTAGAAATACATAAAAAAAATCTATTTAAAAACAAAAAAACACATAGTCCCCTCTATTTTTCTATTTCACTCAAAATTATTTGTCTCCACCTCTATATCTAGTTTCTTAAAAGAAGTACATGCAGTATGACAGGGGGGTTTATGAAAAAAGAGCTCAATAACTCCACTAGACTCCATGCACATCCTCAAGTGGTGGAAATATTTACAAGGGAAAACTGGATGAATTTCTTTGAGAAGTTTAGAGGGTTTGATGATGAAATTGCCCATGAATTTGATCTCTCTCTGGTCTAGTTCTCACTCTTAATAGTCTTAGACTCTTAGTCACTGATTTTTTTCTAATTAGTATGTAGTTGTTTGTAAAATTTTAGAAGCAGTTGCTTCTAGTTCTATGTAGTCACTAGTTAGGAGTCATGACTCAGTACTTTGGATCATGTTTAGACTCATAACATATATGAGATGCTTATTCATTCATGATATTTTGGAAATCTATTGATATTATGAATTGTTTGGACATGGGTTTACTGAATATCGATGATGAACCTCATAAATGGGTAATTATATGGGCTCATTTTACCTCCTAACCTAATCAAATCAACCATTCTCTTAGATTATTGTATGATTTTCTAATTATATTTATGCTTATAGGGTGAGTTGAGTTAGTTATCATGCCATGTGGTCTAACATGTATTTAATGCGGATTATTGATGGATTTCGAGGTCAAAATCAAGGATGTAGTGTTCAAACTACAGAAATAACTCAAAGTGGACAGAGGAGAGTACTTATAGGAGGGAATCCCCCTCATTTATTTCTCCTCACTTCGAATTCCCCTTCATTCAGCTCGGAGTACAAGCAGCCAAATCATGCACTAGAAGGTAGTCGAGCAAGTGGAAGATGATTGATAGTTATATCGAGTTTTGGGAGCCAAGCCTCCTTGATTTTAAGAAAGTTGTTGGTAGCTTCAGATGTATAAGTAGAGAGGCATAGGGCCTCACTAGGGTCGACTTTTTGCTGGTGTAAACTCTACTCAAATTTTGAGCTTACCATTTTATGACAGTTTTATGTAATCTTGCTATTTTTTGATAATGAAGATGGAATCCTTTTTGAGCTAGCACTGAGTTACCTCAGAGGGCTGAATCTCTTGGGTTAGGGCACAATCCAAGTATCCAAGCTCCTCTTTACTTGTATTTGTATGATTTACTTCAGTTTGTAGATTAATTTGCTGTTAGATGTATTTCTCTTATGGTTAAGAATAGGTTGCTTTTCATGATTTGGTAGCTTTCTTCCATTTATGCTTTCTGTAGCAGGTTAAGCAGTGATCAGAGAAGATTCAAAAGGCTATCAGCAGTACCTTGGCTTCTCTTACTCCCTCTGGGACCATGATTTGAGGCAAAGACTCTCTTGCTGCACCAAAAACACAGATTTTCCTCATTCCTAGGACTTCTAGTGTTTGCAACTCTTTAGTAGGTTAATAGTTCAGTTTTTATTTGCCTTAGATATCATTTATCATGTTCACCTCCTGATTTTCAATATTCCTTTAGCATGCTTTCCTTTCTTACAACATTTCCCAGCATTTCCTTCTATACATCATAGTTTAGGCCATTTTAATGCAAAACTCTATTTTTCCTAGGATGCACTCATTTCATTGGTTGCTTGATTTTCTTGGTTGACTATTAGTTTCTATGCAGCAGATCTATTCCAATAGTAGGCCATATTACCAGCAACCACATCCTCCATATGATCCATACCCTATATGTTTCCCAAACCTCACCTCAATTATGCCCTAGTTTCCTGCATTTTTTTGAGAACTTCTTCCTCTCTCCTTGAGCAAACCCAATCATCTTTCTCTCTCCTGGTGATTCATGGCAGACTTTAGGTGCCCTAACACCTCATTCCAACCTTCATCCACCTTTTCCACCCACTCTCGTACCCTCAAAACAGTGAAAATTTCTCTCGGCCTCCTCCTGTAGGCCTCTTGTGGTTTCCATGTTTTCCTCCTGTAATTTTCTTGTGTCCTCTTGTAGTTTTTCCTATCGACTTTGTTTTGAAGGCCGAGTGTGGGAAAATCCTCTAGAAGGCCACCTAAGCGCTCCTAGGACCCATCCACACCATCTTACATCCTCCCAAGCTCCAAAACCGCCCTCTAACGCCACTTGTTCACTGCTACACTCACACACAATAAATTAGATGCATGTTAAATTCACATAAAAATCCAAAAATATGTTTTTTTCTTATTTACTTCCAAAAATAGCACGGTTAGATGTTTTTTACTTCCTTGAGTAGGTAATGGCATTTCTTTCATGGTTTTCATAGTGTTTCTAGCTCAGATGTAGCAGGCCTTTAACGACAAGTATCGAGACTATTGTAGGTCAAAAGATACTAAAGAATAAATCTTCTGAATGACCATAGGAAGTGATGAGTCCCTGGAAGACTTGAAGAGAGGTTCTACCTCAGTTACAAAAGGGCCAGGTGTACACTTGACCCTGAATATCTGAATTTGGTCCTGCTTAGGGGAATTTGAAGTGAGGAGTAATAAATGAGGGGGATTCCCTCCTATAAGTTCTCTCCTTTGTCTACTTCGAGTTATTGCTGTAGTTTGACCACTAGATCCTTGATTTTAACCTTGAAATCCATAAATAAGCTACATTAAATACATGTTAGATCACATGGCACAATAACTAACTCAAATCACCCTATAAGAATAAATATAATCAGAAAATCATACAATAATCTAAGAGAATGGTTGATTTGACTAGGTTAGGAGGTAAGATGAGCCCATATAATTACCCATTTATGAGGCTCATCATCGATATTCAGTAACGCCATGTCCAAACAATTCATAATATCAATAGATTTCCAAAATATCATGAATGAATAAGCATCTCATATATGTTATGAGTCTAAACATGATCCAAAGTACTGAGTCATGGCTCCTAACTAGTGACTACATAGAACTAGAAGCAACTGCTTCTAAAAGTTTACAAAAAACTACATACTAATTAGAAAAAAATCAGTGACTAAGAGTCTAAGACTATTAAGAGTGAGAACTAGAAGTGATTCCTCCCACTCCTTCGCTTGCTTGACTCTTAAAGTTCTTCAAGTCATGTAGGCTTAAAACATGAGCCTCCTCTAATTCGACCCAATTTGCTGCATTTGTAGTTTGCAAATCTATCTCTTCAAGGTCTTTTGGTGAATGATCCAAACCTATCATTATCATGAGACATTGAAATGTGAATTTAAGTTTTACTTTGAGCTTTAAAGTTTAAACTTTAAATTTTAAATCAGATTATGAAACCTTCAAATTTAAGCTCTCACCTAATATTTTCTTGTTTTGAAGTCATAGATTGTAATGGAGAAATACAAGGTCATTTAAGCCCTTTTGTGTCAGTCAGTTGCACTTCTTAGAATGTATTTTCTCAAACATGCTTCAGTTGCACTCACAACCTGAAGCATTGCATGCTTGGTTTAAGATTCGAATGGCAAAGCTCTTCAAATTTGGAATATCACTACAAAAGATTTACAACCAAAGACCTAGCAAGTTGCAAGGATTCGTGAGTAGACATACTAAATAGTAAATAGTAAAAAATTAAAAAGACAACAAAATTTAATAAAACATTTAACATACAAAAATAAAATTTAAACAAATTTAATGAATTGATGAAGCCTTCAAGCCTCAAAGGGTACTTGGCAACATCTTAGACCTTTCTCGTATAACACTGGTATAGGCAAATAATTTAGTTAGTGCTCTATAATCCTATAGTTGGGAAAAGAAATCACTTTCAAATTCTGGATCACGAAAGCACCTTTCCATGCATGTCATAATTCCTTTGTGAACCTTCGCATCTTCATTAAATTTTCTCTTATCATAAAAATATTGTGGGTTTAAGACGTACCTGGCAACATGTAACGAGGAATGCAATTTCTTATCCCAAAATGCATCAATAATGTCCCAAAGAGGCATATAATTTGCCTCCTCATCCCCATATATTATTTTGATGGCCTCCTTTGCGAGATCCATCGCCTCATAAATGTAACCCATAATGGGTTTGTGACCATCAACCACCCTGAAAGTTCAAGCTTTCAAATTTAAATCAATATGAAAAATTGAAAATAAAAAGAAGCTTGAAATGAAATGTAAAACATGAAAAAGTTAAAATACTTGAAGTACCTGAGAACTCTAACAAGGGACTCTATCACAACAATAATATCTTTGGCATGTTTCTAGAAACTATCATTAAACACAAGTGAAAAAACTTTAATGCCTTCAAGGGTGTTGGAATGTTTAGATGCCATCCACTCAGGTCCTAAGAACATCCTCTTTAGATTTATCTTTTGCTCAACCACAAATTGCAAACATATGAAATTTGTTGCAAATCTAGTCACGGCAGGTCGAACAATTTCCTTACCTTCAGTGTATTTTCTCATGTTGTTTAGGACAATAGTGCGGTTGTATAGGTATTTGGTTATGGATTTTTCCTTCTCCACAGCCTCATGTATCCAATGAAGCTTACCAATTTCCTCAAGCATTAAATTATGTAATGGGCAACACAATAGGTCCAAAAAATAGTGGGGTGCCTAATCTCAAAAGTCTACCAGTAGCCATATAATTAGATGCATTGTCGGTGACAATTTGTAAAACATGTTCTTCTCCCACTTCTTGAACGACTTCCTCCATAATTTCACAAATAATTTGTGTAGTCTTAACCTTTTCTAAGGCATCCACTGATTTTGAAAACATTGTACCTACTAGATAAGATACAAGGAGATTTATTAAAGTTCTATTCCACTAATATGTCCATCCATCACTCATGATGGTGCACCCTGTTTCTACCCATGCTGAACGAAACTTAGATAGCACACACATGACATCTTCAACACTTTCTAATAGAAAATTTGTGCTAATTCTATTCGATGAAGAGGCGTTGAACCCTGGACCTGAAATAGCAACTGCATCAATCATAGCTTGCCAATAAGGACTTATGGCACATTGGAAAGGTATGTGAGAATAGTACCAAAAGTTAGCAATGGCCTTCCTTGCCTGACCATGGATATTTTTTTTCCAACTAGAGGTATCCAAGGTAGGTTGCGAACTGGGTTTTGTGCGGGAGAAAAAAAGGTGTTTATGTTTCCACCTTCAATGTTGAATGCAAGAGGATTCATTTGGCCTTGAGTTTGACTTGGACTTGGAGGCATGTGTGGGAAACTTGGGAACTCCATTGAGGATTCAACAGAGGGAGATGACAATGGGGTAGTGGAAGAAAAATTTTCAACTGCAGGAGTTCATATTTCTTTTTTTTCCTTTTCTTTCTTTGCATTATGCTGACTAAACATATCAATGACCAAGGTTGCTTGGTGTTTGACATTTTCGTCAATTTTTTTGCAGAGACCTATATCATGGTCGGGTATTTGTGTAAGGTGGTACTTGAATCTATAAATGCCTCCACTACATTTTGCTTTTAAAAATTTACAAAGGAGCTTGGGGTCTCTAAGAATCTTGTCACAATAAGCCTAAGCAAATTCCTTCTCCCTTGGCATTGTTGTTCTTTTGTACTAGTGTTTAAATTGCGGCTTCTACTTAGATTTGGAGTTGTGCCTTCTATTTAATTTGGCTCCTATAAAAGACAATAAAAAATTAAAATTAAAAATGCCATATATAACTTCACAAAAAAGAGGGTTGGTTTTAAAGGATACGAGGTTTTGTTAATGATCAAAGAGGAGTTTGTCCAACAACACAAGCACATTTCAACCTAATATATCATTATGACCTTGAAACACAATTAGGTATGTTGGCATTACGATACAAGTATTGTCCTTGATGGAAACTCTCTCAGATGACAGTTCACATTGTAGTAGGTTAACAACAAGGGATTGCAGATCAGACACCAAAGAATGAAAAAAGAGAGGTATACACTCGTTCAATGTGTCCAAGACGTATATACATGTGAGTTAATAGAACAAAAGAAGCATATAATATATACACACACTTTCACAGGAGGAAAAGCGCATACATGTTGGAAAACCAAGTATTTAATCGAAGGGATTGGTCCAAGGTATTTGGTCCGAGGTATTTGGTCCTAGGTATTGACCCTAGGTATTTGGTCCAAGGTATTGAGAAAGGCCTAAGAGTATATAAGAAGGAGAAGACCATTAGGCCAAGTGTGCAAGCAATAAGATTCTAAGGAATACTTCTATCTGAAGTATATTTTATGTTGCAAGGTTATGTTTGGGACTAGATCAGAAATATTCATGTGTACCCTGAGTTAAATATTGGATCCAGAATCATGAGACTTGAAATGACTTATTCTTGAATGATCTGATATTGGGTGAGACTAGATCTGATGTTTTGCGCTTGTTCTATTCGCTATCTATCATGATCTGGGTTTGTCTGAAGTCTAGAATTGCAACGAAGTTCTGAGCCAATATTTGCAGATCTGTACGCAGGTTCGTCTTAGCCAAAGAGCATATACACTCATGTTCGGTTCTTTCAAGTAGAATATACAAAAGAAAAGCTTCATTTCAGATCTTATTGATCTATTTGATAAAATTCTATTATTTTACTGTTGTTTGTCAATGAAGTCTTCCTAGATCTGAATGTAAAACTGAATGCATAAGGAGGTTGGCATTTGATTGATTGAATGTATAAGTGAGAAGAAGTGATCTCTGTCACCACCTGTGTAAAGCTCTGAAAGTTGACAGTAGATATTCAGCATATTGATAGTTGGTACAGAATTGATTCAAAAGTTTATGTTTGCAGTAGTTTTGAAGGTATACGCAGGTTAAATTAATGGAAGTAGCGTATACACGCATTTTGGATGCAGCCAAGTAGCGTATACACTCTAGTGCATGATTTTTGAGGTTACAACTGGTTCTAAATGATGATGGAGGGTTCTGGTTCAGCACATTGTTCTGGTGTCAGTGATCTGATTGTTTAGATTATCTGAATATTCATTGATGCAGTTTAAGTTTAAAAGTTATGATGGATCTAGTGTGAAAATTTGATGAAACATGGCCTTCAGATTGTGGTGTTTTGATCTAGGAGTATCTCGTCTGAAAATTCATGAAACGTGGTCCTTGGTGGAAGAGTGGAGTTTTTTTGTAGGCTAGCACCTACATACTAGTAAACATATTGGCTAGTGCAAGAGCTAGGGGGTTGTAGCTCCCTTCCCGTAGAAGCTAGAGAATGAGAGAAGGTTATAACCTTCTATAGGTACAAGCCTATGTACTGGTATGAGTCTGTACCAGTACAAGATTTTAAACAACTTTTCTTATTATTAAAAGAAGGCAGAGATAACAATAGTAGGTGGTTTTTACCCACATTGGGTTTCCACCTTACATCTTGGTGTTCATGTGTGTTGCTTATGTGTGATGCTTTATTCTACTCTTACTGCATTGTCTAATAAATCTATGATATACTGCTTTAAGATCAACAAATGATAAATTATCTAAATCACAAGTTCTCTGGATATACGCTAGTTTCCTTAATACAATTGCATGTACACGCCAGTTCACCTCACTGATGTAGTGTATATAAATCTATTTGGGAAATAAAATTATTGATATGATAACACTGATTCGCCCCCCTGTTAGTATTATTTCCAACAATTGGTATCAGAGCAGGTCCTTCAGAAGAAGCTTGATTGCTTGAAGGGAGATCCATCAACATGAATAATCAAGAAAGCATTGGATCCATAAGACTACCAATCTTTGATGGGAGCAACTTTGTGTATTAGAAAATAAGAACCACAACCTATCTTCAATCACTTGGTATGGATGTATGGGAAATTTTGGAAGGATGATACACATTTCCAATAGTAATTCCTACAGATGTGGCAGGTAAAAAGTAATATGAAATCAATGCCAAAGCTGTCAATACTTTATTGGGAAGTCTGTTACAATCAGAGTTTGTCAAAGTCATGCAACTCAAATCAGCCAAAGAAATATGGGACAAAATCATTCTGAGCTACGAAGGAGACTCTCAGGTAAAACATGCTAAGCTTAAAACTCTCAGAATTCAGTATGAAACTCTTAAGATGCATAGTGATGAAAGTATAGCTAGTTACTTCTTATGTATAGATGAGGTTGTTAATTGTATGAAGAATTTGGGTGAAGAAATAAAGGAAGTTACTTTAGTTGAGAAAATTTTGAGATCCTTATTTGCTAAATTTGAATCAAAAGTGTCTACCATAGAAGAAAAATAGGATCTGTAGAAATATCACCATGGCACATCTTCATGGAATTTTAACTGCCTTTGATATGAGACAAGGAGGACCATCAGATATGAGAGAAGCCGCATTTAAAGCCTCATCAAAAGGAAAGGAAGAAAACAATGAATCAAGACATATTTCAAAAGAAGAAGATGAGGTAAACTTTTTCAAGAAGCTTCAATGGGGTTTTGGAAGGTTTAGAGGTAAGATACCCTTCAAATTCTTTGCTTGTGGTAGAGTCGATCATTATGCTGCGAAATGTCCTCATAAAGATAAATATGAAAAAGGAAAGGAATATGCCAAAGGGAATAGAAGAAAAGTTGTGAATAAAAGGAGTTACTATGCTAATGAAGATAGTGATGGTTTATCTAATAGTGATGAAGATAAAACTGGACAAGATTACAGACTTCTCATGGTTTATGATAGCAATGATTTTTGGTATAGTTTAGAAGAGGATAGTGATGGTTTATCTAATAGTGATGATTATAGACTTCTCATGGCTTATGACAATGATAATTTTTGGGATGCTTTAGAAGAGGAAGACCTTCATGAACAAATCTCTAAACTCAAAATCTGTTTAGATGAAAAGAATATGATTATTGATACCTTGACATACCAACTTGCTGAAAAGGAAAAACACAATGAAAAACTAGAATGTGAAATTGTGGGTCTAAGAAAGGATCTTGAGAAAATAGACTCTCAATTTTAGATTTGCTAAAGGATCAGAAAATTTAAATGAAATTATCAAAGTTCAATGTTCTCCTCTGATAAAGACATGTCTTAGATATACTGAAGAAGCATCTCAATCACAAAAGTTGTCAACCTCCACCAAAAGCTATCTTGATGCAGCAAAGACCAGCGAATAGCATGACAATCGTCAGCAAAAGCATGAAGCTGATCATTAGGTAAATTATACTCAATTTATTCCAAGAATGAATAGAAGCCATAACCAACCTCAGGAAAATCATACTCAATTTGCTCCAAATATGAATATCAATAGAAACTACAATCATCAGGTTAATAGATTCGATAGTCGCAGGAACTTCTTTAATGGGAAATGTTTTTCATGTCATAATTTTGGGCACAAAGCTGCTCAATGCGTTGCTTACAAAACCATCATGACTAGAGAAGCACAAAATCAAGGGAGTGTAATAGGAATCAAGATAAGTTCCTATAATAACTTTTCTCCTCTTGAAAATGAAATAGAATGCTCAATCTGTAACAACTTTGGTCATGAAGAATCTAAACACAGGAGAAAATTTTGGAAAACATCTCAAAAGGAGAAAACACCATTAAATCCCAAGATATGGAGAAGGAAAGAATCTCCAACAGAAAGATGTGGTATAGCCTTGTATGTAGAAGGAAACGAAAATCAATGGTACATTGATAGTGGATGCTCCAAACACATGACAGGTGACAAAGAAAAACTTCACTCATATAATGCCTTAGAAAAAGAAAAGAATGTCTCATTTGGAAATGACACTCCTGCTGTCATAAAAGGAAAAGGTTCTATTTTCTTTAGAGAAAAGGTTAAATATGGAAATGTTATGTATGTAGACAGTTTAAAGCATAACTTGTTGAGTGTCTGTCAAATGTGTGATCAAGGAAATGAAGTGGTGTTTCAATCAAACGGATGTGTTGTTCGTGAGCTTGATATAGGAGAGGCTGTGATCAAAGGTACAATAACTCCAAACAACTTATACATACTCAAGGGAGGACAACAACAATGCTATCTAAGCAAAAATGATGAAAACTGGCTGTGGCATAGAAGATTGGGACATCTAAGATTTTCTCAAATAAGAAAAGCATGCAGATTCAAGGTTGTTCATGATCTTCTAGATATCAGCATCCCAGAAAATACAATATGCAAACCATGTCAAATCAGTAAGCAAACCAGAGTTCACTTCATGGAAAAAGAAGGGTCAGCTAGTAAGCCTCTTGAACTTGTCCATACTGATTTATGTGGACCATCAAGGAAAAAGTCACCTCGTGGAGAAGAATACTTTATTTTGTTCATTGATTATTTTTCTAGAATGTGTTGGATAGGTATTCTAAAGCATAAAGATGAAGCATTTGAAAAGTTCCAAGCCTTCAAAGTCTTGGTTGAAAATGAATCAAATCGAAAAATAAAATGCCTCAGATCTGATCGAGGAGGGGAATTTACATCGGATGAATTCTTTGACTTTTGTGAAAAACATGGAATAAAAAGGCAATTCTCCACTGCAAGGACTCCTCAGCAAAATGGTGTGGTAGAAAGAATGAACAAAATAGTTCAACAAATGGCTCAAACTATGCTAAATGAATCTGGAACTCCTGCAACCTTCTGGGGTGAAGCTGCATTCGTTGCTGTGACTATTCTCAACAAAGCAAATGTTCAGGTAAATAGCACTCAAACTCCACATGAACTTTGGTATGGTAAGACTCCTACTGTAAAATACTTTAAAGTCTTTGGAAGCAAATGTTTTATCAAAAGGAATGATGAAAATCTTGGTAAGTTTGAACCCAGAGCAGAAGAAGGTATTCTTCTTGGTTATTCTTCCAGAAGTAAAGGATATAAATGTTATAATAAATGACTTGGGAAATTTTTTTAGAGAATTGATGTTGTAGTTGATGAAGCATGAAAAAATCCAAAACAAATCAAACCAGAAGATTGTGACAATAAAGAAGATGGGGATTATTTTCGCACACCAAATTAAAATGATATTGAAGAATAAACCAATGAAGCACCAGAAGAAGAGATAATGGTAGAAGAAAAGACTCTGTCCAGGTATGTTCAAAAGAATCATCCAGAAACTCAAATTTTAAGGGAAAAAGAGGTAGGTGTATAGACAAGAAGAACCATTACAGGGACCTCAAGCTATCTAGCATTACTATCCTCAATCAAACCTCAAATGTAAATGAAGCATGCCAAGATGAATTTTGGGTCAAGGCCATGGATGAAGAACTTGAGCAAATTGAAAAGAATGAAACTTGGGAATTAGGTCCTATACCTCATGATAAAAATATTATAGAAACCAAATGGATATTCAAAAACAAGTTGAATGAAAATGGAGAAGTCATTAGAAACAAGGCTAGACTTGTTTGTAAAGGGTATGCTCAACAAGAAGGTATAGATTTTGAAGAAACTTTTGCACCTGTTGCTAGACTTGAAGCCATAACCATGTTTCTTGCTCTTTCTGGCTTTCAAAAATTCAAAATATACCAAATGGATGTAAAATCAACTTTCCTTAATGGAGATTTAGAAGAATAAGTTTATATTGAACAACTAGAAGGATTAATTCTTGGAAATGATGCAAAACTTGTATGCAGACTCAAAAAGGCTCTCTATGGTCTGAAACAAGCTCCAAGGGCTTGGTATTACTGCCTTGACAAATATCTACACCAACAAGGTTCTACAAAAGGTTCAGCAGATAGCAATCTATATACAAAGGTTGAAACTGATAAATTGCTAATTATTATTGTTTATGTTGATGATATCATTTTTGGTAGCAATGAAGAATCCATGAGTCAAAATTTTTCTTCAGTAATGCCGCAAGAATTTGAAATGTCCTTGCTTGGTGAGCTTACCTATTTTCTTGGTCTACAAGTTCAACAAAATAAAGATGGTATTTTTCTTTCACAAACCAAATATCTCAAACAGATCTTGAAAAGGTACGGAATGGAATATTCTAAACCTGTATGTACACCAATGGTAACAGGATGCAGTCTCAGCTCAAATGATGAATCATCAGCAGTACAACAACCAGCTTATATATCCATGATTGGCAATCTGCTTTATCTAACAGGTACCCGACCTAACATCATGCATGTAGTAGGAATAGTTGGAAGATTCCAAGCAAATCCAAAGGAATCACACCTTCAGGCAGTCAAAAGAATTTTCAAATATCTTCAAGGAACTGAGGACTTTGGTTTATGGTATCCTAGAGATATAGATCTCACTCTTCATGCATATACAAATGCAGATTGGGCAACAAGTGTTGATGATAGAAAAATGACTAGTGGTGGTGCATTCTATATGGGTTCCAGGTTAGTGTCTTGGTTCGACATGAAACAAAGTTTAATTTCTTTATCAACAGTTGAAGCAGAATATGTGGCTGCTGCATCTTGCTACACACAACTACTTTGGATGATGCAAACTTTGCAAGACATTTAGATCACATGTACTCCACCCATCTCCATTCTATGTGATAATACAAGTTCCATCAGTATTTCAAAGAATCCAGCCATGCACTCCAAGACCAAGCACATACCCATTAAGTACCATTTTCTGCAAGAACAAGTGCTTGAACAAAAGGTCAAATTGGAGTATGTTCCCTCCAAAGAACATGTTGCTGATATATTCACTGAACCACTGCCCATATAAACATTTGAATATCTCAAACAAAAACTTGGAGTAGTTGCTACATCATCTTGCTATTAAAATCCAGCTTTTCAGAAAAAGGGTATTATACATGGGTTTCATGAAGTATAGTCACGTATACACGTGGGTTTCTGTGGTTAAAGGAGCGTATATTTTTTTTGAGTCAAGAAAAATAGTAGGGCAGACTCTGATATGGGTGCTCTATTGTTGATGATTACAGTCTATCGATATGCTTTGTTCATTAATTTTTATTTGACTGACAAAGATGCCTTGATCATTGAATTGTTAACAATGCACAAGTAGCACAGGTTCAAGGGGAGCATTAGCCTTCACATTCATTCTGCATTGTTGGCATTATGGTTGCTGATTCCAGCTATGGCTTTAGATATTTATACCATTTGTTTCTTAAGTCATGTAAAAGTCTAGGGTGTGATATGTCTTCTTATACATTTGAATGAGTCCTATTGGACAAATGATGTAACTTGTATCCCCACTTTGCATGGGATGGATGATGTAATATTTATTTTATTTCTATCATGTATAAACAATTGGTATATCCCCATTTGGTTGGGTGGATGATTCAAATTTGGTATATCCCCACTTGGTTGGGATATGGATGTATGTATAAGTCTTTGGTGATAGGAAGGTCATACTCACATAGTTGAGTTATAGAGTCATGTTATTCTTTTGGAAAATATTTTTGCAGACTCTGCATATGCTCAGGGGGAGCATGGTCAATTTTAGTACATCTCTGCATTTACAAAGAGGAGCTCAATCAGAGAATTCAACATGTACTCAGGGGGAGCATGGACAACTTAATGTATGTCAAAGGGGGAGAATATCTTGGTCTGCCCTTTGCCCTTGATGTCAAAGGGGGAGAGTGTCTTGGTGTTGTTGTTGCCATCAAGTCCAAAGGGGGAGATTGTTGGAATTATGATATAGGTGTTGTCCTTGATGGCAACTCTCTCAGATGATAGTTCAAAGTGCAACAAGTTAACGGCAAAGGATTATAGATCAGACACCAAAGAATGAAGAAAGAGAGGTATACGCTGGTTCACTGTGTCCAAGAAGCGTATACACGTGGGTTAACAGAACAAAAGAAGCGTATAACGTATACACGCACTTTCATAGGAGGAAAAGTTTGTACATGTTGTAAAACCAAGTATTTGATCCAAGGTATTGGCCCAAGATATTTGGTCCGAGGTATTTGGTCCTAAGTATTGACCCTCGATATTTGGTCCAAGGTATTGGTACTAAGTGGTTTTGGTCCAAGGTATTGAGAAAGGCCTAAGAGTATATAAGAAAGAGAAGATCATTAGGCCAAGTGTGAAAGCAATAAGATTCTAAGGAATACTTCTATCTGAAGCATATTTTATTTTGCAGGGTTATGTTTGGGACTAGATCTGAAATATTCATGTGCACCTTGAGTTCAATATTGGATCAAGAATCATGAGACATGAAATGACTTATTCTTGAATGATCTGATATTGGGTGAGAATAGATCTAATGTTTTGCAGTTGCTCTATTCACTATCTATCATGATATGGGTTTGTCTGAAGTCTGGAATTACAGCAAAGTTCTAAGTCAATATTTGCAGATCTGTACGAAGGTTCGTCTCAGCCAAAGAGCGTATACATGCATGTTCGGTTAGTTCAAGTAGTGTATACAAAAGAAAAGCTTCTTTTCGGATCTGATTGATCTATCCGATAAAATTATGTTATTTTACTACTTTCTATCAATGAAGTCTTCTTAGATCTGAATGTAAAACTTAATGCATAAGGAGGTTGGCATTTGATTGATTGATTGTATAAGTGAGAAGAAGTGATCTTTGTCACCGCCTATGTAAAGCTCTAAAAGTTGATAGTAGATATTCATAATATTGATAGTTGGTATAGACTTGATTCAAAAGTTTACATTTGCAGTATTTTTGAAGGTATACACAGGTTCAATTAACAAAAGTAGCATATACATGCATTTTGGATGTAGCCAAGTAGCGTATACACTCTAATGCATGATTTTTGAGGTTACAGCTAGTTCTGAATGATGATGCAAGGTTCTTGGTTCAGCATAGTGTTCCAGTGTCATTGATTTGATTGTTCAGATCTGAATATTGATTATTGCAGTTTAAGTTTAAAAGTTATTATGGGTCCAATGTGAAATTTGATGAAAAGTGGCCTTCAAATTGTGGTGTTGTGATCTAGGAGTATCTAGTTTGAAAATTCATGAAACGTGGTCCTTGGTGGAAGAGTAGAGTTTTTTTGTAGGCTGGCACCTACATACTAGTAAACATATTGGCTAGTACAAGAGCTAGGGGGTTGTAGCTCCCTTCCAGTAGAAGATGGAGAACAAGAGAAGGTTGTAACCTTCTGCAAGTAGAAGCCTGCGTACTGGTATGAGTCTACACCAGTACAAGATTGTAAACAACTTTTCTTATTATTAAAAGAAGACAGAGACAATAGCAACAGGTGGTTTTTACCCACATTGGGTTTCCACATTACATATTGGTGTTCATGTGTGTTTCTTATGTGTGATGCTTTATTCTGCTCTTACTGCACTGTCTAATAAATATCTGATATATTGCTTTAAGATCAACACATGATAACTTATCAAAATCACATGTTCTCTAGATATACGTTGGTTTCCTTAATCACATTCGCGTGTACATGCTAGTTCACTTCATGGAAGTAGCGTATATAAATATCTTTGGGAAATAAAATTATTAATCTGATAATACTAATTCACCCCCCTCTTAGTATTATTTCCAACAAGGTATATATGAGGAAATTATACCTAAAGGAAATATTATCAACATATATTGCATTGTAATCTTGAATTTGCAAGTTCGTTTAGCATAAGACAATTAAACCAATACATCAATAATAGATTCTGGAAGAAAAAAAAACCCAAAGTTGTGAATGCATGATTAAAGCCTTTGGATTCGACAAGACATCGACCAAGGAAGGAATGCTTGATGACTCGGTGAGTGGTTGGTGTGAAACCATTTCTTAGTGCATTTTTAAAATCTATTTAAGCCCCATTTATAGGGTTGAAAAGTCATAAGCAAAGGAATATGTTGAACATTCGATTGCTGAACTGTGAAACTTGAAACTTGCCATTGAAAATGACATTGAAACTTCAATATAGTAATATACCTATTATTTAAGCCAAGTGCCAACATACCTTGACTGTTGTATAGTGAAGCTGCTAAGCCTGAAGGTAACACATGCCAAAGGTGACACGCAACTGCTCGAGGGTCAATATGGAGTATGGATAGAGCACATGCTCACAACTGCTTGATATGGAGTCTGGACTTAGGCTCACGCTGGCGGTTCCCTGATATGGAGTCTGGATGTGTGATAGTGAGTAGTGATTGATTATTGAAGGTCTCGATGTATGAGTTGCGGGCTTGAGAAATGAGAAATAAATTTTGGAACGACCGACGTTTAGTTTTTAGCAATGCGACATACCTAAACTTGAAAGACTCGTGCTCGTTGAGTTAACGCCAAAAATCGAATAAATCAAAATCAATTGCAGGAATCTGCTTTAATCAACAAGTCACAAGTCAAACTTGCATTGACCACGAGTTAAACTTGGTCAACATGAGTTTGACTCGTAAGGATTTGGATCAGATCATTTAGAGAGTGAGAATATTTTGACTCATGATTAATCATGATTGATCGGTGAGTCCTATTTCACTGCTTGTAACTGAAATATGAATTGAAAATAGGAGATCTTACAATTAAAACTAATTGTGAATTTTCTAAACTAAAATTGGCTCATCGGCATCGTTTCTATTTGCCGATGGGTGCATCAAGAGAAGATATTCATTTTAAATTAGGTTCATGGAGAAAATATTTTATGGAAGATGTTTGTTTTATGTCGAGGAAGACATAGTAATATTTTTTATTAAATTTGAACAACAACAATATCTACTATGTATCTCCTGTATCTCATTATTTTTATCTCTTGTAACTCATATAGAAATTGGGGTAATAGTGGACATGTAGCATCAAGCTACACTCCTTTTAATCCAAAGTTATGCATGAAAACCTTTGTGTCACTTGCGTTGCAAATCCTTCACTATAGAGTGTGGAGTTAACACCTACCTCTGCATGACAAAAGCTACACATACCTTTTGACTTGGTTTCTTCACCTTTTGTCCATTCTTTGTGTGGAGTCTGGGACAACAAGATCCACATACTTTTTTTCCATACCTCTATGTGAGTGTAAATTTTCACATTTTCTTTGCTTCAACCAATATCAAAAGCATTTGTGAGATTCTTTCAAGGCATGAATACATGCTTCAATCATGGAAATTAGAAAAGTTTCTAAAGCAAAAAATAACCATGGAGTTAACCTTTTACATTTCAAATATGTTAGGATTCTATTAGGAGTTTTTTAGAGATAATTATTAATTGACCCTCTACTTTTCCCTTTTTCTTAATATAAACTGCATCTCTTATTACATTTCTAATCAAGATATTTACATCAAATACTGGATCAAAGGGCCAAGGAATTTTCATAAATGCTTCCTTGTCCAGTAGAAGAATAAATGGTCAACATGTCATCTTGGCTCCAATTTCTTGGGAATTAATAAGTTTTCTAAAAATTGACTACTTTTGTTTGAATCTAGAACTATGTTTAAGCTTTGAAAATGTATACTCCTCCAAATTGATCTTGGAAATGTCCTTATTAAAGGCTTCTCTATATCTCCTCCTCTAGAATGAATGGCTTGTTTGTTGAAAAGTATACCAGAGCTCCCTTCTAAAAACCTAGATCATCCCATTATCACCAAGAGCTCCTCCTTTTCCCCAAATTGGACCCAAAACAACATTGAGTACTTAATTATGATCCAACCTGAGAAATTTTGATTGACACTGCAACTCAAGAGCTATTCAATTTAAAGTGATCTAATAGGATTCATCATTCTTTCATTGAATAAGTATATTGTTTTTGAATTTGTCATTTGTGTTTGTAGTATGTGGTACTGAACTTGTTTCATGTGAAAGGGTTTTTATTCTTGGAATATGACAATGCTAATAAGATTTAGGCCTTTTGTAATATTTATACCCCATGATAATTTTTGCAAGATGTATGTCATGTGTGGAAAGAAATAAGCATTTAGTTTTTACCTCCTAAACTAAAGCATTCTTTCTTTTATTAGGTGCCATGTAACATCCTCTACAAATAGAGGATGAATGGGACATAATATCCTATCCATCCCCATAGGCTATAGTCCTGCATAAAGGGGAAAAAACCCCAAAATACCCATTGTTGGGCAATTTTTGAGGAAACTGGGCTTAACAAACCCAAATTTGGGGTTTTGAGTAAGGTTTACTCAATCACTTAAGAATATGAAACCCCTCTGGATTAACTCATTTATTCTTGAGCATTAGGTCTGATAGTTTTTGACCCCTTCTATCTCTTGTCAATTTTGGTGGTGAAATATTCCACCCTAGTTGACATTACCTTATTACCTCTCTGCTTGTGCACAAGGGTCTCTCGTTGGTCAGTGAATTCTGTTGGATATTGATCTCTTGTCTTTTTTTGGGCACAAAATTTCTGTTAAAGGTGAATCAATTTGGAGGATAGTGCAAGATAGCTTAGTTCTGTTTGGCATACACCTCTCTTGAAGGAAGAAACAAAGTTTCTGAGTCCTTAATATCTTTTTCTGGGCAAAGCACTTACCTTAGGTAGTGGATTCGTTTCTAGAACCTAGAGTAGTGAAACTCTTAGCTTTATTTAGTTTTTGCATGAACAGTTAAAAGGAGCACTTCCCTAGTTATTAATTCTCAGCCTTAGCTAAGGAAGCATGTTTGCATATCTCATATCATATTCAGTAGAGGCAAAATTTATTTGTCTTGTCTATCCATGCAAGGAAGGTGCATTAGGATTAGGAGTTAAGAAAGTTGAAACATTGTTGTACATGTTTCCAGATTCATTGTACCTTTTAGACTAAAGGAAAAGTGAATATTAGTGTTTGAAATTTTTAGTTATTTCCTATTTCAAAGAGTAATAAATAGTGATGTGATTTGAGTTTCAAATATGTGTACTTGTTGTTACTTTCTTTAGTGGCATGTTCCTCCCTATTCAGAACAAGGGGTTTTTCTACAGTATCTAGCCTCCAAATCTTCTTCAATGCAAACTAAATATAAAATCATGACCTCATACTCCAAATAATCTAAGGCATCACCCTAGAGAAGCTCCAAAGTAAACTAATGAGCTTTGACATGCCAACTCCAACCCCATGTCACTATACAAGTGTTGACATCACTGCTACAAAAATTATTCTGAAGTGTTGCATCCTACACCAATTCCTAAGACGGATGCCCAAATGGGTTCTAGAACGAGGTTCAACCTTCATTTCCACGTTTAAGACTTTTCAAAGGGATTAGTCCCTTTAAACCATACTAATTTTTACACTTTCACAATTTGGCCATGTTCCTATCAATTGATATTTTGTATTGAAAAGTCAGTCCTATTTTACCTGTTTATTAACTTTAGGGACAATTATAGATCAGCTCCAGTAAAATGTCAACAAATTTGTGGGTTAGGTTGGCATTTCTCCAAATACTATCACACATGTATATATAATCACACATTTTTCTTTTTAGATCTTGATTGGTTGAACAAAAAGGTTCGTTGCCTATGTAATTTTGTCCCATTCCTCCACATTAGCACTCATAGATAAAAATCTTCTTAATTCTTCATTTGTGTGCACATTAAGGTCCCTTTTGGTTTCTATTTTTGATGGTGCAACCTCTGACAGTACACATTTTGCCATATAGATGTTGTTGGATAGAAACCTCTAGAGGAGTCTTACACCAGACATATAAATGGCTATTGTATATCACAATAATAAGAATTAACATATGAAAATGTGGTAGACCCTAAGCTTTTTGCATTCAATTCATTACTTTTTCTTTCATGGAAGATTTCGTTTTGCATAGTAGATGTGTTGTGGCACTTGAGTGTGTTCGCATAAAAAATTCTAAGGCCAAACTTGGAGTTTCATGTGTCATGGAAATTCAACATATGCCTTGTTCACGTAAGAACTACTTGTAACTCATCTTAGGGTACTCATGTACAATCTCATTTCATCCCACTTAACAAATTACCAAGACAAGGCTCATCACATCCAAGCTTGGTCTAAAACAATTAAGAAACACAATATACATCTTGACATGCCATAACACTGACATGTCTAGAATGCCTTAGCACTATGTGGCATGCATTAACATTCCCTACATTCCTTGGCATGTTTTGACACTCCCCTAGCACATCGTGACACTTCCTTACATGCCTTGGTAGTTTAGCATACCTTGGCATTGCCTAGCATATAACCTTGTCACTCCCTCCTTAACACACCTAAAACTCATTGAAAATCCCTCTCTCACACTCTTATTCATTCATTTCCATGCATTTTGACCTAGTGCTTCGTTATGTTTCCCTAACACTCCCTAGCTCACCCTCGCACCTGACACATCTTGGTCTACTGCCTTAACACTCTAGCATACCTTGGCACTACATAGTATACCTTGTCATTCTCTCCTTAGCACACCTAGAGATCGCTGACACTCTTGGTCACAAACTAATATTCATTCATTTCCATGAATTTTTACCTAGTGCTCCCTTGTGTTTCCCTAGCACTCCTTATCACTCCTTGACACATTTCATTACACCCTAGCACCTATGACATCTTGGCATGCCTCCCTAGCCTCTAGCATGCCTTAACACTGCCTAGCATACCTTGTCAATTTGTCCTTAGCACACCTTACACTCACTAAAATTTCTAATAAAAAACTCTTATTTGTTCATTTTCATTCATTTTGACATATTTCTCCATTGTGTTTCCCTGGCATTCCCAACTAACACTTCCTTTAACGCATTGGCACATCTTGACCGCATGTCGCCCTAGCACTCTAGCATTCCTTAGCATTGCCAAGCATGCCTTGTAACTCCTCCTTAACACACTTGGAACTCACTGAAACTGCATGCCACACACTCTTTTTCCTTCATTTCCATGCATTATGACCTAGTGCTCCATTGTGTTTCCCTAGCACTCCCTAACACTCCTTGGCACACATTGGAACACCATGGCACTTGTCATATATTAGTAGGCTTTCCTAGCACTCTCTCATATATTGGAACTGCTTATCATACGTTGTCACTCCCTCCTTAGCACACCTATAAATTTTTAACACTCCCTATCACACAAGCACATTAATTCATTTACATGTAATTGAAACAAATCCTCCCTTGTGTTTCCTTGATGTTGGGCATGGAATCCCCCCTCAGCATGTTTTAGGGCTTAAAGCCCAAGTTTTAGTCAAAGGTTTTGTAGAGACTCCATGAATTGCAGGCACAGAGCATGAAGTATAGGTTAACTCATAGGGTTTTCCGCCCCAAAATATTGTAATGAAATGTAAAGTCATGTCAGCCTACCCATGGTCCACAGACCATGAGATTGTATAAATAAGAGCGAGGCTCTAAGTTGTAAAGATAGCTAGGAAGGAATAGAGAAAAGAGTATGAATGGTCTGAGCTTAGAGTAGGATTCTAAGTATATTTGGTCATAGTAGTAGGAAGAGGCTATGTAGCTAAGTGCGCAGAGGCCTAGTAAAGTCCGAAACTGAGTACACGGACCCCTGCAGCTGAGTGTGTAGGGTGGTGTTGAGTCTGTAATCTAGATTGAAGATTAATAAAGAGAAGTTGATTCCTATTTCTGTGTATCTGTTGTGCATTGCCTTCTTTAAGTTTATACTATTTTATTTATTGCGCGCACTAATATGATTATGCCACATTCAGATTCCCATACTACTTCTTAACATCCCCAAAAAGCTACCTTCTACACTTAGAGCTTCACTCTATTTATACATTCCCATGGTCCGTAGACCATGGGTAGGATGACACATTCTAGATAAGATTACAATATTTTAGGGCGGACTACCCTTAGACTTAACCCCTTACAATTCATGCTCTGTGCACTTCGCGGAGCCTTTACAATATTAATATCTAAAATTGTGGGCTTTAAGCCCCAAAACTGTTACGTGGGGCCTCCGCTACCCAACAGGCCCCCAACACAATCATCGTGACTCATCCCGAGTCACTGGGCTGGTGTGTTGATCTTTGCGTGGAGGTCATCCAACAACTTCTACGCTTTGCTTACGTTCGCAACACATTATTCCACCATCTGCACAAGCCGAGCTTACACACAACACTTCTTCTGCACAGTCGTCTGTCAACTCAGCTATCTTTACAGAGCATGAATGTTCTTTATATTGTCGGTTCTTAATATGATTATAGATCATGACTTAACTTACGAAGGCACACATGCGCACGTAATCTAATTGCAACAGATGCATAAACCCATAACATAAAAACAAACATATAGATTTTATGACCAGATGCATGATAATTCAGAAACACTTATCTTATATTAATCTTCTGTCTCATTACAATCCAAATCTGCCCTGTGCACTCAGCTGCAGGGGTCCACGCACATAGCTGCAGACTCTACCAGGCCTCTACGCACACAAATGTGGAGCCTCTATCTCCTATTACAACCTGACTCAGACTTATAGACTCTGATCTAATGCCGCATTCAGATTCCCATACTACTTCTTAACACTACCAAAAGCTACCTTCTACACTTAGAGCCTTGCTCTATTTATACATTCCCATGGTCCGCGACCATGGGTAGGCCGACACATTCTAGATTAAATTACAATATTTTAGGGTGGACTACCCTTAGACTTGACCCATTACAACTCGTGCTCTGTGCACTTCATGGAGCCTTTACAATATTAATAACCAAATTTGTGGGCTTTAAGCCCCAAAACTGTTACATGGGGCCTCCGCTACCCAACAGCCCCCCAGCAAAATCATTGTGACTCATCTTGAGTCACTCGTTGGTGTTGCGATATGCGCTACCAAGGCTTCACGGTCCACCATTCCTGTGAGTGACAGAATACGTTCTGTTGCTCCCTACTTGTCTCCTGCACACTTCTTCAAGCTCCTGCTCCATTACCTCTACTAATTCTCTTAATCGATGATGCTCATTCTACTATGCTCGGTTAACACAAAGCAACCCCTCATAGGATTTTAGCTCTAGCTGAGATGCCGCATGCGGAAACTCTTTGTGTAAGAGCAGCAAGCTTGTGATCTGGGGTCCAGTATATTCACTGTCTGCTAAAGCTTGTGTTACATTTTTGTAAGAGAGATGTTGCTGTCCGTGAGGTCCCAATATTCAAGGCTCGTTAAAGACAAACTTTTAAATATAATTTCGTCATTTGTCTCAAGATTCAACATCTTTTCTATATCTTTCATAGATCGTTTGCCAAACCGTGGTTGATGGAGCGGCATCCAGACTAGTGCTGCTACTTGTCTAAGAATTTCCGGTACATCCACCACTGTGGGCATTGAGCTCAACTTGGCTTCCCCGGCTGTTGACATTACGCTGTCTAGAAGGTCCTGTGCCTCTATTTTGAAAACACTGGGTTGTCAACTCCCCCATCATCGAAGTTCAACGGTTCCATACCTATTGACGGGCACAATAGCTTAAGTCTCCAGATACCATAGTTTGTTTGGTGGATGCCTCACTGTGATTTATAAGCCTATTGAAATTCAAATTTAGAGTTCCCTCCTTTTCTAGCCCATTAATGCTATATTTACAGTAGATCATTCTGAATCTGACTCGTACTTTGTATCTTAATTGCCCACCACCCGCTCCCTTTCGTCGTAACTCGAACATCTTGTCATGAACAGTGATAGCAATGGTCACTTCCATGTTTATCCACGCAGCAGTGCAACCCTTCCTACTCAACTGTGACCCTTGTGACATATCGATCTTGCGTGCACCCCTATTGTCGCGCAGTTCCCTAACAGACTGTTTTATTGTCCCTCACTCTCTTCCAACTGTCTGGAGCAGTGAGACTGTACTTCAGTAGGTTAGTCAGGTAGCTGACCCACCTGTGTAGAGCTTTAGGGGACTGCCATTTACTCTTCCTGGGAAGGGTTCTCCATTAAGCTTGCCGAGCTGGATCGCGCCTCCATTTGTGACTTATTTGACTACATACGGTCCCAACAAATGCATCTGGAGTTTTCCAGGGAATTTCTTGAACTTGTTGTCATATAGTAATACTAAATCGATTTCTTTGAACGTGCACAACTTGATATGGCGATCATGCCAAGATTTTCCACGTTGCTTCTATACTTGCTGGTGGAATCCTGCCAGAAACTATTCCTCCTCAAGTTCTTCCAGTTGCATGAGTCTCTCTTCCAAGGCTCCATGGTATGTTATGCCTGTCATCGCTACTATTCGCAAATTGGTACAATGTATTCCATTGGCATGACAGCTTTTGTGTCGTAGACTAATTGGAAAGGTGTCTGACCCGTCAATTTCTTGCATGTGGTTCGGTATGCCCATAGCACAGGAGGTATGCAGAAATCCCAATCATTTCGTTGTGTGTTACATACTTTAGTCAATGCAATCTCCAAAATCTTGTTGAAAGCTTTGACTATCCCATTCACTTGTGGATGGTGCAGTGTACTTTGCTGACGATATACCTAGAATTCCTTAGTGGGTGTGCTAATAGTTTCATTTACGAAGTGCATTCTGTGGTCGCTCATTAGATTTTTGGGCATCCAAACCATGTCAGCACATTATCGAACAAAAATTTTGCAGCTGTAACGACCATGCATTCCTTAACCGGTTGTGCTTCTGCCCATTGAGTCAAGTATTCTGTCGCGGTGATGATATAGAACGCACCCATCTTTCCTTGAGGTGTGATAGGCCCAAAAAGTCGATCACCCATTTTTCGAACGGTTGCAGCATCATCTATGGATTGAGTGGCATTTCATCCCTCCGTGATGGTTTCCCAGTCTACTGGCATACGTCACAAGCCCGATAGTACGCTTTCGAGTCTTGATGTAAGGTTGGCCACCATAGTCCAGCGCGAAGAATCTTTCGTGATGTCTCCCTTCCCGCATAATTTCCTCCTACATCCCCCCCATGTGCTTCTACGAGGATCTGTCCTCATTCAAATTTAGGTACATATCTTCGTAATATTTCAGTGTTTCCCATTTTGTAGAGGTGCCTCGTGATAACAGTAAAATCCACCGTGCATACCACCAATTCTTTCCTCTGTTGAACTGAATATCCCTGCGGCACGGTCCCTGTCGTTAAGAAGTGGATTATATCCTAGAAGTGGTTGTCCGAGACATGCACTGCATAGAGTTGTGTATCAGGTAGTCCTTCCTCCAAATTTGTTGGCTCCTCACCATTCTCAATTCACGATAGGTGATTAGACCTGTGTTTAGGTGTCCGAGCTTCACAATGACCTCAAAGTCATACTCTTGAAACAGTAGCAACCATCTAAAAATGTGCCCCCCCAACACAGGCTTATTCACTAAGTATTTCAACACGGAATGATTAGTATACATCTTAAAGTGCCCTCCCAGTAGATAGTGGCAGTATTTTTGGAGTGCGTATACCCTCGCCAATCCTTCGCACTCGGTAGTAGAATAGTTCTTTTCAGCTTTGGACAACCGATGACTTGTGAACGCAATCGGGTGATCAATGCCTTCCACACCTTGCTACATGAGTACAACGCCTAGCAGGATACATGACACATCAACATGCACATGAAATTCAATGTCCCATTTTGGGAAAACCAAAATGGGAGCGGATGCCATTTTTTCCTTGAGGTTCTCTAGACTTTTCTTACATTCATCATTCCAACAATATGTAGCGTCTTTTTTCAACAATTGTTCCATTGGTACCGTGATTTTTGCATAGCCCTTAATAAACTTGCAATAGTAGCAAGTGTGTCCCAAGGTGGTACCGAGTTGTTTGACACTTCGCGGTGCTTGCAGATTGAGTATGACAACAATCTTCGCAGGGTCCACCATCAGGCCTTGTCTATAGACCACATGGCCAAGAAAATTTCTAAAGGGGATGAGGAAGGTGCACTCCTTAAGATTCAGCACAATCTGGTGTCATCAGCAAGTATCTAGCATCAACCGTAAGCTCGCTATATGTTTCTTGACTAGCCCAAATATAGTGCAATTGTCAAAATAAACCTCCAAAAACTTATGGATGAATTCCTTGAACACGACCACTACTACGCGTGAAAATATCGCTGGCGCTTTCTTTAAACCAAAGGGCATGACAGTGTACCGAAAACATCCCCATTCGGTCATGAAGGTGGTCTTGCTTCTATCTTCCGACGCGATCTTGATCTGATGGTACCATGAGAACCCATCCATGAATGAGTACGCTTCCTGTTGACCAACATTCTCCAGAACTTCATCTGTAAATGGGATCAGGAATGGGTCATGAATGCAGGCATCATTCAGTTTTAAGAGGTCCATGCAGATTTGAATTTTGCCCTTCTATTTTTTCTCCTGCACTATCATAGGACTCACCCAGTCAGATTCCTCCACAGGTTCGATAATTCTTGCTGCAAGCATTTTATCCAATTCCTCGCGGACCTTTTCCTTATACTTCGGATTCAAATGGTAAGGACGTTGCTTAGCTAGATTCGCTTCCGGTTTTAGAGTTATCTTCATCATCCCTAGGTTTCCAAGGATCCCTTTTAACTCAGTTATTTTGGTCAGCAATAAGTCTTGATATTCGCGAAGTAACTCGACGACCTTACTCACCGTGGCATCGTCCCAATAGTCCCCAAGCATCACATACTTTGGTTCGGCATTTGTACCAATATTAACCTGCTTTTTTTTAGTGGCACGGTGATGTCGGGGTCCTCGATTGATGGTCCACGAACTTTGTGACTCCCCTCTATTTCCAGAATATTGATGTTTCGGGGTTCATCATCATCATCCTCCACTTGCACATTGTAACATTCTAGCGCATGGCTTAACTGATGTGACCATACTGGTTGCACTATTTCTTCTGGTTCCTGCAATATTTTGAAAATGGTGGCTTTCACAACTTGTAGCACATTATCAAAAGTATCCATCCATTGGTCCTCAAATAATAACGTTAACAAAAATCCCTCACGTAAGATATCCCATTTTCCTGTACCATGTCGGAGTTCCGTCTTAGTATACCAGTTTCTTGTGATGACATCCAGGGTATGATAAAATAAGTGTACCCATTCTGGCTAGGGTTCTTCTCCATAGGCTTTGGTCCATTTTGTGAGGTGCATGTGCGAGTCATCACGTCCATCATATTTCTCGGTTATTCATAGTTCCGGCTTCCAAAACCTGAGCTGCATCATCTTTCTGTAGTCGCGCCAGTTTTCAAAGGTTCCTTCATGTGTTCCCCACCAACGCAGAGGCGTCGCACACAATGCCCACTTTAATGCATCGAACCTTTGGTTCTCCGGTATTGCACTCTCCAACTTATTCAAGAATTCATCCACCACTGTCAACCCATCATATGTTGGTAGATCTCAGTCCTGAGCTGTTATGCAATGCATTGATTTAGTCATCATACTACAGTTTAGCGTTGTTACTTGGCTTAACCGATTGTGCTAGTGTTCATCTTCTTCATCTGAATCTGGAGGGTAGGAACCTGCACACTCCCACGAGACCCTTCTATCTGCAGTTAGATTCAGCCAATCCTGGTCCCGCGCAGTTATCTTGTAGATACAAACTAGCTCGTCGTCGCTTCCATCATCGTATATAGGTTCTGTGTAGTGCGCTCCTTCAGCTGGATCCAACGGAACTACTACAGGTAGGGACTTCTTCTAGAAAATCATTTTTTTCTTCTTCAGGTTGATGACTCCATTCATATCCGTGGCCCAGTCTATCCCTAACAACGCAGGGTAAGGGTTACTGTCATCTAAAATCTCTATTACTTCCAAGTCCATCTGCATGCTGGCACCTTCTATATCCACTGTCACCGCTTTCAATCTTCCCATGGGCAAGATATTTTGTTGGTTTTCCATCCATAATTGAATAGGAGACCACTGTAATGTAGGCCTACCCATGTGTTCCCATGTCTGTTTCGGTAACACATTTGCATCCGAACCCAAGTCTAAGACTACCTGATCCATTTCATACTCGTCGATTTGTGAGAGCCGGGCCTACACACAACACTTCTTCTGCGCAGTCATCTGTCATCTCAGCTATATTCATAGAGTGCGAATGTTCTTTATCTTTCTGGTGCTTAATATTATTATAGATCGTGACTTAACTTACGAAGGCACAATACTTTTAGTTATCAATTACCATAAACAGACATGCGCGTACTCATAAATCGCAACAGATGCATAAAACCATAACATAAGAACAAACATATAGATTTTACGACCAGATGCATGATAATTCAGAAACACTTATCTTATATTAATCTTCTATCTCATTACAATCCAAATCTGCCCTATGCACTCCGCTGCAAGGGTCCGCGCACACAGCTGCACACTTTACCAGGCCTCTGTGCACATAGCTGCGGAGCCTCTATCTCCTACTACAACCCGACTTGGACTTACAAACTGTGATCTAATGCCAGATTCAGATTCACATACTACTTCTTAACATCCCCAAAAGGCTACCTTCTACACTTAGAGCCTCACTCTATTTATACATTCCCATGGTCCGTGGACCACGGGTAGGCCCACACATTCTAGATTAAATTACAATATTTTAGGGCGGACTACCCTGAGACTTGACCCATTACAATTCATGTTCTACACACTTCACAGAGCCTTTACAATATTAATACCCAAAATTGTGGGATTTAAGCCCCGAAACCATTACGTGGGGCCTCTGCTACCCAACATGACCGTGAGGTAAGTATATTAAATCTTTGAACACCTGGATTAAGATGCTATTATGTGAAAAGCGAGTTATGGGAATAAATTAATGTTTGGGACTACGCGAAGTGGGAAGATATACAGAAGTGGAAGTAGTGAAGGGTTGGAAACCAGTCCCTTAATTTCACCCTCGTGGGAAAGCGAGGAAGTGCTTGCGAAAGTTTCCCTGAGAAGTGTGGTTAGTCTGATAAGGCAACACATTCCGCTTTTACCACCTCCACCCACACTGCCAACCGTCTCACCCTCCTCACCTCCATCTCCATACACCCCACCTCCGCACTACCACAGTTCACTATGGTGAGTGCGATCAAACTACCAATGTTCAAAGGAGTAGGGAATGAAGATTCAGACCAATTCTGGTTCATGGTAAGAGCAGTATGGGAAGCACAATGTGTTGTGGATGACAATATTAAAAGGGCTATGCTGGTGAGCGCGCTACAAGATCACGCATTAACGTGGTAAATCAAGCATTCTAATGACCACCTGAATGCAGGAATTATAGAGATCCAGGCCACGCTGAACAGGGAATTTAGCAGGGCAAATCAGAAACACAATCAATGATTAGGTTTAAGGAAATCGCGATGCTACCGAGTGAGACCCCTGTGATCTGGACCAAAGGCTACAGAGTATGATTCGTGAAGCCAATATGACGTTAATAGATGCACAACATCGTGCATGGTTTGTGGCATCACTTACGCCACACTTAAGGACGGTGTTGTCACAACAAAAGCTTTCCACCCATGCCGAAGCGTTGGAGATGGAAATGAGATTACATGATACCCCTATACAAGATCCTAGGTTGGGAGTCCAACAAATCCACACGCAACTATAGAATCTATGTCTGGATGCAAAGTTTGAAACAGGACAGGACACCTCGGTCGTAGGTGCCTGAGGAAGTATGGTGCATAAAGTCCAAAGGCCAAGGGCACGACAAGGACCACTGTCCAGTGTTCGCAAACTACTTGGCAGCAAGAGGGCTGATGCCGTTAAGACTGGAGGCACAGGTAGGGCCAAGCGTAGCATCTGCACTATGGTGCGCGATCTACCAGATAGGAGGAAAACACACTGAAAACAATTGTCATCTATTGTAGAATTATTCACAGACGTCCCAGTAATTTTTTTTGTAATCTCCGCTGGTCGGTAGGCCATGAGAAACGCACCTGCCAAAGCTATGAACTAATGATGGATCAGACTCCTGCCTACAGAGTGCAGATTGAAACATGATCCCTCGACCCTAATGCAAGGATGGCGTGCATTGGATTTCAGGGGCACGGTCGAGGTCGAGGCAGAATGGGACAAGGAAGGGGTCGCAAATAGCTAATTTGTTACAATTGCGGAGGGCTAGGGCACTATGCCCGCGATTGTACAAACCCGACAAGGACATCATGTTGGTACTATACTCAATTTGATCATGAGGCAGAAGACTACCCTTTGCTGACAGTGAGGATGCACAAAAAGGGGGTACTACAGCCCCCTCCAACTCAAAATTTACAAATGATGAGGTCTGAGCCGCGCAAAGAAGACCCGAATGTAAGCATGATGCTCAAGAGTAGTATGACCATGGGAGATGATAAAGGGAAGCAGCTAGAAGAAAGTGCGTGGGTTCGTAAGGCTCCAACAAAGGAACCTAAGTTTGATTTAGAATGCGTGAAGGAGACATTCATGGAAGCTAAGAAGAGCTTCATGGAGGCCTCCACTTCAGGTAGTAAGGATCAACCAGAATCAGTGATGGATCCTTCAATGCTCACTACCTTTATGGAGACATGCATGAAACTGTTGTGCGACAGCAAGGAGGTCAAAGGACTATAGGAACTTATCACTAGGTGCGCGGGGTCAGGAGAACCGCGTGTGATTCAGAAACTTGGAAAGCATGAATTGCGCATAGAAAGGGAAATAAAGTTGACTATGCAAATAGGTGAGTATGAAATGGATTAGGTAATCCTGGATCAGGGTTCGGATGCGAATGTACTACCAAATAAAACATGGGAACGCATGGGCAGACCCGCGTTAGAATGGTCCCCTATTCAGTTACGAATGGCGAACCAACAAAAGATTTTTCCCATGGGAAGATTGCAAGGGGTAATAGTTGATATTGATGGTGCGAGTGTGCAGGTGGATTTTGAAGTGATAGAGATTCTCGATGAGAGTAACCCCTATCTCGCACTACTAGGAATATACTGGGCCACTAATATGAATGGAGTCATACATTTGAAGAAGAACAAAATGATCTTTGATAAAAAGTCACTACACGTAGTAGTACCGCTAGATCCAGCCGAATGAGTGTGATACACTGAACCGGTGCGTGACAATGATAGTGATGATGATATCGATTGTATTTACAAGACAATTGTGTGAGAACATGATTGGGTGAATCCGGCTGCACATGGAATAATTTCGTGGGAGCACGAAATCTCCTGCACTTCAGATTCAAACAAAGAAATAGAACAATTGCAGAATCAGCTACACCATTTAACAACACTGAATTACAACATGATGACTAGATCCTTGCTTTGAATGACAATAGAGACAAGGGAGTTGTCGACATATGATGGATTAACGGTGGTGGATGAATTTATGAGCAAATTTGAAAGCACAGTACTATAACATCAATGGTTCACTACGCTGAAGTGGGCACTATGCACAACACCCGGACGATGGTGGGGTACACATCAAGGAAATTTCGAGTACTGGCGCAGATGCAGAAGGATGATGCACCTACGTTTTGGAAAACCCCAGCTCTGAATGAAAGATAATCAGTCGGGGCGAAACAACTTGTGCGCCCACCTTTCCCAATGGGTACAGACATGTGTTGTACAGTCTACACAAGTGCATACCACCTGCAGACTAGAGAATCGGAACAAATGATAGCAGCAGGAAATGTGACGCATGCTACCAATTCTCCATGATGAAGCATTCGATAGGGTGCGCAAAGTATTGAACAATGTTCTCCAGGAAAGACGAACTGATTAGGACCTGTGCGTACCAGCGGTTCGATGGGCCTACTAGACCATGTGGAAAACCTTGAACGCAGAGATGATTCCAAAGGTGCAGAACATAGTGGAGACTGTAATTACTAAAGGAAATACAAAAAGGAATCCAAATGTACTGGCTACTTCAATGGTGATAGTGCGCGATGACCAGGAGGAAGAAATCACACATCTACGTGAGGTCAAACATATAAAGATTCAGGAAGCCATCCAACGAGGAAACCTTAGACTTGGCAAACTTGAAAAGGATCGGGTACAATTGAGAAAGAAAAGAATTTTGATGGATGTTGTGATCAAGAGGTTGGAAAACGAGATCACACAAGCATGTCTCGTCGATAACCCAAGGGGGACAAGGCAAGATATGGATGATTGTACCACTACATTAGAATATTTTCGCCGAGAGTTTATGACTCTACTGCCATGGCTACGACCGCACCTCACCAAATGCAGTAACCAGGGAAGTGCACTACATACAATAGAACGTGTGGCACGAGTGGTCGCGTAGGAAATTGAGGATTTTCCACAGACTCTACTGGAATGCAAGTTGAACTCTCACACAGGTGGTGCGACCACCTGACTAGTTGTAGGAAGCACAGTCTCAGTGCTCCAGGTAGTTGAAAGAGAGCTCGGGACTCTAAAAGAGTCTATTTGGGAGCTGCGCGATGAGCGTGGTGCATGCAGAATCAACATGTCACAATGGTCACGACCGCATACGGGGGGCTACGCTGCCACGTGGGTATGCTGGGAAGTGACCATTGGTGTCACTATTCATGACAAGATGTTTGATTTAAGGAAAAAGCGAGCGGGTGGCGAGCATTTAAGGCACGAATTAAGTGCAAGATTTGGGGCAATCTGCTGCCAAGAAAGAATTGATGGCTCAGAATTGGGGGGAACGGTCGAATTTCAATTAAAAAGGTGCTATAAAACTCTAGGGGCTGAACACAAGACAACACTTGTTCATTTGATATTTGAACAGTTGATTAGAGCATAGAGTGTTGAGCGCCAAGCAAGATTTGAGCCTTGAAGTTCGCGAATGACCACAGACAACTCAAATAGAATGACGACTACCAAGAGAGGTTTGGACTAGGTAGAAGGAACCACTGACGAGGTCACTTAGAACCCCACGGTACATGATGTTCCTAGAGGCACTGGCATCATGCCAAAAATCCTGAAATCGCCCCGGATGCCGAGGCCCAAGAAGGATAAACAGGCAGCAGGACTAGTTCGCATGTCCCCGAGGAATCTGCGGTTCAATAAACTCTCAATGGAAGAAAAGGGCAAGGTTGTCACCATTGGGACAGATGATGAGGAGGAGGACCTATAGGCTCTTGTCAATGAGATAGAGGTAGCAGAAGACATGGAAGAGGACATCCAACCAGTGCGCACTGCAGTGAAATTGTCTTAGTACGTCCCTCTGTGGAAAGGGAAAACTAAGATACCAAAGGACCTGGATGCCACTAAGAGAACAATCTAGACCCTGCTCCTCCCCGATGGTATTGTATTTGAGGGCTCGCATCTGGGTCACGTACCCACAATGAAGTTTGAAGATTGGGACCTCGCAGACAACAATAATTTCCTACACTTGGATATGTAGAACCTCATGAATCAAAGCATGGAGGGGCCAGTCACAACACTAGAGCCGCAGAAATGGCTGTGCGGTGTGGAAAAGGATGGATTACTTCATCTGTTGTGGATTCCACACTTTCACCATGTGCTTATCATTATTTTCATCATCAGGCAGTTGCTTTGCCTGGTGCATGATGGGTACTTATGGCTGGAGGAACGTATTCCCATCACAGCGGATCTCATCCATAGGATTTTTTGTCTCCCCTGTAAGGGAAAGGACCTAGTGGTGATAGCAGGGAAAAGCGGAGATTTGGCGCTCGCAGAGGCCATGAAGAAAAAATACAAATTGGAGAAGAAAAAGAGGGGTTACGTAATCACCAGTGTTAAAGATAAAGGGATGCGTGTAGCCACCCAGCTCCTGGTAGAAAAGGTAATGAGAAAATGTCACGGTGATGAGGTACCAACGTCGGTAGTTGCACTTGCTGAACAATGCGCAGAGGGGGTCCAATTCAATTGGACCGAGTTCCTCTACGAAGAGTTCCTGACTAACTGCAAGGAAGCCCAGGAGTAGGGAAAAACCTTCCACTAGACGTGGTTTCTCTTGTCCATTTTACTGGTAACAGGGGAACTACCCGAGGACAGTCAATTCCCTAGCATTGAGTAGGAACTACCAAAGGCCGCAAAGTACACATTGCTCTGGGCCACCAAGGACACAAAGTGGATTTGCGAGACCAAGATCTTTTGGGTGCTCATGGAGGTGAGCATCTGGATGTGGATCAATAGACGACTGTGCCTATCCCCCACAGTGTACAACAGTCTGCGAATCTTTGCAGACTTCAAGGTGGACATGCATATTGTCTACATCAAGGCGCATAAGGACCCTACATAGCAATGGACCAAGCTCCCCTTCATCACCATTGATGATGTAATCTTTTTAGTGCTAGAATCATGGCCACCCGAGTGGCATGCCTTGGATCTGGCAGAGCTAGATAGAACAACAACACAGAAGAAAAAGGATGAATCCAAGCTACAGGTCACAAAGTTGGTCGAGAAAAGGTGCAATGAAAAGGTGGCCATGGAGGTAAGGGCTGTTTGCAAGGCAACAAGGGCAGCCATGGAGCAGGAAAAGGTTGTCGAAGAAGCAGCAACAACACGAGCAACGGGGGCCACCATAATGCATGATGAAGAGGGCTAGGACTTGTCTACAGGACAGGGAGTAGAGGACACAGAAGAGGGTGTGGACCTGGGCACGACTTCCACCCAAATGAAATAGTCGTGTGCCATAGAGAGATCAGGTCAACGAAAAAAGGTCAAGGCGTCCAAATTGGCCATCGACCCGATCAATTTAACAGAAGGTGATCTCTATGACATTGGTAACACGGTTCACGAGGTCACCAAGGAAGTGCTCCAGGAAGCCATGTCAGAGCAGTAGATTATGTTGGGGACCCTATGGGCACAACTGTAGGAACTACAGGTGTGGCCCCCACAGGAAGGAACACTAGCCACCTACGGTGCCATAGGTACATCAACAGCGGAGCAGCTGCTACGCACAAATATGGCCAACACCATAGTGCTATTCGAAGGAGCATTAATGGAAGAGCACAAGGATGACAGAGCCGCGTTGAGAAAGATCAAGGACTTGGCCTTAATTTGGCTGCCCTTCCACGAGACACATTGTACCAGCTGCAGGATGGCATAATAGCAGAGCTTCATGTCAAGGAGGGCCACGCGATCCAGGTAATGAGTGAGAAAAATATCAACATTGAACAGCTCAGCTTGTAGCGTGACGAACTGGTGTCACAGAACCAGCAAATCATGAAGAAATTTGATCAAGCATTTCGGCAAGTCCCAGAGTTGTCCATTGCCGCAGACCTACCAACAGTGATGCAGATCCACTGTCTAGTAAGTGGAGTCCGAAGCACACGTGAGGAAACAACGCGAGTGCTACTGGAGCTGAACCTCCAGATTGCTGAGTTGTGGCTGAAGGCCCAGCCTTCCACTCTTCCAGAAGTTAGAGAGTAGCATGTTAGTGTGATTCAAATAGGACAGGAAGAAATTGGATGGGTAGTGCAGGGCTGTACCGGGATGTTGGACCAAGCCTTTGACGTCCTCACATCTTAACAGGAGGACCCCAACATATAGTGCCTAGAAACATAGGCGTGTGAACTGCATCATTAGTATGATAATGTAAGCGGAACTGCGCAGACAGTCGTCCTCACCCAATAGCTGGCCAAGATGCAGCAAGCAAGGGTGCTAAAAGAGCAGGTGGATGCCACCAGACAGAAGGAGGCACTTCTCAAGGTGCACGTCCAGCCATGGATTGATGAGGTCTTCACCATTATGACCGATATTGAGGGCAAGCTCGCACAGATGTAGGGAATCTATGCGCTAAGGCAGGTAGCAAATCCTCGAAAAGAAGAATCAGAATAGCGCATGCAGTAGGTCCAACATACCGCAGAACAGTGCACTGCAGACCTCGGAGCAGTGCAGGACCAGTTGGAGGGGCTCTACGCCAAGGTTTCTGCACCAGTAGAGTGACTCAGGATGAGTCACAATGATTGTGTTGGGAGCCTATTGGGCATGGAATCCCCCCACAACATGTTTTGGGGCTTAAAGCCCAAGTTTTGGTCAAAGGTTTTGTAAAGACTCCATGAATTGCGGGCACAGAGCACGAAGTATAGGTTAAGTCATAGAGTTTTCCACCCTAAAATATTGTAATGGAATGTAAAGTCATGTCACCCTACCCATGGTCTACGGACCATGGCATTTTATAAATAAGAGCAAGGCTCTAAGTTTTAAATATAGCTAGTAAGAAATAGAGAAAAGAGTATGAATGGTTCGAGCTTAGAGTAGGATTCTAAGTGTATTGGGTCATAGTAGTAGGAAGAGCCTCTACAGCTGAGTGCGTAGAGGCCTAGTAGAGTCCACAGCTGAGTGCACAGACCCCTACAGCTGAGTGTGTAGGGTGGTGTCGAGTCTATAATCTAGATTGAAGATTAATAAAGAGAAGTTGATTCCTATTTCTGTGTATATGTTGTGCATTTCCTTCTTTATTTTTATGAAGTTTTATTTATCACGTGCACTGATATGATTGCTGAATATGCTATAATAATCATTACTCTTACATAAAAAAGCTAAGTAATTGGATAATAACATATTAAATAGCAAGGGACTTGGGTATTATATGGGTTGCGCCTCGAGTAGGGTTGTGCGGAAGTAGCATCATAGGTTGCGAAGGGATAGCAAGTGCGGGTAGCAACATATGCGAAAGGTCAAACCACGGACCTCCAGAAGCTCATCATACAACTCCAGGGTGCGGAAACTTGGTTCTAGCACCCTCCCATACTACTTCGGGTGAGACCTCAGTCCGTGCTTCAAGGACTGCTGCCGAAAGTGCCAGTAGTACCAGGACTTGCTTCGCTAAATCACCTCTGAACCTGGGTCAGGCCCATACAATCCATCACTTAGCAATCCCTAGCATGTGTTGGTGCCACATCTTAGAACCTAGCAAACGTTGGCATGCCTCAACACTTGTTATGTATTGACATGCCTAACATTCCTTGGAACTTTTTAACATCTGTTAGCACTTTCTGAAATTCCCTGCACACCTTGGCACTCCCTAGTTTTCATGCCCTCATAGATAACCTTACTTTTTTTGTGACTTGGGAACCCAACCAAGTCATTGAAAAATTAGTGTTGTGCCTAGACCAAAGTCTCCCTTTGTCTCAAAATGCTTTTTCCATCCTCTTATCGCAATCATAGGCTTTCCTCCTACAAGTCATTATATGAAATTATCCTAACACACTTCATCCATGGGACGCCTAGAATTCACTGACACTCCCTGGCATAATGTCTTATTCATTCATTTCCATGAATTTTTACCTAGTTCTCTCTTGTGATTCCTTGACACTCCCAAACACTTATTGACATGCATTTACAATATTTGGCATATGTCAGTACACCTTTTCATTCCTTGGCATGCCATGGCACTCCTTAATTATCATGCCCTCATAACTACCCTTATTTTCTTTTAGACTTAGGAACCCAACCAAGTTCTGCCTCGACTACAAAAACTTTACCAAGTTACATTTACTACCACTAGACTATGACTTGTTCCCCTAATTGAATATAAATCATCTTAGGATTCTCATGTCCAATCTTAACTCATCCCACTTAACAAGCTACTAAGTCAAGGCTCACATCCAACTATGCCCATAAAACAACTAAGCAACATAGTTTACATCTTCACATGCCATAGCATCTGGCATGTATAAAAATACATTGGCACTACATGGAACACATTATCATCCCCTGCATTCCTTGGCATGATTTTCCACTCCCTAACATTCCCTTACACTCTAGCATGCCTTAGAACTACCTAGCATATACCCTTGTCACTCCCTCCTTAACACAATTGGAACTTGCTGACACTCCATATCACAGACTCTTATCCATTCATTTCCATGCAATTTGAACTAGTTCTCCATTTTCTTCTCATGGAACTCCCTGACACACATTGGCACACCCTAGGACTTGGCACATCTTAGCATGTCACCCTGGCACTCTCGCATTCCTTGGAACTACCTAGCATACGTTGTCACTCCCTCCTTGGCACACCTAGAATTTGCTGACAATCCCTGTCACACACTCTTATTCATTCATTTCCATGCATTTGAAAATAGTTCTCCCTTGCTTTTCCTTGACACTCCATAATTCTCCCTGGCATGCATTGGCACATCTTAGCACCTAGCACACCTTGTCATGTTTCCCTGGGATCTAGAATGCCTTAACACTGCCTAGCATACCTTGTCACTCCCTCCTTAGCACACCTTGAAATCACTGAATCTTCCTGTCACAAACTCTTAATCGTTCATTTGCATGCATTATTTTCACCTAGTGCTCCCTTGTGTTTCCCTAACGCTTCCTAACACTTCCTAGCACTATTTGGCACACCTTGACACCTAGCACATATTGGCTGCATGTCACTCTAGCATGCTAGAATGACTTAGTGATTATTAGCATACCATGTCACTCCCCTCTTACCACACCTAGAACTCATTGACGCTCCCTGTCACACAATCTTATTCATTCATTTCCATGCATTTTGACCTAGTGCTCCCTTGTGTTCCCTAAGAACTCGTTAACACTCAACACACATTAGCACACCCAACTGCAATGAGTTTCACTAATAGTCAATCCAAAAACCCTTCCAGAGTCTAGCTAGTTACTTGTTCTTCACTAAGATATTAGGGTTAAGTTTATTATAGAGTGTTCAGTGTGAAAATATTACTAGGTGTTTTTATCGCATTACTTGGAAGGTGGTTAAACCACAAGCATGACGGTAAGGTTCCTGAATCTTGGATTTTAAAACTAACCAACAAATATATGACTATAATATCTTTGGGAAATTATAGTTCTCTAAAGAGATTCATGGTAGTGATTTTCCCATTGCGCTAGACCCGAGAACTCGATTGTTAATTAGATGCAGATAAGTGGTAGTTTGTTGTCGTAAATGTCAAATGTATAGTTCAGCAACATGATGGAGGCTTACTTATGACATCATAATTCAGTTTTTTATCTTCGTGGTGCAAACCCCATGATGTCCAAGTGTGACACCCTCCTTGCAACAACACCCTTCAACTAGTTACCCAGTGACTTCCTTGCCTTTGATTGCCCTATCCTCATCTTGTTCACTCTGAGTTCCTTCTCCCTTACTCTCCTTTCACTATGCTCTTTTGCTTCCTATTCTCCTTATCATAATTTCTCTTCTCTTTCTACTTCTCACTTCATCCTTCTAGTTAGTTAGGGCTTCGCTAACTGGATTTTCCCTTTCCTACCATTTGGCCTCCCATTTTCTCCCCTTCTATCATTTTCCCTCTTCCCAGGTGTGAGGGAGGAAAAAATCCATTCATGTGTGCTAATGGGTTTCAAAATATCTCCTCACCCTCATTGACTATATCAAGCCGTGTAAACATTATGCCTGTGAGTGTCTATGAGTCTCATCTTAGGTCTTGGGTCAAATTATTTTTGCTCTTTCAACTATATGAGTCGAGCTATATGCCCTTTAACCCCACCATTAATAGAGTTCCTTATACTTGTATCTTTCCCCTGGTATAAAGACATATGTATACGTTATTATGGTATATGTTGAACTTTGGTTATTATCCTCACCTTGAAGTCATTGAGGTTCCATCTAACTCCTCCCTAGTTAATACAAGGTTCATTGAGTTAGAAAAATGTGCCATCAATAATTATAAGTGGTTACATTAAGGAAGGACCATTGGTTGAAGCCTCATCAATGGAGATTGGGTCGATGGTTAGGGTTTTGATTTAGTTAGACACTATTCACTATTATATTTGTGGGCATAGAGTAATTATGATCTACCCCATGTACACAAGGATAACTGAGAAGTGTTTCCCATAATCATGCAAGTGGAAATTCAACATATACAACAGGGTAACCACAAAATATTTATCATAGTTGTACAATGCAAGGTGATAGGAAAATATTTACATTATATATGTGAATGTACTAAGATCAGGACCATTAGCATCATATCTATACATTTACCGCAAGAAAACGGTCATTACAACCCCTTAAAAATAGCCATAAGGCCTTCCTCTTTTGTAGCTCCTTGACCACAAGGGTTTAATTGAAAAACACATACTTCCTTTAAATATTTGTAGGTTGAGGCAACAACTTCAATCCCTTGAACTTAAAGATAAGCAAATATTTGCAATTTGTTATAATAATAAGTCCAGTATGCACACTCCTCATGTTAGAGTTGGGTAGAGAGGGAGAATACTTGATTGATGCCAACCTTATAAATGAAAATCTTTTCCTACTCATTGGTTGGACTCTCCACCACTAGTTGACACCACTAATACACACCAAAAGTCCAAGATACCCATAATATGTGACCTACACCCAAGGGTTTAGACTACACCTCCATAAAATGTGCCTTCAACTTTAGATGTCCCAAAACAGTAATATATTAACCCTAGCCTACTTGTTAGATTTTTGTAACTTTCTCCTTAAATAACATTATTTTTTAACTATTTAATCCACTCACCATATACTCTCTCTTGTTTTCACCCACCTAGTATACAAGAACACTTATGTTTTTAATACAACCAAGTTAAGAGGGCATGTTTATTTCTTACACTTAAATGTTTTCAATACAACCAAGTTAAGAGCACATGTTTCCTTTTCAAATTCCAAAAGTATAACATGTCTATCTCTATAAACTAACAACAAAATAATTGCATAAAAAAGGTAAGTTGAAAATTAAATTAAAATTAGATTAATATTATTATTATAAATACACCAAATATGGAAAAAATGTTTTCAAACACAACCAGAAAAAAAGTGTTAGTTTACCAAATACAACTACAAACTTATTAAGCCATCCTAGATGCATCTTGACCTGGATCTATCAAGTGTCGAGAGGGATCCAATCTCTTGATGTGAAAACCTATTTTTTGGCACTTGATAGATCCAAGTTAAGATGGATATAGGATGGTTATATAATACTATATAATATCTATATTTGTATCTGTGTCTCTTTCTTATTCCCTCTCTCTATCTCACCCCCAAACATAGACACTCTCTCTCCATATCTATCTCTTTCTCCCTCCCTCTTCCTCTCCGCCTCTCTCTCTTCCTTATATCTCCCCTCTCTCCATCGCTCTCTTGTCAGTCCCTCTGTCTCTCTACCTTTCTCCCTCAATGTATTTCTTCTTCCTTCCCTCTCTCTCCCCCTCCAACTTCATCTCTCTCTTAGTCCTCTCTCTCCCTTTCTCTATCACCTACCTCCCCCCCCCCATCACTCTCTCTCTCCCCCCTCCATATCTATGCCTCTCTCTCTCTCTCTTTCCCTTCTCTCCCCCCTCCATCTCTATGCCTCTCTCTCTCTCTCTCTTTCCCTTCTCTCCCAATCTTTACCCCCACCTATTCTCTCTCTTCCCTCCTCTCTTCTCTCCCTCTCTCTCTATCCATCTATCCCTTGTCACTCCCTCTCTCTCCACCTCTATCTCCATATGCCTTATTTCTTTCCTCCCTTTCTCTCCCCATCCAACTCAATATTTCTCTCTCCCCCCCTCTCTTCGTCTTTCTCTCCCCCCTCCAACTCCATATCTCTCTCCCCCCATCTCTTCTTCTCTCTCTCCCCTCTCTTGCTTCCTACCTCCTCTCCATCTCCCCCCATCACTCTCTCACTCTCTTTCTCTCTCTATCTCTCTCTCCACCCTCCATCATTGTCACTATCTCCTTCCCCCTATCTTCCCTTCACTTTGCTTGCTATCATCACTTGGATCCTTAGTTAAGATAGATCTATTTTGGCTCTTACTAATATTTTTATTATATAAATTTCACATCTTTAGATACAAAAGTATTCTCATTTTTAATTTTATTAAAACCATAATTTAATTTATATGGGAATAATTTTGGTAGTCATGAGGATAGAGGTTTTATATATATCTCAAAACTAATTACAACCCTTTTCCTATTAGCTTCAAATAAAAAATGTTATAAAATAAAATAAAATTAAAATATTTTTATTGTGAAATAAGTTATGGTTTTTGGGCATGTGGTATTGATAAGCCATGGTATTCTAACAAAGCCTATTTACAAGTTAATAATATCCATGGTAAAGTGGGGGTGAATATCGTTGGTTAAGAATCTTGTCATATTGTTATAAAATATTTATATTGTGAAATAAGATATGGTTTTTCGGCATGTGGTATTGATAAGCCATGGTATTAGCCCATGCTATCGTAACAAAGCCTATTCACAAGTTCATAATATAAATGACAAAGCGGGGGTGAATATCCATGATTAGGAATCTTGTCATATTCTTATAAAATATTTTGATTTTGAAATAAGTTATGTTTTCTAGGCATGTGATATTGATAATCCATGGTATTGTAATAGTCTATTTCCAAGTTAATAATATCCATGGTTAAGAATATTTTCATATTGTTATAAAATATTTTGATTGTGAAATAAGTTATGTTTTTAGAGCATGTGGTATTGATAATCCATAGTATTGGCCCATGGTATTATAACAAAACCAATTTTTTACAAGTTAATAATATCCACTGTAAAGTGGGGGGTGAATATCCATGGTTAAGAATCTTATCATATTGTTATAAAATATTTTGGTTGTGAAATAAGTTAAGGTTTCTGAGCTTGAGGTATTGATAAGCCATGGTATTGGATCATGGTATTGTAACAAAACCTATTTAAAAGTTAATAAAAAATTCAAAATATAACAAATTAAATTTTATTATTTTTATTATTAATTGAGCCAACATTTAGATTTTTGCACTCATCCCCATACTTTTGACTATTATTATTATTATTACTATTATTATTTAACTAAGCCCATATTTAGAATTGTTTACATACTTACATTACACCAACACATCTACTCTATACTCTATAAATATTGTATTTATTGTTTTTTAGGGAGGGAAATTTTAACATTTTTGAAAAAAATCAGCCTTAATTTTGATGTAACAAAGCCCTCCCAATTCCAATCTTCATTTATGTTCTAAAACAAGTAGTATATTTTCACTTTTCATAGGGTGGAGGGAAAATGAGTAGATATTTTCACTTTTCATAGGGAGGGAGGGAAAACGAGATTGAAGAGAGTTGTGAATTAAATTTTCACTTTTCATACGGTGGAGGGAAAATGAGTAGCATATTTTCACTTTTCACGGGGCAAGAGGGAAAAAGAGATTGAAGAGAGTTGTGAATTAAGGTTTTACCAGTAATAGACTGATATCAAACCCCACCATTGGATCTTCAATCCATTAGTGGCGTCCAGGTATGTTTCATTTCTAACCTCACCATTGGATCTTCAATCCATTAATGGCGCTCAAGTATGTTTCATTTCTAACCTTGCTGCATTTACACCCAAATTTTAGTCTTCTTCCATCCAGAGAGGAGTACACACACCTCAAATATCTGGTTCAAATTTTTCATCCTTGCTTTTAAGTTTACGAGTAGCATATTTTCACTTTTCACAGGGCGAGAGGGAAAACGAGATTGAAGAAAGTTGTGAATTAAGGTTTTACCAGTAGCAAACTGATATTGAACCCCACGATTGGATCTTCAATCCATTAATGGCACCCAGGGTATTTTTTACTTCTAACCTCATTGCATTTCCACTGCACTTTTAGTCTTCTTCCACACAGGGAGGAGTACACACACCTCAGATCTCTAGTTCAAAATTCACTATTTTTTTCATAATTTCTTTTAAGTTTATGCTTTAATATCTATGCCGCACTTTGTCACTATTTGCAAGGATGGAATTAGCACTTGATGACTTTGGGAAGCCATTTATTATAATAAAGAAGCAGGGAAGATTACCCAAATGAGAGGCTTAGATGTTCAAAATTTCTAACATTGTGGTCACCAAGGTTGTTATGAGAATATCACTGGACTCCAATGGAATAAAAATGATGCTCTAGAATTCCTGTGGTGATCTCATCATCAGTAAGCTCCTATTCTTTTTATTCATTGTCTATTTTTGGATCAGTGAAACCGCCCTTAAATTATGAAAATTAGTAGAATTTATTTTAAAACTTGTATGATTCATAACAAAAAAAAATCACTTAAATTTTCTATAAATATTGAAATAAACCATTAAATTATGAAAATTAGTAGAATTTGCTTTAAAACTTATATGATTCATATCTAAAAATTACTTAAATTTTCTTTAAAGGCTGAAATAAGCCAATACTCTGCGATCTACTCACTCTTTCTCACAAACTCTAAGGCCCACTGAGCTAGATGCTCTACATATGTCGATGCCTTCCTACTAAAGCTCTTAAAATTGGTGAATGTGATGCTCTACATATGTCGATGCCTTCCTACTAAAGCTCTTAAAATTGGTGAATGTGTTTAGATTTCATTCCGTTTGGATTATTGGACTTCTAATGTGCATTAAGGGAATTTCATCCCCTAGATTTGTATGTGCCATATTCCATCATGTTGGTTCCATTTATAGGTGCATGTCGGGGCCTACATGTCAAACATACCTACATGGCATTGGTCATGCATGTAATATGCTCAATAAATTCTATGCACTTTAAGGCTGTGGTACTTTTTACCATCCAAATTTACACAAAAATTGAACCCAAATTTACACAAATTTACCAAGTAACTAAACTGAATAATTAACACAAAAAGTGAACCCAAACTCACACAAATTTACAAAGTAACTGAACTTAATTTTTTCTGTTATTAACTATTTACTATTGACATGCATGAAACAATGGATTTATGAAACCTAAATACACACAACCATTCCATTAATCACGAATCCATAAATCACAAATGTGGCTAACAAAAGAAATTAGAGAGGCAACCTAAAAATTAATTCAGCAATGAAATAAACCACAAAAAATTAGTAATAATTCAATACAATTCACATATACATTTAGGAATGTTAGCCTCACTCTCTTAAAAATCAATAATAAATCCAATTATTAAATTAAATAAATAAAATCATGAGAATTCCTCAAACCAAGGATTCTAGTTTGGATGAGAGATTCTCTCCAACTAGCTCTCCTAAATTAGTGTGTAAGTTGAGAAAATGTCTCAACCAAGTGACTCTACGATACACACACTATCTTAAGACCACTTGCTCATGTATTTAAATGTATTATTAAATTATTTGAATAAGAGAGAGAATTACATGAGCATGAGAGACCACATGATGGCTCTCTCCCTTTTCCGCCAGTTTAATTTTTGTGTGTTAATTTTTTGTGCATATGGTTATATGGCTTTGTGATTCTTCTTCATATGGTATCAAAGCTAGCAAGGTTCAGATCTATTTATTTGGTTATTGCTTGAGGACTGGTCAAGACCCTCCATCATTAGGAAATTGCATGAGAGCAGCGTGTTGTTCTCCCTGTTGTACTCTGTCCAACCTTTTAATTGAGCACCACATTGTCTTTGGTCCAATTTGGCTAACTGTTTCATTTGTTGTCAGTTTTGTAACCTCCAACTCAGCAAGGGCAGCTGTGACATCACAGGACGATGCATTGTTCTTCTTAAATCCACCAGCAAGTTCATCTAGCTTATTCAGAGTATCACTAACAGCAAATGTGTCTTTATTTTCTGTTTTTTCCACTGACTGTTGTTGTGAAGCCTGAGATGCAGTGCTCTGTGGGGCAGGAGCAATAGTTGTCGCCACCTCATCCCCAGCAGATAAGGTCTCTTCTGGCAGCTCAAAAGAAGCTTGCGAAAGAACTTGTACATTTGCCTGATGCTCAATAGACTGCCCTTCTACATGAATCTAGTTATCTGCACCACGTGCACGATTCTCTGCGTCTATAGCAGAAAGAACCATCTTTGCAATACCTTCCCCATGTATAGATGTCAAAATAGTCGCAAGCCTTGTGTTGCTCACCCCACGCAAAACTATATCTAAAGCCATGTAAATCTCTGTATACTTGCGATTTTGTTGTTTGGCTTCAGGTTCATAAAAAAACTAGCAGGAAGAGTTGATGACAACCAAGTCCCAACATGGAAGACTAGATTAGTGGCCAAATCAGTAGATGTAGTGGATCAAAGTCTGTGCATGGAGATTGGATCAGATTTGATATGAGTGGAAGAGTGTAAGAGAAATATGTTGTGTGAGGAATATGTGTTGGGTTCTTTTAATCTGTCGCTTATAAATTTCTACATATTAAATTTAGCGTCGCAGAAGCAAGAGTTTGAATCCTCTCTGTGAGCAGGTTGTAATTCATTTCACCTTCACCATATGCTGCCATAGGTAACTTCTCAAAATCAATTTTTTTTAAAAGTGTGCTTTGAATTTTTTAAAGGAGATACTCTCAGTTTTAAAGTGACTCCATTCACTTTTTAACTCACTTTTAAAAATAATTTCATAAAATTATATTAAATGGGAGTGATAAGGTGTGTTTTTATTTTGAGTGATAAGTGAGTGAAATAATAAGGTATATTTTTTAAATGAGTGATTTTTAGGAGAGATAAGGAGTGGATAAAATCATTTATTTGTAATGGAGAAATAAAAAGTATATGTTGTAATTTTGGAGTTATAAGAGAGAAGTGACTATTTTTATTTCTAGAAGGTTGAGGCAGTTTTTTAAACACAAAAGTTTGCAAATGTGACATTCTCATTGCTTGAGAAGGTGAAGATTGATGTAATTCACTATTTAATAAAGACATACTTTTTTGTGGTGCTTGTGTCCTAGATCCGCCCAAAATTGAATAAGGGGATCTTAGGTACACTGTGTGTAATGAATGCATGTGCATGACTTGTGCTCATGCTCATGCACATGCATTCATTACACATGCTTAAACAAAACAACTACACGCACATAAGAAAGTTTACATATACAAGTCATCGATCAAGCTCCTGAAATCAAAGCTACCATAATCAATTAAGTTCATAAGCACAAAACATCACATCATCGACTTGATAAAAGTAATATTCTGCACCAACATTTCACAATAGCTAATTCAGGCCATCAAGTTAAGGATGCTACAAATCAAGCACTTCAAGTCTAATGACATCAACATCATCAACACTTCTTGTATCACTTGCAGATAAACATTTTTTTAACTGAATTGTATGGGTGCAATCTCGGTTGTAACCAACACCCTAATTTGAATTGTTAAGGTGAACACATTAAGTCATGTAAGTCTTCCACTGAGTCATCAAGATTGAACTTGTCATTTGTCTCTTGGGTGCATTTTCGACAGTTTTCGACATCCTTTCTTTCTTAAAATCAACACATTCAGTGAGTACATTCAAGAAAGCACAAACTAATCAATCAAGTAAGTTCAAGCAAAGCGATCGTCATCAAGTGAGCGTGAAATCAAGAGTTCAAGCAAGTTTTTAAAGGCATCAACAATAAAAAACCAGTAAAAGTGAGTGTGTCATTTCAGTGATCGACTCAAGTGAGCAATTTTTTCAAGCACGACTTCTACGACAAGCGAGCCTGACTTCAAAGTAAGCAATGCAACATGGTGACACACATTTAACTATCCCAAATTCTTACCAATTTGATTTTATCATCAGCTGGCGACATGGTGAACATCAACAAAACAACTCTTGCTGACATTCAAGTGCATACTCAACATGCACATGAAACGATTGAGTTCCTTCAACTGGAGTCACAACTACATAGAAATGAGTTCCGAGAGAAGCATGTTGCTTCCAAGTCTTTGACCAATCCAGATAGAGCTAATCATTCAACTTCAATCATCCAACTAGCTTCAATTGTTGAAGTTGTTCCAGTTCAACTTTCTTCCAAAGCCATCCTCAAGCCATGGGAAGAAATAAAAGTAATTGAAATCGACGTAGCTTAGGATATGTCAAGGATAACGACAAATTACATATCCCTAATTATTCAAAGCCCATTTAGTTCATCAGTGTCAGACTACTTGAACAAATCACCTCAGCAAGTTCTCAACAACTTGCAGACCGATGTCAATGCACACAAACTGAAGTTGCAGACAAACTGACATGTTCTCATTGTCAAAGAACCAGTCATCTAGAAGATCAATGTTTTGATCTCCATCCTTTTCTCCATTGTGGCAAGTAGAATCATTCATCAGAGAAATGCTGCAAACAAGACCAACGTGCCAGATTGAAGATAAATTATTCATGGATTTATCCCTAGGAATGGTCATCCATAGCCAGAAGATTGTACAAGTTTTACAATCAGATTCACTCACACATATTGCAGCCAACAGTCAAATGAAGATGATACTCTCGTGCAGTTGAACAGTGGAGTATAACAGTGAAACTCTCCTACACCTGAGGGGGGGGGGGGGTTTCAGATATAATTTGGAGAAGATTGCCTCTCCTTTCAGCTGACAAATGGAGGAAAATGTCAATGAAATTGACAAGTGGTTGTCAGGCTGAAAGTCTCGACAAATCAGCAAAGCAGCTAGTGGGCATTTTCATCAGCCAGTGTGCGATCATCATCAATAAATATGACAGTGGGCGTTCATCACATTTTGTCAGTGGACACAGGATGTTGATTTCAAGAAAAGGACAGTTGGATCCTTTTTGCAGCTTGGCACGTGATTGAGTTGTCAAGCAACATTCAAATATGAATCAGACATGCAGCTGATTCATGTTCTCTTCAAATTTGAGTTTTTTTCAGCATCCAACTTTGGTGGTTTTTCAGGCAAATGTTCTTTTGAGGATCAACTTGAGAACTTGGAAGATGGTTCCTTGTTCATTTTCGATTTATCATTGGGGGGGGGGATGTTAGCCTCACTCTCTTAAAAATCAATAATAAATCCAATTATTAAATTAAATAAATAAAATCATGAGAATTCCTCAAACCAAGGATTCTAGTTTGGATGAGAGATTCTCTCCAACTAGCTCTCCTAAATTAGTGTGTAAGTTGAGAAAATGTCTCAACCAAGTGAGTCTAAGATAGATGCACTATCTTAAGACCACTTTCTCATGTATTTAAATGTATTATTAAATTATTTGAATAAGAGAGAGAATTACATGAGCATGAGAGACCACATGATGGCTCTCTGCTTTTTCTGCCAGTTTAAGTTTTGTGTGTTAATTTGTTGTGCATATGGTTATATGGCTTTGTGATTTTCAAGAAGGAATACTTATCTATTTGGAATTGTTCAACAATTATTTGTAGAATAGGGAAGTAAGATCACAACCATATAACCGAAGATCAATCACAATTCATATTTTACTAGATCACTCGCTTCATCATTGACATTAGCACTATTTCACTTGATTATAGGATCAATTGTTAGTAAGATATTTGTTTGACAATAGACCACACATAATGGTATGCAGGCATATTGTCTTACTATCCATAAGCATATCCGAAATATAATCTCTTCATGAGCATAATTGATGGCCTTTACTATATTGGAGCTAAGCAATTGCAAAATTGAAGATTAATGTTTGCAAAGGATAGTGAGTAATTTCACTGCCTTTTTTTTTTTATAAACCTTCCTCCCAGACCTGTCATGAGTATAATTGATGTCCTTTACTATATTGGAGCTAAGAAGTTGCTAAATGGAAGATTAATTTTTGCAAAGGATAGTGAGTAAATTCACTGCCCTTTTTTTTATAAATCTTCCTCCCAGACCTGTCCCTGAAATATAATATTTTCATGAGTATAATTGATGGCCTTTATTATATTGGAACTAAGTTACTAAATTGAAGATTAATTTTTGCAAAGGATAGTGAGTAATTTCACTGCCTTTTTTTTCTTTTAAATCTTCCTCCCAAACCTGTAGTTGTTCCTGGATGATAGGTATAGACAAAACAACATGATGCACTTCTTGTCTTCACATTATTGTTTGTCAAGTCTATGCTTCGAGCAAGAGATGACAGCTCTTTTGATGATACAAAGAAAAACTTAATACTTCGTGAATAATCTGAAGAAGTGCCTTGGTGGTGTTGTGCACAAACTTATGGACAAGAACAAGAAAGTGAAAGAGAGTAGTAAAATTGGTTAGAACATAGATTTTCTACTGATCACTAGATCCATAACTAATGGTCGCATAGTGTTAGTAGATAATCGTTCCTTCAAATAATGATACTCATATGTCTGGGTTTCTTTTTTTAATTCCACCTTCCATGGCGCTGACCTGTAATGTGGGAGAAATTTTCTGATGAAGGTTGCTAAATTAACCCACCAACTTCATAGGGCTCTAATTGACGTTCTTATGTCCAGCTTCTAATTTCTAGTATTTAAGCTCTCTCGAAATGGTATATATATATATATATATATATATATATATATATATATATATATATATATATATATATATATATATATATATTCATGGGCCTTTCCGGACCATATATATAAACAACTGATCTTTCACTAGATAGAAAACAAAGTTAGAAGCCTGAATTTTTCTATCACATTTTTATTTTAAAAGAGATTCCTCTAGTTCTTCTCTCAGGGTTCCTCTTAGGGTTCCTTGTTTCCTTTCATGTTCACTTCCATCATTTACTTTGGCGATAATTTTTCTTAGTTGGGATATTTCTACGGTTTCAGTGTTGTAGTAATTATTCTCAACATCTCCGTAATGTTTGCATTTCTTCGATATATGATTCTCCAATTCACGTTCACTCCTCCACATACCATGTTTTTTCTCCTTTCTCAACTAGCTTATGGACATCATCTTACTAGTTCTCGTCCTGGAGTTGCTTCTCTCCCCTAAATCTCCTTTGTTGGATTTGCAACAAAGCAGGGAGAAAATAATCTGCTTTGTTGGATTTGCCTCACTGCAAGTTCTTCCTACTTTAATACCGATTGATGGGTGCTGGAAAATGCAAAACCTGAACCAATGCACACCAATATCCTGTAGGTAGATAAGAAATAAAATTTACTACCCATCTCAATGGATGGTGTCAATCACAGTCAATGTAATTCACTAAACAGAGGCCAAACAATTCCACATGACGACTTTACCATTAAACATGTATTATAACATTCAAGTAAAATAGTGAAATAATAGTGATGCTACTCAATTACATTCAATCTATAGCAAAAATTGATCCTCGTGCATGAGATTAAGAAAGGATAAATAAAAAAAAATACTATATTTCTCAAAGAATAATTGGTTGCACGGTTTCTTGTTTGGGAAGAGATTCAATGCTAGTTCTCTTTCTAGGAGTTTACCCTTATTTCTTCTCGATGATTATTCCTTAACAATCTCCTTCATTTTCAGTGGAGTGATCTTCCTCAATTGCCCAATGATATGCCTCAACTAATCCAAGGATCTTCTTGCCCAATGATTGTGCTCAATTGCAGTTATGGAGAATACAGAAGCCCTCTATAGTAACATAATCAGACATGAGTACCAAATACATGACATTTCCATTCTCTAGCAGAGCTTTGGAAGGAATTGCCCCTTCCACCAGAGCTATAATTTGGCTCTGCTTCAAAGATATGTCGAGGGAATAACCAACATCAAATTTCTGCTTTCCGAGCCTTGTATTTTCCATGGTGATGGCCTTGTTGGACTGACCACGTTATCTCTGAGTGGTTTTCCAATAGCTATATAGAGAGGGCTCTAGGGTCTTGATGGCTTCCAAGGACTAAACAAAATCTTCCACAATGGAATGCTAAGGAAGGCTGAATCTGCCATACCAAATCATATGAACATCCATAGTAGGACTACTGGTGAGCAGGGGACCATTGTGATAAGTTAAAAGAAGGGGATGCTATTCAACCAATATGGAGAAACACAAATCAATCAAAAGAAGTAGACATACAATAAGCTTAAACCCTCTCGTTGCCAAAATCAGAGAGACCCTACAAACCCTAGTGCTATTGGGTTCTGCCTGACAAACAAGAAATGCTTAAATTTTTTTCTCCCTCCTTTGTTGGATTTTCCTCACTACAGGTTCTTCCTAATTTAATACTAATTGATGGGTGCTGGAAAACACAAAACCTGCACAAATTCATACTAATCTACTGTAGGTAGATAAGAAATAAAATTTACTATCCATCTTAGTGGATGATGTCAATCACAATTAATGTACATCACTAAACAAAAGCCAAACAATTCCACATGAGGATTTTATCACTGAAATTGTATTATAACATTCAATTAAATCAGTGAAATAATAGTTATGCTACTCAATTACATTCACTTTGCAGCAGAAATTGATCCTCGTGCACAGATTAAGAAAGGATGAATAAAAAGAAATACACTATTTCTCACACAACAATGCATTGCATGGTTTATTTTTTAGGCAAAATTCCATGTGTTGGAATATAATCCTAACATATACATTTATTTTTTAGCCTAAGTATCCTTGACTTAGCCACATGCACTAAAAATCATGTTCACACTTGGTTTTTGGTAAACTAGCTTAGTGGACCAACTTTCCCTTTTTTTCCTTTAAAGGCTTAATATTATGGAAATATTGGTCCAACCACTTTCCTGAACCATTTAGACATCTAAGTGCATGTTCACACCTAACCACACCTCATCCACTTGAGTTATTTGAGGATTGGCGCCCCACATGAAGATTCCCCTTAAATCAAGGGATTTGGTCCCCTGGACCATTTTAGCATGTTTTAAAGTTTCCTTCCTTGGGAAATGCGTCCCTCCTCATGCTTTCCTCATGGATGATAGTTGGAATAGTTTATATTGAGTCATTGTTGATATTTTAGGCCTCCCTTTAGCTTTTCTTAGCCTTTTCTAGTTTTTTAGTAGTTTTTTCCTAGTTTTCTAGATTCGACAATTTCTATGTAACCACCTCCCTTTGCGATTAAAGGGTTATTTGCTCATGTATTACTATTGTTCATTAATTTAATACATTGATTTTATGGAGAAAATTCTTTCTCTCCTCTCTTGAATATTAGAAAATTACTTGTGTTTAATTTAACTAGAATTCTAGATCTATCGAAGTTTCTGCAGGAATTCTACATGGTATCAGAGCCAGTTCGAATCTGGTGGATTGTACATGGTTTTATTTGCAGGTATAGATCATCGGGAGGTGAAAAAAGAAGAAATTGATCATCTCTCTCAGCCCACAAAATCGTTCTAAATCCTTTCAATTACTTCGAATGGAAGACAGAGATTACTCTGCTCCTCTGAAGCAAAGGGCTTTACAAGGTAACAATGGGAACAGAGACTGAAGCGACTTCTGCAGCAGAGAAGATAAATTATTTCAATAAATTATATGAAGAAATTGGGCTGATATGCTTATAAATTTCTAGAGAACTCCTCTTTCATGTCAGCGGAACCACTACTCCCGATGCGGTCTGGACCACATTGGAATGACTATTTGGCAAGCAGGATGAAATGAGAGTGCATAAACTAGAGAATGAACTCATATCCCTTAGTCCAACGCATTTCAACAACCTGCAAGAATACTTCACCAAGTTTAAATCCCTCCTTGTTGAACTTGATGCATGTGGAGCCATGAAAGAGGAATATCAACTCATCCTTTCTATTCTCTCGAAATTAGTCCCTAAATATTCTTTATTTGTATCGTCTTTTCAAGCATCTAAATTGACTCGGGAAAAATGGAAAATGCCACCATTGAATGAATTCATTGCAGCATTAACTCAAGAGCAAGCTAAGTTAGTCCAAATGGGTGCCATCAAGCATTCAAAGAACAAAGCACTTGCGGCTACTAATTCTCCAAAGAGCAGTGGAAGAGACAAGCCAAAAGGGAAGGGTAAATTTAATGAATGTAAGGAGGAGAGACCCGTACAATCTTTTGAGAGCTCTTCTTTTCCTAAGGGTAAGAAGAAGAAGGAAATAACACTTTTCAGCTACTGTTCCAAAGGTTTTCATCCCGAAGAAAATTGCATGAGGAAAACAATCGATGAGATGGCTAAGCAATTGCAGCTCACTGTGCCTGAGAATGCAAAGAAGAAGGATGATAACAGACCAGGAGATGGGAGAGGGAGAGCACAAGATGGTAATGCTTTAATGACTGTCACATCCACTCCATAAGCTTGGATCCTTGATTCAGGTGCATCGAACCATATGGCTGCATCAAAAGATGAATTTTCCTCCATTGAAGAAAGCACCAGATCCCCAATTTACTTGGGAGATGCCACACCCACAAAGGTGTGTGGAGAAGGAATTGTAGACCTTGAAGGGGGCTACTTCACAAATGTGCTTCATGTTCTCTCGATATATCAGATCATTAATTCTGGCTCTGGAAGGAAGGTGGAGTTCACTCTAGACTCCGCAGTGATTACCGACATTTCCATGGGCTCACAACTTGCACATGGAATTGCAAATCATAGTTCTCGTTTGTATTTCTTCTTCCACTTTGTTCCTAAATCTATTAGCATTGTATTTCTATCACAATCTAATGATACCAATAGGTTATGGCATGAAACATTTGGCCATCTAAACTATAATTACTTGCATCAACTCAGCAAGGAAAACGTGGTAGAAGGATTGCCCGTTATTAAATTCACAGGTGGTGTATGTCAAGGATGCATTCTTGGCAAGCATCTAGAGCAAAAGTTTGACAAAGGGAAGGCACAGAGAGCTTCTTCACCTCTTGGGATGATTCACAGGGACATCATAGGACCATTCCCATAGCCTTCAATCAGTAAGGCTCGATATGTACTCACCTTTATAGATGATTTCTCTCGCTTTGCTTGGGTATTTTTTCTGAAATTAAAATTGGAAGTATTTGAATGCCTTATAGAATTTAAAGCACTTGCTGAGAATGAGTATGGGTGTAAGATTAAGATACTCTATACTAATAATGGGGGGGAGTATGTCAACAAAGATGTGCAACAACTTTGTATTGATGTAGGTATATAGCTACAACACACAGTGCCACATACACCATAGCAGAATGGTGTCGCGAAGAGGAAAAGCCAGTCATTAAAAGGGATGGCCAATTGTATGCTACAGTCCAAATCATTAGCTCCTAAGATATGGGCTAAAGCTATTAATTGTGTATCATACATTCAGAATCACATTCCTCACAAAGCACTCAAGGGCACCACTCCATTTGAATGTTGGACTGGTAAGAAACAGAAAGTGTCGCACTTTCACATTTTTGGTTCACAAGCATGGGCTCACATTCTGACAGATAAGAGGAAGGCTTTGGAGCCTCAAGGTGTTGAATGTATCTTTGTTGGATATCCTGACAGTGTCAAAGGATATAGATTGCTAGACTCTCACACTGAAAAGTTCCTTGTAGCTCGAAGTGTGAAGTTTGAAGAAGAATCACTGCATGAATTTTCACCAGACCCTGTCGAGGAACCGCTTGTTGCCACTTATGAGGAGGAGTCTGAAACTTCTTCGAGCACTTCAGAGCATCCATCAGAGAAGCCTCTTGGGTTTGATTCAGAGGATTAGGATTAAGTCATGGCTGCTCCAACTCAGCTACCAACTTGGGCAGAGAAAACCCTACAAGATGCGAGTGAACTAGTCGGTGATGTTGCGGATGCAAGAAGGACTAGATCACAGTTTTTTGGGGATCCTCAATCCATAGCTACCACTGAACCATTGATTCCCATACATTTCTATAAGACACTTGGTTTAGATCCACAATCGCACTTTGAGGCTACTGGAAACCCTCTTTGGGAGGCTGCCATGGATGAAGAGTACTCTGCTCTCATGGAAAACAACACATGGGACTTGGTTCCACTTCCAAAAGGAAGAAAACTTGTTTGATGACGATGGATCTATCAAACAAAGATTGCTGCAGATGGTGAGATCAAAAAGTACAAAGATCGACTTTTTACAAAAGGATACCTGCAGGTACATGGCATATACTACACAAAGATATTTGCACCTGTTGTAAAAATGGACTCTATTCGACTAGTTTTAGCCATTGCTGCTTCTCGCAGATGGGAAGTTCATCACATGGATGTGAAGAGTGAATTTCTTCATGGAGATATCAAGAAGGAGATATATATGGAGCAACCACAGGGATACATTCAGAACTCTCCCCTCGTTTTCAAATTAAAGAAATCTTTGTATGGCCTAAAACAGGCTCCTAGAGCCTGGTATGCAAAAATGGATTATTTCTTGCTTTCCATTGGATTCATTCGATGTAAATCTAATCCGAATTTTTATTTGCTGCAACATGATGATTCTATTTTGCTAATAGTACATTATGTAGATGAATTACTAATGACAAGTAACCTTACCTCAGCTATTGATTTGGCAAAATCAACATTGCATGATCGATTTTCCATGATAGATTTGGGACTCTTGCACTACTTTCTTGGTCTTGAAGTTTCTCAGTCTACTTCAAGGATCAAGATGGCACAATCTAAGTATGCATCAAATCTACTTGTCCGCTTTCAGATGATAGAATGCAAGCTAGCAGCATCTCCCTTTCTTTCGGGGATCAGATTTGAGGATGCGGGTACTACACCTTTGGTGGACAGTACACTGTATCGACAGTTGGTTGGGAGTTTGTTGTATCTGACTCACACCCGACCTAATATATCTTTTGCATTAGGAGTTTTTTCCTGATATATGTAGGAGCCCCATGAGCTTCACTGGAAATGTGAAAAGAGAATCCTTAGATATGTAAAAGGTACTTCTAGTTTTGGTATCTTTTATGCTGCAGATTTCCCACTTTCACTGATTGGGTACACAGATTCTAATTGGGCTGGCGATGGTATAGATCGAGAGTCCACCTTTGGTTATGTTTTCAGCTTTGGTTTAGGGCCTTTTTGTGGGTCTAGCAAGAAGCAATCCATGATTTCTTTATCTACAGCCGAGGCAGAGTATAGAGGTGCAGTGAATGCAGCTACACAGGCTATTTTGTGGCAGGGGCTTCTCTCTAAGTTTGGTATTCAGTATCCATTTCTGACTATCATATTTTGCGATAATCAGGGGTCCATTCAGATATCGATTGATCGAGGCAGAGTATAGAGGTGCAGTGAATGCAGCTACACAGGTTATTTGGTTGCAAGGGCTTCTCTCTGAGTTTGGTATTCAGTATCGATTTCCGATTGTCATATTTTGTGACAATCAGGGGTCCATTCAGATATGGATTGATCCAGTTCAGAGGTGAAGGATCAAGCACATTGAGATTCACATGCATTACATCTGCAAGCTGATCCGTGATTGAGTCATATCACTACAGCACTGCCCTAGTGAGCAGCAGGTTGTAGACAACTTCACCCAATCTTTCATTGAAAAGAAATTTTTAGAACTTAGAGCTATGCTTGGAGTGGTGGAGACAATTGAGTAGGTCCTTCTGGCCACTTAGCCTTTTTTTCCTCTTTTGCAGGGGGGGGTTTCCCACGAGGTTTTCCCTCTTTCTTCATTTTATGAGGATCTTTTATTTATTGTACCTGAGTACCTAACATGGCATCTTGGCTAGTACTCAGTTTATAAGTGAGTTAGGATGAAGGGGGGGGTGTTGGAATATAATCCTAACATCTACATTTATTTTTTAGCCTAAGTATCCTTGACTTAGCCACATGCACTAAAAATCATGTTCACACTTGGTTTTTGGTAAACTAGCTCGGTGGACCAACTTTCCCTTGTTTCTTGCCTTTACAGGCTTAATATTATGGAAATATTGGTTCAACCACTTTCCTAAACCATTTAGACATCTAAGTGCATGTTCACACCTAACCACACCTCATCCACTTGAGTTATTGGAGGATTGGCGCCCCACACGAAGATTCTACCTTAAATCAAGGGATTTGGTCCCCCAGACCATTTTAGCATGTTTTATAGTTGCATTCCTTGGGAAACGTGTCCCTCCTCATTCTTTCCTCGTGGATGACATTTGGCATAGGTTGTCTTGAGTCATTGTTGCTATTTTAGCCCTCCCTTTAGCTTTTCTTAGCCTTTTCTAGTTTTTTACTAGTTTTTTCCTAGTTTTCTAGATTCGGAAATTTCTATATAACCACCTCCCTTTGGGATTACAGGGTTGGTTATTCATGTATTACTATTGTTCATTAATTTAATACATTGATTTTATGGAGAAAATTCTCTCTCCTCTCTTGAATATCAACAAATTACTTGTGTTTAATTTAACTAGAATTCTAGATCCATCAGAGTTTCTGCAAGAATTCTAGACCATGTTAGTTCTCTTTCCAGGAATTTATCCTTCTTATTGCTCAATGATTATTCCTTAACAATCTCCTTCATTTTCAGTGGAGTGATCTTCCTCAATTTCCCAGTGATATGCCTCAACTGTTCCAAGGATCTTCTTTCCCAATTATTGTGCTCAATTGCATTTGTGGAAGTCACTGCCTTCTTCTCGAGAGAGTCTATTGCTTCTATTAATTTGTTTTCCTCAATGAATTCTTCTAGTTTAGCCTAGTGATTTCTGGTCTATGTTAAATTTTCTTTCTTAGTGCTCCCCTCCTTTGCAATGAATGTCTTAATTATTGCTGGAGTTGATTTATGTTTCATCACATAGCAAGATGTTTCTGGAAATAGCAAGATTGGTGACGCCATGCCATCACACCCTGTTGTATTTCTGTCAATTCGGTAACTCTTTGTTTTTGTCTTATTTCTCGAGTAGCAACAATTCGTCATCTCAAATCCTCTTGTTTTTATTGTGGTTCCAGTGTAATGGGTGAATAAACTAAGTACACTATATCTTGCCTTTCCTTCCAGCTATTTTTAGAAATGTCATGTTTAAAGTGGGAGTTGGTGAAGCTAAGAGTGATTGGGCTCATGTAAGTCTCACAAGCACAAATTGATTATTAAACATGAACGAGATGCTAGAATTTAAACACATTTTTGGTGATGCAAGAACATTAATGGATTGGGGATGCTCTTGCATCACTCATTCCAATGTCCAGCAGATAGCCTTTGTTTGAAAATATATGTTGAAGTTACAATTTATTTATCATGCGGCACCATTTGGTGCAGTTATAACAGAATGAGTATACAAGTGGATGAATAGATTCAATAGAGAACTGGATCCAAGCCTGAGATTCCAATGGTAGTTTTCTTGATTTCAATGATAGGAATTTTATTTGTAGCATGCCCCTGATGTTTTTAACTGCTTTCAACTTTTCCATTTGACAACATGTTTATGCCCTTGTTTGAATGCTAGAATTTAGTTATTTTCCTAATAACTATTTGGAGTAGTTTATGTTCTATTTGAAGCAACAATCTTTATTTATCAGGGTTCTTTGAATTTATAGGTTCATGTTTAAAGACATATACATTTGTGTTTCCCTGGGTCTAGTTCATTTTATTTCATCCTTTTATTTTATCAATAGTTGTGTTTGTTGGTGATTTACAATTTGGTGATATCAGTTTCTAGCTGCAACACTTTGTTCATTTTCTTAAAGATATTTCCTTGCCTTTATATTACTATCTTTCCTGCAAAGCATGATTATTTATTTGCATATGTAGGGTTGAATTTTAAGCAGTTGGTTCTACATTTGCAGGACGGTTTGTTTATATGATTTGGTTCTGTTTGTCAGGTATATCAGCCTTCAGAAGAAGAAGTAATGGGATTTCTTGATCCCTATGTAAATATAGTTTGCTTAGATTATAATGAGGCTGGTGATGGTGATCTTTAATTATTGTGTGATCACTATGATTTAAGATATCATACATATTGTGTTGGTCTTAGAAGGGCTATCACTGAAGGGGTTTGGTATTTTCAAGGCTATTAAACATCTATGCATGGACAGTCGAGCACACATGATGAAGATGTTAAGGATTTTGTGCTTGATTTTGACAATGGGGATGAAGCTTAGGAATCAGAGGATTTGTGGATGACGCTCCAGTTGGGATGGTTGTAGAAAGAATAATCTTAGCGCTCAATTTATCACCACCTTCTTGTTCTTATGCTCCTCTCGCAAAGACAAGGCCAGCTCATGTAAGAAAAATTCACAGAAGGATTTTGCAACGAAGCACTCCAAATCCATCTCCTAGATTTCCAGATGTAGCAAGGGCTTCACATAGGAAAATTGAAGTATCTGGGACTACATCTCGAGTATCCATTGTAAGGACAAAAACTCTCTCAGGTCAGCACATTCTTCAGGAGCTTGTACATGCTTTACATGACAATTGGTCTGTACCGGGAAAAGGCTTTTAACAGCTTTCACGTAGCTCTTCCCTTGACAGATTTGGGGCCAGAGATCGGACTGATGCAATTGTACAACCCACACCCAACAGTAGGTCGCTTCTCTTTCATGAATAAGCTCGGAGAAGTAATTTAACCCTTGTTTTAGAGATGGAAAATTATACAGTTAAATTTGATGTTGATCAGGCATGGACAATGATGGAACGTACTCTAACATCAAGAGAAGATAATATAGGTCCAGCTAATTCTCATAAACATGGAAGACATTGCCAGGGATCATCTTCTGGTCATAAAAAAATGATTTATAAGAATTGATGAGCAATGCAAGGTCAAGTGTTGCGAGCGGAAGCATCTTAATTGCTCATGTATGATCAAGAACTAGCTATAGTCAAGATAGACACATTCCTACAATTCGAAACTCCAAAAATGATAACAGAGGATATCTCATGTAGGGATGTTGAAAATAATAGGCTTCCAGCACCTAGTGTTTCTAATGAGATATTGGGTATAAGTATATCTAAAAGAAGTAACAGTTTACATCATCAGCTAAACAATGACACTTCATTTAGTAAACCTCATGAAAATGGAGTCCACAAAGTTGAAGGTGCAAAGGAGAAGATGATCTCAATAGTAAAATCTCACATGAAGTGCACACTCACAAGGGAACATAGGCAAAATCATCTGTATTTTTCCTTCTTTTATGGTTTGTCTCTATAGAGTTGATTTTACTGGGTGTACACTGTATGCATCTCAAAATTTCTTTATAGGAAATCCTATTTTTATTCTTTCCAATAAAAACTCTTCGGGGAATCCCAATGGATGTTTCCCCACATTCATGGCTGGCATCCCTGATAAACCCATTAGCATTGACTAGTGCACCTCACCCTAGGGATTTCGAACAAGGCACCTGCCAGCACAGAACTAGCCAAATGCCTAGTAACATTAATCACATTCGGTTGGGCTAACCCCTTGGGCACAATAAATCATAATCAACTACACTATTTGCCATATTAACATATTGATCCTATTTAACATTTTGTTAGAGTAACCATAACAATACAAGCATGCTCCTATTTTTATTTTGGTTTTTAATTCCTTTTTTGGTGTGGTGACAACTTTATATGACTATATAGATGTTTGTTTTTTTCAGAGTCTATGTTGAAAAGTAGATGCTCTCTTACATTCTACCTTGTCTGTTATGTATTGATGGAGTTCAGTTTCATTAGTTGTGACCAAAAAATTGTGTCGCACATGTACACAAGGATTCTTGTATCACTATTTATAAATTGAATTTTGTCCTTAAACAAGCGAAGTAGATCCTTAATGCTACATGTTTGCATCTCAGGGAACTTCCAATCCTAATAAATGAGGTCAAATTTAAGTGTTTCCAGAATCCAAATCTCAGGTTTTGTGAATTCACTTATATATGGTCCTGGAAAAGTGAAGTGAAATTTAATTATTTCCAAATCTTAAGTTCTGTGAATTCACTCATATTTGGTGCTAGAATCTTTTGAGCAAATGGGAAGAATTTCTTTTAGTTGCATTCAAATTTTCCAAAAATAATAGTAAATTTATCCCTGACTAAAATTCTCCCTTGAATGGCTTTGAGATTGAAAATTTTGTAAATATTTTTAGGGAAACAACCCAAAATACCTTTTCCAGATTAGAGTTTTATAACACTAGATACTAAAATAGCCTTCTATTTTTTGCTGCAAATGTATATAGAGTCTGCCCAGAAACTGATCAAAAAATTAGGTAGATTCGTTGGATGGAATAAATAATTTTGAATGAATAATAACTTAACATAAATGATATATTAGGGTGCATAAATAAATAACTTAGAAGCATGAACTGAAGAAGAAATCTCAACGATATTGATGTATTCTTAATTGAGTTGAATGAGGCCAGGAATAACTTTGACTAGAGGGTGTTGAAAATGGCATAATTTTGTTATGGTTGGATAGATTTAGAACTAAAAATCAGTAGTTTTCTTGCTTGCAAACTTGGGAATATTTTTGTATCTCAAGTCTCAACCTTATTGAATAGTATGATTTACACCTTGCAATGTTGAGATACGTTGTAATACCACTTGCTAGTAACCTAAATACTTTGGATGAAAATTTAGTTGTGAATTTCATTTGCAAAAGATATAAGTGAAAATATAGATTAATTGTCCCTTGTGTTAGAATTTCCTTGAAATCCTGCTACTACTTGAATGAATAAATCTGAAACTAATTATTACACCAAGACAAAAAATATCTCTACCAATTTGTAGTGGAATAGAACAGAAATAAAACACAGTCACACTATAGCAAAAGAAAAAAAAAAAATCTAGGGAACCCCACTGGGAAAACCCTCTGCTAGTTGTAGAAATTTAAAATAATATCCATATTAGACTTTGAGACAACTTCTTCAAGACTAGGTTCATTGATGCTTATTGCTTTCCATATTCATTTTCATAAGTATTAGGGTTGTTGTCCATCAAATCAGAGTAGCTAGAAAGTGTCTCTTTGATTTCAGAAAGTAGATCATGATCAACTTCATCCAAGAATCCCCTAGAAGGCTCATCAGTAACACGAAGAAAGGTCTTTTTTATTTTATTTCTTCACATGCATCCATCATAATCACTGATTTGTCTTCATTTATTTCAAATTCATTTTCAATCTTAGATGCAAAAGGTAATTTAGTATGATATAATCCTTTTGTAACCAACCTTAGACATATTGTTGTTTGAAGTTTATTGAATTTGAGTTTTATCGTGAAACTACTAGAAGCGTACTAGCATGGTTGAGTTGATTATCTTGATAACAATGTTATGGTTTGATCTAGTCCTTGAAAGGAACTTATAGTTGATGGTCAAATATTCACATTCCTTTCATTTTTTTATCTTCACATATAACAAATATCTTTATGTTATAGCCTTTAGCTAGAGATATACAGTAACTGCCACTCAAAAGTTGGATGCCATCATTTTGGAGCTTGAGCTTACTCAACTTACCTTTGTTTGAGTTTAAAATGTCATTAGATCTCATTATATCGTCTATTGCAGAGCTTGAATCCAAATTACCTTTGTTTCAGTTAAAAATGTAATTAGATCTTGCCATATCATCTTTTGTAGAGAATGAATCCAATTTCTCATAGTCCATTTGATTGAGGTATAACAAAGCGACTTGAATTCATTAAACTTACTTTTCATATTCTATTTTTCGATCGTGATTTTGTAGGGCACATCTGCATTGGAAAAGGGGCATATTTAATGAAGTATGGAAGGAGAGGGAAGCTTCAGTTACGTCCTTTCAAACTTTCTAAGGTATGTAATAAAATTAAAAAAAAATCTCCATAGAATGTTGTTCTTTAACTTTTTCTTTTGATAATGGATTATTTATGTGATCTCCCCTCTCCTACACACAACTAGAGTCCAGACATACATGGTTTTTTGGGATATGTGGACAATGGATAGATTTACGCTAGCCATTTATCTAGAAATTTACACTGTAGAAGATCAAGCATTTACAGTTCAATATTTCCGTGCCACTAAATTAGAGTTGAAGAGTCAAACTCGTATTTGTCAGGCATATACCTCACTTTTAAATCAATTTATTGTTGAATCTGTATAGACCTTCCATGGGAGGGAAAAGAGTGATCACTACCATTTCTTAATATTTCTGCAGACCAAGTAAAGATTCCAAATCTGTATAAATTAGTGGCTCCTTGGAGAATCCCAAGAGTGGCGCTATTGTAGCGACAAGAAATTCATTTATTTTGAGTTCTTCATTAGTGCATTGATAGTATATTGTTTATTCCATACAATACCTCAACAGTGTAATCAAATTACAGTTAAGTCTATCATAATATTTTGACTTACCCACTTTTAAAGGGAAACTAGAGTGTGTTTCAAGCTTGCACATCACAATTGTATCATGCAATGTTTACCTGGGACAAGTTTTGTGGATATAAGCAGCAAGATACCTATTGGAATTCAAGAGGCAACAATACTACAAAGTGGGAAAGAGGTTTCATAGTTAACCTGGCTTTCACATTATGGTTGGAGTCGGTTTGTTGGCAAGATGCTGGATACCCCAACTTCCTTTTTATGACTGAGTGTAAGATTGAATCCTTTGACATATTCCTCTCTCAATTTTCATTAAGTTATGGGTTTTCTCAGAAGTGCTTCACACCTATAAACTTTACTAGAGTTGTTCTTGAGTCTTTGGAGGTGGTTAGCTTCTCAAAGCACACACATACAAGAAGAGGAGAAATAATAAGCCTGAGTAATTTGAATTTATCTACCTGTGAATAGGGCATTCCCATTCATAAACTTGACGACTCTCTCTACTTCTTTCTAGTGAACAACTTTGGGGCTTTCCATGAATCGTGAGACAATTCCAACCCCATAACTATAAATTTATTATTTAAATCTATACCCAATAGATTGGAATCTTCACAAGGAGACCTTCATTCTTATTTTGAAAGAACCTGCAATCAACTTGTACCATGCTATTTAATCTTTTCTGTATTTATTTGCATCCTTGGTCTGTGACATAAAGATGCAACATGCTACCTTGCATTTTCTATACTAACACTCCTAAAAAATAATAAAGTATGCCCAAATCTATCATTTCAAATTATCTATGTAGCTCACCTTTCGTTTTTTCAATTATCAAAGTTGTTACCTATATTGATGAGATCTTCTACAACTGATACCATAGCGACAATATATGTTATAGTTTTATTCGTGTTTCTCTGAAGGTGTTTCTCCTTCAGTAGAGCAGTAATACATTGCAGTTTCCATTTACGGGAGAAGTGTACCCAGTAGCAACCTTGGCTTGTGTGCAGATGGGTTGAATGAAAATTAGACTCTATCTATTGTTTTAAAGGTGTGTTTCCTTCAACAATACTTCATCTCAGTAGATCCTTTCGGTCCACACCTTTAGTAGATGCATGTAGCCTTGGGATACGTGTTGTAGATTATAGTTTTCCTATGAGGTTTTTAGCTGCGATGAAAGAATTGCATCGATTTTAGGCATGTTGTGGTTCTTGTATGAAAGCATGTTTGTTTAGTGTTTCCCAAACTTAGATACAACCATATTTAGTATGCTTTTATAGTTTGACTTAGATGCTCACTTTTCTTAATTTATGTGTTTTTCTTAGTTCTGTTTTATTCATAGATTTATCTTTAAGAAAAGTGCACAGTAGAGAAGGGTTCTATATTTTGAGCAGGGGACACACTTCTAGGTAGGATGTACTCTATTCTAGGAAGCTTTTGCCATGCAAGTTAGGTGCTTTATCCAATAATCCCAAGAGGTGCTATTGTAGCAATAAGAAATTCGCTTATTTTGAGTTATTCATTACTACATTGATAGCATATTGTTTATTCCATGCAATACCTTAATAGTGTATGATCAAATTACAGTTAATATTGTCATAATATTTTGACTTACCTTCTTTTAGATGGAAACTAGAGCATGTGTCAAGCTTGCACGCCACAATTGTATCATGCAGAGTTTACTTGGCACAATTTTTGTGGATCTAAGCAGCCAGATACCTGTTGGAATTCAAGAGGGAACAATACTACAAAGTGGGAAAGAGGTTTCACAGTTAAACTGCCTTTCACATTATGGTTGGAGTCAGTTTTTTGGCAAGATGTTGGATAGCCCAACTTCCTTTTTATGACTGAGTGCAAGATTTAATCTTTCAACATATTCCTCACTCAATTGTCATTAAGCGATGGGTTTTCTCAGAAGTGCTTCACATCTATAAACTTTACCAGAGTTTTTATTGAGTATTTGGATGTGGTTATCTTTTCAAAGCACACACATACAAGAAGATGAGAAATAATATGCCCAACTAATTCCAAGTTATCTTCCTACGAATAGGGTGTTCCCTTCCATAAACTTGACGACTCGCTCTGTTCTTTCTAGTGAACAAATTTGTGACTTTTCATGAATTATGAGACAATTTCAACCCCATAACTATCAGTTTCTTATTTAAAGTTATACCCACTAGATTAGAACCCGCACGTGTAGAATTCCATTCCCATTTCAAAAGAACCTGTAATCGACTTATACCATGTTATTTAATATTTTATGTATTTCTTTGCATCCTTGGCTTGTGACATAAATCCGCAATAGGCTACCCTGTATTTTCTATACTAACACTACTAACCAATAATAAAGTATGCCCAAATCTATCATTTTAAATGATCTATGCATCTCACCTTTTGGTTTTTCAATTATCGAAGTTGTTATCTATATTGATGAGATCATCGAAAACCAAGTCCACAGTGACAATATCTGTTAGAGTTTTATCTGTGTTGCACTAAAGGTGTTTTTTCTTCAGCAGCACTACAATACATTGTAGTTTCTATTTAGCGGCGAAGTGTACCTAGTAGTAACCTTGGTCTATGTGCAAATGGGTTGAATTCATAGTATACTTTATCTATTGTTTTGAAGGTGTTTATCCTTCAATAGTACTTCATATCAGCAGATCCTTTCAATCTACACCTTCAACAAATGCATACATCCTTGGGGCACATGTTATAGATTCCAATTTTGCTCTGAGGGTATAGCAATGATGAAAGAATCACATCAATTTTAGGCACATTATTGTTTTTGTATGAAAGCATGCTTGTCTAGTGTTTCCCAAACTTATGTAGAGCCATATTTATTATACTTTTATAGTTTGTCTTAGATGCTCACTTTTCTTAATTTAGGTGTTTTTCTTAGTACTATTTTATGCACAAATTTATCTTTAAGAAAAGTGCACAGTAGAGAAGGGTTGTATATTTTGAGCAGGGGACACTCTTATAGGTAGGAGGTACTCTATTCTAGGGATATTTTTTCATGCATGTTAGGTGTTTTATCCTAGATAGAGTTCAAAGTCCTTGCCTCCTTGACAAAGTCCCTACTAGACAAGACATCGGTGGATAGAGTTCCAAGTCCCTAAATTTTACAAAAACCCACTTGAGCCTAGCTATCTATCCTAAAATCCTTTACATTCCAGTCATCTCTTGGCTGTGATTTTATAGAGAGAGCCCTCTCTGGTCTGGTAGGGATAGCTACCAAACTAAAAGCTTGGCCTGTGGTTACCCCTGTTGATCTCCTCATCAGCCTGAGACATTATGGAGGATAACATAGGGCATGAAAACTAGGGAGTGCCAAGGTGTTCTAGTGAATGTAAGGTTCCCAATTCATGGAAGAATGCAATGCTAGTTGTGAGGTCATGACTACCAAGGTGTGTTAGGGAATGCTAGGGCATGCTAAGATGTGCCAGATAATATGAAGACGTGTCAAACAAGCTAAGATGTGCGAAGTGCTAAGGCATGCCAAGATGTATAAGGGTTCCAAGTCCTTGCCTCCTCTTCTTCCATATGCTATCCACTTATGACATTTTCTTTGCAATGTTCGGTGCATTTGATAGTTATAGGTCATTTATATGTTATAAATGTCTTTAGAGTTTCACTTCTAATTTAGTATTCAACTGAACATATTGATTCTCTTATACATAACTATTTTTCCCTCCACCCAATTTTCATAACTTCAATAACCATTAGGTAGGTACCTACAACTTCGATGTTGCTTTTCTTGTTTAGTAAAATATTGTCGAGATTCAAGGTCTAATTTTTAAAAATATAATTCTTTAAAGGGTGCTAGCTCAATGGAAGAGCACCTACTTTACAAGCAGGAGGTTGGTGGTTGGATTCCATCGTGCCCTAACATCCATATGGAATGGTGAAAATTAGTTTTTGGTGACAAAGGCTCTTTTGACCATCACGAATGAGCTTTGGTGACATTTTTCAACTCTCACCAAGAATATGAAATGGTGACAGTCAACGAACGCAACCATATATATGCATCAATAGTGAAGAACCTCAAACGTTTGTATCCATAAATCGTTGTTGTTGATTTGAAATGGTGATGGTCGTTGTCTGTCATTATAGTCATTATTCGTGATGGACCTTGAATGTCACCACAACACCTATACTTTTAGCAATGTGGCTTTTGGTGATGGTCAATGAACGTCACCATATATATGCACCAATAGTGACACCCATTAAATATCCACCACAATAAATCATTATTGTTCATATGAAATGGTGACGGTCACTATTTGTCATTATAATCAATATTCGTGATGGACCTTGAATGCCACCATAACACCTATACTTTTGGCGACACCGCATTTGGTGAAGTTCATTTTTTGGTGACCGAGGCTATTGTCCATCACCATTGCTCATATGCAATGGTGACAGTCGCTATCCATCATTATAAATAATTATTGGTGATGAACTTTGAATGTCACTACAACACCTATGCTTTTGGCAACGCCACCTTTGGTGACGTTCAACTTTTGGTGATGGGGGCTATGGTCCATCACCATTGCTCATATGAAATGGTGACGGTTGCTATTTGTCATTATAAATCATTATTGGTGATGGAATTTGTATGTCACTACAACAGCTATACTTTTGGCAACTTTCTGTTTTTTGGTGACGAATACTCTTTTCACTGTCACTAATAAGCTTATGGTGACATTTTTCGCCCCTCACCAATGTCCTTTCTTCTTGTAGTGGGGTTTTCTTTAGAACTACCTGGAGAACGAAAAGAAAGCAAAAATTGCAACTATATATTGAATGAAAAACAAAACGAAAGAAAAAATTACATCTACCTAGACACCTCCCCCGCAAAGGCACCAAAAAGTGATGAGCCCCAGGATTACAACAAGGATGTTGCAACTCCTACAGAGACCAACTTTACTTTATCAACCCGTGGTTCATAAAAACTTGGATGTGACAGTGTTATATGCATAGGAGATGCAACAATCTACTCTTGTCACTTCTCAACTGGGGCGATGGACCACTAGGGTTTCTCAAACCAGTCTTCTATTGACTAGAAGGAGGCTAACTTCTAACAATGAATGTAAAACTATCTTTAATGCAGAAAGTAAATGTTTTCCTATTTTAATGAAATGAAAGTGCTAAATAGAAAGTTATATTAAATGACATGAAATTACCTTGTTAAGAATGAACACACATTACTTGGAGAAATGAACTAAATTAACCTTACATTCTATCATCTAGATATCTCGACTAAGTAAGCCCGGAAATTATCCTAACATTACTATGACTAATGTATGCATGCACTAGCTAAATATTGTAGAAAAGAGTCTTTTGGTTTTCAAGTTAGAAATGTAAATGCTAAGCTAATAATCTAATCTTTTGTAGAGGAGGAAAGTATCGAAAAGATGGTAAAAAATGGCATTGAGGGGTATGGAAGTCAAGTTGAAGACATACCCTAGGCTGTGATCATCATTTCTGCCTGAAAAAATCTAAATAAGGCTGCTACGGGGTTTCCTGTAGTTGCTACATGATTTCCTGTAGTTACTACACGATGTCCTGGTTTACTACTGGAAACATAGCTAAAATTTACAAGGTAGGAAAGGTGAAAGGAAGTGTTGGGAAGGTGTATGATGGTGGAGTAAGGTATGGGGAATATGCACTCTACCTAAGGATCAACCAAACTCTTCAGGATGGTTGGATTTTCTCAAGGTGGTTGTCCATGGGGGGTACAAAACAGAAATATGAATTAGTGGTTGGTAGGATTGGGTGAAAGGTATAGAATAATTAAATGAGGCTGGTGTAATGAGTTCCTCCCTGCAGATCAACAACTCCCAAAACAACACATATTCTTTTCTTCATTCATGCACAACTTTATGTAAATGTGGAAAAGATGAGTTGAATTTAAGAAATTGATTTATTGATGGCTAATGGCTTAAATCTATGCAATGGAATGTTTTCTAATCTACAGGAAACTCAAGAAACCAAGATGACAATTGCAGGTGCTTCTAAGAAATCATAAACATTGATCTACTCAACAAGAAATCCTAAGCTATGTAATAACCAAAAGATAAATATGTTTTTGTGGTTATGAGAGTGGGGCCCTCAAACCATGATCCCATGAGGGAGATGAGTAAGAGGCCATTGTCACAAGCACTTCTAAAGTAATTTCTTTTACTACTGTAACATTAATCAACTTCTCCAACTAATGGAAGCAAAAATAACCAATCATTTAAAGACCTGTAAACTAAACAAAGAAGAGATAACTTCAGTAGCTAATCTATGATTCTAATTTAAGATTACATGTACAAATAGAGGAACCTCTACTGATAGGGTTGGGTTCTAACCCAAGAGCTTCAACCCTTTGATTCAACTCAATGTTGGATCAAAGAAACCCTTTTCATTATCATCAAAATGTCAAAAATAACATGAGAATAACAGTCATAATATCTTATCTTGAAAATACCTCTTGGCTACAATATATAGTCGAATCCTAATGAGGCCCTAAGCGTTCTTATTTATACAACTGAAGCTACCAACAACTTCTTAAAAATTAGGGAGGCTTGGCTCCCAAACTTGAGATTGACTTGTCTTCAACTATCATTGGCTTGGCTACCAATGAACTCGGTGGGCTTGGCTGCTTGTAACTCTAGGATGATGAGATCTGGTGGAGGAATCTTTGAGTGATTGAGGAGTTAGAGAGGGAAACCAAATATCCTAAAATCCCTCTTGCTTGTCTTCTTCGAGTTCCTACACTTAAATTAGCTGAAAACTACTCCAAATCCTGGAATTAATGCACATTAGGCCACATGACATAACATCTCACTTTTACCATTATCACTAAGCAAAATATAATAAAATATGTAAAGAAATGTGAGAAAAGTTGATTTTAATAAGTTGGAGAGTGGCATTAAGGCCCATATGATTTACCTGTTGATGAGCCTCATCACAATCCTTCACATCATTGAACAAGAACTCATCTCATCCCGCATAACAAAAGTTATTACCTGATTCTCTTCATCATCATGAGGTCCCTTCATGGGAAAACCTCCATCTTCCTTCCATGTCTATGAATAGCTTGAACATAGCTGAACACTAGTAGACTTCATTCCACCATGTTCTTCCTCTTTCAAATTCAACTGCACAACACACATTCCATACTTGGTTGAATGAAAAAATTCCTCTTCATGGACAACCAATTCTACCTTATCAACCCACCAATAAAGGTGAAGGAGTTCCTTATCAACCTTTTGTTGAAGTACATAAACTATTTTCCACAATTCTATCCTCTATTTCCTCATGTGGCTCAAATCCTTCATGACCTACGCAAGTCTTAAATGGCTTTGTTACATCCTAGCTTCTGTAAGAATCAACTTCTTGAAAACCTACCATCTCTTTGTCTAAATTTCAACCAAGTCCCTTTGCCATGAACATTGATTCTTCATCATAGCCTTGATCACAACTCTCATAGTAGTGGCCCTCCTACCACTGCCTTTACTTCAAGTAGACGATTGCGCAAGCTTCGACTTGGTGCTCCCACTTTATTCAACGTGGCTTGGATACCAACTATCATGACCCCATGATGATCCCACTAATCAGATGACCAAGGGTGTGTGACACTAGCAAGTTCTCATTGCAAGGCACACAACTACTTACTTCTAGACTATGCCTCTAGCCTATGTGTCATTAACAAAATCGTTATTAAATCGTGGAATTAGTTTTCAACCAACTTCAACATAATATCCCTTGAAATTATCTTTCAATACAATGTCTATTTTTCCAATTGAGTTTACTTCACTCGCATTCATTCAAGTTGCAATATGAACAACTTCAACAATACAACATGAACATAAACATACAACTACATATCAATTTACATGGGAAGGGGAACTATCAACAACAAATTCTCCTTTACTTCAATTACTTCAAATATAATTTAAAACTTCAAATTTATAAAGGCATGCATTGGACCAAGCCCCTGTCGACTTGTTGTCACAAGGTAGCACAACTTCAAAATTCTAGCAGCCAAGGTTCGGCCAAACCCCAAAGGCTTGTTGCCACAACACTTTGGGAAAACTTCAACAAATATGTAATACACAAATTATGGGTTGCCCAAGGCTTCGCCCTTACAAGCCAACACAAACCCAACATAAATATGCACGATTTGCCCAGCTAGTCCAAGGAAAGCACATACCTTGACCTGTACCTTTTCTTTGTCGTCCTTTTCCTTGCCTTCTTCATTTTTACTTTAAATTCACTAGTCTTATGTCTTGCAAATTTGTTGGTTATTTCTTCCCACATGTATGACATTGTATATATACAATTCTTTGTTGATGGTTGGGCGGTCGTGCCCTTTGAGCTGACCCTCACTCTTCCTTTGAAGTTAACATATGTTACTTGTCACCCGTGCCCTTGGTTTACTTCATGCACATGACATGCCTATCGAATGGGCATGTTTCCCAACACCCAAGCTTTGTGTGGGCATGCCTTGGACACATGACCACTCAGTTTTCCTCTGTAATATGCAATTTCATCAAGGCATTTGAACTCGGTTCTTTAACATCTACGCATGTCATTTCGGTCACAGATTTCCCTTCATCATGGGTATGTCATCGCATGGAACCCCTTACACGATGCCCATCATGCATGATTCACCCATGTTATCACATAGGCACCTTTGACTTCGCAAGGTGCCCAAATTGGTGGGACTGTCACACAACTTGTCGCATGGCCCCACCAATGTTTGGTTTTTCACCACTTCAAGTCGTCATGGGTTGTATAAGCCATCTTGGGGTGCACCTTCATGCGTGCTCAAGCCTAAGGCCCTAACAAATGCTCTCAAATAGGGGGGTTTCTGTGCCCCCCCATCTTCCAGCCTCCCCTAATGACCCCCTACTGTGCATCACAAATTTTACAACATGAGGGGATTGTTCTGCAAAGAATGTAACACATACCCAACACCTGTATGTAAGAAGGATACATCCTATATGGTTTACACAGTAATGCATATAGGCCTAACTCAACAGGGCTTTACCAAAAACATGGAGAGAAAAACTTCCTTATGGCTAAGTTTTACATCTTAGACTGAAAAATTAGGGCTTTAGATACAATGGATCATGCACACTCTCACATATTTACATCACCTTAAATAAGGTACAACAAGCATTCAAAACATTCTACAACATAAAGATTTCCATCACTCTTTCTAGAAATCATATGCCCAAAATATAAACCTTTCTCATCACCATTGTTTTTGTTACATTTCAAATAAAATATATGAAAAAAACAAACCATACAGCCATGTAAATAAGATCAATAATACACCATGATTCATCATTCTTTTAAAACTCCACCATCTCATAAATTTTAACATTATCTCATAAAATAATGATTATCTCAACCTCCTAGTCTTCCTTTCCTGGCATTTAATAAAACCACTTTTGAATAAAGGTATGATTTATTTTCGCTAAGAAGAAGTATAATCTTCTTTCTTTTTCATTTCACATTTTTATATAAACCATTAATTTTGACACTTTCAACATGTGGAATCAAAATTAAAATAAAAATAGGTAATTGCATTTCATTTAACGACAATGGGTTATGTTGGGTTGTGTTAAATGCTTTCCATGACTAGCCCACATAGTTCACTGGGGGGTTAGAGGGGGGGCGGAGCCCACCTTCATTGTGCTGATTGTGTAGCGAGGGGGGGGGCTCATAGGGGGTTCGAGGCGTACCTGTAACCCGACTTTATGGGGTCTGGGGCAGCGCCCCAGAAAAGTTTGGTTTTGGACCCTATGTTAGCTTGGGCAGACCCACCTATGGTTTTGTGCATGATTTTCGCACATGTTTTTTGGACGCGATGGTTTTCGGTCCATGGTATTGGATGCTTCGACATGTATAAATATATATTGTAACATTGAAAGGAACATAATGAAAAATGAAGCTGGTAGTCCCGGTTTTGGGATCCAAGGGAAAGTTCTGTGTATATGTGTTCTACGTGTTATGCTCTCACATTGATTATTTTCTGTGTTTTAGAATTCGTATGCAGGTAATTTCTATACGGGGTTAAAGTCCTACATTTGGTATCAAAGATATTTTGGCTTCAAGGGGACGTGTTTATTGCTGAGGGGTTTCGCTCGAGCTTGTGGTAGACCCTCTTTAGTGTGAGATCTGTGAGCTCAATTATGGTGGTGAAAGACAATGGTGAGTAGTGGAAAGATAGAGATTGAGAAATTTAATGGTCAGAGTTTTGAGTTGTGGAAAATCAAGATGGAGGATTTGTTGGTGGATAAAGATCAGTGGATCACAGTAGATCTGAGTACTAAACCAACGGGAGTGTCTGATGAAGAATGGAAGAAGTTGGATCGAAAGGCAAAGAGCACAATACGGTTGTGTGTCTCAGATTCATTATTGTTGAATGTATCAGGGGAAGCTACGACAAAGGCTTTGTGGGACAAGTTAGGGACTTTGTACCAATCTATGTCTCTGGTGAATAAACTGTTCCTGCGCAAAAAGCTGTATAACCTGAGGATGAAAGATGGAGACTCGGTGATGGAGCATATGAACGCATTTAATACTGTGGTAAGTTAGTTAGCATCTGTTGATATTAAAATTTCAGATGAAGATAAGTGCATTAGTTTGTTGTGTTCTCTACCAGATTTGTGGGATAGTCTGGTTATTGCAATATGTAGCAATGCAATTGCCTTACGTTTTGATGAAATAGTCTCATCCTTGCTGACAAAGGAGATGAGACGGAAAAATAGGGAGAGCCAGAATGGTGATGCCTTGTCTGTATGAGGTCGCTCCCAGAATAGAAACAAAAATAAGTCATCGAGTGGGAGATCTAAATCTTCAGAAAAACCTATAAAGGTGGTGTGCTAGAAATGCAGAAAGGAAGGGCACTACAAAAGGGACTGTAAATCTAAAGCTCCTGATAAAGGAAAGGGATCTAATGATGCTCCTTCTACAAAGGTGAAAACCACCTTAGATGAAGGTGGGGATGTTTACTTGGCTTCTTCAAGTACACATGTAGATCATGAGGCATGGTTAATTGACTCAGGTGCATCATTTCACTTCACTCCCCATAGAGAGTGGTTCTGCGAGTATGAGAAATATGATGGTGGTGATGTCTTTTTAGGGGATGATAGGAAGGCTAGAATCATTGGTCATGGAAAAGTAAAGTTGAAGTTGCAAGGTGGAAGGTTTAGAACACTTCTGGGTGTTCTGCATATTCCTGCATTAGCCGGAAATCTGATTTCTGCAAGTAAGCTGGATGATGCAGGTGTAAAAACAGTGTTCGAGAAGGATACCTACAAAATGGTTCGGGGAGCACTAATATTGATGAGGGGAGTTTGAATTGGAACTTTGTACAAGCTGCAAGCACTACAACAAAACCAGCGATTTGCGCCAGATTTTAGTGCATTTTTTTTGTAATTGTGATGAGCAACCTGGCGCTAAATTTGGCTCTATTGTACAATTTTTAAAGCGTCCTTTTTTGCACCTGATTTTGCATCCTTTTTCACGCTAGATTTTGCATCATTTTTTACACCAAACTATGCATCATTTTTTGCGTCAAATTTTGAACCAAGATTTGCATCTTATTTTATGACAGGTTTTGCTTCTAGTTTTGTGTCATTTTTTGCATCTATTTTTCATTCTCTTTTGCTTCCTATTTTGTGTCATTCTTTGCTTCCATTTTTGCACCATCATTTGCATCAAGTTTACACTGTATTTTGAATCCAATTTAACGTCTTTTTATGCATCCATTTTGTGTCAGTTTTTGCATCTAGTCTTACACTAGTTTTTGCTTCTATTTTTGCACCAACTTTGGTGCCTATCTTTGCACCATGTGTTGAATTTGATTTAGCACCAAATTTTGCATCCATTTTTGTGCCCATTTTTGCATCTTTTTTTGGACCATTTTTTACATCCACATTTACGTTTGATTTGTCTCCATTTTTCCCATCTCATTTTGCACCATATTTTGCGTCATTTGTTTCATCCAATTTTGCATCATTTTTAACACCATCTCTTGCATCTAATGTTACATCATTTTGAGCATCCAAATTTGCATTTATATTTGCATCTTATGTTGAGTCATGTGTTGTGTCCACCTTTGCATCTTATTTTGTGTCTAATGGTACATTCAATTTAGAGCCATTTTTTACGTCCACTTTTGTATTTGTTTTTGCACCAAGTTTTGCATCCAATTTTAAGCTATTTTATGCCCCTTTTTGCACCATTTTTTTGTGTCTACTTGTGTCGAATTTTGCATCATTATTTACACCGACTTTTTCATCCAATTTTGCATTTTTTTGGTGTCTAGTTTTACATCGTTTTCACCATCCAAATTTGCATCTTTTTTTGCCTCATTTTGTGTCCACATTTGGATATAATTTTGTGTCTGAATTCGAGCCTAAATTTGCATGTGATTAGGAATCATTTTTTACATCCAATATGGCATCCTTGGTTTCACCTTTTTTCAGCCCCATTTTGCATCTTGTTTTATGTCTTTTCTTACATCTTTTTTGCACCCAAGTTTGCATCCCAAATTTACACCATTATTTGCATCATCATTTGTCATATTAATTTGTAACGTTTTTTGCTTCTTTTTAACGCTCAACTTTGCATCTTATTTTACATCTAGTTGTTGTCTTTTTTTGCATCTAATTTGGTGCCCATTTATGTGTCCTTGTTTTTGCCCAATTTGATATCCTTTTGTATGCCATGTTTTGTTCCCTTCTTTGTGTCAACTATTGCACAATTTTTCACTTCTAATTTAAAACACTTTGTATGTCAATTGTTTGCATTTTGTATTAATTCCTAGTTTAACATCCAATTTTACTTTCAATTTTGCATCCATGGTTACATCCGCATTTGACTTCTTATATAGAGTATATTTTTCTTTACATATATGACCCCCTTTATAGATTCATAGTGAAATATATGATAGTTTCTAAATATCATTAAAGCAGATATCACAATTCAAAATCATTTGTAAAGAAATTTAAGAGAAATTGACAACATCCATCCAAAAAAATAACAATGTGTCATTAACAATTTTCAAAACATGTATAAAATAGCAACATAATACTAATAAAATCAATATTATTTTTAATCAAAACAAGTAAAATTTAAATATGATTAACAAATCAAAATATTTCATGAATATCATTATTCTATGATAAATTAACAACATACATAAATCAAACTCATCGTATGATTACAAAATCAAAATGTCTCATTGATATAGGGTAAATTCACAACACCCATCTAAACATAGCAATGTCATTCTACACAATAATTTCTTCATAAAAAACAATGCATGTGCATGCCTAGCTACCACCACCAAGATCATCCTCATGATCATCTTGACCATCCTCATTACTCTGATCCACATCATCACCAACACCGCAACTATCATCATCATCTCCTCCTTCACCACCATCATCCTCATCCTCATCCTCATCATCTCCTGATATATGTTGAACATAATTTGGATCATCGTCTTGGCAATCATTACCTATAGCATTCTGACAAAAAAAATCAATATTACATGTTAGTATTAATTACATAACACAACGCATGTTTTTGTTATACAATGTTAACCATAAAATGAGGTAAGATATAATATCTAATAGTACTAAAAAATAAAATGAAAATATGGTTTAAAAGTATATTGGAAATCCAACTAAGATTATATACCATAGAGTCCATCCAAACAACAAATTCAACCCATCTCTTTTGCTACAGCACCTCCTTTTCCAAATGATTTGGAGGTCTTCCATATTTTAGTTCCTATCAATCAGTAAATAGGGAGAAATTAGATAACAATGACTTTCTTCTAGTACAAAATTTATTAAAAAATATCACATGTTTAATATACTTACAAAGGTTGTTATCAGTGCTTTTAAACCTTTCTGGCCACTACGATGAGTGACTTTTGTCTTGGTTAACCTCACCTTGGATGCCTTGTCCTTAAACATAAACCAATTCAATTTATTTTCACACAAATACATGTCTAAGATACTTATAAGTATTAATACATTCTAAATAATGTTTAATGAAAAATTCAATACCTGAATGCTCTCATTGCCGGCTTTTCTTTGTGCATCCAACTTCTCATATGATTTTACAATTTCTTTCCATACTTTAAAAGGTATGTCAATAGGTCTTTGTTTCAGACTTTGATCTTGAGGCATTTTTTTAATTTTTCTTGTTTGGGTAAAAATTTTGGTTAAAAAAAACCGAACAAGTAATTCACATCAATGGCATGGGGACTCTATGGATATGTGTAAAAAAATAGCTATAAAGAAAACATCCAAAAAACATATGAGCTCTCCCTTTGATGGTCACTTGGGGCATATCGCTGGAAAGGAACAACTCCATTTTCGAAAATCAAGGACAATCCTTTCTCAAAGTCCTTCCTAATATTTGCTCCAAATGTCTTAAAATGAAAAACAAAATTCAAACGTCATCCTTAAACATCTCCCTTAAATATAAGGTTGGACCATAAATTCTTCACTTTTATTGTTATCGGCTCTGGAATGATTTTTCTATATGCAATTATATAATGAAATATGTGTGCACTAATGAAAAAACATTGAGTTTCATTTTTCATAATCACAAACAATGAAAAAAGAATCACACATAACTAGCATCATTTTGGAAATTTTATATTTATTAAAAATCTTTAACATGTTTTCCTCCCATATCTCATAAAAAAGGTGTGAAATTTTTTATATACTGTCCAATAAGCACTACAACAAAACCAGCGATTTGAAGGTTTTACACTAAGTTTTTCAACATCGAACTTACTAGGGCTTGCACCACCGGGGTTATTAGTAAGAATCTCATGAGGTTTGCATAGCCATGATTATTAGAATCAAAATAGTAGGATTTGCACTAAAAAACAGTTCATAGAGCTTTCCTGCTGGGGAGAAAATCACAAGTTCAACTTCTGCAGTGCAGAGCACCGAGAGCTCGTAAGCTTTCTTCAGCAATCCACCTACGTTTGGAAAATGTAGCCTGCCTACTGGCGATGTTCTCAATCCTCTTCCTCTGCATCTTTCCCCTCACTATTCTTGTATGTCCTCTTTCGTTTTTCCCTCCAAACAAACCCTCTCAAATTGAGAAAGCAGAACAACTCACTCGATGAGAATCCGAATCCAATTATCACTTCTAACAATAACCCAATATGATACCAGAAGTGATTACACAAAACCTCATTGACTCTTCATTTGTTTGGAAAAGAGCCAAGCATATACTTCTGACGAGGGTTTCCGTCTCAAGTCTGGCTCACAGGACGTCGCTTAGTCAATTGCGAGAAAAGTTTTCCACCTGCCTGTCACATACGGTTTGTCACACTATATATTAAAATAAGGTTGATCATACTAACAATAAGGTTGTATAGTTTAAAAGGAGGGCTCTCCTGACTGCATTTGGTTGGTTTATAGAAAAGATTGCTGGAATGTGTAATGTGAATGCTCTACTAACTGTTTTTTAAGCATTTGGAAGTATTAAAACCCCCTAGGATAATTAATGTAAGACCTGTTAATTAATGTGTAAAGATGGCTATTGTCCTTGGGCTACCTTAGCTGTTCGTGTTTAGTGATCTGTGGTATTATGACTCCTCAAGTCACTATTAAACCATGAGAACCATGCCCAGGCAAACTAGTGTGACATTGTGGATGAGAACCAAAACTAGACTCCTATAACCTCCTTTTTCATCCTTTAAATTGCAGAATTAACTAACTGTTCTAGTAATCATTCTTGAGCACCTGAAGATGTGCACCCTAAATAATAAGAATAATACCCTGTAACATATGAATAGTCCATCATGCGCATGTAGGATATGCACATGAGGTCCAATAAAATCAATAACCAGAATACCAGGTGCTATTAAAGCCTCTACAGGTTGATATATATGAATGTTACAGTGTGCAGGAGTATGATTCAATTCCATACGAAAATACAAAACATCTGATAGGATTTCCTTATACCTCATAGGCAAACAACCATTGTCCCTTCTATAGATGAGCAGAATAAGTGCTTGGTTCTCTACACTAAATAAAGACAAAGTATAGTACTTATTGCTGACAAAATAGGATTTAAATCGTGGTTCAATTGCTTGACATTCAGCTGGTCACAGAATTGTAGAGTGCATAATCATAAGTGATGTTGCGAGCCTCATTGCTCAAAGTCTAAGGGTCTTGCGAGCCATAATCACAGCCATGTATGGCATATCTTGTGATTATGGCATTTTATGAGGTCAATTCTTGTGAAGACATTTCAGTTTATAATAAATTTTGAACCTCAACAGAGTTTTGGCAAGACCTAGCTGACCTAGGACATCAACAACACAGCTGATATGAATGACATAATCTAGCCTCAAGAGGGAGCCTCTTTTGTTTCATCACTCTAACAATCTATGAAGTGGTGGAAAGCATAACAACTTCCCCTTGAATATGACACCTAAACTGAGTACAAATCCTAAATGATGCAACCCTTGGTGCATGTCTCTCAAAGTATCGATATTTCAAATGTTGAAAGCTCTTGTGCCCATTTGATATGCATTCGATTGCAGTTCCCCTGAAGAAAGAATCTTATAAAGGTGAGGCCATGGCCAATATGTTAGCCATATCCATTGGAGTTGCCATTGCTTGACAAATTTAGTGTGATCAGTCCCACCATGATTCACATGGGCTTCTACTCAACACTGGTTGTTGCTATTGTAAGAGTCTTCAAGCTCGTTGAACCCATAGTATTGATAAGTGTATTCTTTGGGTCTCTGGTTTTCAAATTCTGCTTATGTTTTCCTCTCAGTATCATTATTTCAAATGCTGAAACCTCTAATTCCCATTGCTGTGTATTTGATTGTGGTTTCCCTGAAGAAAGAAGCTTATAAAGGTGAGCCCGAGGCCAATATGTTGGCCATATCCATTGGAGTTACTATTTCAGCTTATGGGGAGGCCAAGATGAATGCATGGGAGGTGATTCTCCAGTTAAGTGCAGTTGCATGTGAGACTACCCAATTGGTTCTCATACAAATTCCACGAACATCAAAAGGGATTAAGTTGAATCCCATCACATCTTTGTTGCTCCTTGTTGCCTTGTTTTTCTCAGCACCCCCGGGCCTTAGTAGAATACCCATTTCTGATAATCAGGGTCTCTTCCTTTGATTTGGATTACATGACATTTCTGCTTGTGCCTTGGCTCTTAATCTTGCAGTGTTTCTTCTGATAGGAAAGACTTCAGCCTTGACTATGAATGTTGCTGGTCTTGTCAAGGACTGGCTGCTCATAACATAATCTGTCTGTAATAAATGAAAAGGTTACAGTCATAAACTTGAGTGGGTGTGGACTGGCTTTTCTGGCTGTCTGTTACTATAATCATTTGAAACTTCAAGCTCTCAAGTCCAATGACAACCAACCAAAGTACCTCAGCAGTGCAGCTGATGCCAATGATGAAGGAGAAGGTTTGATAATGACGAGTGGGAGATTCTCAATCAGAGATTTAGAACCAGTAGAGAAAAATCAAACTCAAGCTTCAGGATTAGGTATTTAGATCATTAATATTGTCTTGTGCTAGAGATTACTGTTCTTGGATTGGCTCCTCTATGCCCAGATCTATTTGCAGGGAACATGCCAGTCATTCACAGTGAAGAAGATAATGACAAGATTAGTGTATAATGATGGACAGGATGGTGCCATGGTGCCAACCTAAATCTCAAGTAAGGAGACATCTGTTCATCAATTTGTCAAGAAGCATGGCCTACAATTCAACTGCTCTAAGCCTATCACTTCTTCCACCTGTCAAATAAATTGTTTCCTGTTTGTTTAGTTGACTATGGTTCTAATAAATATACTATTGTTTGATGTAAAAAGACAAAACAAAACAAAAAATATGGAAAGTTGTGACCCCATTTTCTAACTACAAATTGAAATCGGATTACCATAGTGACCACCTCTGCTTATTGGAATCAAAAAGGGGGTGGGTTAACCCAATACGATACCAGAAGTGATTACACAAAACCTCATTGACTCTTCATTTGTTTGGAAAAGAGCCAAGCATATACTTCTGACGAGGGTTTCCGTCTCAAGTCTGGCTCGCAGGACGTCGCTTAGTCAATTGCGAGAAAAGTTTTCCACCTGCCTGTCACATACGGTTTGTCACACTATATATTAAAATAAGGTTGATCATACTAACAATAAGGTTGTATAGTTTAAAAGGAGGGCTCTCCTGACTGCATTTGGTTGGTTTATAGAAAAGATTGCTGGAATGTGTAATGTGAATGCTCTGCTAACTGTTTTTTAAGCATTTGGAAGTATTAAAACCCCCTAGGATAATTAATGTAAGACCTGTTAATTAATGTGTAAAGATGGCTATTGTCCTTGGGCTACCTTAGCTGTTCGTGTTTAGTGATCTATGGTATTATGACTCCTCAAGTCACTATTAAACCATGAGAACCATGCCCAGGTAGACTAGTGTGACATTGTGGATGAGAACCAAAACTAGACTCCTATAACCTCCTTTTTCATCCTTTAAATTGCAGAATTAACTGACTGTTCTAGTAATCGTTCTTGAGCACCTGAAGATGTGCACCCTAAATAATAAGAATAATACCCTGTAACATATGAATAGTCCATCCTGTGCATGTAGGATATGCACATGAGGTCCAATAAATTCACTAACCAGAATACCAGGTGTTATTAAAGCCTCTACAGGTTGATATATATGAATGTTACAGTGTGCAGGAGTATGATTCAATTCCATACGAAAATACAAAACATCTGGTAGGATTTCCTTATACCTCATAGGCAAACAACCATTGTCCCTTCTATATATGAGCAGAATAAGTGCTTGGTTCTCTACAATAAATAAAGACAAAGTATAGTACTTATTGCTGACAAAATAGGATTTAAATCGCGGTTCAATTGCTTGACATTCAGTTGGTCACAGAATTGTAGAGTGCATAATCATAAGTGATGTTGCGAGCCTCATTGCTCAAAGTCTAAGGGTCTTGCGAGCCATAATCACAGCCATGTATGGCATATCTTGTGATTATGGCATTTTATGAGGTCAATTCTTGTGAAGACATTTCAGTTTATAATAAATTTTGAACCTCAACAGAGTTTTGGCAAGACCTGGCTGACCTAGGACATCAACAACACAGCTGATATGAATGACATAATCTAGCCTCAAGAGGGAGCCTCTTTTGTTTCATCACTCTAACAATCTATGAAGTGGTGGAAAGCATAACAACTTCCCCTTGAATATGACACCTAAACTGAGTACAAATCCTAAATGATGCAGCCCTTGGTGCATGTCTCTCAAAGTATCGATATTTCAAACGTTGAAAGCTCTTGTGCCCATTTGATATGCATTCGATTGCAGTTCCCCTGAAGAAAGAATCTTATAAAGGTGAGGCCATGGCCAATATGTTAGCCATATCCATTCGAGTTGCCATTGCTTGACAACTTTAGTGTGATCAGTCCCACCATGATTCACATGGGCTTCTACTCAACACTGGTTGTTGCTATTGTAAGAGTCTTCAAGCTCGTTGAACCCATAGTATTGATAAGTGTATTCTTTGGGTCTCTGGTTTTCAAATTCTGCCTATGTTTTCCTCTCAGTATCATTATTTCAAATGCTGAAACCTCTAATTCCCATTGCTGTGTATTTGATTGTGGTTTCCCTGAAGAAAGAAGCTTATAAAGGTGAGCCTGAGGCCAATATGTTGGCCATATCCATTGGAGTTACTATTTCAGCTTATGGGGAGGCCAAGATGAATGCATGGGAGGTGATTCTCCAGTTAAGTGCAATTGCATGTGAGACTACCCCATTCGTTCTCATACAAATTCCACGAACATCAAAAGGGATTAAGTTGAATCCCATCACATCTTTGTTGCTCCTTGTTGCCTTGTTTTTCTCAGCACCCCCCGGGCCTTAGTAGAATACCCATTTCTGATAATCAGGGTCTCTTCCTTTGATTTGGATTACATGACATTTCTGCTTGTGCCTTGGCTCTTAATCTTGCAGTGTTTCTTCTGATAGGAAAGACTTCAGCCTTGACTATGAATGTTGCTGGTCTTGTCAAGGACTGGCTGCTCATAACATAATCTTTGTCTGTAATAAATGAAAAGGTTACAGTCATAAACTTGAGTGGGTGTGGACTGGCTTTTCTGGCTGTCTGTTACTATAATCATTTGAAACTTCAAGCTCTCAAGTCCAATGACAACCAACCAAAGTACCTCAGCAGTGCAGCTGATGCCAATGATGAAGGAGAAGGTTTGATAATGACGAGTGGGAGATTCTCAATCAGAGATTCAGAACCAGTAGAGAAAAATCAAACTCAAGCTTCAGGATTAGGTATTTAGATCATTAATATTGTCTTGTGCTAGAGATTACTGTTCTTGGATTGGCTCCTCTATGCTCAGATCTATTTGCAGGGAACAGGCCAATCATTCACAGTGAAGAAGATAATGACAAGATTAGTGTATAATGATGGACAGGATGGTGCCATGGTGCCAACCTAAATCTCAAGTAAGGAGACATCTGTTCATCAATTTGTCAAGAAGCATGGCCTACAATTCAATTGCTCTAAGCCTATCACTTCTTCCACCTGTCAAATAAATTGTTTCCTGTTTGTTTAGTTGACTATGGTTCTAATAAATATACTATTGTTTGATGTAAAAAGACAAAACAAAACAAAAAATATGGAAAGTTGTGACCCCATTTTCTAACTACAAATTTGAAATCGGATTACCATAGTGACCACCTCTGCTTATTGGAATCAAAAAGGGGGTGGGTTAACCCAATACGATACCAGAAGTGATTACACAAAACCTCATTGACTCTTCATTTGTTTGGAAAAGAGCCAAGCATATACTTCTTACGAGGGTTTCCGTCTCAAGTCTGGCTCGCAGGACGTCACTTAGTCAATTGCGAGAAAAGTTTTCCACCTGCCTGTCACATACGGTTTGTCACACTATATATTAAAATAAGGTTGATCATACTAACAATAAGGTTGTATAGTTTAAAAGGCGGGCTCTCCTGACTGCATTTGGTTGGTTTATAGAAAAGATTGCTGGAATGTGTAATGTGAATGCTCTGCTAACTGTTTTTTAAGCATTTGGAAGTATTAAAACCCCCTAGGATAATTAATGTAAGACCTGTTAATTAATGTGTAAAGATGGCTATTGTCCTTGGGCTACCTTAGCTGTTCGCGTTTAGTGATCTGTGGTATTATGACTCCTCAAGTCACTATTAAACCATGAGAACCATGCCCAGGCAGACTAGTGTGACATTGTGGATGAGAACCAAAACTAGACTCCTATAACCTCCTTTTTCATCCTTTAAATTGCATAATTAACTGACTGTTTTAGTAATCGTTCTTGAGCACCTGAAGATGTGCACCCTAAATAATAAGAATAATACCCTGTAACATATGAATAGTCCATCCTGTGCATGTAGGATATGCACATGAGGTCCAATAAAATCACTAACCAGAATACCAGGTGTTATTAAAGCCTCTACAGGTTGATATATATGAATGTTACAGTGTGCAGGAGTATGATTCAATTCCATACGAAAATACAAAACATCTGATAGGATTTCCTTATACCTCATAGGCAAACAACCATTGTCCCTTCTATAGATGAGCAGAATAAGTGCTTGGTTCTCTACACTAAATAAAGACAAAGTATAGTACTTATTGCTGACAAAATAGGATTTAAATCGCGGTTCAATTGCTTGACATTCAGCTGGTCACAGAATTGTAGAGTGCATAATCATAAGTGATGTTGCGAGCCTCATTGCTCAAAGTCTAAGGGTCTTGCGAGCCATAATCACAGCCATGTATGGCATATCTTGTGATTATGGCATTTTATGAGGTCAATTCTTGTGAAGACATTTCAGTTTATAATAAATTTTGAACCTCAACAGAGTTTTGGCAAGACCTGGCTGAGCTAGGACATCAACAATACAGCTGATGTGAATGACATAATCTAGCCTCAAGAGGGAGCCTCTTTTGTTTCATCACTCTAACAATCTATGAAGTGGTGGAAAGCATAACAACTTCCCCTTGAATATGACACCTAAACTGAGTACAAATCCTAAATGATGCAGCCCTTGGTGCATGTCTCTCAAAGTATCGATATTTCAAATGTTGAAAGCTCTTGTGCCCATTTGATATGCATTCGATTGCAGTTCCCCTGAAGAAAGAATCTTATAAAGGTGAGGCCATGGCCAATATGTTAGCCATATCCATTGGAATTGCCATTGCTTGACAACTTTAGTGTGATCAGTCCCACCATGATTCACATGGGCTTCTACTCAACACTGGCTGTTGCTATTGTAAGAGTCTTCAAGCTCGTTGAACCCATAGTATTGATAAGTGTATTCTTTGGGTCTCTGGTTTTCAAATTCTTCCTATGTTTTCCTCTCAGTATCATTATTTCAAATGCTGAAACCTCTAATTCCCATTGCTATGTATTTGATTGTGGTTTCCCTGAAGAAAGAAGCTTATAAAGGTGAGCCCGAGGCCAATATGTTGGTAATATCCATTGGAGTTACTATTTCAGCTTATGGGGAGGCCAAGATGAATGCATGGGAGGTGATTCTCCAGTTAAGTGCAGTTGCATGTGAGACTACCCAATTGGTTCTCATACAAATTCCACGAACATACAAATTCCCCTTTTTAATGAAGTGGCCTCCTTAAGAGATGACAGAAATTAGTTCTGGGCCAGAATGTATATCAGCAAGAATATTAGCATCACATAGTCATTTTAAACAAGTTCAGTGCACCAAATTAATATTCGTCAACACATTCCAGCTCAGGTACAATGTTTCACAGGACCCAACACAACTTACTCGCTGAAATGAAGATATTACAGCCATATAAACCACATTTACCCCAATGTAAATTACTCAAAAATGTATATCATCAGAATAGTGACATTACGTACTTAATTGAGCAAGAGTACAGTGCACAGAAATGAAAGACTCAAAGAGGAACCTGGTCCATATCAGTGGGAAATATATTGATAGAATGGTGGCTCTTCTTATGGTGTAGCAGTGATCCCTTTTCCGAATAAAGGATATTCTACATGCTGTTTTGATATACATATTAGGCCAGAATTACAATAAAAACTGATAGGAAAGAGACTGATATCAGATTTAAGAAGACACAGACCTTACATTTAATTCAGCCATACAGACAAAATAAAAGAGGTAAAGAGAACCTGAAATACACAGTGAATTCTTAAGGCAGTGGACAGTCTTATATTGTTTGCAAAATTCCAGAGTATAAATTGGAAGAAAACCCTCCTAATCTCTGTCTTTCTCTTCCACAACATGTCCAGAACTCCTCCAGTAAATCTGAGATAGTTTGGCACTGATAAGGGAGATGTACGCACAGGTAACAGGATGATATCAGCTCTCACACCCAGGCAGAGGTATCATGGCCAGTTTGTTTTCAAGGCAGCCTCCAAATCTGTAATATGTCCCTCACACCAAAGAGAAAACTCAAACTTGGACCCTTCAATAAGAGTACGCTCAGCCAGGAGTAAATAAAGCCTTGATGCGGATATAAACTTGGTCTCTCAAAAAACAGAACTTGGCCCATAAGTCAGAACTTTTTACCCTTCAGAACTGTTTACTTCAACTCAGTCATGTACCAAACTTCTGGCCCTTTCACTGCTGGAAATTCATCATTACATCACTGACTAATTGTGGTGATTACACTCTTGATAACATACTATTCATGGTAACAATTTGTCCTAGATTACTGTGGTAAATGTGCTTGTATCAGTTCACTGCTCACTCATGTCATTGATTACAAATCTGCTCTTGAATTACTGTGGTAAAATGAGCCTTAAGGCTGGTATATTTCCCCAATATTGATGCCTTAGCCCTATTTCATCAGATGCAACTGGCAGACGTGAAACCTAACTCAGTCACTTTGGTAAGTGTGCTCCTGGCATGTGCGCATTTAGCATCGCAGAAACAATGTAAGTTGATTCATGGTTATATAATTAAAGGTGGATTTAACTCTAATCTTGTTATAGTCACAGCCCTAATTGACACATATGCCAACTGCGGCATTTTAGAGGTTGCACACCAGTTGTTTGACCAGATGTCTGAAAAAAATGTGGTATCATGGAGTGCAATGATTGCTGCCTATGGAATGCATGGTCTTGGTGAGGAGGCAATTTCTCTTTTTCACCAAATGCAGATGACGGGCATACTGCCAAACCACATCACCTTTGTTTCTCTTTTGTCTGCATGCAGCCATTCAGGCCTGGTGCTTGAGGGCAGACAATATTTCAATTCTATGGTTCAATATTATTGCATTGTTCCCAGGGTAGTGCATTATGCATGCATGGTTGATCTCCTTGGCCGAGCTGGGCATCTACATGAGGCATGGGACTTGATTAAAACCATGCCTTTAGAACCAGGTGCGAGTGTGTGGGGTGCTTTGCTTGGAGCATGCAGAGTTCACTGCAATATTGAGCTGGGGCAATATGCAGCAGAGCAACTTTTCGAGTTAGAACCTAAAAATGCTGGATGTTATGTACTGCTGGCAAACATCTATGCTGCAGCTGGCAGATGGGAAGATGTAGCAAGGGTAAGAACAATGATGAAGGACAGAGCGGTTAAAAAGACTCCAGGTTACAGCTGTACTGAGGTAAATAATAGGGTTCATGCATTTGTCATGGGAGACAGATCACACCCTCAATCAGAGGAAATTTATGAGATGCTGGAGACTTTGGAAAGGAAGATGGAGGCAGTGGGGTATGTTCCAGATACAAATTTTGTACTACATGATGTGGAGGAGGAGGTGAAGGAAAGTATGTTGTCTACTCACAGTGAGAAGCTGGCCCTTGCTTTTGGGCTAATAAGCACAAGCCCTGGAACCCCACTTTGGATTACAAAAAACCTGCGCATTTGTGGCAACTGCCATAGTGTTACCAAGCTCATCTCCAAGATTGCTATGCGAGAAATTTACATGAGAGATGCAAACCGTTTTCATTATTTCAAGGATGGAATGTGCTCTTGCAAGGATTACTGGTGATGTTGGTTTCATTGCACTAGCAACATAAGCCCATGATTAGGGACAAATGTCGCTCCACGTGTTGTTTTACATTGTGCAGTAGCCTGTTTGTGGAAGATCTTGTTTCCATTAATTAGGCTTTGGATCTTGTTTCCGATCATCATCAACAGGCGAACAAAACATCGAGAACCCGATAAAAACAGATCTTACTAAAAAGGAGAAAAATTAGAAGTAAATAACTGCCCAAATGCATCTTCCTTATAGTCAAGGTCCCATTTATGTGCACAGGAAAAGGGCCACCGAAGAGGCCATGAAAACAACTTTCAAAACAAAATCATGAAATAGCCATGGATTAAGAAATTTACATGTCAAGAAGGACATCCTCCTCTTCTTCGCCCGTGGTGACAGTAACCTCCTCAAGCTTAACAATGGGTGCAACCTGAGCTCCAGTGTCCTCTTCCTTTCCGGCATCATCCTCGTTCTCTCTCGAATTGTCATCTACTGCCCGTGTAAGAACAGGATCCTCCTGAGTTCCAGCCATCCCAATACCAGATAGTGCACAGAGGGAGGTCTCGAATGAAATCGATGGATCCAAAATATGCCAGAAACTCGCCCAATATCAGACACGAATGCGAAACCCCGAGGATTTTGGACAAAGGATTTAACTGTGCAAAAATGCTTCGAAGGCAAAGGGCAAAGAGGTCGACGGAGAGAAAACACTCTATATAAGGGTTTTTGAGGTCGATGGAGAGAAAACACTCTATATAAGGGTTTTGAAGAGGGAAGGCCGGTAGCTGTTAAAGATTGAGAGTAAAAGTAGCATCGTTAAAGATAATATAATAAATTATTACAGGGATGGTTGGGGGGTTTCAAAGGGAGAGAAGGCGATGGAATAACCCCTAAATCATCTCCAACATGAGAGGCCTACTTCATTCATGTTGTCATGTTGGGACCAGAGGTTGTTGTGCGTTTTTTGTTTTCACAAATTTGAACTCTTTCCTCGGTGATATATTATTGTGTTTATTGTAATAATAATGGGATGGGGTTGAGGGGTTTGTAAATGAGATAAATATGGAAAAGTAATATGAAATATTGGTTTTAAATTATTATAATAAGTATTGTTGTGGTTGATCCATGATAAGTTGTAGGGTAGTTGGTTTGTATGGGGTTTAGTTGTTACGAGGTCTTAAGTTCAAATGTCATGGGGAGGGGTTGAGAATGGAAGTCATTTTTGGGGCATCAAAACTATTCTAAGGGGCATCTTCCACTGAGCTTTACACAATCCTCGATGTTGAGGATGAAAATAATATGAATATGCCAAGCTCACTCTACAGCCTAGTATGGTTACAACCATGTTTGTCCATCATTCCAAGGGGCATCTTCCACTGAGCTTTACACAATCCTCAATGTTGAGGATGAAAATAATATGAATATGCCAAGCTCACTCTACAGCCTAGTATGGTTACAGCGATGTTTGTCCATCATCAAAGTTGAAATTTTGCTAGTGTCGGCCAAAATAAATTTAAAAAAATAAAAATAAAAAACAAAAAATACAAAACATTTAAATAATGTTTGCTCATAAAAAATAATTGCCAATGAAGAAATTGGATCCCTCTCCGCTCATATTATATCTATATTTAAGATGGGTCTATGCTAGTGGATAACACAAAAATCACAAAGTGAAGAAGAGTTTAATTTCAAGTCAAAGCAAAACTTTGGGACTAGCGCAATTCATCTAACTTCTATTGAAATGCGGTATTTATACGTGTAATGTGATATATATATATATATATATATATATATATATATATATATATATATATATATATATATATATATAGTGTAATTGCTATTATGTTGTTAAATGGTTGTTTAATTAATGTTGGTTATTCGATGGCAAGATGGTTTTGTAACTCTTAATGATGTAATTGTTCATCTTCTTGGTTGTAGTGTGCCATGTTGTTGACATACAAATATTGTAATGGAGCCAAAAAAAAATGACAGTAAAGCATAGTTGGAAGTTATAAGTTTATCCTCCTGGAAAAGCAAAATTGTGGAGTTAAAGAACCACTTCTAGGAAATCAATTTCCATCACATCCATAGGGAGCTAAATACAACTGTAGATTCTCTCTAAAAAAGAATTATTTGTCTGGAGACAGGTTACAAATATTATGATGAATTAGTTGGCAACCCAGTTCAAAGTTCTCATTCGATGCCCATATACTAATATGGATCAGCTTTAAGTCAAATTTTCAATTAGTTATCAACTAGCTTACTATAAATTTCAAGTGAGTCTACATTCAGCTTTCAATTAGCCTCAAATACAATGTCTTTCTTTTTCTCTTGACAGGGGCCTCTTCATGGTTGTATAATACACTTTCGGGAATTTTTGGTTACAGGCTAATGTCATTTCTAGTCACTGTCTTCATTTTTCTCATAGTAGGGCCCTCTTCGTGGTTGTATAATACACTTTCTACAATTTTTGGTTGCATGCTATTGTCATTTCTAGTCAGTCTTATAATTTGCAGAAGAAAAAAAAATTGTAAAAACCCTGGTTTTACAACAACTTCTTTTTCTCTTCTTCTGGGTCGTGATGCCTTGTCTTCTGGCAACCCATTGTAATGACAGAAGTTACAATCTTTTTGTCAATGTTTGTGCTTTTTTTTTTCCTCGTGAATAACAAAAGGGTCCTTTTTTTCTATAGTAATAAGAAGAAGAAGAATAAGAAGAAAGATATTGTAATGGTTATGTCATGGTTGGCATTCCTAAATATAAGCAGATATAGGATAAGCATGCATGCATATTAGAACTTGGTGCGCATGGATGGAATTCAATGTGCCAAATGATGTAGATGTTTCACAAGCATGGGGTGTGACATTTCAACCCTAGTTATCAATAGTGATGAGAGGCCACCAAGGACAATACCTCTTGGACCCTATGATAAGTGTTGCACATTTTGGTGTTAGGAGTGGAAGGGTAAGCTTGGTTCAAGGAGGTTGGTTATGGGATGTTTTTTGGTGCACATGAGGTTGTGCATCAACTACCATGGCTACACTTGAATTAGTGGGTCTTTACAAAAATAAAGTGGGAGAGTTAAGTTTTGTGAACAAAAGTAGCCTATGGGTGATATTTGCATTGATCACTTGTGTTAGGAACCTTTTTAGGCAAGTTAACTAATACTTGGAAGGTGTGAACCATGTAATTGAAATAATTCAATAGTGTCCTCCTTCCTTCAAATGAAGCAACAAAGCCAAGAACGTGACTATCAAATAAATATTAGCCCCCTATTGAGCCCTTGTTTCACATTTACAAATTGCTCAGACATTGATGTCATGGTGTTTCACACTAAGTATATCTAAGATTACATGTGCTAGTATATGCCTCATTTTAGTACTAACAACTTCATTAGTTTTGTTCTTATATATTACATACTTTTTTTATTTGTGGTTGTTATGTATGTGATGTTTATAATAATTACAAAACTAACTATGTGAAAGCATCCCTAACATAAATTTTCATTTGGCACTAATAATATTTTCCTTACAACCCCCTTCCTTCATTGGCGGTGGGAAGGAAGCTGATCCTTCCTTCGCCCCACACCCCCCTTCCTTCCTTTGGAAAGAGAGGTAAGAGCAAGAGTTGGAAAGATGCCGGAAAGAATGCCTACATTTGGTAGTTGTGTTGTCGTATCGAGAGAAATAAAGTCAGTTACTGTCGTCCTCCCTTCGGTAGATGAATGCCTACCTTTGGTAGTTACCTTCGGTAGGAGAGAAAGAAAGTCGGTTACCTACGCTTCGCTTCGGTTGTCGTATCGAGAGAAAGAAAGTCGGTTACCTACGCTTTGCTTCGGTTCGGTAGGAGAGAAAGTCGGTATGAGTACTTTGGGTGTTGTTGGTTGTTCTTTTTTTTCGAACAACTGTTACTTGTTTGAAGAAAGAAGTCTATCTTACTCTGAAAGAGGTAAGGGGCGGCACCGCAGGAGAACGGAATGCTCTCCGGAGGAGCCATCAAAGGTACGAGTTCAAGAAAAAAGATAAGCGGTAAGCGATCATAGGGCGAGGATAGGGGAAGACACGCTTGAGGGCCGTCCGGGCGAGGGTGGGGTACGGGTAGGGAGAGGGGGCGAAGGACAGGGGAATAAGAGAAAGGAGAAAAGAAAAAAGAATAAGAGAGAGGAAATAAGGGAAAGGAGAAAGTAGTCGACACTAAATTCAACAACTAAAAAGAGGCTCTTTGAGCCATGGCTAGCTCTCAGAGAATTTCATTCTCTTCGAGCTCTATACATATTATACTCGTCTAGACATATGATACTCGCATCTCTACGTTTCACTTCTTTACTCTCTTCTCTACCGAGATAAAGATCTAGATCTAGTATAACTTAGCCATTCCAATAGCCAATAGTCTTTAGTCCTATTTAGTACCCTTCTAATAGTCCCCTTGGCATAGTAGGTAGATATTGATTCCTTGTCCATGCATGAAGTTCCATAGCAAGAGATTAGACCCACTTCACCATTGACCTTAGCATATGGAAGGAAGGAGGTGTAGATGCCAGTCATAAGGCCAGGAGGTGCCCTTCTAGCTAAGCCCATAGCCAATTATAGAGGAATCCCCTGTTTCATCGCAGATTGATGCTTAATATTGAATTTGCCAGAATGTTCCTTGCTCTTGACACGACACTGGTGAATAAGAAGCGGGGGGGGCTTGACAAAGCACCCAACCCCTACTTTAGCCCATTGATCGGTGAGGCATCCAACCCTTCACCTTCTCTCTTTGACCCTGCAGCGCTTAACTACGGTACTCTCTCACTTCGCCTAGCTAGGTTGTTCCTAAACTTGACCTTGCCTAGCCGGGTTGTGAGCCTAACAATTGGTTGGTCGGGGGAACACCATCAAATACCAGAATTTCTTAGGTAGGGGTTGTGAGCCCTAGCTTTCTATCTTCTTCTGTGTAATTTGAATAGAACACCATCAAATACCAGAATTATCAATTCCCATTCTCCAAAACTTTTAAATATGCGGAACTGAGACAGAAATCATTCAATCAAACCACTCGAAATGCATCTGAATGCTGATCCATTAACTTAAAGAACTTCTTCCCAAACTCTGCCATTTTTTAAACAAAATTTTGAGCACAACCTTGTCTAGTCCATTTATAGAGAGCGTTAGTTTATGAAATCTTGCCTGTAAGCCAAAATAGAGTCAAAATTTTCCATTGAAAGCTCAGAATAACTGAACCAGAAATAACCCTTGTGAAATTTGCTGCTTAAAACATTGTTTTGAGCACGGCCTCTTTCTTCAGATTTATTTTAGATAATACGGTAGCTTATTTAATGAAATATTTCCAGAAAGTTGAAATATGGCAAATTTTTCCAATCAAGAACTCTAAATAATTTCATTAGGACAAGGCGTAGAGGATTCATGACGGCGACAAGAAAATAATGGCGCTTTGCAATTTTAGCACTCTCTTGCAGAAAAATACCTTTTCTGAAATCGTTTTGACCATGAAGAAATGCAGATGAACTGTTGGAAGTCGTGCAGAGAGAGATCTGGTGGCTCATGGATCGATTCTGGGGCAATGTTTATGTGATTGCAAACCATGATTGTTCATATGCGAGCATCCATAAAATCATCTCATTAACGCCACATGCAGTGCATTTAAAACTCAAGAAAATTCTCTCATATGCTAAGGAATTTATAACATAGAGGGTAAGAAACCAACGTACAGAACAATCCACGCAAGTGAGTCAAACTAGATCAAAAGAGAGAATGACACTTGGAAAACAGAGCACCACTACCCAACCTAGAAATGACTCTTCAGTTCACCACCGAGTCGAGGTTCTTGCCATGGATCAACCGCCTCCAATTGATCTATGCAATGGGTATTTAATACCTTATTTCATGACATGGTTTCCATTAGCGGTGTCTCGCTTTTATGGATCTTTTTATCCATTTGCGTAGGCTTATCTCATAAAAGCTCACCTTTCTCTCCCATGAGGATTTTCCTCATAGAAGATTGCCTTTCTCTCCCACACAACTTTTATGTTTTTCTCAATGGATATTTATCTCCAATCCATCCAACTTATCTAGAATTAAATCGAGAATCTTTACCATGAAAGAATTATCCTTCCCATTCACCAATGTGATTTGGCAAGAATCTCATCTCTTGGTGTCTCGCTTTTCCAAGTGATTAATTTATTAATAATGTATTTACTTTTTATATTACACATCATACCTAGCTTTTCTCAGCTTAGGTTTGCAAAGTTTGACACACAAGGGAGGGGTGTTACATTTTGGATCCCTCTCTTTCCTTAAGATCCCTCCAACTGCAGCTAGAGTTCTTAGATGACTGTAAGGAGGAAGCCCCTATTGGAAAGGGACAGACAATTTGAAGGTGTCTATCTTGTTGGTAATTCCTATATCGAAAAGTTGTATTTTCATTGTCCAGGGGTTGGGAATACACAATTCCCATCCACTTGAGCTCAATTTTATCTCGCAAAACTTCATTGGGATCTACCTAAACACATATGCAAACATAGGTGAAAATTCCTTTCAAAAGTCTTTCCCTGTCTACTTTGACGAATCTTCCAATAAAATTGCCCACTTTTTCTAAGAGATCTAGATGGGTAAAGTGAATGGGAAAACTGGGAATCTTACCCATACTAGAGTAGTCATCGGCAACATAGTGAGAGGATTGAAGTTGGGAAACCATGGCTTCACTAGAAGACCAACTCATCCCCAAAACCATGGACCTTGGTCAAGGATTTTTTTCTTATCCTCAAGACATTTGAAGATCACCACAAAAAAACATGGGTCTACATCCACCCAAACCGGCGTTCATCCAATCCTATCATAATCGAACAGAAAAACGCTACTTTTTCAATAGAAGCCCACTTCATTCTCATCTAAACACAAAACTATATATATGTCAAAGCTATTACAATAGATTCTGACTGTCAACACCTCGAGGTTCTGTTTATATGTGGCTACCTTTTATGGTTACTATTGAATGTGTGATTGGCAATAGTAATGGAAACTTAGGGCTGCCAAATTTCCTTCGATTCCCTCACTACATCCTAACGCAAATAGTTGTTCAATGCCTTGGTTGTCTTTCAAAACTGGTAGGCAGCGTCTTCTTTGATATTTCTCGATGGTTTTAATTCCACTACAATCACAACTTTCATTTACATAAACTTCGTGTTTTCGCACGAGCGACGATTGTTCCAAGGCGAAATGTCACTTGGATGGTTTCAATGTTGTTGACCCATCATAACTAACTAACGGATATGCCCATTACAATTTTATACCACCCCATTATCAATATCAATTATGCATGGGAACCAATTAAAGCAACTTTTCACATTAATTTTATATGAGCATGAGAACATGTGTTAACAAGCAGCCCATAAAGCCTCATTTTGAATGCCATAGTCACTTAGAAGGAATTCCTCTTGTAGTAGCATCCTCCCTACTAAACTTTGCTAGTGCTAACATTAGAACCACCATTACAACAAGATATCTTTCTAGTGTTGACAACACCATTATAGTAAGATACTCTAAGAGAGACAGAAAATTTAAAAAGTATGATAGTAATACGTATCCAGAAGATGGTATTGAAACTAGTAATTGTTCACGAATCCATAAGATTGTAAGGTCATTCTCATTATCATAATCATTGTCATCATCATCACCATCATCCTTGTCATTGTTATTGCCATCATTACATTATCATCATAATCACCATTCATGCCATCATCATCATCATTATGGACATTATTTGCAATTGTTCATAATTGTAGATGTTGTAAGAAATATCATCAACCCAAAAAATGTGATCAGTGCTAGAAAAGGGTTGTTTAGGAAACATTGATATACGTAAGAGAAATAACAACTCTATTTTTGACAGATGATCGATGATGATCATCATCACCACCATTATCATCGTCATTGTCATTTTTATCATCCCCATCATCATCATTAATGTAATTTCTATCGACATTGTTGTAATCATGCATCATCATCATTCATGCCATTATTGTTTTTGATGATGACCTAGATGAAAATGATGATCATGACACCAAAGATAATGCTTATGATTATGACAATGACAACATCTAAAATTGGGAAGATTCGCCAACGTCATTAGCATCGTCATCATCATAATCATTGCCATCATCATCATTGTCCTTGTAACCTCTATCGTCTTTATCATCATAATCACAATTCATGTCATCGCCATCATCTTCATTTTCATCATTGTCAATATTATTGACATTGTCATCAATTGTTCATAATTGTCAATGCCATAAGGAATATCATCAATGCAGAAAATATGATGAGTGTAGGAAAAGGGATGCAAAAGCGAACATAGAAATGGGGGCAACAATAGAAGTAAAATTGGATGAAAAGTGGATACAACATAAGTAGATGCACAACAACATGAAAAACCTGACACGAAAGTGGATGCAAAAGTAGATGCAGTTGTCAATGCAAACTTGGATGCAAACATGAAGGCAAAAGTGGAAGCAAACATGGGTCTAATGGTAGGTGTAAAACTTGGCACAAATTGTTGTGAAACAAATGTGGATGCAACAACGGAAACAAAAGTATATGCAAAAATGGATGAAACAAAAGTGGATGCAATAGGGGATGCAAACGTGGAAGCAAATGTGGTTGCAATGGTAGGCGCAAGATATGGTGCAACAAAAGTGGATGTAACAATGGACAAAAAATATGCAAAATAAGATGCAAAAATGGATGTAAAAGTGGAAGCAAACATTGATGCAACAGGCAAAACAAAATTGGATGCAAAAAATGGATATAATGTAAGTAAATGCAAAAGTAGATACAAAACGAGATGCAAAACCTAATGCATAAACCTGACATAAAAGTGGATGCAAAAATAAATGCAATATTTGATGCAAAAGAGGATGTGAACATGGATGCAAAATTGGAAGAAAACGTGGATACAACAGTGAGTGCAAAACATGGTGCAAATTGTGGCATAACAAAAGTGGATGTAATGATAGATGCAAAAAAAGAATCAAAGTATGATGCAAATGAAGATGTAAAAAGGGATGCAAAAAGTGAAATTTAAAATGGGTGCAACAGTGGATGCAAAATTGTGTGCAAAAGTGGATGCAATAGAAGTCGATGCAAAAGTAGATGCAAAACGAGACACAAAACCCGATGCAAATCCCGATCCAAAATTGGATACAAAAAGGGATGCAAAAATAGATGTAGTAGTTGATGAAAACCTAGACGCAAATGAGGATGCAAACGTGGATGCAAAATTATAATCAAAAGTGGGTGCAAAAGGAGGTGCCAAACTAGGCGCTAATTGTGGCACAAAAATATTAGATGCAATAGTGGGTACAATAATAGATGCAAAAGAGGATGTAAATATGGATGCCAAACAAGAGGGAAAAGTGGATGCAACAAAAGTAGATGCAAAATTTTATGCAAAACTAGACACAAAACACGATGTAAAACTTGGCGCAAAAGGGATGCACAAATGGATAAAAAAATGGATGCAAAAAATGATTTAAAAAAGGATGCCAAAAAGGATGCGAAAGTCGATGCAAAAGTTGATGCAAGTGTAGGTGCAAAAAGTGGATGCAAATGAGGATGCAAAAGTATGTCAAACAAAATTAGGTGCCAAACTTGATGCAAAACCTGGAACAAAACCTGGTGTAAAGGATGACACAAAACTTGGCATAAAATTTGGTGCAAAACGTGATGCAAAACCTATTGCAATACTTGGTGCTAAACTTGGTGTAAGATTTGGTGCAAAACTTGATGCAAATTTTGTGTCAAGTTTTGCACCATATTTGATAAATGGATGCAAATAGCACCAAAAATGGGCTCTAGATGCAAAAAAAGAAGTAAAAAGGGACGCTAATCGCTGGTTTTGTTGTAGTGAAGGTAGCACTGTTATTGATGGGTGCAATAGTTTTGTGGTTCCTGAAAGTGGAATACAAAATCTAGTGGTCTCTGGAGAGAAGAACATGTTGTGGCATCAAAGGCTGGGACATATGGGAGAGAAGGGCCTTCGAATACTTCATGGTAAAGGTATGGTAGAAGTTATGAGTAATAGCTCTCTGGATTTTGATTTCTGTGAAAATTGTGTATATGGGAAGCAGAATCGAGTGAGTTTCCCCTCTAGTAGTAAGAGGGTGAAACATATATTAGAACTTGTGCACAGTGATGTGTTTAGACCTGTGAAGGTTCCATCACTGGGTAATTCTGTGTACTATGTATCATTTATAGATGACTTCTCAAGGAATACATGGATATATTTCCTTAAGAAGAAATCTGAAGTCTTTGACAAGTTTAAAGAATTTAAGACTCTCGTGGAAAATTAGATAGAGAAGAAGATAAAGGTCTTGAGGAAAAATAATGGTGGAGAGTTTTGCAGTAAGGAATTTGATTAATTCTACAAGAAGTGTGGTATAGCACAGTACAAGACTACTCCATATACACCTCAGCAAAATGGAGTTACAGAAAGATTGAACAAGATGTTGATGGAAAGGGCAAGAAGCATGCTCAGTGGTGCCGGGTTAGGACAGGAATTTTGGGAAGAGGCAACGGAAAGAGCATGTTACCTGGTCAACAGATCACCTTCATCAGCGTTGGAGGATAAGACTCCACAAGAGGTATGGACTAGTAAGAAGCCTTCTCTTTCACATTTGAGGGTATTTGGATGTGATGCATATGTACATGTTCCAAAGGAGAAACGAACCAAGTTGGACAATAAATATGAAAACTGCATCTTTATTGGGTATAAGGATGATTTAAAGGGTTATAACCTTTGGAACCCAGTAACAAGTAAGGTTGTGTGCAACCGAGATGTGGTGTTTAGAGAGTTGAAAGATGTTATTACACATGACGTTCAACCAAATGAACCTAAGAAGATAGAGTTTGAGCTAAAGGAGGAAGAATTAGACTCTACAACAGAGGAGGAATCAGAAGATGAAGAGCCACAAACTCCAAGTGTGAGAAGAACAGTTCAAGAAATAAGGCAGCCAGAAAGGTATAGTTCGTCTACTTTCTGTTCAAATTTTTCTTTATCTATTACTGATAATGATCCCAGAATTGTGAAGGAAGCAGTAGATTCAGAGGATGGAAAACTCTAGAAAGAGGCCATGGTTGATGAAATGGCATCTTTGCACAAAAATGAGGCTTGGGATCTAATGGAGTTGCCGGCTAGAAGGAAACCCATTAGCAGCAAATGGGTGTTCAGAAAGAAGACAAATGTAGAAGGAAAAGTGGAGAAATATAAAGCTCGGTTAGTAGTAAAAGGTTATTCCCAGATGCCGGGAATTGATTTTGGTGATATTTTTTCTCTTGTTGCCAAGGTAACTTCTATTAGATTACTTTTATCTATTGCTGCTGCTTTTGATTTTTAGGTAGAATAGATGGATGTGCATACATCATTTTTTCATGGGGATCTAGAAGAGGAGATCTACATGAAGCAACCTGAAGGCGTTGCGGTGAAGGGTAATAAAGAACTAGTATGCAAGTTAAAGAAGTCTTTGTATGGGTTAAAACAGTCACCAAGGATGTGGTATCAGAAATTTGATACATTTATACGGGGACTTGGCTTCACCAGAAGCAAAGCAGATCACTGTGTGTATTTTAAATTAATTGGTGACTATGTTATTTATCTAGTCTTGTATGTGGATGATATGTTGCTGGTTGAAAATGACAAAGAAATTATCTAGGATTTGAAGACCTAATTGTCCTCCAAATTCGACATGAAAGATCTTGGTGCTGCAAACTATATTTTGGGCATGGAAATTAAAAGAGATCGGGCAAAGAGGAAGCTCTGGTTAAACCAAAGGAAGTATGTTGAGATAATACTGCAAAGGTTTAATATGCAGGATAGTAAACCAGTGAAGGTTCCTATTCCTGTAGGTGTGCGGTTATCTGCTGAACAGTGTCCCAAGACATAAGAAGAGGAAGAGGACATGTCCCGTGTTCCATATGCAAGTGCAATCGGTAGCCTAATCTATGCAATGGTCTGTACTAGACCAGACATTGCACGTGTAGTGGGAGTATTGAGCAGGTTTATGTCAAAACCAAGGAAGGAGCACTGGACAACAATGAAGCGGGTTTTCAGGTATTTGTGTGGCACTAGTGATTATGGTTTGTGCTAACAAGGAAGATCAGGATTGGATAGAATGTTGGATATTCATGGCTTTGTTGATGCAGACTGGGCTAGAGATTTGGATTCGAGAAGATCTACAAGTGGGTATGTGTTTAACATATTTGGAGGTGCAGTCAGTTGGATGAGTAAGAAACAATCTGTAGTGGCACTATCGACTACAGAGGCAGAATACATGGCAGCCACTCGTGCAAGCAAGGAAGCAGTTTGGTTGCAGAGATTGTGTTCAAGTATGGGGTTAGTACAGGGAACTATAAGGATAGATTGTGACAGCCAAAGTGCAATTTTCTTGGCAAAGAACGCCACATATCATTCAAAGACAAAGCAGATTAATGTTCAGTATCACTTTGTGAGGGATATGATAGAAGACAAGAAGGTGTTCCTAGTAAAGGTGGACACTTTGAAGAATACTACAGATGTATTAACAAAATCTGTGAGCTTTGAGAAGTTCACTTGGTGTAGAGAGACAATGGGCATTTCATGGCTGGAAAAATGACTAAGCTCTCTTGTGGCCCCCTGTGGAAAGAAAACAACAAGTGGGAGAATGTTGGGTTGTGTTATATTCTTTCCATGACTAGCCCACGTAGTTAACCGCGCGGTTAGAGGGGGGATGGATCCCCCCTTCGTTGCGCCGATTGTGTAGTGGGGGCGGGTGGTTCACAGGGGATTTGAGGCGTACCCATAACCCCACTTTATGGGGTCTGGGTTAGCACCCCAGAAAATTTTGGTTTTGGACCCTATGTTAGGTTGGGTGGACCTGTTAGCTTTGCTGCATATCTTTTATTTTTAAAGGTCAGAAGTGAGCTTGGTCCTTGGTAATGCATAAAAGAAGCTCATAACGGTCACTTTCTCCTTTTTCCTTTGCCCCACTCATTCTCCCTTCATCAGTCCTAAAAATGATTAATTCCTTTATCGGATTTGGGTTTAATTGCTATCGCAAGTCGCATCCATGTGTGTGTAAGGGCTTCGCCCCTCGGCTTCTAACAATGTAAACTTTGAAACGGGAACTATAAACTCAAAACGGGAACTCTGGCAAAAGAACCCCGAAAAAACATCAAAAACAGTGCTAAAATTGAAAAGTGTTGATGCTGGAATAACACCTTTTCTTTTCTTGGGTAAATTTTCAACATGTTTTAAAAATGGCGGTGAAAACCAATTTTTTGCGCAAAAATTATCCAAAAAACACCCTCAAAATGAAAAGGGTTGATTCTGGAAGAAGACTTTTTTTTTTCAAAAGTTAAATTTCAACATCTCGAAATAATGGCATGAAATATTTTGTCATGACCCCGGAAAAAACATTAAATTTAAAAAAAAAAAAAAAAAAAAAAAAAAAAATTAAAACAAAAAAAAAAAAAAAAAAAAAAAAAAAAAAAAAACCAAAAAAACAAAACATAGATTAAAATATCTATTAAAAGAAAAATATAAAACAAAAATAAAAAATGAAAAAAAAAAAAAAATCAATCATAAAATGTAAAAAGAACGAAATTAATGATAAGAACTAAAAAACTAAAAACAAAAAAAAAATTATAAACAATTAAATAGTAAGAAAAATATTTTTAAAAAATGGGAAAAAAAATGAGTAATCTTGTAAACAAAAAAAAAATTGGCAAAATAAAATATATATGGAAAAAAAAAAAAAAAAAAAAAAATTAAAAGAAACAAAAAATTAAGTGGGTGAAAATAGAAAAATAAAAGAAGATAAAAACAGAAAAACAAGAAAACAAAAAAATTAAAAATTAAAATTAAAAACAAACTAAATTTAAAAAAAAAATAGAAAATTAAAAAATAAATTAAAAGCTACTAAAATTAAGATTAAAATGTTGATTACTTAAAAAACAAATATAAAAATATATATAAGAGACAAAAAAAAAAAAAAAATGTTAAAAAAATTATCTCACAAACCATAAAAGAATTTGGAAGACAAAAAAACAAAATAAAAATATATATATATTAAGTAAGTAAAAATAGAGAAAAAAAAAAAAAAAAAATTAGAAAAAACTGGGAAAAAAAAAGAAGAAAAAATTAAAAACAAATTAGTTTAAAAAAAAAAAAAAAAATTAATGAAAAAAAATTTAAAACTAATAAAATTAATATTAAAAAAAAAAAAAAAAAAAAAAATCAAATTATAAAAAAAAAAACAAAAAAAAGTGTATTTTTTATTTTAAAAAAAAATGTAATTAATTTTTATTAAACATAGATATTTTGTTTAAAAAAAAAAGTCATTTTTTTTTTTTTTTTTATAAAAACTTTTTTTATTATTAAAAACAAATTTTAATTTTAAAGAATTTAGACTTCTGTGATCCATAACATTGTTTAGAAAATCTTCGGCAAAATCACATAATCAATCTTTTGTCCGAAAGATTGATTATGTGATTTTGCCGAAGATTTTCTAAACAAATTTTAATTTTATTTCTATTTTTTATTTAAAAATAAAATTATCCAACAGATCTTTTATATTTGAAAAAAAAAAATAAACCTATATTTTATATTTAAAAAAAAATTTACATTAAACCTTTTTTTTTAAACAATGTTTTTAAAAAAAAAATGAGAATTAAAGTTTTTTTTTTTTTAATTATTTTTTTTTAAACTATTTTTTTGGGTTATAATTAAGAATATTTTTTTTTTTAAAACCATTTTGATTTTTTTTTTAGTTAAAATTTTAAAAATTATTAAAAAAAATTTAAAATTTTAAAAATGAAATCGGTTTTTTTTTTTTTGAAATTAAAAATTTTAAAAATTAGAAATTTTAAAAATTTTAAATTTTAAAAATTAAATAAAATTTTAAAAATTAAAAATTTCAAAAAATGAATATAGTTTTTTTTTAATTTTTTAAATTTAAAATTTTAAAATTTAAAATTTTAAAAATTAAACGTTTTTTTTATTAATTAAAAAAAAAAATTGTTTTGGCGCCCCGCGGCCGCCCGTGGTGGCGCTGCCGGGGGCGGAGGTGCCTACGCGCAGGCCCTTCGCCCCCAGCAGCGCCACCACAGGCAGCCGGGGGGCGGGCCCTCGATTCTGGGAATCGAGGCGCGGCTGGGAGGCGGGCCCTCGATTCTGGGAATCGAGAGCCCGCCCCCCGGCCGCCCGTGGTGGTGCTGCCGGGGGCGGAGGGCCTGCGCGCAGGCACCTCCGCCCCCGGCAGCGCCACCACGGGCGGCCGGGGGGCGGGCCCTCAATTCCCATTTATAGTGTTTCTCCTTCTGTTTCGTTCTCTCCCGAGCCCTTTCTCTTGCCTTTGCTCTAAATAGTTTCCGAGGAACAAGATTAGCGGTTTCTCTCGTTCTACGCTTCGAAGCTATTGAGCTCAGTGACAGTGATTTATGTTCTCTGGTTCCTTCCTTTATAATGGAACCGTTGTTGCTGCTTGCAGTGGTCGTTGCTGTAGATGACTTTTGGTCATTCCAGGTTTTAGCCCCTAAAATTTGTTGATAGAGATTTACTGCAGAATCCCCGTTGGTGGTGAAAGTATTCTCCTCCGACAAGGTGCTGAACTCTCCTGTTTGAAGAGGTGATAGAGAGGCATTGGTTCTGCTGGAATCTACATCTTGCGGTACATGAGAACATGAGCGTTTCAACGACATTAATAATTTCTCTCGCCAATGTCGCTTCCTCCGAAGGACCAGGAGCGAGTTTGACCATTGTTTCAATCCAATTTGTAAGAAAGAAAACCCTAAATGATGTAGGAGTAACAACCCCCCCCATTTCCCAAAGTTTTTAGAAATCTATTTATCAAAATCTCCAGTACATCTTTCATATCTACCCTTCTGTATGTTAGAGAATTTAATGCAAAACAAGGACGTCATCGTAAGAAAACATTTGTAGAACCATTTGGAACAAATCTGTATCACAGTGCTGAATGACTTCTACTACACACTAACAGGGTAGCGCAAGCATCACGAATGTCAGGGTAGCGTAAGCATTTGTAACGTTTTATTAGCTCGAGATTGACACTAAACTCTTTCACGAGCACACACCTGCATGCAACCGCGACCGATGACGACGGATCTGTGGCCTCAAGGTAGCCCGCAATAAACTTCTCCACTTTACTGCGAGAGTACGAATCTTTCGCAGCCGTGGATAACATTTCCTGTATTGACTGGACCAAAAACTGTAAACCCCCACTAAGGGACTTACCCGGGTTCATACAAAGTCTGTCATTTAACTCGACGGGCAAATTATTTAGCTGTAGAGACGATATCATGCTTCGAATTTTGGCTTCTTGCACAGGACTCCAGCGAACCGCATTCAAATATTGCATACATCCTTCAACGCACTCCTGGAACAACAGTTCAGAAGCTGCTGGTAGAATAGCAAGTGCATCATCCACTTTTTAATTAATAAAAAAAACAATTAATTTTTAAAATTAAAGTGCCAAAACAATTTCTTTTTTTTAATCAATAAAAAAAAACGTTTAATTTTAAAAATTTAAAATTTTAAAATTTTTAATTTAAAAAATAAAAAAAAACGATATTCATTTTTTCCAATTTTTAATTTTTGAAATTTTATTTAATTTTTTAAATTTAAAATTTTTAAAATTTCTAATTTTTAAAATTTTTAATTAAAAAAAAAAAAAAAAAAAAAAACCTATTTCATTTTTAAAAATTTTAAATTTTTTTTAATAATTTTTAAAATTTTAAATAAAAAAAATTAAAATGGTTTTAAAAAAAAAACTATTCTTAATTATAACAAAAAAAAATAGTTTAAAAAAAAATAATTGTTAAAAAAAAAAATTTAATTCTCAATTTTTTTTTTAAACATTGCTTAAAAAAGGTTTAATGTAAATTTTTTTTTAAAATATAAAATATAGGTTTATTTTTTTTTCAAATATAAAAGATCTGTTGGATAATTTTATTTTTAAATAAAAAATAGAAATAAAAATAAAATTTGCTTTTAATAATAAAAGAGATGGTTAAAAAAAAAAAATTAAATTTTGATTTTTTTTTTAAACAAAATATCTATGTTTAATAAAAAATAATTACATTTTTTTTTTTTTTAATAAAAATACACATTTTTTTTGTTTTTTTTTTTTATAATTTGAATTTTTTTTTGTTTTTTAATATTAATTTTATTAGTTTTTAAAATTTTTTCATTAATTTCTATTTTTTTTTTAAACTAGTTTGTTTTTAATTTTTTTTTTCCCATTTTTTTCTAATGTTTTTTTTTTTTTTATTTCTCTATTTTTACTTACTTATATATATATATATATATATATATATATATATATATCTTTTAATTTTGTGTTTTTTTTGTTTTCCAAATCCTTTTATGGTTTGTGAGATAATTTTTTTAACATTTTTTTTTAAATATTAATTTTACTATTTTTTAAATTTTTTTCATTAATTTTTTTTTTAATTAGTTTGTTTTTAATTTTTTTCCCTAGTTTTTGCTCATGTTTTTTTTCCCTCAATTTTTACTGACTTATATATATTTATATTAATTTTGTTTTTTTATTTCCAAATTGTTTTATGGTTTATAAGATATTTTTTTTAACATTTTTTATTTTTTATTTTTGTCTTTTTTTATATATAATTTTTTATTTGTTTTTTAGAGAGAATTATTTCATTTGGATTGAAAATTTAATTAACGATGTATAAATATGTAAAATATCGAAAATGAAAAATATCGACCTTCTTCTTTAAATATGCAAATCAATAAAAGCCTCACTATAAAAAAAATAAAAATAAAAATAAAAACAAAAAACTATGAAGAGGAAGACCACTTCCAAAATTATTAAATTTACAAAATAATTATTTACATTTCATACATTAGAAAAATTAAAGTCAAGAAACAGGCTTTTTAAAAAAGGGGTCTGATGCAGAATAACCACTTTTTTAAATCGGCATGAAAATCACTACCATTCTAAAACGCAATGTACATAACAAGAATTTAAAAAAATTAAAGTGCCAAAAACTATGCTCTAAAAAAAACATGTGTGTTCTGCATCACCCCTTTTCAAAATCGGATCACTTTTTTGCTATCTCTACAAAACGGGTAACAGTATCAGTTCCCGTTTCAAAGTTTACATTGTTTTCTGTTGACACGATATTGCGATGTGATTTGATCACAATCGTGCATTGCCATTTGTAAAGGCCCAAAATTACCAAAAAATCCGATCCGACGACTCTCGTCGCACCCGATGAAGTGCCTTGCCCGATCGCTTCTCCACCATCCAATCAGCTCTACCAAGATCAGATGTCCTTCGCACATTTCATGCCCACAAAATGATGGGATGTTAGCACACGATGGAGAGCGGTTTTTCTCTCTCATCTGCCGCTACGTGTCACGCGCTGAATGGAATTGCACACCCTCATCCTTTTACTGCCTAACGCCCAAAGGTGGTCCGATCAATGCCGCTTACCACTTAATCCTCCATCCCCGCCCGATAACCGTCGTGCGCCTTTGCCACCCGATCACCGTTGGATCTATCCATCTAAGATCCAATGGCCCACATTCATCCTACTCCCACTTCTTCCAATATCCTCCGCTAGGTCATCTCCGCCATCTATCCTCCCGATCTGACGGCCAATCTTGCTCCTTCATCCGACTTGTCCACTCACTATGCAATCCACACCCCTTGACCGTTCCGTGTGCCCAAAGGACGAAGGTGATTGGCCTTCCAGTACCATTTGCTGTTGACAACCACATTTAACAGACAGTATGGCTAAAGAGGAAAAGGACAGAGCATGAGCATGTAACCGCATTTAGGAGTTAAGGAACTTCATTGATACAAACACTCGAGCTGCCTGAGAGGACAGCAGAGAACTTGAAAAGATTAGATTCATCTACTGAAGCAACCAAATGCACTCAGAGACTCCATCAGGTAGTTAAATGCAGTTGGTGGTCAATTCAGACCCCTCCATACTTAAATTGGCCAAGTGCCTTTGTAATGAAACTCTATATATACCCAAAAAATAGACGTAATCATGGTTGATGGTTGATGTTTTGATGTAAGGTTCAAATTCTGGAGACTGTACCTATTTGACACTTATAGCGTCTCATTTTCATTTTCAGCTAATAAAAACTTCTTTTGCTGTTAATTTCTCACTTTCCATTTCTCCTCTTTTCTAAGTTGTACTTGATGTGCTGTATGCTTGAAATCTTGATTTTTAGCATTAGAGTAGCTGTTATCCTATCTCTGTGTTAAAGACTTGCATGTATCATCGCATAAGTTATTCAGGTTTCTATCCATCTAGTGCCAAAGAGTTGTCATCCTATCTGTGTATTAGGAGATTAGATTTGCAGACTTCTTTACTGGTTGTAGTCAGCCATCACATGGTCTTGTGCATCTGCTGGTGTGGTCAGTATTCTCCATAATCACCCAATCCTTAAATTGTGAGTAGTTGGTAGTCTGAAGCCTTGTAGTCTGGGGGTGTTCACGCATGTTTGGAGTGAAACAAAATAGATGTGGTTATCTGGCTTGGACAAGCATCATTCCTTCCATTCATCCATTTGCAACAACAAGTTGAATTTATATGTTACCAGGCATCTCCGAGCTACAACCTAGGAGAGTTTCTCGGAATCCTAACATAATTGGCGTCGTTACCGGGGAGAGGAGATTGAAGCTCAGCTTCCCTGGGAGAACGACACAATTCCAGCTTTGATGATAGACAAAGCCTGGACACATTTGTAGTTGTAATCATCTATCTAGCAAATCTACTGGAGAACCAACCTTTGGCTACTCCACATTACAGTTCTGGCTCAGTTCGTGAGGCATACCCGGAGAAATCCTCAGAAATCACCTGCTAACCCAATGCCTGACACTTAGAAGATTGTTAAGCAAAGAAAAGCATAACAGAAAGGAGCATCAGGATCAAGTAAGCCTAAACAATTTTATGCATCTCTACAAGAGAGGCTTGTAACTGAACATACGCATTTTGAGGATATAGAGCCTAGCATTGTTAGCGAAGAAATACCCTCAGAGATTCATAAATCTCCTTGTTCATTAAGTTCCCCTTTGGATCTCAGCCCAAAGAAAACCTCCCACATAGTCCATCATATTCCTTTGTCCCTATCATTCATTTCACAGCTCCCTACCTTTCAAACTGCCAGCATCCATTCACCTACCCCAGCCATGGCAGGCCCACAAGCTCCCACTAAGATGGAAAGAATCATAGCTGCTAGGTATGGACCTCTTGTCCTACCTGTTCCTTTGAATGCCATGCCTGCAGGAGAATATCAGAAATACATGCCTAAATTCACTGGTACAGAGGGAGTAACAGCTGAAGAACACCTTGAATCTTTTTATAGTTATGCTGATAACCTTGATATCAGTGAGGATGATGTGTGGATGAGAGTGTTTGTCCAGAGCCTTGATGGAGAGGCTAGAAATTGGTTCAGAGAGTTGACCCCTAGGTCAATAGCAGACATTGAAGCATTAGATGATGTTTTTTTGAAGCATTGGGGAGATAAAAAAGACATGCTATACTACCATATTGAGTTTGGAAACCTCAAGAGAGAAAATGGGGAATCGCTGTCTGATTCTAATAAAAGGTTTAATCGTATGTATGGCAAGATACCAGCTGAGGTAAAGCCTACCCCCACCTCTACAAAACTCACCTATGCTAATGCATTTGACTCTGACTTTTGCCTGCTGTTGAGAGAAAGAAGATGTGCCACGTTGGCCGAAATGTAAGATGTAGCCCTAGAGGTAGAATCTAATATCATGGCTGTAGAAAAACTCAAGGGTCATGCTGATAGAAGAAGGAAAAGAGGTGAGGCTTCTTCCTCCTTTGGTTCATCTTCAGAGCCTAAGTTAGACAAAATGACTAAAATGATAGAGTCATTGGTTGCTGATATATCTAAGCTGAAGGTTCAGCAAAGCTCGGGGAAGGTAAGGCTTCCAAACACATTTGCTCCAAGAAACCCAAATCCATTCAGAAGAGCAAATGAACAATTGCAGATCATTCAAAGGGGTAAAGAAGCAGGAGAAGAACAAAAGCTTAAATCTCCCTTCCAGAATGTAGTCATGGAGGAGGAGAAATTTGAAGAAGAAGAGGAAATTCATTGCATGGAAGATAAGGGCAGTGCTTCCTTTTTGACATTGGCTGCCTACGAAGAATCATTACTCTAGGACCAGACCAATCAAGAGTGGGATAGAGAAACTGTTCTACAGACTGATGAGCAACAATGGTATAATTTGAGGTCAAGAACGAACAATGTCAAGGAGAGTCCTGCTCAAAGAGCTGCTATCCCCATAGAGCAGCAGGCCAGTAAGCAGAAAAAGCCAGCAGCTGAACTAGTCATCCCTAAAGCTCCAACTCAAGAGGTAAGAGGTCTTGACAAGTTCCCTTCCCCTTTCAGTTTTGAATCAGAAGTCCAGAAGTTAAAAATATCTGTGCCTCTGATAGAACTTGCAAAGAGTGAGGTATTTAGAAAGCCTATCCTTGATGCCCTTGAGCTAAAGGCCTCACAAGCCTCCCATGACTATGTAAATTTGCAAGATGATAAGCCTGCAGTTGTGCTTAGCCCAATGACTGAACCTTCTGATAATAGCTCCCCATCATTCTATGTCTCCTTGACCATCCATGACAAAACCCTCCATAACTGCCTGCTGGACACCGGTGCCAGCCATAACCTGATGCCCAAAGCTATCATGGAAGAGTTAGGCCTTGACATTACCAGACCTTATCATGATCTATTCTCCTTTGATTCAAGAAAGGTAAAATGTTTGGGATTAATCAAAGACTTGGCCATTACCCTAACTCAGCTACCCATGAAAAGCATGATGATGGATATTGTGGTGGCAGATGTTCCCCCTAAGTTTGGTATGCTACTTTCAAGAGGATGGATCAAGAGGCTGGGTGGGACATTACAAAATGATTTATCTTATGCCACTGTCCCAGTTTTTGGAGGGGAAAGTAGGAGATTGTACAGAGAAGCACAGCTGGCCTACATCATCAGTGATGAGAAGAATCCTACTAATCATCCTGTTTATGCTGTGGACACTAATTTTGGAGCATGTATTCTCCAAATTGAAGAATCCCAAAAGGCCTCATTGCAGCTCAAGAAACCAATAGCCCAGGCTGTGGAAGAGCAAGGAAGTTAGGTTTGGGAGATGTTCTTTGATGGAGCATGTTCGAGGGAAACTACAGGAGCAGGGGTGGTGCTGATATCTCCAAAACAAGAGAGCACGCATCTGTCTTTCAAGCTGACTTTCCAAGTCACCAACAATATAGCAGAATATGAGGCCCTGATATTGGGCCTTAACGCAGCTAAAGACAGAGGGATTAGAAGCATAAAGGTGTTTGGAGATGCTGATCTCATCATTCAGCAAGTGAACAAAATGTTCCAAGCAAAGCACCCGAGGTTGAAAGCGTATAGAGATGAGGTTTGGAGACTCAAAGATTCTTTTGACAGTTTTTGTATCTCATATATCCCTAGAGTAAAAAATCAGCTTGCTGACTCCCTTGCTGTATCTGCTAGTATGTTTATCCCTCCCATGCCTCCCAGACTAGTTTATGAAGTTCAAGTGAAATACAGACCATCCTTGCCTGATAATATCCAGCATTGGAAAGTCTTTGAGGATGATGATGAATTAAATAGGTTCCTTCAAGTCATTGATGAATTCTCTGAAACGAAAATTGACCAAGAGAATGAAGCCTTGGAGGAAAGCCCCCAATCCCAGCTAAAGAACAAAATTGGAAAAGATAGCATTGCCCAGCTGCCCAACAATCATATACCTAAAGGCCTAGTTCCATTAGAAAAGTTGTTTCACCCGAACAATGTGCCTTATAAGGCTACCCAAAAAGACAATCAATCTGCAGTCTATAAGCATAAAATAGGGAGCCCCGATCATCCTGGATATATAAACATGTCCACTCATTTGTCTGCCACCCGAAGTTATGAATATTGTACCTTAATGAAGTAGTTTCCTGATGTCTTTGCCTAGGAATATAGTGAACTCAAAACGTACGATATAAATATCATCCAGCATAAGATCCCCTTGGAGAAAGACACCATCCCTTTCAAGCAAAAGCTGAGACCCATAAATCCTTTGCTTCTTCCTCTAATTGAAAAGGAGATCAAGAAGTTGCTGGCTGCCAAAATCATAGTCCCTCTCAGATATTCAAAATGGGTGGCCAACTTGGTAGTGGTGAGGAAGAAAAGCGGAGAAATCAGGCTCTGCATTGATTTCAAAAATTTAAACAAATGCTCAAAGAAAGACAATTATCCTTTACCCAAGATGGAGCATTTGCTGCAGAAAGTCTCAGGAGCCAAAGTGATGTCTTTCCTGGATGGATTTTCAGGGTATAATCAAGTGGCTGTGCATCCAGATGACCAAGAGAAGACTACATTCACCACTCCCTGGGGCACTTTCATGTATTCCAAGATGCCTTTTGGGTTGATTAATGCTGGAGCAACCTTTCAAAGAGCTATGGATATAGCATTCGTGGGAGAGAAGGACAAGTTTGTCCTTATCTACCTTGATGATATAACAGTATACTCCAGCAGCCATCAAGATCATTTGCAGCACCTGAAGAAAGTATTCCTGAAATGCAGAAGGTTTGGGATATCAGTCAATCCTAAAAAATCACAGTTTGCTTTGGAAGAGGGCAAGCTGTTAGGGCACATTGTCTCTGCTGCAGGTGTCAAGATCGACCCAGAAAGAGTGAAAGCCATACAAACCTTGTCTGTCCCAAGATCGAAGAAGGATATCTAGTCCTTTCTGGGCAAAATAAATTTTGTAAGGAGGTTTATTCCAAATTTTGCAGAACTTGTAAAGCACATTACCTCCATGTTGAAGAAGGGGTCAGAAATTAAATGGACTGAGGAAGCAAGGAGATCTTTTGAATCCATCAAGAGAGCCATTATGGAAGCTCCTACTTTGATTAGTCCAGACTATAGCAAGGAGTTCCATATATTCTCATTTGCCTCAGATGACACCCTTGCAGTAGTTCTGTTGCAGAAAGATGATGAAGGTTCAGAACATCCCGTGGCATTCTTCAGCAAAACCTTAAGGGATGCCGAACTGAGGTACGATATTATAGAAAAACAGGCCTATGCTCTTATCAAGTCCTTGAAAGCTTTCAGGATATACATTCTGCACTCCAAGGTAATTGCATATGTGCCCTCTGCTTCAGTTAAAGATGTCCTAACGCAGCCAGACGTTGATGGAAGAAGGGCTAAATGGATTGCAAAGCTGATTGAATTCAACATCAAGCTGAAGCCCACCAAATTGGTCAGAGGCCAGGGCCCAGTAAAATTGATGGATGAAGAAAATTGTAGGATGTTGGACATAAATCTCATAAGCACAGTCTCAGAAGATGGACAGATAGAAGAAACAACTGAATTGGGGCATAGCCAATCAGTGGCAAAAAATCTAGCTTCTTGTGAATGGTATTCCACAATAGTTCAATTTTTTATGAAGCTAGAAGTCTCTTTAGGCCTAAGTTCAAGCCAAGCCAGAACCATCAAGCTCAGGGCAGCCAAGTACTGCATTCATGAAGACCTGCTCTATTGGAGGGACCCATCTGGAATCATCCTAAGGTGTCTGGACAAAGAACAATCCATAGAGGTCATGCACTAGTTTCATTCCAACATTTGCAGAGGACATCACTATTGGAAGACCACAGCTCACAAGATCCTCAAGGCTGGGTATTATTGGCCCACTTTGTTTTCTAATGTCTTTTCATTTGTTAAATCTTGTGACAGGTTCCAGAGGTTTGAGGGAAAGCAGCAGTTGAATTCCTTGCCTTTGAAACCTATTCATGCCAGTGGTCCTTTTCAGTAGTGGGGCTTGGATTTCATAGGGGAAATCAATCCACATTCCAGTGGCCAGCATAGATGGATCTTAGTAGCCACTGATTACTTCACTAAATGGATTTAGGCCATCCCTACCAGAAAGGCTGATCATCATGCGGTCATGAAGTTCTTGACAGAGAATATCTTCCCCAGGTTTGGCTGTCCACATAAAGTAGTTACAAACAATGTAGTAGCCTTCAGGGCAAAAGAGTTCGTGGACATGTGTGACTCAATGGGCATTAAGCTGGTTCATTCCACCTCATATTACCCTTAAGGCAATGGCCTAGCAGAATCTTCCAACAAAAGCCTGATAAGGATAATTAAAATGTTGTTGGAAGACAACAAAAAGAACTAGGATTCTAAGCTCAAGTATGCATTATGGGCTGACAGAGTGACCATCAAGAAATCCACAGGGAATTCTCCATTCAAGATGGTATATGGCACTGAGGTTGTGTTCCCAATTCAGTTAACCCTCCCTGTGGCAAAATTCTTGCAAGAAGAGCATAATGAGGAAGAGGACATGGCAAAAAGGATCATTGATTTAGCAGAAGTACAACAAATCAAAGAACAGCTAATTGAGAAGTTTGCAGCACATCAGGGAAGAATCAAGGAAGCCTTCAACAGGAAGACAAAGATAGACAATTTTCAAGTTGGAGACTTGGTCCTTAAGTGCAATGCACTAAAAGAGAATAAAGGTAACCATGGGAAGTTTGATGCTCTGTGGATTGGACCTTTCGTCATCACTTAGATCCAAGGGAACAATACTTTCATGCTGCAAAGTATGGAAGAAGAGACAGTTTTTGATGGCCGAGTTAAAGGGATATTTTTGAAAATTCATGTTGTTTAAGATATTCAGGCCTTAAAGTTGTAAATATGTTGTCTTATAAGTTTTAGCGTAGGCCAAATTAGACTCCATGCCCAATGGAACACTAGGAAATTTTTGTTGATCTGGGTTTTGAAGGAAAGGCAATGGTCTGTAGTTCTTGAGACCTCACAGGGAGGATCTCATCCCCAGAAGGAGCCAATGTTAGCTCTACTGCATATATTTTATTTTTAAAGGTCGGAAGTGAGCTTGGTCCTTGGTTATGCTCAAAAGAAGCTCATAACGGTCACTTTCTCCTTTTTCCTTTGCCTCGCTCATTCTCCCTTCATCAGTCCTAAAAACGATTAATTCCTTTATCGGATCTGGGTGTAATCGCTATCACAAGTTGCATACATGTGTGTGTAAAGGCTACACCCCTTAGCTTCCGTTGATGCGATATTGTGATGCGATCTGAATGCAATCACACATCGCCATACGTAAAGGCCCAAAATTACCAGAAAACTTGATCCAAGGACTCCCGTCGCACCCAGTGAAGCGCCTTGCCCGATCAATTCTCCACTGTCCGATCAGCTCCGCCAAGATCGGACGGCCTTCGTACATTTCACGCCCACAAAGTGACGGGATGTTAGCATGTGATGGAGAGAGGTTTTTCTCTCTCCTCTACCGCTACATGTCATGCACTGAATGGAATTGCATGCCCTCATCCTTTTACTGCCTAATGCCCAAAGGCGATGCGATCAATACCTCTTACCGCTTAATCCTCCGTCCTCGCCCGATAACCATAGCACGCCTTTGCCACCCGATCACCATTGGATTTTTCCATCTAAGATCCAACATCCCACATTCATCTTGCTCCTACTTCTTCCAATATCCTTCGCCAAGTCATCTCCGCCGTCTATCCTCCCAATCTGACGGAAAATCTTGCTCCTTCATCTGACTCGTCCACTCACTATGCAGTCCACACCCCTCGACTGTTCCGTGACCGGCCTTCCAGTACCATTTGCTACCGCTTCTCAACAACCACATTTAATAGACAGTATGGCTGAAGAGGAAAAGGACAGAGCATGAGCATGTAACTGCATTTAGCAGTTAAGGAACTTCATTGATACGAACACTCTAGTTGACTGAGAGGACAGCAGAGCACCTAAAACGATCAGATTTGTCTACTGAAGCAAGCAAATGCACTCAAAGACTCCATCAAGCAGTCAAATGCAGTTGGTGGTCAATTAAGACCCCTCCATAGCTAAATTGGCCAAGTGCCTTTGTAATGAAACTCTATATATACCCAAAAAAAATTGTAATCAGGGTTGATGGTTGATGTTTTGATGTAAGGTTTAACTTTTGGAGGTTGTAACTATTTGACACTTGCAGTGTCTCGTCTTCATTTTCAGCTAATACAAGCTTCTTTTGTTGTTAATTGCTCACTTTCCATTTCTCCTCTGTTCTAAGCTGTGCTTGATATGCTGTATGCTTGAACTCTTGATTTTTAGCATTAGAGTAGCTGTCATCCTATCTCTGTGTTAAAGACTTGCATGTATCATCGCATAAGTTATTCAGGTTTCTATTCATCTAGTGCCAGAGAGCTGTCATCCTGTCTGTGTATTAGGAGATTAGATTTGCAGACTTCTTTATTGGTTGCAGCCAGCCATCACATGGTCTTGTGCATCTGCTGGTGTGGTCAGTATTCTCCATAATCACCCAATCCTTAAACTGTGAGTAGTTGGTGGTCTAAAGGCTTGTAGTCTGGGGTTCACGCATATCTGGAGTGAAACATAATAGAAGTGGTTATCTGGCTTGCACAAGCATCATTCCTTCCATTCATCCATTTGCAACAACAAGTTGAATTTATATGTTACCACGCATCTTCGAGCTACAACCTAGGAGAGTTTCTTGGAATCCTAACGGGACCCACCTATGGTTTTGTGTATGATTTTCACACATGTTTTTTGGATGGGATGGTTTTTGGTCCATGGTATTGGATGCTTCGGCATGTATAAATATGTATTGTAACATTGAAAGGAACATAATGAAAAATCAAGCTAGTAGTCCCGGTTTTGGGATCCAGGGGAAAGCTCTGTGTATATGTGTTCTATGAGTTATGCTCTCGCATTGTTTATTTTCTATGTTTTAGAATTCGTATGTAGGTAATTTCTATACAAGGTTAAAACCTACAGGTTACACTTCCTATTTTAAGGATCATTAAGACGCTTAATATATAAATAAATATTAAGACCTAGAATATAATTGTTGTGGATGATTTTCAGTAGAGAAGTTTATTTTACAGTCCAGTATGATTTGCAATCTTCTTGTCTGTTAGCAAAATTGAAATTTTGCTCATGTCAACCAAAAAAAATAATTTACAAAATATTTATATAACGTTGGTTCATAGAAAAATTTGGGCATAAAGAAATTAGATCCCTCTATAGACTCTTATTAAATCTATATTTAAAAATAATAATAAAAATAATAAAATTTGGACATCAAGAAATTAGATCCCTCAATAAACTCATATTAAATCTATATTTAAAAATACTAATAAAAATTATAAAATTAGACAAGACCAGACTGCTTCTATCCAAAATCATTGTGGCATGCATGAAATTCAACTCCTTTTACTTGAATCATTGCAACTTTATACTTTTCCACTCAACCGATCTCATCATTTTCCTTTTTTTCTTGAATTTATCTCCACAGGGCTTTTACGAAATCATTGTGACATGCATGAAATCCAACTCCTTTTACTTGAATCATTGCTACTCTATACTTCTCCACTCAACCGATCTCATCATCTTCCCTTTTTCCTTGAATTTATCTCCACAAGCCTTTTATAATAAGCCTTCAATTGTACCTTCAAACTTTGAATTTTATTCGATTGGATATCTTGATGCCAAACGCTTGTGCCCTCTCTCCAACTATTCACTAACCTAGCGTCTCACTCTTCACATTCTCTTTTTCTCAAAATAAACATAACAATTCAACAGTGGAGCTCTCTATTTGCAAGGAGCTTCACCGCGTGCCTATATATCCTTACAGATCTCTCCAAATTCTCACAAATATTTTTTCTCAAGTGATTCGTGATTAAATGGATTGGACCAACAAATCTGGTTAAATGAAGAAAAATAATTAAGAGGAATTGAATGTATTACACATCACACAAATTTGTATGTGCAATTCTGATGTACAACCTCAAGCATTGGTTTCAATTTTTGATCGATCGGTTTAGTCCTTTCTTATGTCGAATTGGATCTAGATCCAAAAACATCTTATGCATATCCTTTTTAATAAATCATCTTACAATATAGAACACAACATACATTTTGATCGACAAATACTCTATTGCTAACACATAATTTTCAACAAACATTTTATTTTACTTTCTTAAGCTAAAGGCTATCCATAAAATCTCATTTTCCATGGTCTTTGGGCAAGGGGGTCAAGCATAGGGACCTACCTTGGTATGAAAACAAAAAACCCAAAAAAATAAATAGCAGGATATATCCAAACACACAAAAAGTATTTATTAGATATGATATATCTATTAATAAAATCCCATATAGCTAGAATGATAATGATAATGATATCTCCCTAAATACATTGTAACAATGAATTTCTCCAAGACTGAAATGCATATTATTTATAAGACTACACTATAGATTACTTACTCTTACATTACAATCGAATGCATTTAGCTGAGGTTGCCCTAACAATTACATAAATGACATGAAAACACAATAGAATACATAGTCTTGAGGTCTCTAAATTTGTTTCCTTACTTCAAAAGCAAAACACTTGTCACTCATGTCCTATGTCTGTAGCGAAGGGCACCTTTTGTATCCAGGCATCACCAGAAATGAAATTAACCACTGTGAAGTTTTGAGCATCAGAAATGTTCATGGCCTGGTAGACAGGCCATTGAACTCACCCTGCAATTCTTGCCCCTGATCTTGAATTCACATATTCGCCATAATACAGTGTTGTCAAGGCAAAGTCCCCATCCCATTCTAGCCAACCTGCAGGATCGAAGACATCATCCATATATGACTTCATATAAAATATGCGAGAGTAATTTTTCCATGGCCTCCCCAAGAATGTCTGGAAAGAGCTCTTCACCGGAGCGAGATCAGGCACAACAGAGATGGTGCAATTTTGTATAGAGATTCCAGTGTTTTGATTTGGATCATCTCTTCCTTGAGCCATGAAACAATTCTTTTGACTATCGATCAGTTTCTTGGTTAGGAGATTGCAGTTTTGATACACAGTTGTAGCGTCACCGAAGATAAAATCAACTGTGCCATAAATGTCGCATTCCCTGTAGAATTGATGAAGAGAGTGTGCATAGAGAGTATCTTGGTAGCCTTTGAAGCTGCAGCGGTAGAATGTTGATAGATTCAATGCAACTCGGACGGCAACAGCCTGATGTTTCTCTGCGCCCACCGTGTTCTTGAAAGTAATATCCTGAGCGATAAAGCCTTGCCCAACTACAGCTATAATCGCAATCATTTTCAAAGTGAGCATGACAAGAAAAGAAAGACTTAGATTGAATGGTCAATTCCCATGTGAATTTGAAATTCAAAATTGGATTACCAAGGTTATATGAGGTGGCCCTCACTGAAAAAGCAAAATAACAAATTAACCACAGAAATAAACCAGTAAATCAGCTTACCAACTGTTGCAGAGCGGTATGTGGTCTAGCTATCTGCAACTCTTCTATTACCGGTGATAATAGTGGAATTTATGCCATCACCAACTAGCATAATATTTGTTTTTTATTTGGGCACCTCAATGTATTCCTGGTAGACTCCGTCTGTAACATGTATCACATATCTATATGAACTTTTGTTTGGAGCAGCGTGTAGTGCATTAGTAATTGTGGTATAATTAACACTACCATCCTGAGCCACGGTGATGACATTCTCGTCTAAAGCACCATCATCTTCTTCAGAGGTTTGGAGAAGGCTCCCTACTTGTCCGCTTGTAGCTCCTTAGCCATGCACTCATTCTTAACTATCAAGAATATAACTCTTGAGCTGGTGGTTTTAGAATATTCCCTTGTAGGATCGGCCAACGCAGCTCGATGTCTATGCACATCAGACATAATCACTCATTATTCAAACTCCGCAGGAGATACGTAGACATCTGGAGTGGGCACTTTAAATGACTACACAACTCTATGTTGTGACTCGCTAAAGGATATGCTGTGCACATCCCCTTCCGAATTATCCTCAAGGATTTCAGTGTCTCCTTGATCGCTTGGGACTTTCTCTGCTTCCAGATCTGGTGAAGTTGGTGGGGTGACCTCTTGGTCCTTATGCATGAGGTCAATGTCTTGATCTAGCTCAAGTTGAACCACATCCATGTCTATCTCTTCAATCTCCTGAGAAAAGTCCAACTCTTGCGACTGCTCACCATGTTTACTATCTACCAGATCTTCAGATGAATTAATGACCTGTATTGATGCATTTTCATCAATGTTTTCATGTAAGTTGCACCTCCTACTATTCATGTTCCATTTGTGCTTCCTTCTCTCTTTTGTGCAACTCTTTTTCTTCCCTTAGTTGTTGCTTAAAATCCTGCAACTCCTTTTCTGCCTCCAACATTTGCTTCTCCCTCTGTCTTTGTGCAATCCTTCTATCACACTATCACCCCTTTGCCTCAATCTCCAAAGTTGCTCTCAATAAAAGTGGATCTACTCTAAACTTGTAGCTTTTCTCTGCCTCTGTGCTATTGAAAACCTTCCTCTTATGTTTTTCAAGTGCAGGTTTGTTGCCCTCTACACCTGTTGATGTTGTTGCACTCTGAGATCTTGTTGCCTTATACACTGCTAACCATTCTACTGCCATTCTGACTAGTTCATTATGCCTTGAGAAGTTATAGTAGTATCTCCATGGGTCTTCCTTAGGCCAATGGCACACCCCATGGATCCAAGGATGATACACTCACGTATAATGGTCTTCCACTAATTGATGTGGGTCATATCGATTGAAACTTCTAGTGTTGAAGGTGAATCTCTTGAATCCCTTTGTCTCGGCCTCAACATGCTTGAGATTGTAGATCTCATACAACCTAATCTACAATGAAAGAATGGACCAAGCTGCCTTTTGATTCCTGTGCAGTCTTGCTGACAACCCTGTCGAGATGCGGTATGCAACCTCTTGAATGACTAACTTATCCATGGAAAACTTCGGTAAAACATGTGGATCCTTCTCCACGCTGTACATCTAGACGAAGGTGGCAAGGGGTGAGACATACCAATATTCTATGATAACCAATGCCTCCATCGCTACCTCTAACATGCAAGGTGGATCCTGCTCAAATATCATCCTATACACTGGGGTGATAAAGTGGTTTGATAGTTGTATTATAACTCCACAAAAACTTCACTTGGAAAAAAACTTGCAATAGGTGTGCATAGAGCTTTCTGAAGGTGTCCATGCTCAACCCAAGCCAGGGAATTATTGACGAGCACAGATTTCATCAAGAATGTAAGCAAACATAAAATGATTTACTTGCAGTGGCATGATCCAGATTATCCACAGTTTCGTGTTCATTCTGTCGACGTTTCAAACCCCAAAGTGGATCCATCATCAGGACAATTAGATAGAATATGAATGAAAGCTAATTGAGAGAAGAGTCTTTCGACCTGGGTATAAATAAACCTAGAACCCTAATTCTTATAAAGAAGCCGACATTTATATATATGATTTTTTAATTTATTATTATTTTATTTTTATAATAGTTTTATAAAAATTTTAATTAATTATTTATTTAGTTTTAATTATTCCCATTGTTTTACCTAGAACCTAAAAATATATTTTTACCTAGAACCTAAAAATATACTTTAATTGATATACTTAATTGGGTGGATGCCAAGCATTTGTTACTTGTCCCTTCATCTGGAGAGCAAACATGTCAAACCAATTGAAATCTCTTCCTTCATTCGCCAGCTAATCCACCATAATCACCCAAATCTACAGGAAGTTCTTTCTACTCTCTTGGCCATATAAGCAACATGCGAAGATGACCAAGAGCTGATAAGACTTCAACAGTATCCTTGTCTTGTAAACTTGGTTGGGTTTTGTCCTGAACTTAGATGGCTCTCTCACCTAGCTCTTCAAGATGTCTCCTGAGTCCACACTACTGCTAGGCCTGTTGAAGGGTGCATTCATTGTCACCACTGACTGCAGCAAGTGGTACATCACATAAAAGTATTTTCCCTCAAGGTAGCAAGTTTCATTCCAATGACACCACTCAGCACCATTGTCTCTGGATCAGTTTGCGAGACAATCTAGTGGATCATGTCCATGCATGGAAATGTGGGATACTTGCATGCAACCCAGTACAAGCCATACTTATGTATGCTGACATAGACTATGCGGTCCACCAGTTTCTCCTCAAAGGTGCTTGAGGAGATTTCATTAATGTCCTACCATTTGATCTTGATATCCTTGTATATGAAAAAATTAGTGTCTTCATAGATGGGCAAGCTCATCAACACTTGCTCGACCATATCTCCAGTTGCACTCTCAATGATGTCCTTTGACCCTACTCTCCTGAAAGCCATTATACTTGTATAACTGAGAGACTGCTGAACACCTGTGATACTTGGAGATAGAGAAATACTCATGGCAACCAAAATGTCATTTCAAAACAAAAATAACTTGAAGACTGACATGCAACACACCTGGGTGATTGAATGGAAAATTTGCTCAATTTTCACTGGGAGGCTAAGAGACTGACTTCCAAAAATACACAGAACACAGTCTAGACTGTCAGTGAGCTGACTAGCTACTAAAGCTATGCATAGAATAGTCCATATTGGCTTGCTGAGGATTGAAACTGCACGATTCACAGTTTCAATAAGCATGACTGCAACTCAGTAAAACTATATTACATAATTTCTAGGGCCAGCTGAGGCATTGCCTCTTAGAATTGAGTAGAGCAAGCCTCGAACGATAGTGTGAGGAAAGATCTATACAATTTTTGGGAGTAAAGCAATCCCTTTCATCCCAGAAATGCACAGTGCAAGCTGGGCAAGGCAAGGTCCAGGCCAAGGCAGCCCAGACCTGCCGATGGGCAAGTGAAAACAACGAAGATTAAATGCATGTGCAAAACTGGGTACATGAGTGAATGAACATGCATGAAGTCAGTGAGTGCAGGATTTAGGAATATGGGAAAATCAACTAAGTGTGTGAAGAAAGTCATCCCAATGACGACTTCTAGTGTAGAAACAATGTCATGCATGCCACAATGATGAGATGCAATGGAAAATTTGAAACAATGCTTCTACAAACTGACAGGCATTAGAAAGAAAACATGCATTCAACAAAACTAACGAAACAATACTAACACAAACCGAAATACAAAAAGTGATAGAAAAGTAGCAAAAGACATGAAAAGAAGACTTACTCGAAAAAAGCTAAATTAAGTGTGTCAAAGGTTCCTAAATGCATTGGGGATGCCAGATCTCCAAGATCGAAGTTAAGAATGAGCTTTGAAGAGTCGAATAAATAGTTTTCACAAGATCGAGGCTTATGATGCGTATGCCACAAATCTAGTAAAAAGCAACACTTGGCAGGAGGTTTCTAAAACGACTTTTACATGTAACCCCCAACTGCTAAAAATAGATCCCTAAAATCTAGGGATGCTTTTTTCCTTTTAAGGAAAAAGCTTACCACGCATGCAAAGAAATATTGATCAGCCCTAGAGGGAATCGGTAAACTTTGGAGCACATGTAATGGACATCAAACCTCTGGATGACTTTTGCACAGTTTCTGGACTTAGTGTCTCTCGCTGCCCCTCAAGCTCTTCAGAATTCCTAAACTAAATCCAAGGTTACCAGCCAGAACTGTGTAGTTTCTGAGAGCAAGCCCACTGGTGTGCTTCTCTCCGCAATTTTAAAGGGGAAGGCAGTCTGCTTGCTCTACACATTTCTGGAGAGCAGCATGCTACCTTGATGCTCTGTGCAATTGTGGAGAGAAAGGCTGGTTTCCCTACAGTTCTGCACAATTCTCCAAGACAGAAAAAGGGCCTGTAGAAAACCAAGTCTCGGGATGTCAGCTTACGGGTGAAAGGAAAACAAGTTAGCAAACACAAGTTGATAAGCCAAGAAACTCAACTGAAATCATATGTATGTGGGAAGTGCAAGACATGCTGCTAATGATCGTGGGTAGGGAGGCTCCAAAATGAAGGTAAGGAAAAAAATTTGAGGATGGTTGTAATTGATACAACAGAGCCTTAGTGAGAAAATGAAGTGTTGCCCTTCCACAAAATTGTGTAACACTGAAAGAAATGGTCCTTAATGGAAGCCTCTCAATATTTTTGATGTCAATACGTCCATCTTTTAACTAGGACCCTTTAAAACAATGTTTATCTAGGTAAGTTGTTGTTGTTTCTCCACCTCGTCTATGCCCATATAAATAAATATCAACCCCACAACATGAAATCCCAGTTAATAAATAGATTTCATTTGCATCTACGGTAAGTCTATGGTATTCAATATGGAAACACTCTTCTTGGATGTTCCATCTTCTTATCATATAGTCAGTAAATCTAGTTGAGCCTTCATACAGAGAATCATGAAAAAATTTGTATAAACCACAAATCTCTCAAGGCATGTAATGTTTTTGGGTTAACTAAATATGCTGCATCTTGATCTTCATGTTCTCTTTCCCTCCATTCGATTTTTATGAATCAAAACCCTGAAAATAACCATGGAGGATGATTAGAAAATGGTCTGATAAATTTTGCAAAAAAAATTGGGTATTTTATCATTTTTTTCAAAACCCTCGACACTGTGTGTGGCCCTCTTTTACAAACAGTGCGAATTTGTGCAGCTCCTGTGTGAAAAAAACCCTCAAATTGTGTTATTCAGTGTAAAAAAGAGATTCTATGTGCGTGGACCCAATTGGGAGGAACTGCACACACCAAGGGAGGAATTTGAATTAAATAAACCCCCCCAAATGCTAAATTTACAGTGAAATGAAAAATAAAAACATTCAGAATGAAGATGATGGAAAGATCTCTTACCGGGAGAAAGTGGTTCATGATTTGGTCCATCGGTTTTGTTAGAATCCACCTTTGATTTTTTTGGTAAAATGCACTCTCAATGGCTTTCAAATGGTAAAAACACAAATGGTAAAAGTTTTTTACTTTATGGAATTTTATAAGATTTTTTAGGCCAATTCAAATATTTTTTTTTCCTTTGGCCTTTGAAAATTCAAATTTTTAATGTTTTTACTATGTTTTTGAGCTGCTACGATAATTTTTTGAGTTTAAATGTGCAAAACACAAGTAAATTACAAAAATCAATCATTTTGGCAATGCGTAAATTTTTACCACCTTTTCAGACTCGTTAAAACTTATGGAAAAGCGAAACATTTGAGTTCTCTTTAAGCCCTTTTAAGACTCCCTAAACATGAAAAGATCGTTGAGCATTAGACTATTCAAAATCATAAAAGTAAATGAACAGTCCTTTATACAGTATAAGTTTAACCCTTTTACAGACTGAACTAGACTATTTACGAAAAAAGGTATACATTGAATAATCAATGTAAATAGAGTTCTCTCCTTCATATTTCACCCTTTTATGGAATTGAGAGACTAAATTTACGAAAAAGGACATTTTAGAGTTTATTTATGTTTTTCTCATGGCCCCATATAAATGAAAAACACCAAGCTTTACTTTCTGTGGGCTCAATAAACTTTATGTTGAAAAAACTAAACGAGTTTTCTTTTTGTGTCTTTTCAAACTCTTTAAACATGAAAATGACATTGATTTACCACTTCTCTAGACTCATTAAACATAAACAATATAGGACTCATTAATCATGACGAGACCGAACCACCCCTTTCAAGGGTTTATTAAATGTACTCTGAAGGATGAGATTACAGGACAAGCATATGTTATCCTCCTCAAGCTTGAAAACAAAATAAAGCGGTACTTCCCAGTAATGGTGGGGGGAAATTGGGAAAAGCTGTTTGTTTTTGTATTACAAAAGGTATCATGTCACTCTTGAGCATGACACTTTGTCACCTTTATTTCCGGGTTGGGAAATCCAATTGTCTCTCAGTTGATCATACCTCATTGAAAGTATTTAAACTGGTTTTTGGTCCTATTTTTGAGTCAAATGTTTTCAAGTTAAAATTTCATGTCACCGAGATGTTTAAGAGAAGTCCAACCTCAGTCAAAATTACCTTACTATTTGTAGCCTTCAATCACATTGGCCATCCCTGAGTCAGTCCCGGATTACTCCAAATTTTTCCTTCAAAACCTAACATGATTTTCGTGTCGAAGGCCCTCTTGTGATGGGTTGCTTCCTATCGACTTCAGCTTATTACCTAGGAATTTGATCTAGAAAACTTCTTTAGTACCTTAGAGGCTGCATGCCTTAATGGCTAGTTTCTTGCCTTCAACGACAAGTTCTCATCATTGACCTTCGATCGAATGGTTCTGAGTGTTCGACTTCAGGACATATTTTCACACTTAATACATTGTATTAGAAGTATCTTGAGAACCATTGTCATTATTGGTTGTTTCTCTCACACTTCTTAATGGTTCACATCATTGACCAATAATCAATTGGGTTCTACCATGTTTGACTATGAGAGATGGAGATCAAGACCCTATATCTAGTTTCATCCATCCAGGTTGCATGGAGTTATTAAATATTCATGATTGTAAGCATAGATCCATTGATGGCCGCATCCATACTATGTCTTATGTTGATATGGATCTTCAAATGTATTTCCATACTGATTCTTTGATATATTTGTGCTTTGAGTATGGTAATTCCTACCTCAGTGATGATTATATATTGTATTGTAACACTTGATTGATTGTTTTAGGTCTACAACTATGGTCTCTAATCCGAACCTTGGCATGATAAAGCACTTCAGTCCTCAAACATCCTTTTTGGCTTTACACTTTAGGGGGGAATTTGTTACACATCATTTTGTCACCATTAGGCAAATGACCGTTCGATTCGATCTTTCTCAATCCATCAGAGTGTTCCAAAGAATCCCCCTGTAAGGCTAGAAGCTAAATAATCCCAAAGAGAAAGAAATTTTTGGATTACAAGGCCTAAAAACCTATTTTTGAGTATGTGTGTTTTTCCCTAGCTCGTTTTTGTGCATACATAGACTTGACCATTAAATTCAGCTTAAAAGTGCACTTTGTCTTCCACTATAGACTGCATACATGAATTAAAGGAAGTAAAAATAAAAAGGTAAATTCTAGGAGCTTTTTTGGGTGAATATTTCCCAACTAAAACCTTCGAGTTGATGCTTACTCAATCCTAATCCCTCTCTTAATGGATCCAATTCCCTCTCTCTGTGGATCCCTAATCACATCTTTTGAGGATCTCATCAATTAGAAAGAGGATCTCAAACATCCTCCTCTTGGCCTATGAATCAAACACATGCCAGAGGGTTGGGAGGGACCACTGAAGGTAGACTTATGCTACTAAAATTTGGCTAGAAGGCTTTTCATCCAAGGATAAGATCGAAGATCATGGGAAGAGGCTTGTGACATCAAGGAAACCAAGTTGTAAGCATGTTCTCCTTTGAATTCAATACAAAGCAATTATTCTTTCCTAATTGTGTCTATTTTGATGTTATTTGTGAGATTCCTTGATCCCTTACATGGTTTATAACTGATTATTGATTCAACGTTATGATGTATGTTAAGTTAAGAACTTCATTTTCCTTTGATTTTATACTCGAGATGATTTGATCCCTTTGAATTTTTTTGTCTATGCAGATCTCTTTTGGAGAATCATGGAGAAGCTGTGGAAAGGATTGGGAAAGCCTCCAAGGCATTGAGAAAAACATGGATATGGAAGGCATTGAAAGGACTTCAATAAGCACTTCACTAAATGAGTAAGTGATTCTTTGTGTACTACATGTTTCATGTTTTAGTCATAAGCTAAGGAAAGGTAGAAATTCTTTAGATGTTTTTTACTAGGTTTTGTTAGAAATCTAGGGAGATTCTTCTTGTTCGCAAGAAGGATTAGTCCACCTAAAAAAGTGAAAATACGTCTCTCTTTTCATTCCACTCACTCGTTTCACACATTTTGATATTTTCAATATTAAAATAAAATAAAATTTTCATCAAATATTATTTTCAGCCACCTATAATTATTAAATCAATAAGCATAGCAACCATAGCCTTCTCAAGATAAATTAGCAATACATAAACAATTATAACATCGCAAAATCAAGAGCATAACAACATTCTCCATGTCTTTGCCTTTGTCTTTTCCCTATACATTTTCCTTGCATCGCAAGAATCTCTACAACATAAGAATCTTTGATACCAAGCCAACTCAATATATGCAACTACATTTCAATAACCAATGCATCAAAACAAGCATAACTCAATGTATCTCTTCACACAACTGTCTATACACCAACTATGCTATGATACGTTTGTGCTCCTATGTTCCGATATCAATAGTTCTAGCATAACTAGCATACCTTACACCCAAAAACAATAAGCATACCAATTTTCCTTGCAACTATGACAAGAAGTCCATTAACTCAAACATATCTAGTATACATTGTTGCTCCTTCACCATAACATTATATGCAACATCATCAACGTGAAATCAGATCAACATGCAATAAAAACATATGAAAGCACATTGTTCAACTCCAAGGTATAACAATACCAACTCATTTGTGTATACATTAATTGTGCCATCATACATTTCTACTCCTCTACCCTACTTTCAACAAGAAACATATATCTTTCAACATCACTTTGTCACACACATATGGTGAGCACAATTCTTATTATGCCTTTCCTCATTTTCCATTAGTCTCTACAACATTATGTCATAAACTCAACAACATACTCAACTTATTGGAAACAACATCATAACTACCATAGTAACCATAATAATTTAACATATACTTATGGAAGTAGTCTCAAATTCTATATAATCTTAGGAATTTTGGTAACAAAACCAACGACATTGCACTATGTGAAATAAACTCAAAAACAAGCAACATTGCAACATAGCATCACAACTTATGCCTTTTCCTTCAAATTAGTTAGCAATTATTTGACAAACAACATTGGAACATACCAAGCATAACAACAAGTAAGCATAATACCTCAAGATCACAAGCTGAACATAACATAACAACAACCAACATATGAAGCATATGCAACATGACAACATAATATCCAAGCAACCTCAACTTATCTATAACCTCGTCAACCTGTGCAACATAGCTTGCAACATATCATTCATACCAAACATATCTTGCACCCAAAAATACCTTGCTCCTTTGTTGCCTTCACTATTGTTTTTCCATCAATGACAACAATGCCAATAGTTTCCCATGAAAAATTAGGTAGTAATAAATCTAAGAGAAGCAATAGCATTGTGCCCTTTTCCTTTCAATCCAACTTGACCTAGTATTTTGTTGATATATTTATTGGTGTAGTACCTAAATCTGCAATAATCAATTAGTCTTTGTCCACCAACAAATCTTCCATTTTGAGATTCGATAGCTCAAAACTCTACCCATTTAATTTCTTGATCTCTATATTTGAACTACTCTCCATTTCCTTTTCACTATAAGAATCACTTCCATATATCTCCTATTCTAACAGGGTTTACCACAAGCCTAAACCAAACTCCTTAGCCACAAATCCTTCCCCTTGAAGCCATAACTACCTTGATATCAAATGTATGTTTTAACCTTGTACAATTAACTTTTGCATATCGTGCAGATTTAAATTTTGCCCAAGGCAAGTGCATATCTTGACCTATGTCATTTATTTGTCGTCTTTTTACTTTCCTTTTTCATTTTGGATTTAGATCCACTTGTATTATGACTTGTGGCTTCATTTATTGTTTCATCCCACTAGCATGACGTTGTATATATACATGTTTTTCCTTATGGTCTCCTGAGCCAACCCCTCCTCTTCCTTCTAAGCCGACATACATTATTTGTCGCCCGTGCCCTCATTTTTCTTTGTGCGCATGACATACCCATCACATGAGCATGTTGCCTAGCACCCCACATCTATGCGGGAACATCTTGGGTACATGACTACTTAGTCTTCCTCTATCACACATAATTCCAGTAATTTGTTCCAACTCGATTTCTTTTCATCTACACATTTCATTTGGGTGCCCAACTCGCCCTTTTTCATGGGTATTTTTTCATATGTTTCCCCTCGCATGACACCCATCATGCATGAATCATGCATGTCATCGCATGGGCATCATTGCGTTTGTAGATGCCCAACATGGCAGTCCTCTCACACAACTTGTCATACGATGCCACTAATGTTCGTTTTTTTCCACTTCAAACCATCATGGGTTATCTTGGTTATCTTGGGGCACGCCTTCATGCACATTGAAGCACAAGGGCCTAACATCCTCTGCCACTCTGATATATTTGTTTTCCTCGACAACAACACTCTTTGACAAACTTCACGAATGAACCTTTATCAAGGCCCATCAAACTACATGAATCCTAATTACTCTTAGAAGTAAGCTCCATGTTAGATAATCTCTCGAACTTCCCATGGTCCTTGGTCACAATGTGTCACAAAGTCTTCTCACTATTTCATGCCTTGATGGATGGCCACTTCATCCAACTATTTCCATGCTAGCCACTTTATCTCTTTGAACTCTATTTTTATCTCCAACTCAAATCCAACATGTCTTCGCCCATTTCCAGACCCGATGAATTGAACTAGATGGGTGGCTAATCCAACCATTGAACTAAAATCATGAGAATTCACCTATCATGCCTTCATTGGTTGTTTATCCAACACTTCGTCACATCCATTATCATCATCATGAAATCCTCCATAATCGTCCATGCGCTACACATCTGCATAGGCAAGTCGAACATACATCTCCCATCATGCATAAGTTCTCCAACTCAAGTCCACTCATCTTCCCACATCTAGGTCCATGAAGAAAATTCCATCCCCTGTCAGATATGCTTCTCACATCTTCTGTGAAGGAGGCAAGCCTTCAATTTCCTCATAACCACATCGATGTACCATTGAAGTTTAGAATCAACAACGTCTACGCATGCTCAAGTCCTCCTCCTTCAAGAATACCCTCTATGGAATAATTGCTCATCCCAAGTCTTCTTACAATGGTTAAGTCTCTGTAGACTCAACTAATGCCTCAAGTGTCTCCACCAAGGCACCTTCTTCACTACAACCATCATCCAACTCCAATGTGCCTTGCTTCTATCCCATTTTTTAGGTCACTCCTCATAGACATATCCCATACTATTCTGAAAGGTACATGCCCCATAACATGTCAAAGTCAAGTCCAGATAGTCCTTGACGTCATCCCCCCAACAAACTAGAAATCATCTAAGACCACCATCAATATGAAGTCTTCATCAGTCACATTGGTGAACAAGAACTCATATCATCCTACATAACAAAAGATATTACCTGATTCTCTTCATCATCATGAGGTCCCTCCATGGGAAAACCTCCATCTTCCTTCCATGTCTACAAATAGCTTGAATCTAACCCAACACTGGTAGGTTTCATTCCACCATGTTCTTCCCCTTTCAAATTCAACTTCACAACACCCATTCTATACTTGGTTTAATGAAAAAATTCCTCTTCATGGCTAGTAGCTTCAACATGATCAACCCAACAATAGAGGTGAAGGAGTTCCTTATCAACCTTCTCTTGAAGTACATCAACTTCTTTCCACAATTCTGTCTTCTCTTTCCTCATGTGGCGCAAATCCTTCATGACCTACAAAAGTCTCAAATGGCTTTGTTGCAATCTTCTCCAAGAATCAACTTCTTGAAAACCTACTATCCGTTTTCTAACTTTCAACCAACTCCCTTTTCAACGAACTATGATTCTTCATCATAGCCTTGATCACAACTCTTACAGTAGTGGCCATCCTGCCACTTCCTTTACCTCAAGTAGAATATTTCCAAAGATTCAACTTGGTGCTCCCACTTTATTCAAAGTGGCTTGGATACCAACTATCATGACCCCATGATGATCACACCAATCAGACAACCAAGGGCATGCGACACTAGAACATTTTTGTTGCAAGGCACACAACTGCTTACTTCCAAACTATATCTCTAGCCTATGTCTTTGAAGAAATTGTTATTAACTCACGAAATTAGCTTTCAAACAAATTCAACACAATATCCCTTAAATTTATCTTTCAACAGTGTGTCTATTTTTCCAATTCTGTTTACTTCATTCACATTCATTCAACTTGCGATATGAACAATTTCAATAATAAACAATAATATAACTTCAACAATACAACATGAACATAAACATACAAGTGCATATCAATTTACATGGGAGGGGGAACTCTCAACAAAAAAATCTCCTTTTCACTTCAATTACTTCAAATTTACAAAGGCATGCATTGGACTAAGCCCCCATCAACTTGTTGTCATAAGGTAGCACAACTTCAAAATTCCAGTAGCCAAGGTTGGGCCGAACCTCAAATGCTTGATGCCACAACACTTGGGGAAAAATTCAACAAATATGTAATAGACAAATTATGGGTGGCCTAAGGCTTTGCCCTTACAAGCCAACAAAAACCCAACCTAAATCAACATGATTTGACCAACTCATACAAGGAAAGGACATACTTTGTCATGCAACTTGTCTTTTTCATCTCGTCCATTGCCTTCTTCATTTATACTTTAGATTCACTTATCTTATGTTTTGCAACTTCGTTGGTTGTTTCTTATGGCATGTATGACCTTGTATATATACAAGTATTTCCTTATGGTTGGGCGGCCATGCCCCTTGAGCCGACCCTCGCTCTTCCTTCGAAGTTAACATACATTACTTGCCACCTGCGCCTTTGGTTTACTTCATGCACACAACATGCTTGTAGCATGGGCATGTTTCCCAACACCTAGCCTTTGTGTGGGAACACATTGGCCACCTCGGTTTTCCTCTACTGGATGCAATTGCACCAAGGCATTCCAATTTGGTTCTTTGGCATCTACGCATGTCATTTGGGTGCCCAAACTTCCCTTCATCATGGGTATGCTGTCGCATGGCACCTCTTACATGATTCCCATCATGCATGATTCACCCATGTCATCACATAGGCGCCATTGCCTTTGCAAGGTGCCCAAATTGGCAGGACTGTAGCACAACTTGTCGCATGACCCCACCAATGTTTGGTTTTTCACCATTTCCAGTCATCATGGCTTGTCTAAACCATCTTCGAGTGCACCTTCATGCATGCTCAAGCCCAAGGCCCTAACAAAGGCTCTCAAATAGGGGGGTTTCTGTGCCTCCCCACCTGCCCCCTCCCCTCATGACTCCCTATTGTGCACCACAAATTTTACGACATGTGGGGATTATTCTGCAAAGAATATAACACATACCCAACACCTGTGCATAATAAGGATACATGCTACATGGTTTACACACTAATGCATGTAGGCCTAACTCAACAGGGCTTTACCAAACACATGGAGAGAAAAGTTTCCTTATGGCTAAGTTTTACATCTGAGACTGAAAAATTGGGGCATTAGATACAATGGATCATGCACCCTCTCAAATATTTACATCATCTTAAATAAGGTACAAAAAGCATTCAAAACATTCTACAAAAACATAAAGGTTTCCATCACTCTTTCTAGCAATCATATGACGAAAATATAAACCTTTCTAATCACCATCATTTTTGTTACATTTCAACTAAAATATATGAAAAAAATCCATACAGTCATGTAAATAAGATCAATAATATACCATTCATTTGTCATTCTTTTAAAACTCAACCATCTCATAAATTTTAACATTATCTCATAAAATAATGATTATCTCAACTCCACCATCTCATAAATTTTAACATTATCTCATAAAATAATGATTATCTCAACCTCCTAGTCTTCCTTTCCTAGCATTTAATAGAACCACTTTTGAATGAAGGTATGATTTCTTCTTTTCACTAAGAAGTATAATCTTCTTCCCTTTTTATTTTAACTTTTTATATAAACCATTCATTTTGACCGTTTCCACATGTGCAATCAAATTTAAAATAAAAATAGATAATTGCATTTTCTTTTAATGACGATAGGCCACATTTCCCATTTTAAAAGAGCATTAAGATGCTTAAATATATAAACAAATATTAAAAAAGAATATAGTTGTGCACATGATTTTCATTGATTAAACTAGAAATTCATTTTACAGCCCACTCAACCGATCCCATTTTAAAAGAGCATTAAGATGCTTAAATATATAAACAAATATTAAAAAAGAATATAGTTGTGCACATGATTTTCATTGATTAAACCAAGAAGTTCATTTTACAGCCCACTCAACCGATCTCATCATTTTCCTCTTTTCCTTGAATTTATCTCCACAGGTCTTTACGAAATCATTGTGACATGCATGAAATCCAACTCCTTTTAATTGAATCATTGCTACTCTATACTTTTCCACTCGACCGATCTCATCCTCTTCCTTTTTTCCTTGAATTTATCTCCACAGGCCTTTTACGATAAGCCTTCAATTTCAAGGTCGTACCTTCAAACTTTGAATTTTATTTGATTGGATATCCTGATGGCAAACGCGTGTGCCCTCTCTCCAATTATTCACTAACCCAGTGGCTCACTCTTCACGTTCACTTTTTCTCAGCATCAACATAACAATTCAACAGTAGAGCTCTCCTATTTGCAAGGAGCTTCACCACGTGCCTATATATCCTTGTAGATCTCTCCATATTCTCACAGAGATTTGTTCTCAAGTGATTCGTGCTTAAATGGATTGGACCAACAAATCTGATTAAATGAAGACAGATAATTAAGAGGAATTGAATGTATTGCACATCACATAACTTTGTTTGCGCAATTCTGATGTACAACCTCAAGCATTGGTTTTTCTTTTTGATCGATCGGTTTATTCCTTTATTATGTCGAATTGGATCTAGATCCAAAAACATCTTATGCATATCCTTTTTAATGAATCATGTTGTAATATAGAATACAACATACATTTTGATTGACAAACATGTTGGAAACCATACGTAATTCCAACCACCTGTCAGCAATATTCAACAACTATTTAATGCTGTATCTAGAAATCAGCCGCTGTTTTAGAAGTCGGCGGATACATTGACAATGGGGGAGGCTTCTCCAGGAAGCCACCGACTGAACCCTGCTCCAGAAACTTCTCCAGCATGTATATATATCTGATCAATGAAAGCAAGTTCTCATGTTCTGGTGTTCAATAGTTCTATGTTGTGCTTGAGCGTTGTGCGCCTCAGAACGCTTATATGGTATCAGAGCTGAGGGTGTGAGCCGTGAGGTCAAGAGCTGTGAAGCAGAGTAGCTGTGAAGCTGTGTATTGCTGCATGGACGAAAGTTGTGTGAGCCGTGAGTGAGGGCGACTGAGCCGTGAGTGAAGCACGTTGAGGTGTGGCTGAAGCAGACCTGTGGCATGTCAGGGTGTAGCAGACCGACAGCAACACGTTTTTTTGGCATGGTGTACTTAGAACAAACCGTGGAGTTGTTGTTGCCTCTATTGGTAAAAATCTGCTGCGATTTTGCATAAGTATGGAGCCTTGATAATGCATGCACGATTGGTTACAGTGTGTTGTTTTTTTTCTTTGGGTTGAATCTCTGGTTAGATTTGACATTGGATTATAACCGGAACATTTAAAAGCGTGAACTTGGGCCATAAAACATTATTGGATTGAGTCACACTTACAGTGGAATATTTATTCATATGGGTCGCATATTTTCAATGCTTTAGTGAGCCGGCAGTATCATGTTTTTGGGTAGAAATCAAGTGCTTGATTGAAGGGAATTTATGTTGATTTCTATATTCTTGTATGCTAATGGTTGAATAGAAACAACTGTAAGGCTTGTTGTAGTAAAGCCATTATTTTATTTTATTGAAGCATAAAAGGGTTCAACTGGAAAATTGATTTAAAAAAAAAAAATTGTTAAGTGTTGAGACTAAAAAAAAAAAGAAAAAAGAAAAAAAGGGTGTTTATTTTTAATGGAGTGATAAGGTATTTAGTATGTGTTTAATGTGGTGAAAGTCTTCTAAGATTTAGTGAAATTTGGTATATTTGAATTTAGATTTGGTGACATTTTGGTGATTGGAGAAAGCTTCTCATCATGGCAAATTTGTTGCTTGATAATTATATGAATGAATCCACCAAACTTGATGGAGAAAATTATGTGAACTGGAAATTTAAGTTAATGACTATTTTAGAAGGAAATAATTTGTGGTCCATTGTGAGTGGGGATGAGCCCAAACCCACTGTTGCAGGTTCTATTCCAGATTGGGAGAGAAGGGAGACAAAAGCAAAGGTGCTGCTGCGTATGTCCGTAAAGGACAACATTATTCCTCACATCAGAGATTGCAAGACATCAAAAGAAACATGGGATACGTTGAAGGGTTTGTATGAAACAACAAATACAAACCGAATCTTGTTTTTGAAGACTAAGCTTTTATCTCTAAAAATGGAAGCAAATGAAAATATAAGCAATTTTATATCTCGTGTCAAAGATTTAAGTGATAAGTTAGGAGATATTGGTGAAAAGGTGTCTAATACTGACTTAGTCACCATCATATTAAATGGCTTAGTGCAAGATTATCAAATTTTTGTTTCAAGTCTTGCAGCTAGAGAGAAACCCCCTTCATTTGATGAATTGACAGGAATTCTTCTACAAGAAGAGGAGAGGATGAAGAACTTTAATTTGGGCTCTAGCAGTTCAGATTTGGCATTGGTGGCCAAGGGCAAATATCCATACAGAGGCAAACCATGGGACAAGAACAAAGGAGGCAAGTTTCAAGCAAAGCAAAAAGGTATGATACAGTCTAAATTTCCAAAGAAGAATGATGAGTGTTATTATTGTGGCAAACTTGGGCATCATTCTAAAGATTGCTATAAAAGGAAATATAATGAGTCTAGGCAAAGAAACAGAAGGCATAATGGGAATTTTGTGGACAAAGATATCAATGATGGATTTAAAAATCTTAAATTGTTTGTTTCTGATGCTGCATTGTCTGTGGAAAATGATGATAAGAATGCTTGGTTCATTGATTCTGGTGCATCACTCCATATGTCTTGTAATAAGGAGTGGTTTGATGAATATCATGAAAATATTGATGGGACATATGTTTGCCTAGGAGATAACAGATCACTTAAAGTTCAAGGTTATGGAGTAATAGGTGTGAATTTGCCTAATGGACAAGAGAAACAGATTCATAATGTGATGTATGTCCCTGATATCAAAAAGAATTTAATTTCTGTTTCTACTATTACTGACCAAGATTTGAAGGTGGAATTTGTTAAATCATAGTGTGTAGTGAAAGACATTCAAGATAAATACAAGGTTATTGCCACAGGAACCAGAGTTGGAGGCTTGTATAAGCTGGATGTGACCAGGAAAAGTCATCAAGCATTGGCATCTACAGCAATATCAACAGTAGATTTATGGCATCAAAGGTATGGACATCTAAATCACAAAGATTTAATGCTACTTCAAAAGAACACTATGGTTGAAGGTCTTCCTGTCTTGAAAAATGATCATATTGAATGTGAAGCATGTGTACTTGGCAAGCAACATAGGGAGGAATTTCCTATACATAAAGAAAAAAGGCAAAGGGAAATACTTGAATTAATTCATACTGATGTATGTGGACCTATGCAAACTAGATCTATTGGTGGAGCATGGTATTTTCTTATTTTTGTGGATGATAGATCTAGATATACATGGGTTTATTTCATAAGAAAGAAGAGTGATGTTTTTGAGTATTTTAAAGAATTTAAGAATATGGTAGAAAAACAAACTGGTAATTATATCAAAATCTTGAGATCTGATCAAGGGGGAGAATTCAAATCAAGAGAATTTAATCAATATTGTAAAAACAATGGGATTCAACAACAATTTAAAGTACCACATACACCTCAACAAAATGGAGTTGCTGAGAGGAAAAATAGAACACTAGTTGAATGTGCACGTAGTATGCTTCAAGGTAAAAATATCTCTAATGTTTTTTGGGCTGAAGCCATTAACACTGCTGTTTATTTGAAAAATAGGAGTCCAACCAAAAGTTTAGAGCTTAAAACACCTTTTGAAGCATTTTATGGGTACAAACCAAAAGTGAGTCATTTAAGAGTTTTTGGTTGCAAGGCATATGCTCATATTCCAAAAGATGAAAGAAGAAAACTTGATGCAAAGGCAATTAAGTGCATATTTATTGGCTATTGTGATAATCAGAAAGCATATAAGTTGTTTGATCCCAGTACTCATAGACTGTTTGCAAGTAGGGATGTGGTGTTTCATGAGAATGCAAATGAAGGTGATAAAATAAATAATAGTGTATGGCATAATATTGATGATTATGTCAAATTAGACACAAGTGTTGAACAAGAATAGGAACAAGCACAGGAACAGGTACAAGATCAAGAACAAGTAGCAACAAGCAGTCATGACACTCCAAAGAGAGGAGAGGAGACTCTGCAAAGCCAAAAGAAAGATGAAAGCAGTAAAACTCCAAGAAGGTCATCACGTCAAAGTCAGGTACCTGTAAAGTATAAAGATTATGCATTAGTGTCTCAGGTTATGAATGTTGTAGAACCTTCAAGCTATGATGAAGCTAAAGAATATGAAGAATGGAGAAATGCAATGAATGAAGAATATAACTCTATAATGAAGAATGACACATGGGAATTAACAGAATTGTCTAAAAACAAAGTTCCCATAGGATGCAAATGGCTTTATAAATCTAAATTTAATGTTAATGGAAGTATTGATAAACATAAAGCTAGATTGGTTGCCAAAGGATATTCACAAAAGGAGGGAATTGATTATGAAGATACTTTTGCACCTATAGCTAAGTTGAACACAATTAGAATCATGATTGCATTAGCTACAAAATATAATTGGAAAATGCATTAGTTAGATGTCAAATCTGCATTTTTGAATGGCGAATTAAAAGAAGAAGTTTATTTAGTTCAGCCTGAAGGGTTTGTAAAACAGGGACAAGAGCATTTGGTTTGCAGGTTAAAGAAAGCTTTATATGGCTTAAAACAAGCACCAAGATCATGGTATGTGAAAATTGATTCTTTCTTTTATGAAAAAGGTTTTATGAGAAGCAAGAATGATCCTAACTTATACATCAAGGAAGATGAAGACAAGAATGTTGCTTTAATATTTGTATATGTTGATGATCTAATCATAACAGGAAATGCATGCAAGTTGATTAAAGAAATTAAAAATCAGTTGTCACATGTATTTGAGATGAAGGATCTTGGTGAATTGCATTATTGTTTAGGTCTTGAAGTTTGGAGGGAGCCTGGTAAGACACTGATCACACAAAGCAAATATACAAGGGAAATCCTTAAAAGATTCAATATGATTGAATGCAAGGCAACATCTACTCCTTTAGAACAGAATGTCAAATTGTGCAGTGATGATGGAACCAAAGAGGTGAATGGAACTATGTACCGTCAACTGGTGGGAAGTCTGAATTATCTCACCACTACCAGGCCAGATATAGCATATTCTGTCAGCATACTTAGTCAGTTCATGGCTAAGCCTTGTGAAAGCCATTGGAAAGCAGCAAAGAAAGTCCTTCGATATCTGAAAGGAACACTTAATTTTGGTATTATGTATATTGATGAATTTGATGTTGAATTGGCAGGTTATTCTGATTCTGACTGGGCTGGAAATCCAGATGATAGGAAATCTACTACTGGATACGTGTTCAATATTGGTTCAGGACCAATATCATGGAGCAGTAAGAAACAACCAACTGTTTCATTGTCATCCACTGAAGCTGAATATAAAGCATTATGCAGTGCTACCTGTGAAGCAATATGGCTTAGGAGAATACTTGAAGATGTTGGGGAAACACAAAATGCACCTACAGTAATCAGTTGTGACAATCAAAGCACTATCAAATTAGCAAACAATCCTATATATCATGCAAGGACAAAACACATTGAGACACAACATCATTTTGTAAGAGAAAAATTGCAATCAAAAGAAATTGACTTATCATATTGTAATACAAATGAAAATGTGGCTGACATATTCACCAAGCCTCTTGGAAAGGCTAAATTTGAAATATGTAGAAATATGTTGTACATTGTAGAAAATCCAAACTATGTTGTAAGCCTAGCTGAGACTTAGACCATCAGCCATGACAATTAAGAGTATAGTGTCTTGTTTATTGTATGTAGTTGGAATTAAGGGGGAGTGTTGGAAACCATACGTAATTCCAACAACCTGTCAGCAATATTCAACAACTATTTAATGTTGTATCTAGAAATCAACCGCTGTTCTAGAAGTCGGCGGATACATTGACAATGGGGGAGGCTTCTCCAGGAAGCCACCGACTGAACCCTGCTCCAGAAACTTCTCCAGCATGTATATATATCTGATCAATGAAAGCAAGTTCTCATGTTCTGGTGTTCAATAGTTCTGTGTTGTGCTTGAGTAACACAACTTTCAACAAACATTTTATTTTACTTTCTTAACCTAAAAGCTATCCATAAAATATCATTTTCCGTGGTCTTTGGGCATGGGGTCAAGCACAGGACCTGCCTTGGTATGAAAACAAAAAACCCAAAAAAAGAAATAGCATGATATATCCAAACACACAAAAAAGTATTTATTAGATCCGATATATCTATTAATAAAATCCCATATAGCTAGAAAGATAATGATAACGATATCTCTCTAAATACATTGTAACAATGCATTTCTCCCAGACTGAAATGCATATTATTTATAAGACTGCACTGCAGATTACTTACGTTTACATTACAATCGAATGCATTTAACTGAGGTTGCCCTAACAATTACGTAAATGACACGAAAGCACAACAAAATATATAGTCTTGCGGTCTCTAAATTTGTTTCGTTCTTCAAAAGCAAAACACTTGTCACTCATGTCCCATGTCTGCAGCGAAGGGCGCCTTTTGTATCCAGGCATCACCAGAAATGAAATTAACCACTGTGAAGTTTTGAGCATCAGAAGTGTTCATGGCGTGGTAGCCAGGCCATTGAACTCGCCCTGCAGTTCCTGCCCCTGGTCCTGAATTCATATATTCGCCATAATACAGTGTTGTCAAGGCAAAGTCCCCATCCCATTCTAGCCAGCCTGCAGGATCGACGACATCATCCATATATGACTTCATATAAACTGTGCGAGAGTAATTTTTCCATGGCCTCCCCAGGAATGTCTGGAAAGAGCTCTTCACCGAAGCGAGATCAGGCGCAGCAGAGACGGTGCAATTTTGTATAGAGATTCCAGTGTTTTGATTTGGATCGTCTCTTCCTTGAGCCATGAAACAATTCTTTTGACTATCCATCGGTTTCCGGGCTAGGAGATTGCAGTTTTGAAACACGGCTGCAGCGTTGCCGAAGATAAAATCAACTGTGCCGTAAATGTCGCATTCCCTGTAGAACTGACGAAGAGAGTGTGCGTAGAGTGTATCTTGGTACCCTTTGAAGCTGCAGCGGTAGAATGTTGATAGATCCGACGCAACTCGGAGGGCGACAGCCTGATGTTTCTCCGCGCCCGCCGTGTTCTCGAAAGTAATATCCTGAGCGATAAAGCCTTGCCCAACTACAGCTGTAATCGCAATCATTTTCGGAGTGAGCACGACAAGAAAAGAAAGACTTAGATTGAACGGTGATTCCCACGCAAATTTGAAATTCAAAATTGGATTGCCAAGGTTATATGAGGTGGCCCTCACCGAAGAAAGCACAATAACAAATTAACCACAGAAATAAACGAGTAAAGCAGCTTACCAACTGTTGCAGAGCGGTATGTGGTCCAGCTGTCCGCAACGCTTCTATTGCCGGTGATAACAGTGGCATTTATGCCATCACCAACCAGCATAATATTTGTTTTGAATTTGGGCACCTCAATGTATTCCTGGTAGACTCCCTCTATAACATGTATCACATATCTATATGAACTTTTGTTTGGAGCAGCGTGCAGCGCGTCAGTAATTGTGGTATAATTACCACTACCTTCCTGAGCCACCCTAACGACATTGTCGGCTGCCTCGGAGGTTTGAAGCAGTCTCCTTCGGTCTGAAGCAGAAAACCATGAAGCAAATCCATCATTGACGGATCCATAATGTGAAGGAATGTTGCCATCGTCTACATCAACCTGATTGCCACGCTCATGACTTGTTGGATTGGAGAACAGGCGTCGGTCGTGCACAGGAGGATTCTTGGAATGTTTGCCAACGACAGAAATCCTTTTGACAAGAGTCAAAGAATTGCTCACAACTCGGGAGATATTATGCACACTCTTAGTCAATATATTTTGCAGGTTTCCGCTCGCCTCTTGAAGACTTTCGACGCAGGTAGCCTGATTAGTAAGAGCTGCACTAAGCCATGTCTGAGTATCAACTTCCTGCTTCCATTTCAAAGAACCAGCAGTAACATTTGACAGAGACATGCTCAGGTGGTCCAACGTTAGATCGTTTAACTGCATACAATCTTCAAGGGCACTCAGTTGTCTTCCTTTGAATCCCCGCCGTGCCAGACGAGAAATTTTTTGAGACACTTTCTGTGCTTCGACAACGCTCAGCTTGATGGCCATCCTGGCGAGATCAGTCGAATTTGCTCGCAATGATCCCGGAAACACTCTCGACATTGTCGAAACACAGAATTTTGGATCCGACGTCACGTCGCAGGCAGATTTGAGAGAAAGGTAATGGGGCGATTCGTCGCTTTCAATTTCAACAAACATAAAACATATGATAAAGAAAATTGAAACTGCAAACCTAAATCTGAAAGCCATTGCAGAATTCCCTTGTCTACTTTTAACTTCACTGCGGCTGGACTGCTCTATCAGACTCTCAAACGCTTATATATATATATATATATATATATATATATATATATATATATATCAGCTGGGGATGATGTTGGAACAAATAACCTAGACGACCTTCAACAACTCCAGCCCAAAATGTTGGCTTCAAGTTTCCGCATCATACAATGATGTTATGTTGACGTTTGTAATGCGCAATCGACGGCGAAAATTTTGAGTTCAGGTCATTCAATGATTAAATGGATTGCAGAGCACAATCTTATCAGTGTCTTAGGTTGCAGAGTCTCCAGAATCCTGGCTTGAAAATGTCGGGGTGGAGGAGTCCAGATAGATGGCCGACATACACAAAAATCTCGTATTGACCTAAAGGCTAAAACATGTATTCAATATTTGAATGGTACTTTAGCGACACCAATGTACAACTTTACAATTTTAGAAACTGTATGCCACGACTTTATCCTACCTCCTAAAATGTCGACCGCCGAGTCTCAAAATCCAAAATCCTGATTCAAAAATGTGAGGAAAAGGGAGTACGAATGAGGGGCCGACATACACAAATCTCGGATGGACCTAGCGCATCTATACAATATTTAACTCATGTTTTCGAACCACACGGCATAGGGAAGGGAGAAGTTTCCGAGTTATATTTATATAAAAAAATCTTAACCACTTTTTCTTTTAGGGTTGTGTGACATCATGGTATATGTCAATGCAACATAAGCATTTGATAAATAAAAAGGTATTTGCCTCACATAATTATTATATTTTTTAATAACTAGGATCTTTAAAGTGATTGGGGTGGGTTCAAGATCAATTATGTTACCATTATATTTCTTAATCCTTAATTTTTGGTTGATTTAGTATATGGGGCAAGTTCAACATCAAAGTTTAGTTAATGTTATTATTATACTTTTTATTTTTTATTATGTTTTTTTTTAAGTTGTGGTTATGGGAAAATATCTCTAAGGGATCTGCCCATCGGCCAATTTTAACAGGCCTAACCCCGAGGGCGTCGAGGAGATTTGACCCCATGACCTCCCAAACTGGGAAAGTGCTTTAGCAACGGGAACTCGACCATTTGTGCTATCCCTTGGGGCTATTATTATTATTATTATTTTTAATTATGTTATTATTATACTTTTTATTCTTTATTTTTTTGATTTATTTTTTGATTTAGTATATGAGGTGGGCTTAAGATCAAAGATCAGATTAGGTTAACATTATACTTTTTACTCTTTACCTTTTGATTTAGTTTATGGTTTATTATTATATTCTTTAATAATTAGGAGCTTATAATTGGATAAGATGATTTGGGCTAGGTTGAAGATTAAATTGTGTCATCATTATATTTCTTATTTATATTTGTTGATTTAGTATATGGGTAGGTTCAAGATCCAAGATTAGATTATGTTATTATTATATCATTACACTGAGCATATGGTTTATATATTTTAATCTAATTAAGATATTGCTAGATATATATTAGAGAAATACAATTCTTAATAACATATATTTCACAAAAACACTATAGTTATAATTAATTATGTAAAATTGATTTAAAATTTATAAAAAAACTTAGCAACTCATTAAATTTATAAAATACTAAATTTGAAAAACAACTTATGTCAAGTTTAAACAAAGTCTAAATAATAATTATAATCACATTTTCATTTATGAATATCTAACACTCATTAATTAAGAAATGAATTTTTTACTACACCCAATTTATTGTCAAGGCAAACATGAATTAGGTGAAATAGTCAAAGTTGTTAAGTTGATAGTGGTGGTTCTAAACACATGGTTTTGGTAGCTTATCGTTTTGGAATTCATGGATTAAATGTGATGAAACTTTTAAATGGGTTGGGGATTTTTCATTGTAATGTGTTTGAGTGGAGTGTTCACTTGGTTGAACCAGGATGTTGGTCAGCTTGACTACTTTTAAGTCAAGGGATTGTTGCATTTAAGCCATAAGATAATAATAGGTTTATTAGTTGGTTTTCTTGGTTTTGGGTTTTTCGAGATAAAACTCATGTGTTTCATGTGTTGTTGTTACTATAATTATTTTCTCTTGCATGTTTTTATTTGTAACAGTGGTATTAGAGCGAAGGGATCATGACCAAAAAGAGGAGAAGCTGACATAGAGAAGCTTGATTGGGAATTGACTAGCATACAAAAAAATTATATGAAAGGCAATAGACGTCTAATAGGGTGAGATGCAGTGACAAAACTGCGATTTGGTGAGGATAGCAACTGGTGTGAGTATGTGTGCAAATGTGGGAGAATGGTGGCAATAAGTACCAAACAACAATAACAAAAAAAAAATACTTTGGATTTGAAATTTGTAAATTATATGTATATGGGCATATGGCTATAAGACTTGATTATACGTGTGTACCCTTACTAGTAAAGACTTGGAGTGGATCTAGATGATAGGAGAGGAGAGCATGAGGATTTCCCAACTAAAGCTTAATGTGGGCAATGTTATTGTAAAATTGGCTTAGTGAATGAATCAACATTGTTAGGTCTTGTTGATGGTGCTGGAAATCCATCAACCAAGGCGATCTCCCCGATATGATGTCAAATTAGACCTCACATTGTTTGGTGTAGGAGTCTCGTCCAGTATAAAGGCTTGGTTGCTCTATACTTAGAGATCTACCTTAGCTCTGGGTGTCAACATGGGAGAGTGATGCAATGGTATCTTTTAAAATGAAGGTAAGTGTGCTTGGTGAGTGTGCAACGTAAGTGTGTCAAGGTTCTCTTACTGCAAAAGGGGGAGAAAAGTGAGCCTTTAAGTGAGAGGTAATAGTACCACCTAGGAAGAGACACAGGCGAACCAGGAAGGTTTGTCGAGCATCCAACCAAATAATCCACAACGGATGCAACAGTCGTTAATCCCAAAGTACAAGGGAAAATCCGTCCATGATTCAGCAGAATAGTCCACAATGGATGTGACGGTTGTTATAACCAATAAGCAAGGAAGGTCTATCTAGTATCCTGCAGAGTAGTCCACAAGGATGAGACAACAGTGATAACCAGTACAATACATCCCAAAAAGGTAAGCACTAAAACAACTGAAATAGTTCAACTATCTTAGTACATGTGAAACAAACATGAATTACAAATGCGCAAAGAATAGTCTTACAAACTTCCGTAAGTCATGCATTGAAATGTGATGGATTGAACATATTTGTATATTAAGAATAAGTTCCACGACACATATTTACATCATACATCACTAACCCCAGTAGTGGGACATTGGAGCCACTCCTCGCTCCTCAAAGAACTGACTAAAACTCTCGATGCTTTGTGGGAGGGGCCAAGGTGAAAAGTCACTCCTCATATATTGAGGGGGTATATATATATACATATACATACATATATATATATATATATATATATATATATATATATATATATATATATATATATATATAACCAAGGGTGTGTAGAAATTTTGAATAATATGACACTTATTCACAGATATTATCTCGATTACACACTATTGCGGAATACATGCATAATACATAACCTCCTCTATGTTGATCATCAATTTAGTAGCATTAAAAACAATGAAACATAAATCGCATGCACACACTAACACAGTATGTAACCCGGGGAAAGCATACAACTGAAAACCCCACACTATCTGTATATTATAATGATTGAGAACATGTAACAATACATAGTACAATACTCCTCACAAGTACTCAGTACTAGCTCCACCTGTTACACACAAACTAGCTCAGATCTGATGCCTGAAATCTCCTCCACTGTTTGCCTGCCTCTACTGCGCAATCCTGCAAGAGAATAATGATGAATGGCTGAAGCAAACTTGTATTTCCTTGGTTGAACCATGCAATCCTCATTGACATTACTCAATCCCACTGATTGTGCAAGATCTCATGCACAACTATAGTCACAACTGATAGCAATCTCAACCTCTAACACCTGTCTCCACTGAACTGTCCATGCACTGAGTTAACTGATGTATTCTTTAGTTGCTTTATGAGTTAATAATTAGTGAATTAATTTAACAATTAATTCACATCACTCGTCACTAGTGTATTCTGCAGTTAGACTAAATACAACTAGTTTAACCAAGTCAAACTGAACACAACTCCATCAACTCCACCAAACTCAACCACATGAGTTCTAACTGAAGTCCTACATTCAATAGCTCAACTGACTCACAAGAAAAGCGTATTTCCTTCTGACAGCTGCATGTGCCACATTTGTAGCTCAAACTGAAGTGCTCCAAGAGGATAAGATAATGTTTATAGTCCAAATATTATTATGAGCTAATAATATTCGACTGTTCTATTTTTAGCCTGGTAGTCTAAAAATAGAAACCGCCCATATGTCTAAAAATAAAAGTCCATATATTTTTACCAACATGACCAATCATCCATAAATAGCATCCTGCAACTCATAGACCGTGATCCATATGTCTAAAAATAGACATAGTCTAAAAATAGACTTTGCGCCAAAAATAGCCTGCGGGCCCACTTAGTGAAGGCGACTTCTTTCCACTAAGCTCCATCATCTTGTTGCATTCTCAACACTCCCTCTCAACAAGATATGGATTAGTGAGCGCCTTCGTCAAGATATCAGCATCCTGATCCTCCGTTGGAATGTATAAAAGTAACATGATTCTCTGCTGCACACAATCTCTGATATGATGGTACCTGATGTCAATGTGCTTAGATCTATCATGAAATACTAGATTAGCTGAGAGTTTAATGCAACTCTGGTTATCACAATAAATCACAGTAGGCTCCAAGTATGAACCGAACATCCTGACCAGGATCTTCCTCATCCATATAGCCTCGCATGCAGCCAAACTTGCTGCCATATACTCAGCCTCTGCTGAACTGAGTGCCACGGACCTCTGCTTCCTGCTGTACCAAGAAACTGTTGTGGACCCGATACTGAGGACCCCTCCAGATGTGCTCTTTCTGTCCGTTGGGCTCCCCGCCCAATCTACATCTGTGAAGCCACATAGCTTCACCTCATCCTCCTGTCTGTACCACAATCCATATCCCGATGTGCCTCTAAGATAATGCAATACATGCTTGCCTGCCTTCTAGAAGAGCTTGGTTGGCTTAACCATAGCTTGTGAAAGTTGGTTAACAGCATAGCATATATCGGGTCCTGTATTGACCAGATACATAAGCGACCCCGCCAACTGTTGATAAACAGTGGCATCCACTACCTCCACCGAAGTAGTATCCTCCTTCCTCCAACCTCCAGGAAGAGGAGTATCAACAGGCTTGCAGCCATGCATGTTGAACTTCTCCAGTATCTCTCGAGCATACTTACCCTAAGAAACAAATAGTCCATCACTGCGCTGCCAAATTTCCAATCCCAGGAAATAATGAAGGAGGCCTAAGTCCATCTCAAACTCCTTAGCAAGATCATCCTTGCATGAAAGTATCAATAGCTCATCACGTGTCAGAATCAAATCATCTACATAAAGTACAATGATAAGTAACTTACCCTCCACCACAATCTGGTATAGGTTAGGATCCGCCTCACTCTTGGGGAATCCAAGTCCGATGAAATAATTGTCTATCCATGTGTACCAAGCACGTGGTGCTTGTTTCAACCCATACAACGTTCTCTTGAGCCTGCACACATGTGACTCGCTGCTAAAGATCTCGAAACCTTCGGGCTTCTCTATGTACACCTCCTCCTCAATGACTCCATTGAGGAATGTAGTCTTCACATCCATCTAACGAATATTCCACCCCATCTGCGCTGAGAGAGCAAGAATCGTCTGTATGGAAGAATACCTCGCGACAGGTGCAAAGGTCTCCTCATAATCGATCCCCTGTATCTGTGAAAAGCCTCGGGCAATAAATCTTGCCTTATACTTCTCCACACTCCCGTCAGCTGCCTGCTTAACTTTGTAGATCCATCTCGAACCCACCACTGATTTCCCTTCTGGTCTTGGGACAATCTCCCATGCATTGTTTATGACAATCAAATCATACTCTTCCACCATGGCATCTACCCATGCGGGATCCTCCACAGCTTCCTCGAAAGAGGATGGCTCAGTCACAACACATTTGCTCACAAGAGCCATGTATCCAGTGTACCGATCAGGTGACTATCTCTACTTGCATTGAGCTGTAGGTGGTCCTACAACTTTCTCTAGATCTTGAGCCAGTTGCTCAACTTCTATCATGCGCTTTCTCCCTCTGATGGTTGGTCGCTGCATGAGTGGTCTCTTCCACTCCATGAAATTTGTCCTGTGGCTGATCCATGTCCTGAAGCTCATCCTTAGGAAATAATAGCTCCTCATCTGCATGCAAGTGTGGCTCCCTCTCAAGCGAACACTTCATGGCTTTCTCCTCTTGAAATTTTATATCCCGTCGCACAACAATCTTGCCACTATCTGGAAAATACACACGATAGTTGTGGGGCGTATCAGTGTACCCCACAAATATCCCAACCTTTGCGGTCGGCTCTAGCTTCTTCTTGGCATCCTTCGTCACATGCATGTAAATGTTAGAACCAAAAATCCTCAAATGAGAAATATTAGGCCTCTTACCAGAATAAGCGTCCTCAGGTGTACTCATGCCAAGTATCCTGTGAGGACAACGGTTCTGCACATATACTGCAGTATTGCATGCTTCCGCCCACAAGTGAAGGGGTAGGCTCTGATCATGCAACATCGCTTGTGTAGCACCCACGATCGTTCTGTTCTTCCGCTCAGCAACCCCATTCTGCTATGGGTTATGGGGAGCTATGAGCTCTCTTCGAATCCCTTCTGCGCTGCAGAAATCCTTGAACTCGCCAGAGATGTATTCACCACCATTGTCGCTCCTAAGAGCCTTCACCTTCTTCCCCGACTCCTTCTCGACCAGTGCTTTGAACTCAAAGAACTTTGAGTATGTCTCGCTCTTCTTCTGCATGAAGAAGATCCAACACTTTCGAGAGAAATCATCAACAAAGATCACATAGTACTTGTGCTTTGCTGTCGAAGCTACTGAGAAAGGTCCACACACGTCTGTGTGAATTCTCTCAAGGATCGTCGTGGCGAGACTATCCTTCTTGTGAAAGGTGGCTTTCACAAATTTTCCCAAAGTACACCCCTTGCACTGATCTGATTGCTCAAGAGTGCCTTTAGGAAGACCAGTAGTAATTTGTTGCAGTATCTTCAAGGCTCCATGGTGAAGGTGACCCAATCTCCTGTGCCACAGCTCGCCATCATCCTGGCTCACCAATCCTTCTGCCTTGCATGCCATTGTTGTGTAGCCATCTACATGCAACTGATAAAGGTTCATGACTCGAACCCCTATCTTCCGGGTTTCTTCAGTTGTCTTACTGCGTAGGAAAGTCGTTCCCTCGCTGAAAACAACATCATATCCCTTGTCTTCTAACATCACCAACGAGATAAGATTATTCTTTAATTCTGGAACATGCATCACTTCCTTCAATACGAAGGGTTTACCAGAATCCCTCTCAAAGGAAATGGTACCGATATCGGTCGCACTGTATCTACCATCATCGCCCATCTTGATGTGCACTCCAAGATATTTCTCCTCCAGATCAGAAAACAAATCTCGATCTCCTATCATGTGAAAAGACGCACCACTGTCCAAGAACCATACCGATCCCATCACACTTGATACCAAGCATGTGATCAACAAAAAATCAAGTTCAAACTGCGAGGCTAAGGCCTCTCCTGCTGTAGATCCAGCAGCTTGCTTATTTTTCTTCTTCTGCGGACAATTTGTGGCATAGTGTCCGTGCTGGTGACAGTGAAAGCACTTCACCTTGGACATGTCCTACTTCTTGCCTTTCACACCGGAATGAGAAGCTTTCTTGTTCTTCCACTTCTTTGCTTTGGCAGCCAAAGCGCAATTTTCTTCATCAGTTGCCTTTGATGAAGATCCGTCCCTGGTATTTCGCCTGATCTCCTCCTGCACAAGATCTGACCAAAGTCTCTCCCAACCTGGCAATTTCTCCCGACCATTGACAGAGTCTTGATAGGAATTCCAGCTCTTTGAAAGACCAAGGAGAGCCAAGCTCACCAAGTCCTCATCATCGACAATTACCCCCACACTTCCCAGCTCATCCCTGCACTGAGTGAACTTCGTGAGATACTTGAGCATACTGTCTCCCTTCTCGCACTTAATGTTTCTGAGTTTTTCCTTGAGCGCCAACTTCCTCTGATCACTCTTTCTTTGGAATAGATCTGTCAACGCTTTCCACATCAAGTATGGAGAAACCTTTCCATGCAGGTTGGACACAATGTGATCCTTCACGCCCTCCAACAGAATCCTTCGACACTTTGCTGTCTTTTTTCCCAAGCATCAACTTGCGCAATATCGGTAGGCTTTGGGACCTCAACCTCTATGAACTCCTTCAGCCCATTATTATCTAACACCACCTCCATCTTGTCTTTTCATGCAATATAATTTGAGCTGCCCTCAAGAGCATACTCCAATCGCAATCCGTTGAAAGACATTGCAACGTTGACACCAAGAAAACACTGCTGCAAATTCGAATTCCACCAGCTCAAAACTCAACCGCCTCTGATCTAAAATTCGTGAGAACAAAGTATTTCTCGTACAGAGATTGACTGTATGGGCTTTTACTAGATATCTCACCTTCCAAAGGAAGGACGAATCCAGAGGCTACCTGGCGCGATTACAGACTCTACCTGAAGAAATAAAATGTAAACACTTTCTGAATAATAGATCTGATGATCAACAGCTCTGATACCATGTAGAAATTTTGAATAATATGACACTTATTCACAGATATTTTCCTGATTATATACTATTGCAGAATACATGCATAATACATAACCACCTCTACGTTGATCATCAATTTAGCAGCATTAAAAACAATGAAACATCAATTGCATGCACACATTAACATAGTATGTAACCCGGGGAAAGCATACAACTGAAAACCGCACACTATCTGTATATTATAATGATTGATAACATGTCACAATACATAGTACAATACTCCTCACAAGTACTCAGTACTGTATCCACCTGTTACACACAAACTAGCTCAGATCTGATGCCTCAAATCTCCTCCACTGTTTGCCTGCCTCTACTACGCAATCCTGCAAGAGAATAATGATGAATGGCTGAAGCAAACTCGTATTTCCTTGGATGAACCATGCAATCCTCATTGGCATTACTCAATCCCACTAATTGTACAAGATCTCATGCACAACTATAGTCACAACTGATAGCAATCTCAACCTCTAACACCTGTCTCCACTGAACTGTCCATGCACTGAGTTAACTGATGTATTCTTTAGTTTCTTTATGAGTTAATAATTAGTGAATTATTTTAACAATTAATTCACATCACTCATCACTAGTGTATTCTACAGTTAGACTAAATACAACTAGTTTAATCAAGTCAAACTGAACACAACTCCATCAACTCCACAATCAACTCCACCAAACTCAACCACATGAGTTCTAACTGAAGTCCTGCATGCAATAGGTCAACTGACTCACAAGAAAAGCGTATTTCCTTCTGACAGCTGCATATGCCACATCTGTAGCTCAAACTGAAGTGCTCCAAGAGGATAAGATAATGTTTATAGTCCAAATATTATTATGAGCTAATAATATTCCACTGTTCTATTTTTAGCCTCGTAGTCTAAAAATAGAAACCGCCCATATGTCTAAAAATAGAAGTCCATCTATTTTTACCAACATGACCAATCATCCACAAATAGCATCCTGCAACTAATAGACCATGATCCATATGTCTAAAAATAGACATAGTCTAAAAATAGACTTTGCGCCAAAAATAGCCTGCGGGCCCACTTAGTGAAGGCGACTTCTTTCCACTAAGCTCCATCATATTGTTGCATTCTCAACACGGTGATGCTTGAACCTTGTGACTCTTTGACTACCCTCATGACTCTTTAACTTCCTATGCCCTTTCAACTGACATGACTCTTCATATTCATGTGTTTCCATTGGACTTCCACTTTACATTACATTCAATTTGCAATGGACATGGCTCAAAGTAGTGGTGTGGCATTTGACAACTCATGACAAGACTTGACATGACACTGTTGACATGGATTAGCTTGTTGAGGTGGCAATGTCAAGCCGTTGTTGCTGATGAGTGATAGATGTGTTCTTGGATGCACTTTCTCTTCTCCTTTGCATACCTTGATGATGTGGGGTCTTCAATGATCTTTGGTCTTGAGAGGTGGTTGCATGCATGTGTTCCCTTTTCATGTACATGATAAGCTTCTTCGTTCGTCCAACTATAAGTGAGTCTTCTAACATGTTTGCTCCTTCTTCTCTTTCTTCATCATCTCACCATGATCTAATAGTGTACCTATTCCTGCGATTCACTCATTATGGGACGACATCAAGTACAAAAAATCCCTAGTCTAAGATGATGCATTGTTATCCATGGACTGGGCCTGGGACAAGTGATAGGTTGGGAAAGAGTGCCCAACAACTACACATTATGCAGTTTCAGGTGACAATGAGGGAGACTGGTCACTAATACTGCATAGAGAGCAACTCAGCCTTGGCTAAGGAACTCCTTAGCACAATCTTTACTTCTGAAAAAAAATTGTGCAGTTCAGATCATTAGTGGAAGCTGCAAAGTGGGACCTTGGGAGGCAGGTTTGTGCAATTTTCTAAGGGAAGGCAGGATTGGGAAACAAAGGGACCAGAGAGGAAAAATTTGTGTAGTTCTTGAAGTTAGTGAGTCTTGGTTGAGGGATGACACTAGGGATTTTTTTGCGTAGTTATTAGAGGTAAGGGATGATTTGTTCTCTATGCATTGTGGGGTTCCAACATGTAGGGAGGAGGCTTGATGACTAAGCTTGTGAAATGTGTAGTTCAGCCCAAGCTTGAGGAAGCTACTGTGCAATTCTGAGGAGGAAGGGAGTCTGCTAAGCTCTGGAATTGTGCAATGCAACTTTGCTGGGGGATAGTGACTACACCATGTGCAGTTCCAGGAAGAAGAGAAGCATCACTAAGGGCTGAGACTACACAATGTGGAGCTCAATCGAGGTTTGGTGAAATAAAGTTATCTGGTCGAAAGGATTTTCAGGAAAATGGCTGAGTGTGGGAGGCAGGTGAACTTGCAAGGAACTTGACATTGTGATCACACACTTAGCATAGTTCAATGACACAACAACATAGACCATCAGAACAACAATAATGTAAGGAAGACTCAGTAGCTGAGTTGCCTGAGGGACAAAACTATGCAGTTCCTGGAGAAAGTTGGTTCCGACCAAGGGAAGGACGCTGGAGGAAACCATTGCGCAATTTTGGATGCAAAGGGAGGTTAGGATTTCTGCGCATTGCATAATTCTATTAGACTTGGGAAAAAGCTTGAGGGTTACAGATGTGAAATGCAATGTTCAAGAAAGTTTGATGAGGTGAGGTTGCTAAGGAAACTCTAGAATTTGGCTGAGTGTGGGATCATTGTAACTGATGTGAACAGTAAAGGGAATTGACTACAATCATACACTTGAACACTTTATAATACAACATAGACCACCCAGAACATATAAAACATACTTTTCTTAATGCAACAACCTTTGTGGCAGCTTATGACATGTGCGGGTTTGATGACAGACTTTGAGAGGATAAGGCGACACTTGTGCAAGAGTGTTTGAAATGAGTGTGAAACATGTATATGTGATGACAACAACCCATTCTCACAAATATTTCCCCTTGAAGCAAAACAAGCATCCCTTTTCATGACAAACGATAATCCCCATGCCCAAAGATGACACATACTATATAAAGATAAAAGTGTAAATCTAGTTGAGCCTTCATACAGAGAATCATGAAAAAATTTGTATAGACCACAAATCTCTCAAGGCATGTAATGTTTTTGGGTTATCTAAATATGTTGCATCTTGATCCTCATGTTCTCTTTCCCTCCATTCGATTTTTATGAATCAAAACCCTGAAAATAACCATGGAGGATGATTAGAAAACAGTCTGATAAATTTTGCAAAAAAAATTGGGCATTTTATCATTTTTTTCAAAACCCTCGACGCTGTGTGTGGCCCTCTTTTACAAACAGTGCGAATTTGTGCAACTCCTGTGTGAAAAAAACCCCCAAATCGTGTTATTCAGTGTAAAAAAGAGATTCTATGTGCGTGGACCCAATTGGGAGGAACTACACACACCAAGGGAGGAATTTGAATTAAATAAACCCCCCCAAATGCTAAATTTACAGTGAAATGAAAAATAAAAACATTCAGAATGAAGATGATGGAAAGATCTCTTACCGGGAGAAAGTGGTTCATGATTTGGTCCATCGGTTTTGTTAGAATCCACCTTTGATTTTTTTGGTAAAAATGCACTCTCAATGGCTTTCAAATGGTAAAAACACAAATGGTAAAAGTTTTTTACTTTATGGAATTTTATAAGATTTTTTAGGCCAATTCAAACATTTTTTTTCCTTTGGCCTTTGAAAATTCAAATTTTTAATGTTTTTACTATGTTTTTGAGCTACTACGATAATTTTTTGAGTTAAAATGTGCAAAACACAAGTAAATTACAAAAATCAATCATTTTGGCAATGCGTAAATTTTTACCACCTTTTCAGACTTGTTAAAACTTATGGAAAAGCGAAACATTCGAGTTCTCTTTAAGCCCTTTTAAGACTCCCTAAACATGAAAAGATCGTTGAGTATTTGACTATTCAAAATCATAAAAGTAAATGAACAGTCATTTATATAGTATAAGTTTAACCCTTTTACAGACTGAACTAGACTATTTACGAAAAAGGTATACATTGAATAATCATTGTAAATAGAGTTCTCTCCTTCATATTTCACCCTTTTATGGGATTGAGAGACTAAATTTACGAAAAAGGACATTTCAGAGTTTATTTATGTTTTTCTCATGGCCCCATATAAATGAAAAACACCGAGCTTTACTTTCTCTGGGCTCAATGAACTTTACGTTGAAAAAACTAAACGAGTTTTCTTTTTGTGTCTTTTCAAACTCTTTAAACATGAAAACGACATTGGTTTACCACTTCTCTAGACTCATTAAACATAAACAGTATAGGACTCATTAATCATGACGAGACCGAACCACCCCTTTCAAGGGTTTATTAAATGTACTCTGAAGGATGAGATTACAGGACAAGCATATGTTATCCTCCTCAAGCTTGAAAAAAAAATAAAGAGGTACTTCCCAGTAATGGTGGGGGGAAATTGGGAAACGCTGTTTGTTTTTGTATTACAAAAGGTATCATGTCACTCTTGAACATGACACTTTGTCACCTTTATTTCCGGGTTGGGAAATCTAATTGTCTCTCAGTTGATCATACCTCATTGAAAGTGTTTAAACTGGTTTTTGGTCCTATTTTTGAGTCAAATGTTTTCAAGTTAAAATTTCATGTCACCGAGATGTTTAAGAGAAGTCCAATCTCAGTCAAAATTACCTTACAATTTGTAGCCTTCAATCACATTGGCCATCCCTGAGTCAGTCTCGGATTACTGCAAATTTTTCCTTCAAAATCTAACATGATTTTCGTGTCGAACGCCCTCCTGTGATGGGTTGCTTCCTATCGACTTCAGATTATTACCTAGGAATTTGATCTAGAAAACTTCTTTAGTACCTTAGAGGCTGCATGCCTTAATGGCTAGTTTCTTGCCTTCAACAACAAGTTCTCATCATTGACCTTCGATCGAATGTTTCTGAGTGTTCGACTTCAGGACATATTTTCACACTTCATACATTGTATTAGAAGTATCTTGAGAACCATAGTCATTATTGGTGGTTTCTCTCACACTTCTTAATGGTTCACATCATTGACCAATAATCAATTGGGTTCTACCATGTTTAACTATGAGAGATGGAGATCAAGACCCTATATCTAGTTTCATCCATCCAGGTTGCATGGAGTTATTAAATATTCATGATTGTAAGCATAGATCCATTGATGGTCGCATCCATACTATGTCTTATGTTGATATGGATCTTCAAATGTATTTCCATACTGATTCTTTGATATATTTGTGCTTAGAGTATGGTAATTCCTACCTCAGTGATGATTATATATTGTATTGTAACCCTTTATTGATTGTTTTAGGTCTACAACTATGGTCTCTAATCCGAACCTTGGCATGATAAAGCACTTTAGTCCTCAAACATCTTTTTTGACTTTACACTTTAGGGGGGAATTTGTTACACGTCATTTTGTCACCATTAGGCAAATGACCGTTAGATTCGATCTTTCTCTATCCATCAGAGTGTTCCAAAGAATCCCCCTGTAAGGCTAGAAGCTAAATAATCCCAAAGAGAAAGAAATTTTTGGATTACAAGGCCTAAAAACCTATTTTTGAGTATGTGTGTTGTTCCCTAGCTCATTTTTGTGCATACATAGACTTGACCATTAAATTAAGCGTAAAAGTGCACTTTGTCTTCCACTATAGACTGCATACATGAATTAAAGGAAGTAAAAATAAAAAGGTAAATTTTAGGAGCTTTTTTGGGTGAATATTTCCCAACTAAAACCTTCAAGTTGATGCTTACTCAACCCTAATCCCTCTCTTAATGGATCCAATTCCCTCTCTCTGTGGATCCCTAATCACATCTTTTGAGGATCTCATCAATTAGAAAGAGGATCTCAAACATCCTCCTCTTGGCCTATGAATCAAACACATGCCAGAGGGTTGGGAGGGACCACTGAAGGTAGACTTATGCTACTAAAATTGGGCTAGAAGGCTTTTCATCCAAGGATAAGATCGAAGATCATGGGAAGAGGCTTGTGACATCAAGGAAACCAAGTTGTAAGCATTTTCTCCTTTGAATTCAATACAAAGCAATTCTTCTTTGCTAATTGTGTCTATTTTGATGTTATTTGTGAGATTCCTTGATCACTTACATGGTTTATAACTGATTATTGATTCAATGTTATGATGTATGTTAAGTTAAGAACTTCATTTACCTTTGATTTTATACTCGAGATGATTTGATCCCTTTGAATTTTTTTGTCTATGCAGATCTCTTTTGGAGAATCATGGAGAAGCTGTGGAAAGGATTGGGAAAGCCTCCAAGGCATTGAGGAAAACATGGATATGGAAGGCATTGAAAGGACTTCAACAAGCACTTCACTAAATGAGTAAGTGATTCTTTGTGTACTACATGTTTCATGTTTTAGTCATAAGCTAAGGAAAGGTAGAAATTCTTTAGATGTTTTTTACTAGGTTTTGTTAGAAATCTAGGGAGATTATTCTTGTCCACAAGAAGGATTAGTCCACCTAAAAAAGTGAAAATACGTCTCTCTTTTCATTCCACTCACTCGTTTCACACATTTTGATCTTTTCAATATTAAAATAAAATAAAATTTTCACCAAATATTATTTTCAGCCACCTATAATTATTAAATCAATAAGCATAGCAACCATAGCCTTCTCAAGATATATTAGCAATACATAAACAATTATAACATCGCAACATCAAGAGCATAACAACATTCTCCATGTCTTTGCCTTTGTCTTTTCCCTATGCATTTTCCTTGCATCGCAAGAATCTCTACAACATAAGAATCTTTGATACCAAGCCAACTCAATATATGCAACTACATTTCAATAACCAATGCATCAAAACAAGCATAACTCAATGTATCTCTTTACACAACTGTCTATACACCAACTATGTTATGATACGTTTGTGCTCCTATGTTCCACTATCAATAGTTCTAGCATAACTAGCATACCTTACACCCAAACACAATAAGCATACCGATTTTCCTTGCAACTATGACAAGAAGTCCATTAACTCAAACATATCTAGTATACATTGTTGCTCCTTCACCATAACATTATATGCAACATCATCAACGTGAAATCAGATCAACATGCAATAAAAACATATGAAAGCACATTGTTCAACTCCAAGGTATAACAATACCAACTCATTTGTGTATACATTAATTGTGCCATCATACATTTCTACTCCTCTACCCTACTTTCAACAAGAAACATATATCTTTCAACATCACTTTGTCACACACATATGGTGACCACAATTCTTATTATGCCTTTCCTCATTTTCCATTAGTCTCTGCAACATTATGTCATAAACTCAACAACATACTCAACTTATTGGAAACAACATCATAACTACCATAGTAACCATAACAATTTAACATATACTTATGGAAGTAGTCTCAACTTCTATATAATCTTAGGAATTTTGGTAACAAAACCAACAACATTGCACTATGTGAAATAAACTGAAAAACAAGCAACATTGCAACATAGCATCACAACTTATGCCTTTTCCTTCAAATTAGTTAACAATTATTTGACAAACAACATTGGAACATACCAAGCATAACAACAAGTAAGCATAATACCTCAAGATCACAAGCTGAACATAACATAACAACAACCAACATATGAAGCATATGCAACATGACAACATAATATCCAAGCAACCTCAACTTCTCTATAACCTCGTCAACCTATGCAACATACCTTGCAACATATCATTCATACCAAACATATCTTGCAACCAAAAATACCTTGCTCCTTTGTTGCCTTCACTGTTGTTTTTCCATCAATGACAACAATGCCAATAGTTTCCCATGAAAAATTAGGTAGTAATAAATCTAAGAGAAGCAATAGCATTGTGCCCTTTTCCTTTCAATCCAATTTGGCCTAGTATTTTGTTGATATATTTATTGGTGTAGTACCTAAATCTGCAATAATCGATTAGTCTTTGTCCACCAACAAATCTTCCATTTTGAGATTCGATAGCTCAAAACTCTACCCATTTAATTTCTTGATCTCTATATTTGAACTACTCTCCATTTCCTTTTCACTATAAGAATCACTTCCATATATCTCCTATTCTAACAGGGTTTACCACAAACCTAAACCAAACTCCTTAGCCACAAATCCTTCCCCTTGAAGCCATAACTACCTTGATATCAAATGTATGTTTTAACCTTGTACAATTAATTTTTGCATATCGTGCATATTTAAATTTTGCCCAAGGCAAGTGCATATCTTGACCTATGTCATTTCTTTGTCGTCTTTTTACTTTCCTTCTTCGTTTTGGATTTAGATCCACTTGTATTATGACTTGTGGCTTCATTTATTGTTTCATCCCACTAGCATGACGTTGTATATATACATGTTTTTCCTTATGGTTGGGCATTCATGCCTCCTGAGCCAACCCCTCCTCTTCCTTCTAAGCCGACATACATTATTTGTCGCCCGTGCCCTCGTTTTTCTTTGTGCGCATGGCATACCCATCACATGAGCATGTTGCCTAGCACCCCACATCTATGCGAGAACATCTTGGGTACATGACTACTTAGTCTTCTTCTATCACACATAATTCCACTAATTTGTTCCAACTCGATTTCTTTTCATCTACACATGTCATTTGGGTGCCCAACTCGCCCTTTTTCATGGGTATTTTTTCATATGTTTCCCCTCACATGACACCCATCATGCATGAATCATGCATGTCATCGCATGGGCATCATTGCATTTGTAGATGCCCAACATGGCGATCCTCTCACACAACTTGTCATACGATGCCACTAATGTTCGTTTTTTTCCACTTCAAACCATCATGGGTTATCTTAGTTATCTTGGGGCACGCCTTCATGCACGTTAAAGCCCAAGGGCCTAACATCCTCTGCCACTCTGATATATTTTTTTTCCTCGACAACAACACTCTTCGACAGACTTCACGAATGAACCTTTATCAAGGCCCATCAAACTACATGAATCCTAATTACTCTTAGAAGTAAGCTCCATGTTAGATAATCTCTTGAACTTCCCATGGTCCTTGGTCACAATGTGTCACAAGTCTTCTCACTATTTCATGCCTTGATGGATGGCCACATCATCCAACTATTTCCATGCTAGCCACTTTATCTGTTTGAACTCTATTTTTATCTCCAACTCAAATCCAACATGTCTTCGCACATTTCCAGACCCGATGAATTGAACTAGTTGGGTGGCTAATCCAACCATTGAACTAAAATCATGAGAATTCACCTATCATGCCTTCATTGGTTGTTTATCCAATACTTCGTCACATCCATTATCATCATCATGAAATCCTCCATAATCGTCCATGTGATACACATCTACATAGGCAAGTCGAACATACATCTCCCATCATGCATAAGTTCTCCAACTCAAGTCCACTCATCTTCCCACATCTAGGTACATGAAGAAAATTCCATCCCTTGTCAGATATGCTTCTCACATCTTTTGTGAAGGAGGCAAGCCTTCAATTTCCTCATAACCACATCGATGTACCATTGAAGTTTAGAATCAACAATGTCCACACATGGTCAAGTCCTCCTCCTTCAAGAATACCCTCTATGGAATAATTTCTCATCCCAAGTCTTCTTACAATGGTTAAGTCTTTGTAGACTCAACCGATGCCTCAAGTGTCTCCACCAAGGCACCTTCTTCACTACAACCATCATCCAACTCCAACGTGCCTTGCTTCTATCCCATTTTTTAGGTCACTCCTCATAGACATATCCCATATTATTCCGAAAGTTACATGCCCCATAACATGTCAAAGTCAAGTCCAGATAGACCTTGACTTCATCTCCCCAACAAACTAGAAATCATCTAAGACCACCATCAATATGAAGTCTTCATCAGTCACATTGGTGAACAAGAACTCGTATCATCCTACATAACAAAAGATATTACCTGATTCTCTTCATCATCATGAGGTCCCTCCATGGGAAAACCTCCATCTTCCTTCCATGTCTACAAATAGCTTGAATCTAACCCAACACTGGTAGGTTTCATTCCACCATGTTCTTCCCCTTTCAAATTCAACTTCACAACACCCATTCTATACTTGGTTTAATGAAAAATTTCCTCTTCATGGCTAGTAGCTTCAACATGATCAACCCAACAATAGAGGTGAAGGAGTTCCTTATCAACCTTCTCTTGAAGTACATCAACTTCTTTCCACAATTCTGTCTTCTCTTTCCTCATGTGGCGCAAATCCTTCATGACCTACAAAAGTCTCAAATGGCTTTGTTGCAATCTTCTCCAAGAATCAACTTCTTGAAAACCTACTATCCGGTTTTCTAACTTTCAACCAACTCCCTTTTCAATGAACTTTGGTTATTCATCATAGCCTTGATCACAACTCTTACAGTAGTGGCCATCCTGCCACTTCCTTTACCTCAAGCAGAATATTTCCAAAGATTCAACTTGGTGCTCCCACTTTATTCAAAGTGGCTTGGATACCAACTATCATGACCCCATGATGATCACACCAATCAGACAACCAAGGGCGTGTGACACTAGAACATTTTTGTTGCAAGGCACACAACTGCTTACTTCCAAACTATATCTCTAGCCTATGTGTCTTTGAAAAAATTGTTATTAACTCACGAAATTAGCTTTCAAACAAATTCAACACAATATCCCTTAAATTTATCTTTCAACAGAGTGTCTATTTTTCCAATTCTGTTTACTTCATTCACATCCATTCAACTTGCGATATGAACAATTTCAATAATAAACACTAATATAACTTCAACAATACAACATGAACATAAACATACAAGTGCATATCAATTTACATGGGAGGGGGAACTCTCAACAAAAAAATCTCCTTTTCACTTCAATTACTTCAAATTTACAAAGGCATACATTGGACTAAGCCCCCATCAACTTGTTGTCATAAGGTAGCACAACTTCAAAATTCCAGTAGCCAAGGTTGGGCCGAACCTCAAAGGCTTGATGCCACAACACTTGGGGAAAAATTCAACAAATATGTAATAGACAAATTATGGGTGGCCTAAGGCTTCGCCCTTACAAGCCAACAAAAACCCAACCTAAATCAACATGATTTGACCAACTCATACAAGGAAAGGACATACTTTGTCGTGCAACTTGTCTTTTTCATCTTGTTCATTGCCTTCTTCATTTATACTTTAGATTCACTTATCTTATGTTTTGCAACTTCGTTGGTTGTTTCTTATGGCATGTATGACCTTGTATATATACAAGTATTTCCTTATGATTGGGCGGCCATGCCCCTTGAGTCGACCCTCGCTCTTCCTTCAAAGTTAACATACGTTACTTGCCACCTGCGCCTTTGGTTTACTTCATGCACACAACATGCTTGTAGCATGGGCATGTTTCCCAACACCTAGCCTTTGTGTGGGAACACATTGGCCACCTCGGTTTTCCTCTACTAGATGCAATTGCACCAAGGCATTCCAATTTGGTTGTTTGGCATATAAGCATGTCATTTGGGTGCCCAAACTTCCCTTCATCATGGGTATGCTATCGCATGGCACCTCTTACATGATTCCCATCATGCATGATTCACCCATGTCATCACATAGGTGCCCTTGCCTTTGCAAGGTGCCCAAATTGGCAAGACTGTAGCACAACTTGTCGCATGACCCCACCAATGTTTGGTTTTTCACCATTTCCAGTCATCATGGCTTGTCTAAACCATCTTCGAGTGCACCTTCATGCATGCTCAAGCCCAAGGCCCTAACAAAGGCTCTCAAATAGAGGGGTTTTTGTGCCTCCCCACCTGCCCCCTCCCCTCATGACTCCCTATTGTGCACCACAAATTTTATGACATGTGGGGATTGTTCTGCAAAGAATATAACACATACCCAACACCTGTGCATAAGAAGGATACATGCTACATGGTTTACACGCTAATGCATGTAGGCCTAACTCAACAGGGCTTTACCAAACACATGGAGAGAAAAGTTTCCTTATGGCTAAGTTTTACATCTGAGACTAAAAAATTGGGGCATTAGATACAATGGATCATGCACCCTCTCACATATTTACATCATCTTAAATAAGGTACAAAAAGCATTCAAAACATTCTACAAAAACATAAAGGTTTCCATCACTCTTTCTAGCAATCATATGATGAAAATATAAACCTTTCTCATCACCATCATTTTTGTTACATTTCAACTAAAATATATGAAAGAAAACAATACAGTCATGTAAATAAGATCAATAATATACCATTCATTCGTCATTCTTTTAAAACTCCACCATCTCATAAATTTTAACATTATCTCATAAAATAATGATTATCTCAACTCCACTATCTCATAAATTTTAACATTATCTCATAAAATAATGATTATCTCAACCTCCTAGTCTTCCTTTCCTAGCATTTAATAGAACCACTTTTGAATAAAGGTATGATTTCTTCTTTTCACTAAGAAGTATAATCTTCTTCCCTTTTTATTTTAACTTTTTATATAAACCATTCATTTTGATAGTTTCCACATGTTCAATCAAATTTAAAATAAAAATAGATAATTGCATTTTCTTTTAATGACAATAGGCCACATTTCCCATTTTAAAAGAGCATTAAGATGCTTAAATATATAAACAAATATTAAAAAAGAATATAGTTGTGCACATGATTTTCATTGATTAAACCGAGAAGTTCATTTTACAGCCCACTCAACTGATCCCATTTTAAAAGAGCATTAAGATGCTTAAATATATAAACAAATATTAAAAAAGAATATAGTTGTGCACATGATTTTCATTGATTAAACCAAGAAGTTCATTTTACAGCCTACTCAACCGATCTCATCATTTTCCTCTTTTCCTTGAATTTATCTCCACAGGTCTTTACGAAATCATTGTGACATGCATGAAATCCAACTCCTTTTACTTGAATCATTGCTACTCTATACTTTTCCACTCGAACGATCTCATCCTCTTCCTTTTTTCCTTGAATTTATCTCCATAGGCCTTTTACGATAAGCCTTCAATTTCAAGGTCGTACCTTCAAACATTGAATTTTATTCGATTGGATATCCTGATGGCAAATGCGTGTGCCCTCTCTCCAATTATTCACTAACCCAATGGCTTACTCTTCACATTCGCTTTTTCTCAGCATCAACATAACAATTCAGCAGTGGAGCTCTCCTATTTGCAAGGAGCTTCACCACGTGCCTATTGTTGGGAATTTTTCTGGTAAAATCCCAAAAACAAAATAAACTGAACACAGAGACAATGCTCTGTGTTTCTCCAGGATCTTTAACAGAGGGAAGCTTAAAACATTTCTGAGCAGAGCATTACATACACTCACAAAATCTTTGTATTCCTTAAAACAAAATCCCTGATACAAGATTCATCCTCTTTCACTCAGAGGGATTCACCAAAAAAAAATTTCAACAACAAAAAGTTACTCTGTCTCCTCCTGAGATTTTACAAAGCTGTGTGTAAAATCCTCATTTACATTCACTGCTGTAAAAACCTTTTACATATACTGTTGTAAAAATAAAAAAAAATTATATATCAGCACTGCTGCACGTTTCACTCACTTCACATATTCTTCAAAAGAAATATCATTATACGCTCCTGCGTATCACAAAAAAAAACTTCCAGCACATAAAACACTACATGCTCTGTTTTTGTTTCACCTTCGCACTGCTGTGCGTTTTTCATCTTTGCATTACCAAAAATGGTCAACACCACAAAAACTTAGCATATACAATGCATATGCAATACATAAAAAAAAAATAACACGTAAATACATATTTACTATGCCCATACCTCCGTAAGAAATAAAAACATTAAAATTAAAAAACTTTACCAACCCAAATAAAGTGCATTAATTGTTTTACTGAGATGAATGGCGATCAACCAAAAACTTTTATGGCATGTCAAAATTCATTTGCTGCAGGTCTGATGTTGTCCATCAACCGTTGATCTGCCCTCAAGAAATCGAACGGTTGAGGTGAATATCGGAAGGCCTTTATTTGCTGAACGTTACGTCCTGATGGAAAGGTTGTTTTGGAGAAGGTAAAATGGACGCACGTCAAGTTTTCATTGCATCAGATGAGTTTGTACGAAAACCACCTGCAAACCAAAAGCGGTCCGATAAGGAAGTGGTTTTCGGGAATGGTTTTATGGTCGCCGTTTTAATGCTGCTGCACGGCAGGTTGAAATTAATATTCCAACACGCCCCTTTAATTTCAACTGCTGGGCATTCAATCATACCCAAACATTTCCTCAAAAATTCAAAGCTTTTCTGGTCCAATGGCTTTGTCAAAATGTTTGCAACCTGTTCCTGAGTCCTGCAATGTTGTAAAGTGATTTCTCCATTGCTTACCAATTCCCTGATGTAATGAAACCTTGTGTCAATGTGTTTCGTTCTCTTATGAAACACTGAATTCTTTGATAATGCAATAGCTGAGCTATTGTCACAAAAAATCACCGTTGCTTTTGCCTGCTCCTGGCCTAAGCTCCTTAACATCCTTCTCATCCAAACTCCTTGACATGCTTCTGCTATAGCTGCCACATATTCAGCCTCTGCTGTAGACAACGCTACAATAGGCTGCTTCTTAGAAGCCCATGAAATGGCTCCTGAACCCATGTGAAAAACATAACCGGAAGTGCTTTTCCGATCATCTACACTTCCAGCCCAATCACTATCAGTGTATCCAATTAAATCTGAATGTTCTGAGACAGTATATAAAATGCCAAACATTTTTGTACCTTTAACATACCTCAGAATTCTTTTTTCTACCTGCCAATGTGCTTCCTTTGGCCTCTCCATGAATCTGGAAATTAAACTAACAGCAAACATTATGTCAGGTCCAGTTGCAGTTAAATACATGAGGCTGCCAACTATGCTCTTGTACAAGCTAGGATCAAAATCCTTGCTGCTGTCCTCTTTGCTGAGTTTTAATCACATTACTGTGGGAGTGATTGCTGCCTTACTGTCCTGCATGTTAAATCTTCTCAACACTTCATTTACATATTTTTCTTGCGAAATAAAAATTCCATTTTCATTTTGATCTACTTCTATTCCTAAGAAGTATCTCAGTAAACCCATGTCAGTCATCTCAAATTCTTCTTTCATGACTGATTTGAAATTCTCAATGAGATAAACATCATTGCCTGTGAAAATAACATCATCAACATACAACACAACAATTAAAATTTTACCATCTTTTTCTTTGATGTAGAGGGTGGGTTCTCCCTCACAATTTTCAAATTCTTTTTCCAGTAGATAGGAATCTATCCTACTGTACCATGCTCTTGGCGCTTGTTTCAGCCCATAAAGAGCTTTCTTCAATATGCACACTTTGTGCTCTTGGCGTTTCTTTTCATAGCCTAGAGGTTGTTCAATGTAAACCTCTTCCATTAACACTCCATTTAGGAATGCTGACTTCACGTCCATTTGATAAACTTTCCACTTGTTTTGAGCTGCTATGGACAGCACTGCTCTCACAGTTTCCATTCTTGCAACCGGTGCGAAAGTTTCCTCATAGTCTCTCCCATACTACTGCTTGTATCCCTTGACAACTAGCCTTGCCTTGTGCCTTTCTATCCTGCCTTCAGCATTACTCTTGGTCTTGTAGACCCATTTGACTCCAATGACTTCTTTACCTTTTGGTAGCTCAACCAAATCCCATCTCTTGTTTCTCTCTATGGCATTCATCTCTTCATCCATAGCTTCTATCCATTTCTTATCTTTAATTGCATCTTCGAAATGAATAGGGTCATCAACATGACAATACAAAGCAAACAAGGAATTCATTCCTTCATCATAAATATCACTTAAATTTCTAAACTTCTTACCTCTTTCATTTGGTGTGCAAGTGCTTGAAGACGCACTTGAATTTCCTCCTTGTGGTGTGCTTGGAGAAGCACTTTCATTTCTCCTCAAGGGTGTTTCTTGCCGTCCTTGTGTTGGCGCTGTTGTTTGGGGATGTATCTCAGCCATCTCCTCATCATCTTCATCATGAGACAAACAGTTTTTAACATTCACTGTTTTCTCTATGCTTCCATCCCAAGCTTCCTCCTCAATGAACTGAATATCTCTGCTCACAAAAAACTTCTTGGTGGATGGGATATACAACTTGTAAGCTTTGGATTCCTCATTGTATCCAATGAAAATACATTTCTCCCCTTTGCTGTCCAACTTCTTCCTTAGCTGATCTGGAATGTGTGCATAGGCTACACATCCAAAAATTCTCATGTGGGTGACTCCTTGCTTTCTCCCACTCCACGCTTCTTCCGGCACTTTATTCATCACTGCTTTTGTAGGACACATATTCAAAATATATACTGCACAGTGTACAACTTCAGCCCAATAATCATTTGGCAAAAGCTTTGCCTTTAACATGCTCCTCGCCATATCCATGATGGTCCTATTCTTCTTTTCAGTAACTCCATTTTGCTGCGGAGTGTACCTTGCTGTAAATTGCTTGTGTATTCCATTTTCTCTACAAAACCGTAGAAAGTCTTTGGAGTTATACCCACCTCCTCTGTCAGTTCTCAAAACTTTGATGCGCAGCCCACTTTGATTTTCCACAAGTGCTTTGAAATTTCAAAATTTTTCAAACACTTCACTTTTGTTCTTTAGAAAATAAGCCCAAGTCTTTCTGGTGAAATCATCAATGAATGTTAGAAAATATTGGCTGCCTGCTAGAGATGGGGTTTGCATTGGTCCACATAAATCTGAGTGGACAATCTCTAAGGGTGCTTTTGCCCTTATGCTTTTCCCTGATGGAAAACTTTCTCTGTGTTGTTTCCCCAAGATGCAACCTTCACAAAGGCTGTCTGGTTTCTCTATCAATGGTAATCCTCTTACCATTCCTTTTCTACTCAACAAGTTAAGACCTCCAAAATTGAGATGTCCAAATCTCAAGTGCCACAACCAATTTTCATCCTTTGGTACGCTTTGGAAAGCCTCTTGGGTAACTGCTGCAATTACTCATTTGTTTTTCAAATCTGCCCTTATTCTAAGAGGGAACATCCTGTTCTTTGTCATCTTTACTTTAGCAATACATCGTTTGCTGGGTGCTCTATCCATGAGGGTGCATACATCATTCACAAAGAAAACATTATACCCCTTTTGAACAAGCTGTCCAATACTCAAGAGGTTACATCTCATTCCAGGAACATAGTAGACATCTGCTATGGTTTTCTTTTCACCTTTCTTTGTAAATATCTTAACTTCTCCTTTTCCCATAATAGAAATTTTGCTATCAGTTCCTAGTGTGACTTGTAATTTCACATTCTGATCTAAATTGGAAAACAAGGCTATGTTTCCTGTCATATGATTACTACAACCGGAATCTAGAAACCATATGTCTTCACTGTTTGTTTCAGCCATATTACAAGCTAACAACACATTATCTTGGCTGATATTTTCTCTAGTGATATTTGCATTGGATCTATTATTCATATCATGCTGTTTCTTTTTACATTCACTGGCATAATGCCCATATTTTTTACAATAATAACATTGGACATTGGATTTTTCATACCTTTGTCCTTGAGCATGATGTTGTCCACTTTGTTGGTTGCTGCCTTGGCCTTGGTTCTGATTTGGATTGCTGCCTCTTCCTTGAGCATTTGCTGGACTGTTCCTTCCACCTTTGTTCTGGCTTCTGCCTCTTCCTCTCTTGTTTCCTTTGCCTTCACCTCTTCATCTTCCAAAAGACATCTGGGTCTTGAAGGCTTGCTTTAGAGATGAGTTTTCATTTCTACTCAACCTCTGCTCATGTGTTATCAGTGATGCATGAAGTTCATCAACTGAAAAGTTTGAGAGATCCTTTGTCTCTTATATGGTAGTGACAATCACATCAAACTTTGAGGGTAGGACCCTCAATATTTTCTCCACAATCCTCCTTTCTTCAAGAGTCTCTCCATGAGTCCTTATCTGTGTGACCAGACCAATTACATGTGTGAAGAATGAGTCAATATTGTCTGACTCCTTCATGCACAGATTCTCAAAATCTTTCCTCAGCAATTGTAGTTTTGTTGTCTTCACTTTCTCCATGCCTTGATACGTTGTCTTGAGAGTTTTCCATGCTTCTTTGGATGTCTTAGCTGCTGCTATCCTTGGAAACACACTCTGGTCCACTGCTTGATACAAAAATACAAGGGCTTTTGAATCCTTCTTCCTATTGCTCTTCAACAGATCCTTCTCTACTTGAGTTAATCTATTGAATTCATTTTTATCTGCTGGTTCTTCAAATCCATCTTCAACAAGTTCCCATAAATCTTGTGAGGAAAACAGGGCTCTCATGGTTATTGCCCAATAGTCATAGTTTTTCCCATTAAACTGTGGGAGCTGGGTATTAAACATACCCATACTAGTGCTTGTGCTAGCCATTCCTTGCATTCTAAGCTATGCTTCTAAATCCTTGAATGTGTATTTAAAACAACTGACTGTCTTCAGCAGTAACACAAAAAACTGATCTGAGAAATACCTGGATCCTTTTGCTTGAGACTTCACTCTGCTGGAGAAGTTGTTACAGCAAAAGACTCCTTCCTTCAGCTTCTTTGACACCTTCAAAGAGCCTGGATCTGCTCTGGTACCACTGTTGGGGATTTTTCTGGTAAAATCCCAAAAACAAAATAAACTGAACACAGAGACAATGCTCTGTTTTTCTCCAGGATCTTTAACACAGGGAAGCTTAAAACATTTCTGAGCAGAGCATTACATACACCCACAAAATCTTTGTATTCATTAAAACAAAATTCCTGATACAAGATTTATCCTCTTTCACTCAAAGGGATTCACCAAAAAAAATTTCAACAACAAAAAGTTACTCTGTCTCCTCCTGAGATTTTACACTGCTGTGTGTAAAATCTTCATTTACATTCACTGTTGTAAAAACCTTTTACATATACTGCTGTAAAAATAAAAAAAATCATATATCAGCGCTGCTGCGGATTTCACTCACTTCACATATTCTTCAAAAGAAATATCATTATACGCTCCTGCTTATCACAAAAAAAAACTTCAAACACTACATGCTTTGTTCTTGTTTCACCTTGACACTGCTGTGCGTTTTTTACCTTTGCATTACCAAAAATAGTCAACACCACAAAAACTTAGCATATACCATGCTCATGCAATACATAAAAAAAACATAACACGTAAATACATATTTACTATGCCCATACCTCCGTAAGAAATAAAAACATTAAAATTAAAAAACTTTACCAACCCAAATAAAGTGCATTAATTGTTTTACTGAGGTGAACGGCAGTCAACCACCTCAAAATTCATTTGCTGATGTGATCTGCCCTCAAGAAATCGAACGGTTGAGGTGAATATCGGAAGGCCTTTATTTGCTGAACGGTTGAGGTGAATATCGGAAGGCCTTTATTTGCTGAACGTTATGTTCCGATGGAAAGGCTATTTTGGAGAAGGTACAATGGACGCGCGTGAAGTTTTCATTGCATCGGATGAGTTTGTACGAAAACCACCTGCAAACCAAAAGCGGTCCGATAAGGTAGTGGTTTTTAGGAATGGTTTTATGGTCGCCGTTTTAACGCTGCTCCACGTCAGGTTGAAATTAATATTCCAACACCTATATATCCTTGTAGATCTCTCCATATTCTCACATAGATTTGTTCTCAAGTGATTCGTGCTTAAATGGATTGGACCAACAAATCTGATTAAATGAAGACAGGTAATTAAGAGGAATTGAATGTATTGCACATCACATAACTTTGTTTGCGCAATTCTGATGTACAACCTCAAGCATTGGTTTTTCTTTTTGATCGATCGATTTATTCCTTTATTATGTCGAATTCGATCTAGATCCAAAAACATCTTATGCATATCCTTTTTAATGAATCATGTTGCAATAAAGAATACAACATACATTTTGATCGACAAACACTCCCTAGCTAACACATAATTTTCAATAAACATTTTATTTTACTTTCTTAACCTAAAGGCTATCCATAAAATATCATTTTCCGTGGTCTTTGGGCATGGGGGTCAAGCACAGGACCTGCCTTGGTATGAAAACAAAAAACCCAAAAAAAGAAATAGCATGATATATCCAAACACACAAAAAAGTATTTATTAGATCCGATATATCTATTAATAAAATTCCATATAGCTAGAAAGATAGAGATAACGATATCTCTCTAAATACATTGTAACAATGCATTTCTCCCAGACTGAAATGCATATTATTTATAAGACTGCACTGCAGATTACTTACGCTTACATTACAATCGGATGCATTAAACTGAGGTTGCCCTAACAATTACGTAAATGACACGAAAGCACAACAAAATATATAGTCTTGCGGTCTCTAAATTTGTTTCGTTCTTCAAAAGCAAAACACTTGTCACTCATGTCCTATGTCTGCAGCGAAGGGCGCCTTTTGTATCCAGGCATCACCAGAAATGAAATTAACCACTGTGAAGTTTTGAGCATCAGAAGTGTTCATGGCGTGGTAGCCAGGCCATTGAACTCGCCCTGCAGTTCCTGCCCCTGGTCCTGAATTCATATATTCGCCATAATACAGTGTTGTCAAGGCAAAGTCCCCATCCCATTCTAGCCAACCTGCAGGATCGACGACATCATCCATATATGACTTCATATAAACTGTGCGAGAGTAATTTTTCCATGGCCTCCCCAGGAATGTCTGGAAAGAGCTCTTCACCGGAGCGAGATCAGGCGCAGCAGAGACGGTGCAATTTTGTATAGAGATTCCAGTGTTTTGATTTGGATCGTCTCTTCCTTGAGCCGTGAAACAATTCTTTTGACTATCCATCGGTTTCCGGGCTAGGAGATTGCAGTTTTGAAACACGGCTGCAGCGTTGCCGAAGATAAAATCAACTGTGCCGTAAATGTCGCATTCCCTGTAGAACTGACGAAGAGAGTGCGCGTAGAGAGTATCTTGGTACCCTTTGAAGCTGCAGCGGTAGAATGTTGATAGATCCGACGAAACTCGGAGGGCGACAGCCTGATGTTTCTCCGCGCCCGCCGTGTTCTCGAAAGTAATATCCTGAGCGATAAAGCCTTGCCCAACTACAGCTGTAATCGCAATCATTTTCGGAGTCAGCACGACAAGAAAAGAAAGACATTGATTGAACGGTGGATTCCCACGCAAATCTGAAATTCAAAATTGGATTGCCAAGGTTATATGAGGTGGCCCTCACCGAAAAAAGCACAATAGCAAACGAGTAAAGCAGCTTACCAACTGTTGCAGAGCGGTATGTTGTCCAGCTGTCCGCAACGCTTCTATTGCCGGTGATAACAGTGGCATTTATGCCATCACCAACCAGCATAATATTTGTTTTGTATTTGGGCACCTCAATGTATTCCTGGTAGACTCCCTCTGTAACATGTATCACATATCTATATGAACTTTTGTTTGGAGCAGCGTCCAGCGCGTCAGTAATTGTGGTATAATTACCACTACCGTCCTGAGCCACCGTAACGACATTGTCGGCTGCCTCGGAGGTTTGAAGCAGTCTCCTTCGGTCTGAAGCAGAAAACCATGAAGCAAATCCATCATTGACGGATCCATAATGTGAAGGAAAGTTGCCATCGTCTACATCAACCTGATTGCCACGCTCATGACTCATTGGATTGGAGAACAGGCGTCGGTCGTGCACAGGAGGATTCTTGGAATGTTTGCCAACGACAGAAATCCTTTTGACAAGAGCCAAAGAATTGCTCACAACTCGGGAGATATTATGCACACTCTTAGTCAATATATTTTGCAGGTTTCCGCTCGCCTCTTGAAGACTTTCGACGCAGGTGGCCTGATTAGTAAGAGCTGCACTAAGCCATGTCTGAGTATCAACTTCCTGCTTCCATTTCAAAGAACCAGCAGTAACATTCGACAGAGACATGCTCAGGTGGTCCAAGGTTAGATCGTTTAACTGCATACAATCTTCAAGGGCACTCAGTTGTCTTCCTTTGAATCCCCGCCGTCCCAGACGAGAAATTTTTTGAGACACTTTCTGTGCTTCGACAACGCTCAGCTTGATGGCCATCCTGGCGAGATCAGTCGAATTTGCTCGCAATGATCCCGGAAACACGCTCGACATTGTCGAAACACAGAATTTTGGATCCGACGTCACGTCGCAGGCAGATTTGAGAGAAACGTAATGGGGCGATTCGTCGCTTTCAATTTCAACAAACATAAAACATATGATAAAGAAAATTGAAACTGGAAACCTAAATCTGAAAGCCATTGCAGAATTCCCTTGTCTACTTTTAACTTCACTGCAACTGGACTGCTCTATCAGACTCTCAAACACTTATATATATATCAGCTGGGGATGATGTTGGAACAAATAACCTAGACGACCTTCAACAACTCCAGCCCAAAATGTTGGCTTCAAGTTTCCGCATCATACAATGATGTTATGTTGACGTTTGTAATGCGCAATCGACGGCGAGAATTTTGAGTTCAGGTCATTCAATGATTAAATGAGTTATCAGTTTCTTAGGGTGCAGAGTCTCCAGAATCCAGACGTGAAAATGTCGGGGTGGAGGAGTCCAGATAGATGGCCGACATACACAAAAATCTCGTATTGACCTAAAACATGTATTCAATATTTGAATCGTACTTTAGCGACACCAATGTACAACTTTACAATTTTAGAAACTGTGTGCCACGACTTTATCCTACCTCCTAAAATGTCGACTGCCGAGTCTCAAAATCCAAAATCCTGATTTAAAAATGTGAGGAAAATGGAGTCCGAATGAGGGGCCGACATACGCAAATCTCGGATGGACCTAGCGCATGTATACAATATTTAACTCATGTTTTCGAACCACACGGCATAGTGAAAGGAGAAGTTTCCGAGTTTATATTTATATAAAAAAATCTTAACCACTTTTTCTTTTAGGGTTGTGTGACATCATGGTATATGTCAATGCAACATAAGCATTTGATAAATAAAAAGGTATTTGCCTCACATAATTATTATATTTTTGAATAACTAGGACCTTTAAGGTGATTGGGGTGGGTTCAAGATCAATTATGTTATCATTATATTTCTTAATCCTTATTTTTTGGTTGATTTAGTATATGGGGCAGGTTCAACATCAAAGTTTAGTTTGGTATTATTAACTAGTATATGGGGGGTTCAAGATCAATTATGTTATCATTATATTTCTTAAAGTTGATTTAGTATATGGCAGGTTCAACATCAAAGTTTAGTTAATGGTATTATTATACTTTTTTTTTTATTATGTTATTATTATACTTTTTATTCTTTATTTTTTTGATTTAGTATATGAGGTGGGCTTAAGATCAAAGATCAAATTAGGTTAACATTATACTTTTTACTCTTTACCTTTTGATTTAGTTTATGGTTTATTATTATATTCTTTAATAATTAGGAGCTTATAATTGGATAAGGTGATTTGGGGTAGGTTGAAGATTAAATTGTGTTATCATTATATTTCTTATATATATTTGTTGATTTAGTATATGGGTAGGTTTAAGATCCAAGATTAGATTATGTTATTATTATATCATTATACTGAGTATATGGTTTATATATTTTAACCTATTTAAGATATTGTTAGATATATATATGAGAAATACAATTCTTAATAACATATATTTCAAAAAACACTATAGTTATAATTAATTATGTAAAATTGATTTAAAATTTATAAAAAAAACTTAGCAACTCATTAAATTTATAAACTACTAAATTTGAAAAACAACTTATGTCAAGTTTAAACAAAGCGTAAATAATAATTATAATCACATTTTCATTTATGAATATCTAACACTCATTAATTAAGAAATGAATTTTTTACTACACCCAATTTATTGTCAAGGCAAACATGAATTAGGTGAACTAGTCAAAGTTGTTAAGTTGATAGTGGCGGTTCTAAACAGATGGTTTTGGTAGCTTATCGTTTTGGAATTCATGGATTAAATGTGATGAAACTTTTAAATGGGTTGGGGATTTTTCATTGTAATGTGTTTGAGTGGAGTGTTCACTTGGTCGAACTAGGATGTTGGTCAGCTTGACTACTTTTAAGTCAAGGGATTGTTGCATTTAAGCCATAAGATAATAATAGGTTTATTAGTTGGTTTTTCTTCGTTTTGGGTATTTTGAGATAAAACTCATGTGTTTCATGTGTTGTTGTTGCTATAATTATTTTCTCTTGGATGTTTTTATTTGTAACAGTGGTATTAGAGCCAAGGGATCATGACCAAAAAGAGGAGAAGCTGACATAGAGAAGCTTGATTGGGAGTTGACTAGCATACACAAAAATCATATGAAAGGCAATAGAGGTCTAATAAGGTGAGATGCGGTGACAAAACTGTGATTTGGTGAGGATAGCAACTGGTGTGAGTATGTGTGCAAATGTGGGAGAATGGTGGCAATAAGTACCAAACAACAATAATAATAAAAAATTACTTTGAATTTGAAATTTGTAAATTATATGTATATGGGCATATGGATATAAGACTTGATTATACGTGTGTACCCTTACTAGTAAAGACTTGGAGTGGATCTAGATGATAGGAGAGGAGAGCATGAGGATTTCCCAACTGAAGCTTAATGTGGGCAATGTTATTATAAAATTGGCTTAGTGAATGAATCATGTTGTTAGGTCTTGTTGATAGTGCTGGGAATCCATCAACCAAGGGGATCTCCCCGATATGATGTCCAAATTAGACCTCACATTGTTTGGCATAGGAGTCTCGTCCAATATAAAGGCTTGGTTTTTATATACTTAGAGATCGACCTTAGCTCTAGGTGTCAACACGGGAGAGTGATGCAATGGTATCTTTTAAAATCAGGGTAAGTGTGCTTGGTGAGTGTGCAACGTAAGTGTGTCAAGGTTCTCTTATTGCAAAAGGGGGAGGAAAAGTGAGCCTTTAAGTGAGAGGTAATAGTACCACTTAGGAAGAGACACAAGTGAACCAGGAAGGTTTGTCGAGCATCCAACCAAATAATCCACAACGGATGCGACAGTCATTAAGCCCAAAGTACAAGGGAAAATCCGTCCATGATTCAGCAGAATAGGCCACAATGGATGTGACGGTTGTTATAACCAATAAGTGAGGAAGGTCTATCTAGTATCCTCCAGAGTAGTCCACAAGGATGAGACAACAGTGATAACTAGTACAATACATCCCAAAAAGGTAAGCACAGAAACAACTGAAATAGTTCAACTATCTTAGTACATGTGAAACAAACATGAATTACAAATGCACAAAGAATAGTCTTACAAACTTCCGTAAGTCATGCATTGAAATGTGATGGATTGAACATACTTCTATATTAAGAATAAGTTCCAAGACACATATTTACATCATACACCACTAACCCCAGTAGTGGGACATTAGAGCCACTCCTCGCTCCTCAAAGAACTTGTTGAAAATGCAACAAGATGATGGAGCTTAGTGGAAAGGAGTCGCCTTCACTAAGTGGGCCCGCGGGCTATTTTTGGCGCAAAGTCTATTTTTAGACATATGGATCATGGTCTATGAGTTGCAGGATGCTATTTGTGGATGATTGGTCATGTTGGTAAAAATAGATGGACTTCTATTTTTAGACATATGGGCGGTTTCTATTTTTAGACTGCCAAGCTAAAAATAGAACAGTCGAATATTATTAGCTCTTAATAATATTTGGACTATAAACATTATCTTATCCTCTTGGAGCACTTCAGTTCGAGCTACAGATGTGGCACATGCAGCTGTCAGAAGGAAATACGTTTTTCTTATGAGTCAGTTGAGCTATTGCATGATGGACTTCAGTTAGAACTCAAGTGATTGAGTTTAGTGGAGTTGAATGAGGAGTTGATGGAGTTGTGTTTAGTTTGACTTGGTTGAACTAGTTGTATTTAGTTTAACTGCAAATACACTAGTGATGAGTGATGTGAATTAATTGTTAATTAATTCACTAATTATTAACTCATAAAGCAACTAAAGAATACATCAGTTAACTCAGTGCATGGACAGTTCAGTGGAGACAGGTGTTAGAGGTTGAGATTGCTATCAGTTGTGACTATAGTTGTGCATGAGATTTGCACAATCAATGGATTGAGTATTGCCAATGAGGTTTGAATGGTTTAGCCAAGGGAAATACGAGTTTGGATCAACCATTCTAATCTATTCTCATACAGGATTGCACAGTGGAGGCATGCAAAGCAGTGGAGGAGATTTGAACCTGTGATTGATTCAGATCTGAGCTAGTTTTGTGTGTAACAGGTGGAGATAGTACTGAGTACTTGTGAGGAGTATTGTACTATGTATTGTTACATGTTCTCTATCATTATAATATACAGATAGTGTGGGGTTTTCAGCTGTATGCTTTCCCCGGGTTACATACTGTGTTAATGTGTGCATGCGATTGATGTTTCATTGTTTTTAATGCTACTAAATTAATGATCAATGTAGAGGAGATTATGTATTGTGCATGTATTCTGCAATAGTGTATAATCAGGATAATCTCTATGAATAAGTGTCATATTACTCAAAATTTCTACATGGTATCAGAGCTAGATGATTTGTAGAAAAAGTTCTACATGGTATCGGAGCAGAGTTGATCATCAGATCTATTATTCAGAAAGTGATTACATTTTATTTCTTCAGGCAGAGTCTGTAATCAGGCCAGGTAGCCTCTGGATTCATCCTTCTTTTGGAAGGTGAGATATCCGATAAAAGCCCATACAGTCAATCTCTGTATGAGAAATACTTTGTTCTCATGAATTTTAGATCAGAAGTGGTTGAGTTTTGAGCTTGTGGAATTTGAATTTGCAGCAGTGTTTTCTTAGTGTCAAAGTTGAAATGTCTTTCAATGGATTGCAGTTGGAGTATGCTCTTGAAGGCAGCTCGAATTATATTGCATGGAAGGACAGGATGGAGGTGGTGTTAAATGATAATGGGCTGAAGGAATTCATAGAGGCTGAGGTCCCAAAGCCTACTCATGCTGCTGAAGCCATGGTTTGGCAAAAGAAGACAGCAAAGTGTCGAAGGATTCTGTTGGAGGGCGTGAAGGATCACATTGTATCCAGCCTGCATTGAAAGGCTTCTCCATACTTGATGTGGAAAGCATTGATAGATCTATTCCAAAGCAAGAGCGACTAGAGGAAGTTGGTGCTCAAGGATAAACTTAGAAACATTAAGTGTGAGAATGGAGACAGTATGCCCAGGTATCTCATGAAGTTCACCCAATGCCGGGATGAGCTGGGAAGTGTGGGGGTGACTGTTGATGATGAGGACTTGGTGAGCTTGGCTCTCCTTGGTCTTCCGAAGAGTTGGTATTCCTATCAGGACTCTGTCAATGGTTGGGAGAAATTGCCAGGATGGGAGAGACATTGGTTAGATCTTGTACAAGAGGAGATCAAACGGAGCACCAGAGATAGTTCTTCATGTATGCATGATGAGGAGAACTGTGCCTTAGCGAGTAAGGTGAAGAAGTGGAAGGAGAAGGGTTCTCTTTCCGAATCCAGTTCTTCAAATGATGGGAAGAAGGTTGACAAGTCGAAGGTGAGATGATTTTGTTGTCATGTGTTGGGCCATTATGCTACTAATTGCCCAAAGAAGAAATCCAAGAAGGGATTCGGGGAAGGATATGAAGGAGAGGCACTTGCTTCATAGTTTGAGTTGGATTTCACACTCTTCGCATGCATGGTTTCATCCATGGTGGGAAGTGGTTGGTTTCTTGACAGTGGAGCTTCTTTCCACATGACCGATGACAAGAGTTTGTTCAGTACTTTGGAGGAGAAAGATCTCCAGATACTCATAGCAATGGGTAATGATGAGAAGTATAGTGCCTCAGGTGTAGGAACGATTATTTTTTCAGAGGGAGCATGGAGCTCACCTTACCTTGACCGATGTCAAGTATGTACCAGGATTGAAGAGAAACTTGGTGTCGATCGCGATGCTGGAAGACAAAGGCTATGGTGTAGTCTTCAGTAAGGGAAAGGTTTTCCTTAGACACATTATCACTAGACAAGTGGAGCAGATTGGTTCACAGGTCAAGAACCTGTATGCTCTTGAGGTTCAAGATGCATGCAAAGCCTTGAGAAATGAGGCAAATGATGGAGACTTGGTGGTTGAGAGGGAGCGTATATTACCTCTCAACATGCAAAGCCAGAAGAAGTCTCAGAAGATTGTGGAGGAGCCACGATTGGTGCAATAGCTTCAGGAGGTTGTGGAGTAGCCACAACAAGGGAAGCTGAGAGGAGATTGATTAGAGACATATACTCATGCAGAGACCTCCAGTAGGGGGAAACTTCGAGCCAGGTGGGCTGAGGGATCGCATGCAGCCATACCTCCAGGAAGGAGGTGGGCGATATAGAGTGATCGTTCCAAGGAGGAGGGGTAGGATCCTTGAGGTACCCATCCTCTTGGATGAGACCTTGCTACAGGAGCCCCGATGTTGAGTAGCAGGAACTGATTGATTGGGTAGAGATAGATGCGGATGGAGTGGCAGAGAGAGCGACAGTGCAGGGAATCCCAGGACAGCGCATAGCTAGCAGGCTGCATCAATGCGAGAGGCACAAGTGTTTTGCACAATGCTAGGTGGCACAAAGAGGTGTGCAATGGTGCGAGATCCATGGACATGTTGCAGTAGCGCAGATGTCAGAGAGGGAGCACTTGTCAGCAGTAGGTAGAGCTTCAGCATCAGAGGATGTTCCTAGCCCAACAGAGTGGTCAGTTGGGAGTGTTTTTGTTCCAAGTGTTGTTGGAGCAAGTGGACTGGGCAAATGTGTTGCATGCAAAACATTCCAGAGTTGTAGGATAGTGGTTGCTGATAATCCATATCTTGTTGAGAGGGAGTGTTGAAAATGCAACAAGATGATGGAGCTTAGTGGAAAGGAGTCGCCTTCACTAAGTGGGCCCGCAGGCTTTTTTTGGTGCAAAGTCTATTTTTAGACATATGGATCATGGTCTATGAGTTGCAGGATGCTATTTGTGGATGATTGGTCATGTTGTTAAAAATAGATGGAATTCTATTTTTAGACATATGGGCGGTTTCTATTTTTAGACTGCCAGGCTAAAAATAAAACAGTCGAATATTATTAGCTCTTAATAATATTTGGACTATAAACATTATCTTATCCTCTTGGAGCACTTCAGTTTGAGCTTTACATGTGGCACATGCAGCTGTAAGAAGGAAATACGTTTTTCTTATGAGTCAGTTGAGCTATTGCATGATGGACTTCAGTTAGAACTCAAGTGATTGAGTTTGGTGGAGTTGATTGAGGAGTTGATGGAGTTGTGTTTAGTTTGACTTGGTTGAACTAGTTGTATTTAGTTTAACTACAAATACACTAGTTATGAGTGATGTGAATTAATTGTTAATTAATTCACTAATTATTAACTTATAAAGAAACTAAAGAATACATCAGTTAACTCAGTGCATGGACAGTTCAGTGGAGACAGTTGTTAGAGGTTGAGATTTCTATCAGTTGTGACTATAGTTGTGCATGAGATTTGCACAATCAATGGATTGAGTATTGCCAATGAGGATTGCATGGTTTAGCCAAGGGAAATATGAGTTTGGATTAGCCATTCTCATCTATTCTCATGCAGGATTGTGCAGTGGAGGCAGGCAAAGCAGTGGCGGAGATTTGAACCTGTGATTGATTCAGATCTGAGCTAGTTTTGTGTGTAACAGGTGGAGATAGTACTGAGTACTTGTGAGGAGTATTGTACTATGTATTGTTACATGTTCTCTATCATTATAATATACAGATAGTGTGGGGTTTTCAGCTGTATGCTTTCCCCGGGTTACATACTGTGTTAATGTGTGCATGCGATTGATGTTTCATTGTTTTTAATGCTGCTAAATTGATGATCAACATAGAGGAGATTATGTATTGTGCATGTATTCCGCAATAGTGAATAATCAAGATAATCTCTGTGAATAAGTGTCATATTATTCAAAATTTCTACAGAACTTACTAAAACACTCTATGCTTTGTGGGAGGAGCCAAGGTGAAAAGTCACTCCTCATATAATGAGGGGGTATATATATATATATATATATATATATATATATATATATATATATATATATATATATATATATATATATATATAACCAAGGGTGATGCTTGGCCCTTGTGACACTTTGACTACCCTCATGAATCTTCAAATTCCTATGCCCTTTCAACTGACATGACTCTTCATGTTCATGTGTGTCCATTAGACTTCCACTTTACATTACATTCAATTTTCAATGGACATGGCTCAAAGTAGTGGTGTGGCATTTGAAAACTCATGACAAGACTTGACATGACACTGCTGACATGGATTAGCTTGCTGAGGTGGCAATGTCAAGCCGTTGTTGCTAATGAGTGATAGATGTGTTATTGGATGCACTTTCTCTTCTCCTTTGCATACCTTGATGATGTGGGGTCTTCAATGATCTTTGGTCTTGAGAGGTGGTTGCATGCATGTGTTCCCTTTTCTTGTACATGATAAGCTTCTTCATCCGTCCAACTATAAGTGAGTCTTCTAACATTTTTGCTCATTCTTCTCTTTCTTCATCATCTCACCATGATCTAATAGTGTACCTATTCCTGCAATTCACTCATGATGGGACGACATCAAGTACAAAAAATCCCTAGTCTAAGATGATGCATTGTTATCCATGGACTAGGCCCGGGACAAGTGATAGGTTGGGAAAGAGTGCCCAACAACTACACATTATGTAGTTTCATGTGACAATGAGGGAGACTGGTCACTAATACTGCATAGAGAGCAACTCAGCCTTGGCTGAGGAACTCCTTAGCACAATCTTTACTTCTGAAAAAAATTGTGCAGTTGCGATCATTAGTGGAAGCTGTAAAGTAGGACCTTGGGAGGCAGGTTTGTGCAATTTTCTAAGGGAAGGCAGGATTGGGAAACAGAGGGACCAAAGAGGACAAATTTTCGTAGTTCTTGAAGTTAGTGAGTCTTGGCTGAGGGATGACACTAGGGATTTTCTTGCGTAGTTATCAGAGGTAAGGGATGATTTGTTCTGTATGCATTGTGGGGTTCCAACGTGTAGGGAGGAGGCTTGATGACTAAGCTTGTGAAATGTGTAGTTCAGGCCAAGCTTGAGGAAGCTACTGCGCAATTTTGAGGAGGAAGGGAGTCTGCTGAGCTCTGTAATTGTGCAATGCAACTTCCCTGGGGGACAGTGACTACGCCATGTGCAGTTCCAGGAAGAAGAGAAGCATCACTAAGGGCTGAGACTACACAATGTGGAGCTCAATCAAGGTTTGGTGAAAGAGAGTTATCTGGTCGGAAGGATTTTCAGGAAAATGGCTGAGTGTGGGAGGCAGGTGAACTTGCGAGGAACTTGACATTGTGATCACACACTTAGCATAGTTCGATGACACAACAACATAGACCATCAGAACAACAATAATGTAAGGAAGAATCAGTAGCTAAGATGCCTGAGGGACAAAACTATGCAGTTCTTGGAGAAAGTTGGTTCCGACGAAGGGAAGGACGCTGGAGGAAACCATTGCGCAATTTTGGATGCAAAGGGAGGTTGGGCTTTCTGCGCATTGCATAATTCTACTAGACTTGGGAAAAAGCTTGAGGGTTACAGATGTGAAATGCAATGTTCAGGAAAGTTTGATGAGTCAAGGTTGCTAAGGAAACTCCAGAATTTGGCTGAGTGTGGGATCAATGTAACTGATGTGAACAGCGAAGGAAATTGACTACAATAATACACTTGAACACTTGATGATACAACATAGACCACCTAGAACATATAAAACATACTTTTCTTAATGCAACAACCTTTGTGGCAGCTTATGACATGTGCGGCTTCGATGATAGACTTTGAGAGGATAAGGCAACACTTGTGTAAGAGTGTTTGAGATGAGTGTAAAACATGTATATGTGATGACAACAACCCATTCTCACAAATATTTCCCCTTGAAGCAAAACAAACATCCCTTTTCATGACAAGCGATAATCCCCATGCCCAAAGATGACACATACTATATAAAGATAAAAGTGTAAACGAGTCTTAAGATTGAAGAGCGTAGCTTCATATCATCATCTTACCAATAAGTGAATAAGAAACGAACGATCATGTGATTGATAGTAGGCCCCAAAATTTAAGTGTAGGCCAAAATTTTGGAGGGTGTTGCAGCCGCTACAACACTTGGCAATGCACTGGTTGAATACCAGCTTCTCTGACTTGGTTCATTTTAGTGTAGGGCCTTGGTCTTTCAGGGAGTATTGATTCATCATGCAAATGAATTTGGCTTACCCACTTACCTCATAGGCAGACATGGTCCCCTTTGTACCTTCCTAGTTGAACACAACATAAGATTCAACTAGATCATAGTGTTTTGAATTGAAAAGGTTAGTTTAGCTTTCGAGCATAAGATTTCCAGACTATAGTTTTTTATCTCTAGTGTTTCTCAGCTTCCAGTAGGCCTGGAAAGTACCCTGGCAGAGTCATGCAGGAACACAAACATTGTTTCACTACCAGCAAACCTGGATAGTACCTTTGTGGATTTGCTTGCTTCACCTCTCTATGAGGATGGCTTTCTCTTCTTTCACCTTCATTTATTTTCTTAAAGAGAATTGTGCATCAACACTTATTTATTTTTGGGGAAGAAGAGGGATCCTGACTTATTGAGAATAATAGAGGTTGTTCCTTCAGAGAAGCATGTGAAGACCTCTCATTTAGGTTTTCTTATTTATATTTTCCCCTCTCTATTTCTACCAGTTGGATAAGCTTGAAAACACCAAAATGGAAAAATGAGTATAGGCATGATGTTACCAGACTGGACAAAGGTTCATGGTTGGACAAAATCTCTCCTTATTGACCAATCGTATTTTCCGTCAAAACTTCATTGACCAAAAGATGCAACCAATTACAAGGATGTTGGGCACAAGATTGGCCAAATGTCGAAGTGTCATAAGACTTCTTTAAACTTCAGCCACATACACACTTGGAAGCCACAATAGGTCCAGGAACAACACTTATTTGCATAATGGAAACCAAAGTAAAACTCGACAAGGAAGAAAACAAAGAAAAAATAAAGAAGACACATAACCAGGAAAGAAATTCAAAAGGAAAAAGGACAAAATAAGTAAAAAAAACATGATGTAAATCCAAAATAAGAAAACCATGACAAGCTATAGGGAATGAGTGCAAAATGAGTGCACAAAAGGGAAACCTAATGATGTAACTAATCCTATTCCTAACCTAACAGCTAGAAGTTCAGGGTCACGTAAAATGAAATTTCTAGTGAAGCTACCGTGATTGTTCCCAACCTACATCCATAAAGATAGGAAAAATTAAAAAAGATAAAAACTGACGTGCAACATAAGATATAAAAACTTGAAAAACTTGCACAGGAAAAGGAAGGGCTTGCCTCTGGGTAGAAAGATGTGTCACAACTACTACTTTCACCGAATTCACATGCTTACCTTTTATATGAATACCATTTGTCAACGAACCTCGAAATCCTCTTGCAGATATATCTTCATCTACATCGATCTTCTTAGCAAGTATGAGGAAAGATTGAAACTTGTTGTCTACTATAGAGATTGCCAAGTAAGATTATTCCAGCCATTCAATGATTGGATTGTAAAATTCATGATGGCCCTCTTGAAAAACTCATGACCTTTGAAAATATGAATTTTCAATTTGAGAAGCAGGATCATGATGGGAATATTGTAAGTAAAAATAGATCTGATCACTCTTGGTAGTCATGCCAAGACAATCAAATTGCCATAACCATTAGCAAAGGCTGAAGTTTCTCACTTGCTTGACATAAATTTGAAGAGAGAGATGTTAAAAAATGAATATTAGTGAGTTTGAAGAAACTGTCATTGGATGTGGTGATAGGAAAATGATAAGTTGAATGATAGTCACCCAAGATAGAGAATTGGTCATATGAATTGATTGAAACATAAGATTCCCAATTTTCAATAAACGAAGTAAAATTTGAAAAATATTGTGAATGCTCTAAAAATTTGAACGAAGTTCCTTGCAAGCCATATATGACATACCACCTTCCTGCAACTAGTGACCAATTGTGCAAGCATCGTAGTTATCGAAAGAATCAAAAAAGGATGCTAGAATTGCGAATGCATGAAACTGGTTGAGGCATAGTGAATGGAGAAGAACTTGATTCGTTTGACAATATGTGCATTAATTATCACACGAGGATATTTTTGGTGTGATGAGAGAACAAATTTGCAATATAAGATTTGCAAGAAAACCGAGGAACTGACCATTAAGGGAGAAATTCGATAAGTATGATTGTGGGCAATGATAGTCTTTAAGAAGATCAACTTCACAATTCAATGACCTTATGAGAGATGAAAATCCCCAACCCAAGTTTGACGTGATGGATTTGCATCAATACAAATCAGCGGGAATAGATTCGTGAATTTCATCATAAGTAAAATATTGAAAATTTGAGAGGTCACACCTAAAATACCAAACATTTTTTACACGGCAATTCACATCGAATGAAAGCATGAAAATAGATGGATTGTGTAAGACAAACCAGATATGATTTAGTTCGGAGGGCTTACCAAAGTCGCGAGATCCTGACATAACCATAAAAAAAAAGTTGAAGTTCCTAGTAGGTCCCTGAACTTTCTAGAATTATAGAATTGTGTTTTGAATCCTGAACTAGATCATGCATGGATTGAGGGTGGCTATTGTTGCTAATTTCAAAACTACTCTTTGGATGGAAACCATCTCTATCAAAGATTTCACCAGATTTTTTAGCTTCAACAAGAATCAGATTACTCAATTGAAGAGGCTCTTCTAATAGTGCATTTAAATATAAATGAATTGATGAGATGTCATGGGAAAGCTGATTTGAAGAGTTGTCTTCATGTGAAAGGAGAGATGATGATGGTTGGGATGAGTTATCTATGAATTGACTATTTTCAACTTCATCATGTGGTCAACCTAACTGCCTTGTGTCAATCAAGGAGATAGCTCATCAGATGAATAAACAAGAGAACATGGAGTATCTCCACTGCATCTAGATGCATTGTCAACTGTAGGGCACAACTGGAAAGTGAGGTGAAGAGGAAGTTTCGATATGAACATCTTCTTTTACCAAAGCATATTCTATATCTAAATTAGAATCTTCATGAAAAACCGAAAGATTGTTTGATGTGCTTGGGCATCCATCATGGCATATGGAAGCATTGGAATGAATACTACCCAAGGCTAGGGTTTGATTAAAAGAATTGATTGTGTTGGATTTTCCATTGAGATTAGAGGACTGTGAATCATTAAATACTGGAAAATCATTGTTTTGACACAGACAATTTTAAAACATAGCGAAAGATTGATAGTGTCCTCACCTTTCTACTCCTTTATCTGTGAACTGTGACTACCTTGTTCCTAATCGCAATTGAGCCAGCAGCTTGAGAATCAAGAGAAGGTGAAAAATTGGTTGGTGAAGCAAATTGATCAAGCGAGTCATGGTACAAGGAGTCATGATGTCAATAATATAGTGGATAACCGAAATATGGATCAATCTTGAGATTAGAGTTGTGAAGGTGCCCAAATTGGTGGGACTGTCACACAACTTGTCACCTGGCCCCACCAATGTTTGGTTTTTCACCACTTCAAGTCATCATGGCTTGTCTAAGTCATCTTGGGGTGTGCCTTCATGCGTGCTCAAGCCCATGGGCCTAACAAATTCTCTCAAATAGGGGGGTTTATGTGCCCCCCCATCTCCCATCCTCCCCTCATGACCCCCTACTCTGCATCACAAATTTTACAACATGTGGGGATTTTTCTGCAAAGAATATACCACATACCCAACACTTGTATGTAAGAAGGATACATTCTATATGGTTTACACACTAATGCATGTAGGCCTAACTCAACAGGGCTTTACCAAATGCATGGAGAGAAAAACTTCCTTATGACTAAGTTTTACATCTTAGACTGAAAAATTGGGGCATTAGATACAATGGATCATGCACACTCTCACATATTTACATCATCTTAAATAAGGTACAACAAAAATTCAAAACATTCTACAACAACATAAAGATTTCCATCACTCTTTCTAGCAATCATATGCCCAAAATATAAACCTTTCTCATCACCATCGTTTTTGTTACATTTCAACTAAAATATATGAAAAAAAACCATACAACCATGTAAATAAGATCAATAATACACCATTGATTCATCATTCTTTTAAAACTCCACCATCTCATAAATTTTAACATTATCTCATAAAATAATGATTATCTCAACTCCACCATCTCATAAATTTTAACACGACCTCATAAAATAATGATTATCTCAACCTCCTAGTCTTCCTTTCCTGGCATTTAATAAAACCACTTTTGAATAAAGGTACGAGTTCTTCTTTTCGCTAAGAAGAAGTATAATCTTCTTTCCTTTTCATTTCACATTTTTATATAAATGGTTAATTTTGACACTTTCAACATGTGGAATCAAATTTAAAATAAAAATAGATAATTCCATTTTCTTTTAACGACAATGGGTTACATTTCCTATTTTAAGGAGCATTAAAATGTTTAATATATAAATAAATATTAAGACCTAGAATATAGTTGTTGTGGATGATTTTCAGTAGAGAAGTTTATTTTACAATCCAGTGTTATCAAAGTTGAAATTTTTCTCATGTCGACCAAAAAAAAATCTATACAAAATATTTATATAATATTGGTTCACAAAAAAAAATTGGACATAAAAAAATTAAATCCCTCTATGGACTCATATTAGATCTATATTTAAAAATACTAATAAAGATTATAAATTTTATTATAAAATTAGAGAAGACCAGACTGCTTTTGTCCAAAATCATTGCGGCATGCATGAAATTCAACTCCTTTTATAAATTTTATTATAAAATTAGAGAAGACCAGACTGCTTTTGTCCAAAATCATTGCGGCATGCATGAAATTCAACTCCTTTTACTTGAATCATTGCAACTTTATACTTTTCCACTCAACCAATCTCATCATTTAAGTTTTCCCATCATACAATGATGTTATGTTAACGTTTGTAGTGAGAAATCGACGGCGAAAATTTTGAGTTCAGGTCATTCAATGATTAAATGGATTGCAGAGCACAATCTTATCAGTGTCTTAGGTTGCAGGGTCTCCAGAATCCTGGCTTGAAAATGTCGGGGTGGAGGAGTCCAGATAGATGGCCGACATACACAAAAATCTCGCATTGACCTAATTGACCTAAAACATGTATTCAATATATGAATCGTGCTTCAGCTACACCAATCTACAACTTTACAATTTTAGAAACTGTATGCCACGACTTTATCCTACCTCCTAAAATGTCGATGGCTGAGTCTCCAAAATCCAAAATCTGGATTCAAAATTGTGAGGCAAAGGGAGTCCGAATGAGTGGCCAACATACACAAATCTCGGATGGACCTAGCTCATACATACAATATTTAACTCGTTTTCAAACCGAATGGCATAGAAAAAGCAGAAGTGTCCAGGTTATATTAAAAAAAAAAACTTAACCACTTTTACTTTTAAGGTTGTTTGATATCATGGTATATGTCAATGCAACCTAAGCATTTGATAAATAAAAAAGTATTTGCCTGACATAATTATTATATCTTTTAATAACTAGGAACTTTAAGGTGATTGGGGTGGGCTCAAGATCAAATTATGTTATCATTATATTCTTAATCCTTATTTTTTGATTTAGTATATGGTGCAGGTTCAACCTCAAATATTAGATTAGGTTATTATTCTACTTTTTATTCTTTATTTTTTAATTTAGTGTTAGATTATGTTATTATTGTACTTTTTATTCTTTATTTTTTAATTTAGTATATGGGGTAGGTTGAAGATCAAAGATCACATTATGTTATCAGTATACTTCTTATTCTTTACTTTTTTATTTATTTTATGGTTTATTATTATATATTTTAATAACTAGGAGTTTATAATTCGATAAGGTGATTTGGGTAGGTTGAAGATGAAATTTTGTCATCATTATAATTTTAAATTTTTGATTTACTATATGGGGTAGGTTTAAGATCAAAGATCATATTATGTTATCACCAGCTTCGATCTATCTTAATTTTGGATCTATCAAGTGCTAAGAGGGATTAAATCTCTTGATGTGTAAACCTCTTTCTGAGTGCCAAATTTGAGGAAAGGTTTGCACCTCAAGAGATTTGACCCATCTCAGCGCTTGATAGATCGAGAGTTAAGATGGATGTAGGCTGGTTTAAGTGGTGTGTGACCAAGGACAATCTATCGAAGATACGATTAATTTTATTAATAATATGTAAATACATCTAACATTAATATAATCATTTTAAATATGTTAAATATGTTTGAGATTATTTTGGTCATTTAAATTTTAAATTTGCCTAGTTACCTCAGTTTGTTGAGATGATAAATATTGTTAATAACTTTAATGATGAAAATGATGAAATAAAAATTTTGAATGCAAAGTGACAATGTAATAGTGTTTAATGATAGAAAATGCGAATAATAAGAATTTAGTCAATTACAAATAGTCTTCATTGTGATCAATCTCAAACTATTTTATTCTACTATTCTTATTGTCACCCTTGTTAGTTTTGTCATCTTTTCGTATCGATTATATGAAAAGTACAATTGAAATTGTAAACCATCTAAATATTTATCTTGAGTTGTTGTAGTAAACAACATACCTTGTCTCTCTTTCTCTCCAATATCACTAAGTTTAATTACTATAACAAAAAAATCAATGTACATTACCAATAATTTTTTGTGCTTACACTGAAACCAATGCACATTGTTAATCCAATCACTTTAAAATTAATGTACCACCATACATCCAATTACATCAAATCAGAAATCAATATCTACACTGAAATCTATTAATCTAATGCAAACAATCAAACAAGATTAGAAAACAACTTCTGCACAGAAATCAATGCATCTAATGCAAGCAATCAAATATGATTAGGAATCAACATCTACACTCAAATCAATGGGTCTAGTGCAAGTAAGAAAATAGGATTAGAAACCAACATCTACACTGAAATCAATGCATTTAGTGCAAGCAATCAAATAGGATTATAAATCACCATTTACACTGAAATCAATGCATTTAGTGCAAGCAATCAAATAGGATTAAAAATAATTTACATTGAAACCAATGCATCTAATGAAAGAAATAAAATAGGATTAGAAATTGCCATTTACACTTAAATAAATTCATCTAGTGAAAGAAATCACATAGGATTAGAAATCACCATCTACACTGAAATATATGCATTTTGAGCAAGCAATCAAATAGGATTACAAATCATATACATTGAAATCAACGCATCGAGTGCAAACAATAAAATAGGATTAGAAATCACCATCTACATTGAAATCAATGCATATAGTTTAAGAAATCTTCTTCCTTCTCTTCCCCCTCCATCTATATCTATATCTCCCTCCATCTCTCTCTTTTTGTATCTTTATTTCACTCCCCCAAATACACATGCTTTCTCACTTCATATTTATCAATCTCTTTATCCCTCCCTCCCTCCCCCTCCCTCCCTCCCTCCCTCTCTTCTTCCCTCTCTTCATCATCCATCAATATCTCTATCTCCCTTCATCTCTCTATATTAACCCCAAAAAATACGCTCTCTTGTTCTAATCTATCTATCTATCCATCCCTCCTCCTCTCCCTCCCCCTCTCTCTCTTCTCCTTCTCTCCCTCTCCCATGGCACCCATAGACTTTAATCTGCAAAATCCTATCTAGAAGTGCTCATTTGATTCTGAAACCTACTCCAATGAGTCCAGAATGTCCAAAAATGACTATCTATTCTCTTTCTGCACCCAATTTAGTCGAACACTGGAGAAGTTATGACCTCTCATAGTTTTCCCACTATTCGCTCTATAATTTGCACAAAATCTGGCATCATCCTACAATTTCGCCCCAAGAATGATCAGGAGCTCAAAATTTGCCATAAATTCAAAGTTGTTAGAATTGTTTGGAACCTGAATGACTGCGTAGATCTCATCGTCCTGATTCCAATGAAACTTGTTCCATGGAAAACCGATATCATATGCTCAAGATATTGCGTGCTGGATGTTTTCTCAAATAGGCAAAATCTTTGTAGGTGCTGAGAGGGATGCTGACTGGGAATCTGTACAACCTAGTCAACAAAAGGAATATTCTTGATATATTTCTATGGTATATTCCTTCAGCATATTCTTTGAAATTCTTAGGCTTGGTGCCATCTATTTATTGGTCCACATGTTTTTGTTTGGTCCAATGAGGAGGTGACACGTTGCTAAACCTAAGGCTGCCACGTGTCCTCCTTGTGGCATGTCAAAATTTGCTATGGTGGATAGGGCAGAGGCCAAGCTCAACCCCACAACCTCCCATAGAATAGACCAAACAATTACCAATGCACTCACATTGTGTTTCTTAACATATAAGGCTTGTGGGTTATTATTATGGTTTAATGCTCCAAGGTATAGGGGAGTGGGAAGACTTAACTGCCCCCCATGTGAATACTTACAATGTTAAAGTATAGTTGCTAACCATTACTGCCACCACCTAATCGCTGGACTGAACTGCCATCATGTGATCACCCTTGTACCGTTTAATGTCACTGCTAATGGTCACCTCCACTACCTAACCGTCAGGCTAAACCTCCACATGTGAAGACACCAAGATAACATTTAATGTGACTACCAGAGGGAGGGGACCAGTGTTAGATGATGTCATATTTTGTGCAAATTGTAGAGTGAATAGTGGGAAAACTAGGGGAGGTCATACATTCTCTACTTTTCAACCAAATTAGGTGCAAAAAGAAGCTAGATAGCCATTTTTGGACATTCTAGACTCATTGGAGTAGGTTTCAGGACCAAAGGAGTACTTCTAGATATGCTTTCTGCAGATTGAAGTGTATGGGTACCATGGTCAACCAGAGTGTTGATTCAATTTATGGAGGAGTTTGAAGATGGAGATGACCTTGCAGGGGTTTTCCAGCCTCCATGTGCTTTCTGTAATAGCTATTACATTAGTGTTGTAGTTTTTATTCCACTTTTGTTTATGTGTTTTGGAGAAGAGACTTGTTTATGTACTTCAAGTGGATTGTGGTACTGTTGATGCTCTATGAAGTTGGAGTTTGGGGTCTTGGCGTAAGATGCCTTTGTTTGCTGAAAGTTTATATGCTTGACTGTAGGTTTACATGTATATGGAGTGATAACTCGTAGAGAATTTGTTTCTTTGAAGTAGAAACTAACCATTCCATTTCTTAGCACTTTGTGTACTCTTCCTTTTCTAAACATCGACCATAATGAGAAGGGGTCATGCCATCAAAGTTGATCCAAGGAGATATAGCCCAAGTGTGGTGAACTCCTTTAATAATGGCTGGTGTATTACTGATCAATGTATGCTTCCATTCAATGTTTTGATTTCATGTTGAAAGTTTTTCATGGAATTAAGATAAGAAAACACACATGTTAGGACTCCACTATGTATCATTTTTGCTATATATTTTGACACCATTCTACTCTTATAACCATGAACCTCATTGTCTTTTTCATCTACTTTATCCCAAGGTATATAGAAACCTCTTCTTTATTATATGTTTAATCCGTCTTACATTTAATTCAGCAATACTCTTATATTTTATCAATAATTGAAGTGTATTGTTGCTAACACAAGTCCAAAGATCGCAGATAAGTTATATGCCTTGTTGGGAACAAGCGGCCGTTGCTGAGACAGCTGACTCCGTTGCTGAAACAGCTGACTCTGTTGCTAAAACAACTGACTCCGTTGCTGAAACAGTTGACTCAGTTGCTGAAACAGTAGTCAAGCACGCAAATCCCGTTATGCGTAATTTGCGATTCTGGAAGAACTTTTTATGGAATAGTAGCAGCAGCACGAAGACACGGTTACCTGGATTATTCTGAAGATAGCACTGTTATGGTCTCTGTTGTAACAACATCTTTTTTTTGGAAGAACAGAATAGTCCTGTTTTGGGAAAGAGAACAGAATTGAGATAATGTAGATTCGCTCTCATGTAAATTGTAAAAGATGTCTCCTCTTTAAAAAGAGGAGACATCATCATTAGAAGGGAGTTATCTTTTTGTAAAAGCTACAGGAGAGTATTGTGTGAGAACTGGAGCTAGTCTCCATCTGTAATGTATCAGTTACTTTGACAGATGAATAAAATCTTCTTTTGAGCGTTCCAGTTTAATTCTTTCTCTTGGGGAATCTTGTGAGAAGGAAAGGGCCCGCCTTACTCACAAGATTCACCCTCTTGGTTCCTGTAGTTTGTTTAATTCTTTGTGTGATTGCACTTCCCTTAATTCTGTTGTTGGACACTAGTTACACAGTTTAGTAATACTCTCTTTCTTTAGCACTACATGTATCGAATGCATGAATGAATGATGTTGGGAAGCATGTGCTGAAGATTCCTGCATAAAGGAATAGGGTCTTGCTCCCATTGATTGTTTTCCTTTGCCTGCAGTGTGATTAGGAACAAGAGAACAAGTGCTGAAGGTTCCTGTTCATGGGAATAGGGTCTTGATCTCTTGAAGCTACTTTTCTTACAGTGTGATTAAGTGTCAGGCATCAGGTGCTGAAGTTCCTCACTAAGGAATAGGGTCATGTTCCTTCTGTAGTTGATTGATTTCTTTCCTTGTAGATTGATTTTCCTTTGTTTGGATTGTAACTGCAACAGAGAAATCATTTCTGCTATAACTTAATTGACTTCAACTTTGATTAAGTAGAGTGTGAATCAGTAGATTGATGAGATTAATAATCGTGTGTCTTTCTTTTACTACAACATTGATTCTGCTTTTGAAATTGAGCATATCCAGTGCGCGATTATCTTTGAAATAAAAAGACCTTCTCGGGTTGACAATTTATGTGGAGCTTGAATTGTGAAAACAATTAAAGCGACCAACATTTTGGCGCCGTTGCCGGGGAAGGTAATTATAGATTTCAAAAGCATTCATCTTTTCTTTTTAATGTGCAGATTGTATGAGAGGACGCGGAAACCAGAAGAAAAATAACCGCACAGGTGGCAAAGGCTGGGGAGGACGAAAAACTTTTATCGACGAGATTGTATCAAAGGCTGAATCATCACAAAGATTAAGTTCTCGAAAATCAAAATTTCAGCGTTCCCCTCAGTCAGATTACAGAACAGAGGAAGTTGTGGGTCCTGAAAATACAGAAGAACCAGCAGTCAGCGCTGAAGAGTCAGAGGAAAGTGTTAGCAGATCAGTAGAACACATTGAGGAAATAGTAGAAAGCGTTGGACGACCGGTAGAGAACATTGAAGAGCCAATAGAAGATCTTGACGATCGAGAAAGTGCAGTAGGAGGGCCAACAATGGAAGATAACAATGATGGTTTCTTTGGTGGAGGACGTGCAGGTCCTGAAGAAGAAAGAAGGGATGAAAATTCCCTCTCTACTTTGGGATTTCCTATCAGTGATCTCCCTGCAGGAACAATGAAAAATATTCCATTGTCTGCTTTACCTAACTTTCATGGTTTATCCACTGAGGATCCGGATGAATTTCTTTTTGAATTTGATATATTATGCAGAAGTTATGATTATGTTACTAATGCTCAAAAGTTGAAACTGTTTCCAGCCACCTTAAAAGGGAATGCCTTAAGATGGTTCATGAGCCTTGGAAGTCAGGTAATCACAACATGGGAGCAGATGAAACAAAAATTTCTGCTTAAATATCAAGACTACTGCCGGACGAGAGAAAAGAAGGATGAACTATTCAATATGGCACAAAAGTCGGATGAGAGTCTGGAGGACTACATAGAAAGGTTGCAGTACAACATACAGAGATCTGATCATCCGGATATAAGTAAGGAAATTCGTAAAACAATATTACTTAGAGGTTTAAGGGATGATTGTTTAAATATGTTAAATATGCTTGCTAAGGGAGATATATCTAAGGAATCATATGATGAGATTTGTGAACTTGCTAAGAGGTGCTCTAGGGGAGCTGCAAGAAACAGAATAAGAGATTCCACCTATTCAAGAGTGCAGAAATCAGCCAATGGAGGAGCAACAAGAGCTGAGATAGGTAATCTACTTGAAGAATTTAAAACTGAAATGTTAAGTTCTTTTGCTTCGCAGATTGACACTTTGCAGGTTAAAAAGAAGCAGGCCGAAGCAGAAGCAACTCTGGCTGTCTTTTGCCCGAAATGTAGAGACAAACATCCACTAAGGGAATGCCCAAGAGACAAAATACCAATTTGCACCCTTTGTGAGAAAGATCATGAGACAGAACAATGTCCATCTCTACCAGGAATAAAGGCAGCATTGCAGCCAACGGAAGAAGAAGCTGAAGCAGTTTACCTGCTAACTCAAAGAAGACAATGGCAACCAAAAGGACAAGGTATGAACTCTAGTATGCCATTTAATCGTTGGAACAATTATTCTGCTTTTGGCCAAACAAGTTACCCCCCCTTTAACCAAATGCAATACCCACCCTTCAATCAAATGAATTTCCCACCCATGCAAATGCAAAACCCTCCCTTTGTTGATCCTTCAATGTGGACTCCTTGGCCTCCACAGCAGCCACCTCCTTTCAATCCTTGGAATCCAAATTGGAATAGTCAATCACTCCCGTATCCAAATCAATTGCCTCAATTCCAACAACCACTCCCTCTGCCATCAAATGCTCCGCCAAGTAATCAAATGAGACCCCAACTACCTGTGCAACCAAATCCTAACCCCAATAATAAAGTTGTGCAAGCTATTGATATTCAGAATCAGTCTATATTTCCTACTATGCAATGTAATGATATCCATTTGAGATCTGGAAGAATAGTAGAGCCTATTATTGATGACATAACTTCTTCTGATTCAGATAAAAATGAAACTGAGAAACAAAAAGAAGCTCAACCACCTCCTAACAAAAATGTTGAAATAACAGAACCACCATTCCCCGAGCGTTTGGTTTTAACCAAAACAGCTGAAACACCTGCTTTTAATTTTATGGGGGAATTGCAAAATTTGTATATTAAAATTCCACTTTTACAAGCATTAAGAGATGTACCAATTTATGCCAGAACATTAAGGGATATTTGTGTTAAGAAACCTGGTAGGAAAACCAAGGATCCCCTTACAGTACATGTGATGGGAGACTTGTCTGCATTAATGTCCGGAAAAGCTCCTCCTGTAAAATATGGTGATCCCGACCATCCTACTGTCACAGTTCAGATTGGTAAAATAATGATTCCCCGAGTTCTGGTAGATTTAGGTGCAGCAATTAATATAATGACTCTGGAAACTTCACAATTGTTACAGCTGAATAATAAAATCAGAGATACACCCACCATTTTAGAGTTAGCTGACCGTTCCACAATTAAACCAGAAGGAATTGTTGAAGACCTACTTATTTCAGTTGAATCCTGGAAATATCCAGCTGACTTTGTTGTATTGCAGACTAAAACAAAGCTGGGGGGACATCCATTAATTCTAGGAAGGCCATGGCTGGCCACAGCTGATGCATTTATTAGTTGCAGATCTGAGTCAATGACAATTTCTAATGGTTATGAAACAAAACAGTTAACTCTTTATCCTCATGCTACACCGGTAGTTAATAATGAAGATTCTATATGGATGGATTATGATGATAATGCTGTTCAGCCTATTCTAACTATAGGAAAAGCTTTAACTCTTAAAGACAATACAGAGGATGAGATAATCAATAATTTTATTTGTGAACCTTCTTCTGTTATTGCTGAAACACACAATCAATTAACCGCAATTTTTGAAACTGATGCACAAGAAAAGATTGAATCTGAAGATTCATCTCAGACTTTAACCACGATCTCATCTAAAAGCATAACAGTCGAAATTGAACCCGGCAAGACATTAAACATAAATCCTGATCTAACAGATGCTGAAACACAACAATTAATGAAGTTATTGCATGAATATAAGGAGGCATTTGCCTGGGATTACACAGACATGAAAGGTATTTCTTCTGAATTATGTACTCATCGAATTTACATTAAAGAGGGATGCCGACCTGTTTGTCAACCCCAAAGACGAATGAATCCTAATTTACGAGAAATTGTTAAAGAAGAACTTCAAAAATTGCTTAATGCAGGGTTTATATACCCCATATCTGACAGTGAATGGGTATCCCCATTAGTAATTGTTCCTAAGAAAAACGGGAAATGGAGGGTATGTGTCGACTATAGAGCTTTAAACAAAGCTACTCAAAAGGATCACTTTCCCTTACCCTTCATTGATCAGGTGTTGGACAGTCTTGCAGGGAAGAAATTCTTTTCTTTTTTAGATGGATTCAGTGGGTATAATCAGATAAGAATTGCACCCCAAGACCAAGACAAGACCACCTTCACCAGCCCCTGGGGAACTTTTGCCTATAGAGTTCTTCCATTTGGGTTGTGCAATGCACCAGCAACTTTTCAAAGAGCTGTTATAGGAATTTTTTCCGATATGCTGAATGATTCTATGGAAATATTTATGGATGATTTTACCCCTTATGGTGTGTCTTTCGAAGAGGCATTACAAAACCTTGAGAAAGTACTTAAAAGATGTATACAAGCTCACCTCTCCTTAAGTACCGAAAAATGTCATATGATGATGAGTGAAGGAATAGTGCTTGGACATTTTATTTCATCTCAAGGTATTCAGGTAGATCCATCTAAAATTTTGGTCATTCAGAATCTTTCTGTTTCTAAAACTCAAACTGATGTGAGAAGTTTTCTAGGACATGCTGGTTATTACAGGAGATTTATTAAAGATTTCTCTAAAATAGCTTCTCCATTATTTGTATTGCTTATGAAAAATGCTGAATTTAAGTGGACTAATTCTTGTCAGAAAGCTTTTGAAGAACTGAAGCATCAGTTGTCTACTGCTCCTATTTTGAGGGGGCCTGATTGGAATCTTCCTTTTCATATATCTTCTGATGCTTCAGACATTGCTATTGGAGCGGTTTTGGGACAAGAGGAAAATCATCTTCCTTATGCTATATACTTTATCAGTAAGAATATGACCCCTGCTGAGCTTAACTATACAGTTACCGAGAAAGAATTTCTTGCAGTAGTCTATGCCATTAATAAATTCCGACACTATATCACTGGTTATTCTACTTTTGTGCACACTGATCATTCAGCTATTAAATATTTAATGAACAAATCTGTCACAAATGCTAGAGTTACCAGATGGTTATTACTATTGCAGGAATTTGATATCACAATTGTAGATCGGCCTGGTAAAGAAAATGTGGTGGCTGACTTCCTTTCACGGTTAAAAACTGACAATGATATTCCAGTAGATGATAGTTTTCCTGACGAATATTTGTTTGCAGTTTCTGCTCACTCTCCATGGTATGCAGATATTGCTAATTATTTGGTTGCAGGAAAACTACCAGCACACCTGTCATATAGAGAAAAGAGAAGAATTGTTCAACAAAGTGCCAGGTACAGCTGGATAAGCGGGTGTCTTTTCTATACTGGGCTTGATCAAGAGATCTGAAGATGCATTAGAGAAGATGAAGTGTATGACATATTGAAAGCTTGTCATGATGGCCCTTGTGGAGGCCATTTCGCTGATAAGAGAACAACACATAAAATTCTGAGGATGGGTTACTATTGGCCCTCATTATTCAAGGATGCAAAGAAATATGTAAGGGCTTGTGACAGCTGCCAGAGAATGGGTCAACCCAATCATAGAGACCAAATGCCATTAAACCCCCAGGTAGTTTCTGAACCATTTGAAAGATGGGCCTTGGACTTCATAGGACCCATTAACCCTCCATCCAATCAAAGAACCTATATATTAGTCTGTACAGACTATATGACTAAGTGGGTGGAGGCCAAAGCACTTATTAGAGCCAATGAGGAGGCTGTCCTAGCTTTCTTATTTGAAGAGATTTTCACTAGATTTGGAATTCCTAGAGAGCTAGTTACTGATGGAGGACCTCCATTCAATTCTCATGGTTTTAAATCTACCCTTCACAAATATCATATTCAACATAGAATGACTACACCATACCACCCCCAGGCCAATGGGCAGGTGGAAAGTACAAACAAAGTTTTAGAAGCCATTCTAACCAAAACAGTGAAGGACAACCGGAAGGATTGGTCCCAAAGGCTCCCTGAGGCATTATGGGCTTACAGAACTACTTGGAGAAACACTACAGGTTTTTCTCCCTATGAATTGGTTTATGGTAAAAATGTTGTTTTTCCTGTGGAATTTGAAATTAAAACTTTAAGGACTGCTTTAGCTGTTAATCTTGATTTGACTGATGTGCAGACAGCTAGATTGCAGCAGCTTCTGGAGTTAGATGAAAAGAGATTAGATGCCATCCATCAAACAAACATGATACAACAACAAAGGATGAAGTGGCATGACAAAATTATCAAACACAAGCAATTCCAAAAAGGTAATTGGGCCTTGTTGTATGACTCTCGGTTTGAAAATTTCCAGGGTAAGCTACGTACACGATGGCTTGGACCATATGAAGTAGATGATGTTTTTCCAAACGGAACGGTAAGACTTGTAACAATTGATGATGCTAAAACACCTCTACTAGTCAATGGCCATAGGCTCCGTCTATATCAGCGCCCTGTTTCTAAAGAAGATTTCAAGACTGCTTGCATGACTGATATTCATTATCTTTTTCTAGGGGAGTCTCCTGCTCCTCACAGCACTTAATTTTTTGCACTATATTTTTAGTATTAGATTAGATTTAGCACTAATAATCCCTGTCAAGGATTGGCATATTACAATTGAATTTTGCAGATTCTGGAAAAGCAATAAGGAGGACAGATTCATGAGAAGATCTGAAGCTTTAATCACAGAAGATTGTTCCCATCATTTTACCCTTTTTCCTAAGCAATATCCCTCCATATCCACATTATTTTCATTTTTTCCATTATTCCCACTCCCACCATCCCTGAAATATCCTCCTTCAGTCAGTATTTCCCATCCCTTACTACTGAAATTATCCCCTATCAAATATTTTCTCCATTTACAAACCTAAGTCATTTATCCCATTTCTCTGATTTTTCCCGTTGCTGAAACACCTGTTTCAGCAACGTATCATTGATTTTTCTCGTTGCTGAAACACCTGTTTCAGCAACGTATCGTTCATTTTTCTGTTGCTAAAACACTAGTTTCAGCAACTTGTTATCATCAAAACAGTATTTCTCTTTGCTGTTATATAAGCTTTTTGGTTCTCCACGATTATACTTCAGACCCTTTTGGCGAAGAATTATTCAGCACGTACCAGATTCAATTACACTCCTGTTCTAAACTTCAGAGAAATCTACAGATTCTTCCATGTACATTAAGCTATTTTGAAGCAACCGACACTTCGAAGTATTAAACCAAAGGTAAAAATGTAAGGTATGAGGTCTTAATGTAATTCAGTTAAATTATATTAAAGAGAGGATTTCATTCATAATGATTACGGATCTTCACACGTCCAATCATTATTACACCATACGTAGGGGGGGGAATTCCGAAAATTGAACAATCATTTCGCATTAACCAAACTTCCGTCCCTTGTCATATCTATTTCCGCCGTCATTTAGACCATGCAGCCTCTGTTGCAACAACTAGCGCGATCAGGGTCTGTGTTCACTGTGTCTGCGCCTCTGCGTATAACTCAAAGCTACAACCATGGGAGGGTCGGCCGTTAGACATGAGCCCGGCTCCGTAAATCTTCTTCAATTGTTTCCCGAAGTCTATCAGATTTTCCAACAAGCGGGATGGACAGTATATTTTGAAAGGTTGGGGGAATTTGACCAGGAACAAGTCTTAGAGTTTGCACAAAACCTTCAAGACGATTTTTCAATGGTCCAAGGGGTTCGCATTTCAGTGACAGAGGATGACATAGTTCAGGTATCAGGGTTGCCAGCTGAGGGTACTCGCTGGTTCAGCAAGAAGCAGGTTGTTCTCAACGCGCAGCAAGAATTTCTGCACCCAGATGAGCAAGTGGAACCCAGAGGCCGCGGGGTTAGTCTGCACTCACTTCCTCAACCATGGCCATCAGTGGCAGAGTTCATCAAACACTACTTAACGTGTGAGGGGCGTTATCAGGTAGTGTACAATCATGATTTTGTTTTGATGAATCATTTGAGGAATGGACGACTGATTAATATCCCCTATTATCTGCTTGGTTGTATTAAAAACATGTCTTATTATTGTAAACGAGCTAAATTCCCAATGTTATCCCTTACCCATCACCGTTTATGCCAGCTATTGATACAGAGGGGTTTTGCTCAGCAAAATCCCCCTCTGCATGCCCCACTCCCTGTTCCCCAGCCGCCGGAAATTCCTCAGCAGGCCCAAACGCCCCAACCACCCGAAAGTTCTCATGATATTCCGGAAATTCCTCATGAAGAACAACAGGAAGAGATTCCACATTCCCCAGTTGACCCAACCCCGAGCTCGCCTCATTTAGCAGAGCCAACTGCCCCCACTATTTCGGTCCCTAGTGACGATTCTCTAACACCCCCTTCCCCACCCGCTAATAAAAAGAAGAAAACCCCAACAGTCGCAGTCTCCAGACCACGGACAAGGTCCACATCTCAAATTCTTACCTCTCCGAAAAACCCTGTCCCCAGAAAGAAAACCTCCCTTTCAAAGAAAAGGAAAGGCAGTAATCTTGCTGCCTTCCTACCAAAAAGAAAAAGGAAAACGACTGTTGAAACAAAACTCACCTCCATTTCCCCTGACCCTGCCACTATTCTATTAAAACCTTTATACCCATCTCAAACCTCCCAACCCGTCTCGTCCGGAGGCACTGCCACACAAGAACCAGCGCCCCGGGATAATACGACATTGTTTATGGCTCAAGAAGTGACTGCTCCACAAGAACCAGTCACTTGCCCAGTGACTGAAACACAAGAACCAGTCACTGAGGTACAAGAATACACCAAGCAGGACGATAGTGGGAAATCAGCAGTGACTGAAACACAAGAACCAGTCACTTGCCCAGTGGCTGAAACACAAGAACCAGCCACTGTGGCACAAGAACCCATCATTTGCCCAGTGGATGAAACACAAGAACCAGCCACTGTGGCACAAGAACCAGCTACGACTGTGCATCAACAAAATACCCCAACAGAGTCAACCAGCACACAAGGGTTACATACTATGACATCTCTATTGGAGGAGAATGAATTCCTGAAGTCTGAATTAGAAGCCTACAAGAATGAACTAACCATGGCTCGAGAAGATTTTGAAAGAGAACTGAATCTCCATACATTAGCACACGTAGCCTCAATGCAAAATAAGGAGCCATGCAAAGAATACATGTGCCAGGAGTGTGGCAACATTTACCAGAATGCAGGCTACAAACTAGTTCAATTATCTGAGGCATCTACATCAGCGGGAATAAGAGAGGGATGCCCTACTGCTCCACAAGAACCAGTAGGACCCTCTATAAAGCAAGAAGAAGAAATCAAACCTCAGATATTCCGTCCTTTGCAGGTTGATGCAGCCATCCAGACAGAGGAAACAACGTCCCAACCCACTACTTTTGATGCAGCCATCCAGACAGAGGAAACAACATCCCAACCCACTACTTCTGATGCTAAGACACAGACTCTGCCATGGAATCAATTGGAACAGATGAACAAATGGAAGAAGCAATATGCTGAAGAACAAGATATAATATTACGACAGCATAAGTTACAATGGCAGAACCATGTATATGCCAACTGGGATAGTTGGGACCAAATAATGCAAGAGCACAGGGAGTATAAAAAGGAAGCCAGAGAATCTAAGGCAAAGATAGCCTTGATGTTTTCATTAGTCCAGAAGTTGATGGCTACGCGCAAACCCTCTGTAAACTACTCTCTCTTTCTTTCTGAACGATTAGTTTATTTCCAATTAAAAGCAATAGCAAATGGCAGACCATATGAACTAATGACTTCAGAGAAATTTTTTGAGACCTTTAAGGAGGCCCCTGAGAGTGACCAGCATTTGTTGTGCGAACTCTACCTGCATAATGAGGCCATTCCCGAAAATAGGAAAGTTAATATTATTCCAATTGTAGGAGATATACAAATCAGGGCATTTGCTTCATTTTTGTCTAACCAGCTCACTTGGCAGACTGCGTTCACTGCAAGCAGTCATAATGAGGAGAATAAACTCCTGTGGATTAGACCAGAGCCTTTAAGCCCAGCCATGTTCATCGCACAATATTATGAATTCTTGCAGAAGCCAAGAATGAACGAGTACATGCAGCAATTACAGGCTTCAATACTTTTTAAGTGTCAACAGCACATTAGAATGAAGGGTACTGCTGCATTGAAGGCCAATGATATGTTTTGGCAGCAGTCATGTAAGGAAAGACAGGATTATCACCCTTTTAACCCTCTCAATTTTCAAGCTGCATTATCCAGGGTCCCTAAGTACATTGATTGCATTCAACATTGTGGAGTAAACTAGATCGGGTATCACTTCCGTTTTCCAATTTTATGGCTGCCTTCAGACAAATATTAGTGTCATTACCAGTTGACTAACAGAGAGGAAGCCTCGGCATGGCAACATTTGCAGAACAACAGTGGATTCAGAGCTCCTACAGATGCCACCACCTCCAGCTACTGCTTGAGTAATTTGCATGCTCAGTCCCAGTACTCAGACTTTGATTCAGACTAGGGGTTGCCTGAGGACATGCAACATTTTTAGCTGGGGGGGATGTTAGGACTCCACTATGTATCATTTTTGCTATATATTTTGACACCATTCTACTCTTATAACCATGAACCTCATTGTCTTTTTCATCTACTTTATCCCAAGGTATATAGAAACCTCTTCTTTATTATATGTTTAATCTGTCTTACATTTAATTCCACAATACTCTTATATTTTATCAATAATTGAAGTGTATTGTTGCTAACACAAGTCCAAAGATCGCAGATAAGTTATATGCCTTGTTGGGAACAAGCGGCCGTTGCTGAGACAGCTGACTCCGTTGCTGAAACAGCTGACTCCGTTGCTAAAACAACTGACTCCGTTGCTGAAACAGTTGACTCAGTTGCTGAAACAGCCGTCAAGCACGCAAATCCCGTTATGCGTAATTTGCGATTCTGAAAGAACTTTTTGTGGAATAGTAGCAGCAGCATGAAGACACGGTTACCTGGATTATTCTGAAGATAGCACTGTTATGGTCTCTGTTGTAACAACATCTTTTTTTTGGAAGAACAGAATAGTCCTGTTTTGGGAAAGAGAACAGAATTGAGATAATGTAGATTCGCTCTCATGTAAATTGTAAAAGATGTCTCCTCTTTAAAAAGAGGAGACATCATCATTAGAAGGGAGTTATCTTTTTGTAAAAGCTACAGGAGAGTATTGTGTGAGAACTGGAGCTAGTCTCCATCTGTAATGTATCAGTTACTTTGACAGATGAATAAAATCTTCTTTTGAGCGTTCCAGTTTAATTCTTTCTCTTGGGGAATCTTGTGAGAAGGAAAGGGCCCGCCTTACTCACAAGATTCACCCTCTTGGTTCCTGTAGTTTGTTTAATTCTTTGTGTGATTGCACTTCCCTTAATTCTGTTGTTGGACACTAGTTACACAGTTTAGTAATACTCTGTTTCTTTAGCACTACATGTATCGAATGCATGAATGAATGATGTTGGGAAGCATGTGCTGAAGATTCCTGCATAAAGGAATAGGGTCTTGCTCCCATTGATTGTTTTCCTTTGCCTGCAGTGTGATTAGGAACAAGAGAACAAGTGCTGAAGGTTCCTGTTCATGGGAATAGGGTCTTGATCTCTTGAAGCTACTTTTCTTACAGTGTGATTAAATGTCAGGCATCAGGTGCTGAAGTTCCTCACTAAGGAATAGGGTCCTGTTCCTACTGTAGTTGATTGATTTCTTTCCTTGTAGATTGATTTTCCTTTGTTTGGATTGTAACTGCAACAGAGAAATCATTTCTGCTATAACTTAATTGACTTCAGCTTTGATTAAGTAGAGTGTGAATCAATAGATTGATGAGATTAATAATCGTGTGTCTTTCTTTTACTACAACATTGATTCTGCTTTTGAAATTGAGCATATCCAGTGCGCGATTATCTTTGAAATAAAAAGACCTTCTCGGGTTGACAATTTATGTGGAGCTTGAATTGTGAAAACAATTAAAGTGACCAACAACACATAAAAAATCATGTTTTTACTTGCTATTTTGGAGTACAAACCTCAAGCACATTTTTGTATTCTGATGAGGATCTTAGCATAGAAAACTAATATTCCACATTTAGATCAAGTTGGTATTAAAGAATAGGTTTTCTTTGTGAAAGGAGGAATTGACTATTGTTTGCAAGTGAATGTGTTTTGAAGTTCAGGTGAGGAGAAGGTTTTGGAAAGGAGAGCAAGATTGTTACAATCTATACCACCAGTTCTACCTCAAGTTGCAATAGAAGCTTCAAGAAAAGCATGTCCCAATGAGGAGAGCTTGCAAGATTGTTAGAGGATGTGAAGGCTTTTAGAAAGACTTTCGTAGACATGGCAGAAATGGTGAAAGTCCTTTATGAAGAGAGGAATACCAAATTGCAAGGTGAAAGCTCTAGACCTCCAAGAGGATAATGTTCTCTAAGGGAAGAAGGTAACAATAATGGTGATAAACCACCATTTTCTCCACAAGCTTCATGTCTTTATACAACTGTTATGCAAGATGATAGTGTAGAAAGTCCCTCAAAGAGGGTAGATGGACAAGTTTGTACCTTTTGTCCACATGATGTGGAGGATGAGGTTCTATCGGAACCCAAATTCAAGGATCTAAAAGAAGAGAGCAAAAGAATCCAAGAGGACACATCCATAATCAAAAGAGAGTTTGAAAACCTCTTTTTATGTCAATCAAAAGATCAAACAAATGGTAAGAACTTACATGCTTCTTCTTTACATGAAAGTGTTAATTTAAATTCATTTGCAGCCTTTGAAAAACATAGTAAAGGCATTGGATCCAAACTCTTGACCAATATGCGTTACAAGGGATGAGGCCTTGGAATAAACCATCAAGGCATTAAAAATCCTATTGAGGAAAAAGAGAGGCCTAAATATGAAGGCTTACGCTATGTTGCAAAAGAAGAATGGTCTTCTAGCGACAACTCATGGGTATCATGTTCCTTTTGCCATAAAAGGGGACATGAGGAGGCAAGATGTTGGGATTGCATCCAGAAATGGTACCCGCTTGGTTCCTCAAGAATAAGAAGGAATTGAAGTGAAAAAAATCTCCAAAGAGAGATGAACAATTTGAAGAAGAAACAAAGCTAAGTTCTTCTTTCCATGCAAGTTCCTCATGCAAGAAGTGTAAATAAAACGACAACAAAAAGAGGTATAATCATCTTGTTAATTCAAATTCTTTTCATAATGGAAAACAACATGCTAATTTGAATAATATGTTGAGGAATGTGCTTCCATGCACCTTTTTCCTTTCATCTAACGGTTGTGTAGATAAGTGCTATAAAAGGAAAGCAATCATCAAGAAGATGTTTATCTCTAATGGAATTGATATCGAAAAGGGAAAATCTCATCCAAGGTTAAAGAGATGAGAGCCAAGAGAAGCTCAAAATAAAATTTTCACTCACTGAAATATCATTGGGCATTGGGTCGGAAGTGTTGGAAATTGTTTCCACAACTTCATCCTGGAAAGCACAAGCAAATTATGCAAGCATCAAAAGAGGAAGAAATAGAAGAAAAAATGGCACAAGATGCTACCATCCTTGAAGCAGCTCCAGAAGGAGAAAAAGTTCAAATAGAGGACTCATTTACCTAGTTGTGTAAGAAATGGGTGGAATATTTGTCCAACTGAAGTTTGTAAATCGTTATTTTTCACTAGTTGCATATCCCCATAGTTGGGCAATTTGTAAAAGTGATGTTCACAAATAAATCACTTATATGCAACAGTTTTTTCTTTGGCAATGTTATGCTAGTTTGGCTTGTTGATAGTCGATTAGAATGGAAAATTTGGGAGTCAATTTTATTCTATATTGTAAAATGAATTTCTATTTGTAGTTTAAGAAATCATTTTAAAATTGTTGTATGAGTAGTTGTAGCACATTCAATATATTTCAAATTTGTTAAGCACTCAAGTTATACAAGTATTGACTATGTGAAACTTATTTTAGTTCATTTTTAAAAGAATTTTTGGGATCTTATCCTTGATAAGAATTTTATAGAAGAGCACCATGGGAATTCTTCATGGGAGGTATGCTGCTGTGGATGGCCATAGCGACATGGAAAAGCCAAGAAGAACATTGAACTTGAATTCTTTGGTCAAGTTATATTTCAAGTTCAGATTAAGAAAGAGCCAAGACAAGTACAAGTCAAGGCACTACAATCATCGATTGGATTGATTTTGGAGAATTGAAGGAACTCCACCTTCAAATGCTGAACAATTAAAAGTGAACTTTTTGGGACCAAAAGTTTTCAGTGGGGAAGAGTGATCAGGAACTCAATATTTGCCAAAAAATAAAAGTTGTCATAATGGTTTGGAACCTCAATGATGACGTAGATCTTGTCGTCATGATTTCGACACAACTCATTTCATGGAAAACTGATATCATATGCTCAAGATATCGCATGTTGATTGTTTTCTCAATCAGGCAAACCTTTTGGAGCTGCTGAGAGTGATGCTAACTCGGCATCCATATAGACCAGTGCACGAAAGGAATATTCTTGGTATATTCTTATTGTATATTCCTTTGGCATAATATTTAGAATATTATCAAGCTCAGTGCCATTATTTTATTGTTCCACGTGTTTTTGTTTAGGCCAATGAGGAGGTGACACATGGCTAACCCTGAGGCCGCCACGTGTCCTCCTCATGGCATGCCAAAATTTGTTATGGCAAACAGGGTAGGGGCCGGGCTCGACCCTGTGACCTCCCATACCACAAACCAAACACTTACCAACACACATGCACTGTGTTTCTTAACATATAAGGGCAGCGGGTTATTATTATGGTTTATTGCTGCAAGGTATGGGGGGTGGGCTGACTTAACTGCCCCCATGTGAGCGCTTTCAACAGCTAAGTGTAACCGCAATAGTTACATCCACTGCCTAACCACTGGATCAAACTGCCACCATGTGATCACCCTTGTACCATTTAATGTGATTGTTAACGATCACTGCACCACCTGACTGTTGGACTAAACCTCCACATGTGAACACGCTAAGCTGACATTTAATGTGACCGTCGGAGGGAGGGGGCCAATGGCGGGGCTAGAACTTGTGCGTCTGGCCCCTATATGACCAATATTTTGGTTTTTAGGCCTCGGTGTATAAATTAACGGTCCTGCAAATCTGCCTGAAAATTGGGGAATTTGTTGCTTCGTTAGCGGAAAATGGGGTGAAATTGTAGGATGACATCGGATTTTGTTCAAATTGTAGAGCGAATAATGGGAAAACTAGGAGAGGTCATAATTTCTCCAGTTTTCGACCAAACTGGGTGCAAAAAGAGGCCAGATAGCCATTTTTGGACATTTTGAACTCATTGCAATAGGTTTTAGAATCAAAGGAGCACTTGTAGATATGTTTTTTGCAGATAAAAAACTATGGGTGCCATGGTCAACTAGAGCTTTGATTCAGTTTATGGAGCACTTTGAATATGGAGATGACCTTGTAGGGGTTTTCCAGCCTCCATGTGCTTTTTGCAACAACTATTAAATCATTGTTGTACAGATTTTATTCCACTTTTCTCTATGTGTTTTGGAGAAGAGACTTGTGTGTGTACTTCAAGTGGATTGTTGTACTGTTGATTCTCTATGAAGTTGGAGTATGGGGTCTTCATGTAAGATGCCTTTGTTTGCTGAAATTTTACATGTTTGACTGTAGTTTTACATGTATATGGAGTGAGAACTCTTGCATAAGTTGTTTCTTTGGAGGAGAACCATTCCATTTCTCAGCACTTTATCTACTCTTCTTTTTCTAAACATTGAGCATAATAAGAAGGGGTCATGCCATTAGAGCCGATCCAAGGAGATGTAGCCTAGAAGGGGTGAACACCTTTAACAATGGCTGGTGTATTACTGATTTATGCATGCTTCCATTCAATGTTTTGATTTCATGTTTAAAGTTTCTCATGAAATTAACATAATAAAACACACATAAAAAGTCATGTCTTTACTTGCTATTTTGAAGTACAAACCTCCAAAAAAATTTTGTATTCTTATGAGGATCTTAGCATAGAAAAATAATATTTCACATTCAGATAACCATATCTCCCTTGTCACTCCCTCTCTCTCCACTTCTCACTCTCTATGTCTTTCTTCTTCCCTCTCTCTCTCCCCTACAAATCCGTGTCTCTATCCCTCCCTCTCACCTCCTCTATCGTTCCCTCTCTCCTCCTCTCCTTCAAGTCCTTCTCTCTCTTTACTCATGTTGTCCTCTCTCCCTCTCTCTTTGTCTTCCTTATCACTCCCTCTCTTTCTCTGTGTCTTTCCTATTACCTCTCTCTCTCTCCCCCTCCAACTTCATCTCTCTTTCCCTCCATCTCTCCACTCTCGCACATCCTCTCTCTTTCCTCCTCTCTCTCCCTTTCTCTCTCATCTCTCTCTCTCTCTCTCTCTCTCTTCACCCTCCAACTATATTACTATATCCCTTCCTCTCTTGCTCTCTCCCCCTTCTCTCTATCTCTCCTTCTTTGTCTCTTTATCTCACCACCAAACATGCACACCCTCTCTGTTGTGGGGAAAAATGCCTATGCAGGACGATCCTATCCACCTAAGGTGTGACAGTACCTTAGCAACAAATGAACACAGCTACTTTGGTTTCTTCCTTTATGAAATATGAAAGAGAGGAGATTGGTAGACTTACCGTTATCTTTCGGTTGTCCCTCGATCTAAATCCTCTCCTCTTTGTGTGTCCACAGCTACTTGCCTCCTCGCTTTTGCTCCCACGAGATCACAAGAGAACAACTACCTGTGACAAGAGAACAACTACATGCAACAAGAGAAGGACACAATACAAAGGCAAATATACATATTCATAAATGATTCAGGATTAGAAGTAAATCAAATACACTAATTCAAATCATACAAAATACACCAGCATATAGGAAAGAACCAAGAAGCTTTATTGATTGATAAACAAGGTTCAGGAAGAGATACAACCCATAAGGTTCCAACCCAGCATCTCCTTCCCAGCAGAATGGAATTCCTTCTTCAGCCCCTTTCAAAGCATAAGCACCCAATGATCTAACCACAATCCAACAACAATTCTTTGCAATTACAATATTCCAGCCTCCCATGACCTCCTGAGAGAGATCATGGTGAAATGCTTTATCCAGGGGTGTCCGAAGTTCATCCATTTGCTGGGAGGAGACCTGTAATAAGATACAATACAATACATTATGATTCATACAGCTTTCATGATCTAGCTGAGGCGGGCATTCCCATGCTCAGCTTTATAAATACATTTTGGTACATAGAACAGACGATCGTCTGATGGTAGACTGATAATTCTGGCGAAACTATCATCCTTTGAGTAGGATGATCATCTTCTGCAATGATGTACATGTAAAATGTCTTTATATTTCCTGAATATATATCGCAACCCGGATGGATGAAACTAGATCCGGGGTCTTCAATCTCGTTCGATCTTCACTCTAAGTACAAGTCGATCCATGTGAGAATTGCGCTGAAGTCGAACATGGAAAGACATTGCTTGATTACCGGTCAATGATGTAAACCGTTAACAAGCGCGAGAGGAATCACCGATAATGAAAATGACCCTCAAGGTACTGCAGTACAATTCACGTGGTGTTAATAAAGGACTTGGCGTCGAACACCACGCAAAATCTTCTGGTCGAAGGTCATTGATGTATACCTGTCGCCGGAAGTGAGAAACTTGCCATTGAGGCATGCAAGCTTCAAAGTACTGAAGGGTTTGTTCCTAGATAAACTTCTTGGATAATAAGCTGATGTCGACAAGAAGCGATCCGTCAAAGGAGGGCCTTAATGAATCCCACATCAGTGACATGGAACAGAGCTAATGATTTTAATGGAGGTGAAAACAATCTGTGACATATGATTCCAGGTGGCGGTCATGAAATGGATGAAGGATAATGTATGGCAGTGGATGGGACCTGGTTGACTCTTTCTGAACGACTTCTCTTGAACATATGGCGACACTGATGCGATGGATTGGTAGCATTACCCCAAGTATGGATGGTGTGGCAAAGACCATGGTGATGTGACCGGTGAATGAAACAACCCAACCCGATGTGGTACGGAGGAAAAGTGTCATGTTCAAGAGCGACCTGCTACCATCAAAGACTTCTTGATTTTTCCCAATTTTTCCCCAGTCATTGCTGACCAGTACCTCTTTATTTTTGTCAAGCTTGAGGAGGATAACTTGTGCTTGTTCTATAACCTGCCCTTCGGGCAAGCCCATCGCTATGTTTTAACGAGCTTAGCGATAGTGAAACTCGTTCTCGTCTAAAGACAAGTTTGTCGCTATTTAGTGATTTTAACAAGTCTAACGACAAGGAAAACTCGGCCCTTTTCATTTTTAGAGAGTCTGAAAAGGTACATAAAGTTAACTCCAAAATTCTTTTTTTGTCATCTAATCCCTTAAGTCCGAAAAAGTATAAAACAATACAGAAGGGATGAGTTTTCGATAGTTTTAACGAGCCGAACAAAACAAGCGCTCGATCTTTTTGTGCAATAATCCCTCAGGTCCAAAAAGATTAAAATCTAGAGGAGGGATAGCTCTTCCGGTCGTTTAACGAGCTGGAAGGCCAAAACTCGGCAATCTTTTCATATTTTACGAGTCAGTTGAAAAGAGCTTAAAGAAGACTCGTCTTCTGAGGAACGAGTGATGAACAGGGTTAGCAGCTGATTCCAGGTACAGGTTGGAATTTTCCAATCACGGCAGTGTCACAAGGATGGCTAGGTGAAATCACTCTTCGCAGCTGTTCCTCAAAATGGGTAAACAATCATATGGAGGTAAACGATCGGCCAAATGAAAAGTGGAGGTGACGGTACACAAACACGACCAAGGCTTTTATGGTTGATCAGGTTACATTCTTAATGGTTATTTACCGGGATGGGTTCATTTTTTAACGAGCTTGAATGCGCCAAAACACTGCTCAAGCTTATGTTTATTTTTTAACGAGCATGAATTCCGCGTTAAAACTGCTCGGATCTTCGCTTTTCTATTTTTTAACGAGCATAAATTCTGCGGTAAAACTGCTCGATATACCAGTCATATGATATGAGTGTCTCAATGGAGATTGCTATTTTTTAAGGAGCTTCATCTCTCTTGCGCTTTACTCCTCATCCTTTCTTTATGCAAGTTCGGAAACGGCTAACCCAAAAAGCAGATAAATAACCGCTCTTAGCTTGCACTCCAAAAGGTTTGCATGCCCCCAGGTATAAAATACAATTTCAAGGTTGCCCCTCCTCCTTCTCACCTCTGCTTTTCTTTGGGTGTTCACAGCTACTTGTCGTCTTGCTAGTCCAGTTTTAACGGGTCTATACGATACTTGTCTTCTCGTTAGTCCAACTTTCAATAGATTTTTTGCAAGATCGCAAGAGAACAACTACTTGCGACAAGAGAGCAGCTACTTGCGACAAGAGAAGAACACTACTCAAAGACAAAACATTTGTGTTACTGAGGGAGGCTTACCTCTTTCTGGTTACCCAAAGATTGTCTCGTTAGACAAAACACTTCCTTGGCCTACCTTTTTCAGGTTACCTAAAGATTGTCTCGTTAAACAAAACACTTCCTCGGCAATGCCTACCGAAATAGACAAAGGTGAGTGAAAAGCAGATTATTCCACTCACATAACTTTGACAGAAGAATCCTATTCTAGAACAACCCTCTTTCCTAGACGGACGGGGTACGGACTAGTCATATTCTCCCGCGGAAACCTACCTTATACCCAAAGTTCTCTGCCGAAGCAGACCAGGACACATGCCCCCTGGGTTCCAGTCATGTCCTCCCGGATTACTCGCGCTCATCAGGAGGACGGACCATGGGTTGAGACACTTCTTGCGTGAATAGACCATTTAGGGATGGTATACGACTATTTGCGATGTGTGATCCGGGAAACGAAAGTTGGTCCACGAGCTTGACCATTCTTCCTTCATGCGGAAAACACATTACTCTAAAGAGTGAGGAGACTATTGCTCCCATGCAATATATATAGTCTCGTCCAAGGAGTAGGTTATAATCCAAGGGTCCTTGAACGACCATCACGTTCATTTGAACGGTCTTCCCTTTCAATGTTATTGGCACATTGGGGAGGATCCCTAAAGGGCGACTGGTTCCCTTATCAAAGCCTGATAGATTTCTCATTTCAGGCAAAAGCGCAGGCGAACCAAGCGTTTTCCAAGCAATAGAGGAAAGGATACTCACAGATGCCCCTTCATCAATAATTGTACCAGCCATTACCATTCTGTATATTTGTACAATGATTCTGAATGGTATGCTAGCTGGCAAGCGGGGTCTGCCTAGTTGGTTCCAGTCAAAGGACACAACCAGGTTGCTTGGTGGTGGGACCGAGTAAACGGCCGGATAGCGCTCTGATGAACTTCCTTCCTGCGATAAAGGAATGGCGGCATTGCCCCCTTGATCATCAGAGTCAGTGCTGATGAAGAGAATTTGGACGGTGTCATCTTTACTCTCCTCTGTGATGGTGTCATTCGAAGATAGAGCCTCTGAAGGCAAAACCGGGTCAACTGCCGTTTCAACCTTTAGACTTTCGTCAGGTATGGATTCAGACGGTTCATCTTCAATGACAGGTGCTTCGGCTGACCACCTGGGCGGGTCAACCAGATTCTCAACTAGCGAGGGACTTGGCAAGAGTTTTTGATATCCAGGAGGAAGATTCGCTCGTAATATCGGGCGATCTTCCAGAACTCTTATCGCCTCGTCTAAGAAGGGACAACGGTGGATGGCGTGATCGCCTTCACACAGTCTGCAGGGAAATTTAGCTTTCCCGCTCTGTCCTGGAGCTTCACTCCCACTAGTTGACGGTGAACAATCGACATGGCTATCAGAGGTCGATGCTACCGAATTGTGCAAACGGGGTGACCAGTCTCTTAGTATCCAGGGGATACATGGACAATCTCTATGGAAGTGGTCTCCCCTGCATATGACGCATGGCGATTTAGGCCTTACGAGTGCTGTGTGTGGATTTTTGTTAGATGACTCTTGTTTGCCCCCAGTCGCCTTAGGCTCCTTCTGCTTCTTTTCTTTCTTCTTCTTCTCCTTTTTCTCCTTAGGAAACCGGTTCTTTGAACGACCAGTTCCCTCTAGCGAAGAGGAAGGAGGAGAGGAAGATGAAGTGGAAGGCTGGTGGGCAACTCTTGTCTGATCTAACTGTTGACTCGACTGTTCAGGAATGGTGGTATTCTGAACGACATTGGTTGAAAAGAGCCATACAGGTAGGCCAATTGTCAGTCCTGGAAGCGACAATGTGGCAATGTGGGGCGCACCAACATCTTCCCTAGAGGAGAAAGGACTAGGATTCCCATCAAGGGGAACTCCTTGTTTGGTGTGCTCCATCTCTTCAACCTAAAGATCAACGTGGGAATAAGGGTGATTGTTCCGTTTAAAATAAATTGTTAACGACGCTTTAGACACAACTTGCTTTTTCACTTTTAAAGAGTCGAGAAAAAGCTAAAGATGACTCTAGTCTCCTTCAATGTTTTAACGAGCCCGAAGTGACAAATGCTCGGATGGACTTTTTCTGTTATAGAGTCTGAAAAAGGCCAAAAGAAACTACTCTGGAGATCTAGGCAGAGGGTGTGCCAAACTTTTCGCAAAACCACAGAATACTTTTTACGGTACGGGTGGTCGATCTTCGTGAATGCTGTGTTCACTGCATTGCGATCAGTAGGGCGGCTGACACGGCTTCCTAAGGATAAAGGATATATGCCTATAGGGGTCTCCCAATATATACGCGACGGTACGTGGGAGCACAAGTCCGTATTAGTGCAATCGTCCCTCAGGAGGAATCACCCACCTTCTTAGAGATCGACAGTCACTACGTTTAACGACGTCGGAACACGTCTCTACCTAGACCTCTATGTTGTGCGTTATGTTGCAAAGCGTTGTTAGGTTCATTCAATATATTTTAAGTTGATCTTTTTAAAGTTTGTCTTTCAGGATCACCACGAGATGTATTGGTACAAATTCCTAAATGCAGTCTAAGATGATAAGCAAGCTTTATAATCTTTCAACTTTGAAAATCCTAGCTACTAAGGGAAAAGAGAGCAACTATCTTTTCTCAAAGAGCAATCAGCACACTCTAATGCACTCTTCCTAAATCAAACATGCAAACTTATCAAAATGCAAAATGCACAATGCAGGTGTTTGTTTTCACTTTCTTAGTATAAATGCCTACAAAGAAAGCTTTTTGTACAACTTTGAATTTGCTTTTAAATGACTGAAAATAAACAAGTTTACTTTTTCCAAAATCAGCAAGGGTAGAAGAGATTACAAGCACTTTGCGATTTTTCGAAAGAAATACTTGTTTCGACACTTAAAAGTGACAAATTCAAACCAATAAGCAAAAACAAATGATAATCAAACTGCAAACAGCCAATGAACTCTCTCCTAAGATCACAATCAATCAATCAATCAGATCTGAATCAAGGCTACAGGATGACTATTTCGCTCATGCAAAGGAAAACTGTAAATGACGCCACAAACACATAAAAACACTTACAGTCTTTTTGTACAAAAATGAGGCGGAATTCAAGCAAAGAAAAGGGGTTATCAGAGGTTGTACCTATGTTGGTTAAAGGCTGCAAAAACAGAGATCAAAACAGGGCAAAAGACAGCAAGGAACCCCAGCTGCACAAGGCCACACTGGTTCAGCGCAAGTGTAACACTGTCAGTTTGACATTCAGCGCAGGTAGCCTTCACGAGACCTGGGTTGAAATGCAGACTGCCTTCACAGTGTCTGCGCTAAAAGGAGAAACTCTCGTTTCTCTTGGTTTCCGGGTCATAAAATGCTCAAAAATCAACTGTTTCAGGCCAAATCAGAAACACAAGCAAGGTATAAACAGAGGGATTCTTTGAGAGGGTACTAAAGACTATCACAAAGGATCATCAAGTCATTTGTGAGTCCATTGTTGAGATCATAGACAAAAACCCAGTGAAGGATCAAAGCAGCAACATTCTACTTTGCAAAGCAGTTCGATTGTTTCTGTTAAGTCTATGAGGTAAACAATGATGCAAACAAACAAAATGACTAAAACAAATCTCTTCCCCAGTGGAGTCGCCAATTTGTTGTGGGGAAAAATGCCTATGCAGGACGATCCTATCCACCTAAGGTGTGACAGTACCTTAGCAACAAATGAACACAGCTACTTCGGTTTCTTCCTTTATGAAATATGAAAGAGAGGAGATTGGTAGACTTACCGTTATCTTTCGGTTGTCCCTCGATCTAAATCCTCTCCTCTTTGTGTGTCCACAGCTACTTGCCTCCTCGCTTTTGCTCCCACGAGATCACAAGAGAACAGCTACCTGTGACAAGAGAACAGCTAGATGCAACAAGAGAAGGACACAATACAAAGGCAAAGATACATATTCATAAATGATTCAGGATTAGAAGTAAATCAAATACACTAATGCAAATCATACAAAATACACCAGCATATAGGAAAGAACCAATAAGCTTTATTGATTGATAAACAAGGTTTAGGAAGAGATACAACCCATAAGGTTCCAACCATGCATCTCCTTCCCAATAGAATGGAATTCCTTCTTCAGCCCCTTTCAAAGCATAAGCACCCAATGATCTAACCACAATCCAACAGCAATTCTTTGCAATTACAATATTCCAGCCTCCCATGACCTCCTGAGAGAGATCTATATATAGGAGTTTTGGAGAAAGGATGAGTCAGCTTGAGGCTGGCATGGAGCTGACTAGTGTCCTCTCCCACTTCAGTTCTTGAGTCCACTTGGAGGTTCTTGCTTCCACTTGGAGATTTGGAACCTCTTACTCATCACCAGTCGAATTCCCTGATCCAAGTGTCATTTTGGAAGCTTCCTGGGCATTGACACCTTGAGAAATGAGTCTGCCACTTGTCCAGTTACACTCAGCGTAGGTAGCCTTCTTTGCAATTGACATTCAGCACAGGTAGATAGTGGAGCAGTTGACATTCAGCGCAGATGCTCAGTGGAGCAGTTGACATGATCCAGAAATGGCCTATTTTTGAGTGTTTTCAGGTGGAGAACTTTTGTGAATTGCTGTGGTTTGCTGGCCTTGTTCCTTTAGGGGTAGGAACAACATGTTTAGGGACTTTGGATCCCTTAATTATTGACATTTCATGCTCAGTGATGTAAGGCACAAAAATGTCTATAACACTCTCTCCATATCTCCCTTGTCACTCCCTCTCTCTCCACTTCTCACTGTCTATCTCTTTCTTATTCCCTCCCAGTCTCCCCCTACAACTCCATCTCTGTGTTTCTCCCTCTCCCCTCCTCTATTCCTCCCTCTCCCCTCCTCTCTCACTCCCTCTCTCCTCCTCTTTGTCAAGTCCTCTCTCTTGTCCTTCCTCTCTCTCCCTTTCTCTATCACATCCCTCTCTCTTCCCTCATTGCTCTCCCCCTCTCTCTCATGCCCTCTCTCGCATCCTTCCTCTCTCTCCCTTTCTCTCATAACTCCCTCTCTCTTCCCCCATCTCTCTCTCTCTCTTTTCCCTCCAATCCTCCTTCTTCCCCCAATAATCTCTCTCTCTCTCTCCAACTATGTTACTTTACCTCTCCCTCTCTCATTTTCTCTCATTCTCTCCCCGCTTCTCTCCATCTCTCCTTATTTGTCTCTTTATCGCAACCATAAACATACATACTCTCTCTCCACTTCTTACTCTCTATGTATTTCTTCTTCCCTACTTCTCTCCCCCTCTAACTCCATCTCTCTATCTCTCTCTCTCTCTCTATCTACCCTCCAATACTCTCACTATCTCCCTCCCTCTCTCCTTCTCTATCTCCCCCATCCATCTTTGTGTCTCCCTCTCCCTCTCTTACCCTTCTTTACCTCTCTCACTCCTCTCCATCTCTCTTTATTCATTCCTCCTCTCCCCTCTCTTTCAGTTTATCTTCATCTCTCCCTTGTCACTCCCCGTCCACCTCTATAACTCTATGCATTTGTTCTTCGCTTCCATATATATCTAGAGTTAATATATATCATGATATATTAATATATATTATAATATAACAAATTTATTATTGTATTAATCCAAAGTTATTATTTTTAATAATATTAATATTTTAATATTAATATTAGGGTTAACAATGCTTTTTTTGCATGGTATTAATAATAATTTGGCCCATGGTATTTGGCCCATAGGCTTGGTATATAATTAGATGTTGATTTCTAATCTTATTTGATACATTTTATTTATTTACCATACCTCTTTATACCTAATTTATAAATATGGTATTTGGCCCATGGTTTTATCCCATAGTATTAAAATGGTATTTAGCCCATAGGCTTCACTTAAATAAAACCTCTTTTTTGAGTTCCTATAAATATAAAGAGGTGGTTTATGGAGTAAATATAAAAAGAGGTTTTATTTATTTACAATATCTTTAATTTATTTATATTTTTATTTATTTACCATACCTTTGGAGTAAGAATAAAAGAGGTTTTATTTCTTTACCATACCTACAGTTTATTTATATTTATATTTATTTACCATACCTCGTTTTTTTGCCTCTTTCTAACTACGTTACTATATCTTTCCCTGAGTCCTTTTCTCTCCTCTGTGACTTTTCTCTCATTCTCTCTGAAATCCTCAAAAATTTCTCTCCTTCTCTCTGAGGATATATCTTTCCCTCTCTCCTTTTCTCTCCTCTGTGACTTTTCTCTCATTCTCTCTAAAATCCTCAAAAATTTCTCTCCTCTCTGAAATCCTCAGAAATATTATTTAACACTTCGCTTGCCAAAATTCTTTCTACCCCATAAGCATTAGTTTATGTTTTTACATGAGATCTACCATCATACATGTTTATCCTTAGGTTTACATTTACATTTACTTTTACATCTACCCTCATACATGTTTAGGCTTATGTTTACATTTACGTTTACAATTACAATTTTATGTGAGATCTATCCCCATACATGTTTACGTTTACATTCATGTTTAAGTTTACATTTACATTTTTCTGTGACATCTACCCCATATACTGGGCTCTAGAGTGACTGCCCATTATACTAAATCAAAAAATAAACAACTATGTTGCATGATTTAGCCCACAGGTGTAATGGTAGGCCCTAAACATGAAACATCACCTGTGTCACTCCAATACTCCTATTCTTCCTTTCAGCCACCCCATTCTGCTATGGGTTATGAGGTGTTATCAACTCTCGTCAAATGCCCTCTAATGCACATAATTTTTTGAACTCATTCAAAACATACTCTACACCTTCTGAGAGATTTAACTTTTCTTCCAATATCATTCTTGACAAGTGCTTTAAATTAAAAAAACTTTGTAAAAATTTGATATTTCTTCTGCATGAAGAAAATTCGACACTTGTGAGAAAAATCATCATCAAATATAACATAATACATGTGCTTGGCCATAGATGTTGTCAAGAACGATCCACACACATCTGAGTGAACTTGAATAAGGAGCCTATACTCGACTGTATTTGTCATGAAAGGAAGCTTTGGTGTACTTCCCCAATGTACACCATTTGCACGTGTCTCTCTTCTCTAGTGTACCCTTGGGTAGCCTTATAGAAATTTGTTGCAATATATTCAAAGCGCCATAATGCAAGTGACCCAATCTCATGTGCCACAACTCACTAATGTCTCGGCTATGCACCTTCTCTGCTTTAGTGCTCAAAGAAGTGCAGTCTTCTACCTCCAATTTGTAGAGGTTCTTCACTCAAACCCTTATCCTCTTCACCTATCATGTGGCCATGTGACGAAGGAACACATTTCTCTTACTAAATATCAAACCAAAGGCTCTATCCTCCAAACAAAAACCAAGTTCTTCTTCAAACCTGGAACATATATAACATCTCGCAAAGCGAGGAAAGAACTAGAATCCATCTAAAAGGTAATTGTACCAATCATGGTTGTGCTATACCTCCCATCATCACCCATCTCGATATGCATATGGAGATCCTTCTCCTCCGAGTTATTGAAGAGATCTTTGTAATGGGTCATAAGGGATGAAGCTCCACTATCTAGGTACCGCATACTAGCCATCATCGACGACACCATACAAGTGATGAGGGTAAAATTGAGTTCGAACTATGAAGCAAGAACTTCACTTGCTGCTGCTCGCAAGGGCTTCTTATCAACCTTATTGTGTGGATGCTTTGTGGTAAAGTGTCCCATCTTGTGATAGTGAAAACACTTGATTTTAGACATGTCATTCTTCTTGTCGCCCTAAGAAGAATCTGATTTGGAATGGGATGACTTCCCCTTCCCTTTGTTTGCCTTAGCCTCCAAGGCACAATTCTCCTCATCATCATGCTTTGATGATGATCTGTCTTTGGTGTTCTACAAGAGCTCTTCCAGTACCAAGTCGGACCATAATCTCTCCCATTCTGGTAGCTTCTCCCTCCCATTGAATGAGTCCTGGTAACTGTGCCAACTCTTTGGAAGTCCTAGAAGTTCTAGGCTCACCAGATCATCTTTGGAAACAGTAATCCTAACACTTCCAAGCTCATCCCAACATTGGGTGATATTCATCAAGTACATTAGAATAAAGTTGCCCTTCTCCATCTTGATCGTTATGAGTTTTTCCTTCAGTGCCAGCTTCCTATGGTCACTGCTATTTTCAAACAGGTCTGTCAATGCCTTCCACATTACAAATGAAGTTTCCTTATTGTGGAGATTCAGGACAATATGATCTCGAACTCCTTATAGGATAATCCTTCTCGCTTTTCCAACACACTTTCTCCATTCATCCTGATATTTAGCATTAGATACTAGGGGCGTCGGAATATCATGATTTATGAATTCCTTCAGCCCGTTGTCTTCCAACACTCCCTCCATCCTGTCCTTCCAAGCTATGTCATTCAAGCCACCCTCCAGGGTACTCAAGTCTCAAACCGTAGAATGACATACTACTGACTCTGAAGTATGAGCCTACAAATTTTATTTCACTGGCGCAACAAACTCAAATTCTTGTCTTCTATAATGTCTTCAGCTCCGATACAATGTAGATTCTTATGTGTAGATTCAAAAACTTATGTGATAATCTAAAACATAAGAGAATAATCTACTCTGCTCATCAGCAGAAATCAAAACTGACCGATGAAAACACTAAGCAGAAAAGGAAGAATTTCAATTGCACATAACACAATATTTTTCGCGAGAAAGAAACTGCTCAAAACCCCGCCTATCTATATTGAATTAACTAGAAGATCTGAGAAGAAAATACAGTTCTTGTTCAACTCCGAACAATTCCTACATAAGCACAATCTATATTTCTCCTTCACAAACTAGCTCAAGCCAATACTTATCCAAATATGCTTCCTTCCAAATTCCTACTTCCTTGTGAAATTACTAAGAGAATTATCTCATATTTAATTGGGAAATTCCCCACTCATAATTGTGTAATCCGTCATAGGCCTTCTACTGATCGCATGCACCATTTGTAAAACTTAGAAAATTATACAAGTGATATTACATTGTCCCTGAACTCTAATCTCAACTCGGTCTTCCTCTAAACTGACATGAATGTGTTATTTATGATTGAATCTTTAGTTAACTGGTGGAGCAGTGAAGTTTCACTAAATTTGATCCCCACTACTAGACCTCTTACTAGTTCCTCCAAATGTTTGAGCTAGTTTAACTTACTATAACTCAGTTAGACTGAGTTAATTAATTACAAATCAAAAGAACTCAACTTGGACCCCTAAAATTTAGGAATCACTCTACATGATTGGAGATAGACTTCCCACTCAAATTTACTGAGCCGGCTATGTCAAATTAACTTAGTTAACTATTACAAGTTGCTATGAGAATAAAATTTCGATTTAATTCCTGATTTAATTCAAGGAAAAATTAAACTAGGATTTCATGTTGCTATTTTTAACATATTCTAGTGTCAACACCTGATAAAAATATCTCTCAAATGTATTAGATGATCTTCCTGATCCAGTGAGCTGGTAAATCATCCAAATAGGGTTGTACAATATGCTTGATATCATGAAATGTGTAAGACATGGTCTATTAAAAGGTCACATCCACATTCTTTAATCTAAATGGGAGTTTCAGATAAGAAAATGTTCCCCATGGACAAATGAACATGGTTTTATGATGATCAGTAGGATGTATATTAATTTGGTTATATCCGAAAAATCCATCCATAAAAGAAAATATTGTGTTATCAGCACAATCATCAATGATTTGGTCGATATAGGGGGGTAAGATAGTTGCCTTTGGGACAAGCCTTATTTTTATCCCTATAATCTACGCATACTCTGATGGTCCCTTCCTTTTTGTTAACAAGAACAATATTGGAAACCAAATCAGTGAAGCGAATAAGATAGATAAAACCCGCTTTAAGTATTTTTTCAACCTCAACTTTGATAGCGGCAGTAAGCTTTTGGTGAGCCCTAGTATTGCACCGAGAGTGCTGCAACTCCCAAGGGATCCTCAACTCTATTTATCAACTTATGGTTCATACAAACTTCTAGGTGACAGTGCTATATACATAGTAGATGGGATTCTACACATGCCACCCTCAACTAGGACATTTTATCAATAGTGCTCCAAGACCATTATTTCTAATGAATTAGAAGGAAAATAACTAATGAAGGTGCAATTCAGAAGCTATTTTTAATGAAAATAAAGAAAATTCTTTTTAAACCTCAACTTGTAGATGCTATTAAGTTGTAAATTCTACTGGATCAATTCATGAAAAGACAAGAGCTACACCAATTGAAAAAAGGGAACTACATTATCTTGCAATCAATCATCTAGTTACCAAATCCACTTGAAACTAACCTACCAAATCATAACTCAAGATTTCATTCATGATCTATCTAGCTCACACTTGCATATAAATCTGTGATAAAGAAACCAGTGCTATTCTATTATGCAGTGAAGAAAACATATGGTTGGAATGGTATAGGTGTTTCCCTTGATCATAGAGTCATAGTTGGGGATCAACCTACTTCTAAACTAAGTCAAACTTGCATCACAATTCAAAACAAATGGTGAAACAGGCTGTTGTAAGAGGCTACTAAAGGTGCACTATATTGCTACAAGAAGGCCTCTAATGCTACATGAATGCTACCGAGAAGGTTTATGAGGTAGGAATAATGAGTTCAAGGGATGGTAAGGTGGATGGAGGTTTTAGTAGATGGATGAAAGGTGGCCAACAACCCTAGCCAAACTCAGCACCTTAGGAAGGCCTATTTTGAACTAAGAGAGTTGCTCATAGTGACTTGAGGGAATGAACTCAAGAACATAAATTTGGGATTCATCAAATAGGGTCAAGAAGTCTAGGATGGAGATGGTGAAATACCCCTTTCCTGCATATCCAAACATCCCTACAACTGTTAGGATATTCCGACACATAGGAAATAATTAAGTATAAATTGGTCTAGTGTATAGTTAGGTAAAGTATCTTTCTTTAGTATGTACTTTTTATAACTTACAATCTGATGGTCATGATATGTTCTAGACATGAAGTGATTTGGCGGTTCATTCTCTCCTTGGTACTACCAGCATTTGATCCATGGCTTAATACCCGATTGTTCCATGATCTTTATTTAAAGAGCATGGAGGGTCATTTTTCTTGTGTCCGTTCATGAGATAAGCTTATGTAAATTTTGTTTCTTTTACATTAATAAATTGCCTGAAGTGGCCATGTTGGCTTAGCCCATGGACTATTTCCCTCTTTGAGGGCTTTTTCCACGTCAAGAATACTGGTGTACTAATCTGTGAGCTATTGGTGAGTGGTGTCCTTTGGTTTTATATCTAAAGAACTTACCTTGTAAATTCATACATGGTATCAAAGCTATTTGAGGGTTGCATCTGTTGGTGATCCAAATCTGAATCTGATACAATTGCATTTGAATTTCGTTTCCTATATCTACTATTTCTGAATGCTTGCAGGCCGAGAGGACTGCTCTATTGTATTAAGATCATATGTTCCAGTGAGGAACCCCTTTCGTTTCATGTGAAAAAGTTTCTAGGAGCCCTAGCTACGTTATTTTTAAGATATTGAGGTATACAATATTTATTTGCAGTTATAGTTATTTATCTCTCTGTTCGTTTTTGGTTTATAGTCCTCTATAATTTTTTTCATTATTGGATCTATACCTTTCATTTTTGCGTATCATCTTTACCCAATAATTTTGTGTGATCTGGGCAAACTAGAAACATAAACAAATGATTTTTCTCATGCATATGCTCTTTTCTGTTGTGCCTTAGTTTGATCTCGAAAAATCAGAAACATTGAGGAAAATATCTAGTTTCCCGACAAATTAAACATTAAGCCATAAGGCTTGGATTACTTTTGCTTGTTCGTTTGGTTTGTGTGGTCGTTTCTTTGTTTTTGTACGGAAAAAGAGTATTTCAATTAAGTATGCACTCCAAAGCTTCAACGAGTAAAAAAAAAAAAAAAAACCCTTCCTCCTTTCCAAAAATTACTAAGCTTTTAAACTAGCTCACTTGGTCTAAAGTTACTTTATGAAAATAGAGGTCTTGGGTTCAAGTCTTTCTTTTTCTTGAGTTAATTTTTCAAACAATACATGTAGCTTATTTTCTAAAGTTACTTTATGTAAAGTGTTTTCACCCATTATAGAAAGTGAGTTACTTATAATTCTAAAGTCAGTTTATCTTTTATTTAAGTTACAATTTAGTGGATAGTTCATAAAGTAACATTGTAAAAATGACTTTCACTTATTTATAAAAGTGGGTCACATTAATTTATGTTTTCTTTTAAAGTGAGATAATTAGATTAAGTTTGGAAAGTAGAGGGAATTTTTTTTTTAAAATATAACATTGTCATCAACTTCCAAACGTTCCCGTGGTTCGTTGCCATCTTCAACAATTTTTCTGCAAAAAGCCATAACTTCTTCATCCGGAAGCCATTTTTAGAGCCATTTTTTTTAATCAACCTATTTTTTTGAGATATTTCCATTTAATCACTTAGTTTTAGCATATACAACTTCAATTTCTTTTAAAATGGAAATTCACTACTTGGTCATTCTTGACAACACCAACTACTTCCAATGACTATCCTACATGGTGGATTTACTTAGAAGTAAAGGTATTTATAGAATAGCCTCACGCCAAGAGTCTAAACCTAAAGATGAAGATAAGAAAACAAAATGGAAAAATAAGCAATATCAAGCACGTGGGTTGATAGGGATATATATTTCTCCAGACCTTAGATTCCATGTTGCAGAAATTGATAACCCCAATGATGTAATGAAAAATATCAGAGATGTTTTTGGAATAAAAAATGAAATTATAGCCCATCAAATCGAAAATGAGTTTCTTACCTTGGACCCCAATAATTTTTCTTGCATTGAAGATTTTTTTTCCAAGTTCAAGACCCTTACACTTCTCTTGGAAGGTGTTAAGGTTAAGAAAGAAGATGGTAGCCTTATCTATTCCATTCTTACTAAGTTAGGACCAACCTACTCTGTGTTTATTTCCACCTTCCATTCTACTAGAGAAGCCTTTATTTGTCATGGACAAGACTACAAGTCCCCCTCTTTTGATGCCTTTTTTGATTTTTTAATAAGAGAAAAAGAAAAACTCTTACATCCTGGTCTTCTTAATAGTGGAAACTCTTCTAAGAAATCCTTAGCAACATAGCAACAACCAAGTTCAAAGAATCCTAAAAAGAGGCATCCTAAAAAGAATGTTCCTAAACCAAACAAGGGTCTTAAGCCATTTCGGTCTCAAAATGAAAAACAAAATGATAAGGCAACTAAAAACAAAGGGAAGAATATTGATAGACATTGGAACTTTTCTAGTCGTGATGGCCACTTAGAATCTAAATTCTTTAAGAATATGGAATCCTTGGAAGTGGAAATGAAGAAGCATAACATCCATTTGGAGCACTCTTCAACTTCAACTTCATCTTCAGGAATAACACTTTTTGCATGTGGTTTTGAAGCATCTTGGTCTGGTTATGCACTAAATGTATCTTCTTCTACTCATTCTCATGAGTAGCTCATTGATTCTAGAGCTTCTTATCACATGGCCAAAAACAAAGCCATGTTTTCTTCCTTAAATGATTGTAACACCAAAAATATATATGTTGGTGATGATAGACCTCTTAGTGTTGTAGAGATTTGAACTATTCATCTAGACAATAATTAATTTAATAATGTCTTATGTGTTCCTACCTTATCATGTAACTTTCAATCTGTATATCAAGTAACTCATTCATGTGAACGTAAAACCATTGAATTTCCATCTCATGACATTGTAATTAAGGACCTAAGAGATCCTAGACAAATTTTAGCTACTGGCATTGCTAAAGATTCTACAAGGTTGTATAAGTTTAACAAATTTGGGTCATAAACTCTTCCCTCAGTATTTGTTGCTCATAATGATGAAGTGAGAAAACTATGGCATGAGCGATTTGGTCACTTAAACTATTGCCACCTTCAAAATCTATGTAAATAAAATATGGTGACAGGTATTCCTATGGTATCTTGCGGAGATGGTGTTTGTTTTGAATGTGTACTCAAAAAGCATCATCGGGATAGTTTTGAAGAACGTGCCTCTTGGCACGCTTCAACCCCTTTAGAGCTTGTGCATAGTGATTTATGTGGTCCACTTCCAGTTGTTTCATTACCTGGCTACAAGTATTTCTTAACTTTTATTGATGATTTCTCTAGACGCACTTGGGTATACTTCTTAAAACGCAAGAGTGAGGTCTTCAACATGTTCTTGGCCTTTAAGGCCTTTTTTGAGAAACAAACTGGACATCAAATTGTTAAGCTAAGATATGATAATGGCGGAGAATATGTTAACAACAAATTCATCAAATTTTCCATTGATCATGAAATTCAATTGCAACATAATGTTCCATATACTCCATAGAAAAATGGCGTAGCTGAAAGGAAGAATCACACCTTAAAGGAAATGGCTAATACAATAATTCAATCTAAAGGACTTAGTCTTAGTTTTTGGGTAGAAGTAATTAATTGTGAAAATTACATAGTAAATCAAAATCCTACTAAGGTTTTAAAGAATACCAGTCCAAAAGAAGCATGGAGATGAATTAAAGAAGATGTAAGTCACTTTCGTGTTTTTGGAAGTGAAGCATGGGCCCATATTCTAGATGAGAAACATAAAGCCTTAGAACCTAAGAGTGAAAAATGTATTTTTGTTGGATATTCTAAAGATGTCAAAGGATATATACTTCTTAAACCTAAATCCAAAAATGTTAGCGTTAGAAGAGATGTAAAGTTTGCTGAAAATATATCAGCCTACGAGCCTAGTTCAACAGATGTACCACCTCTCTCTATCTCTTATACTTCTGAAAATATTCATTCTTCACATGATGATAGCGAGGATGACAATCCTCCCCCACCTTCTCAAGACCTTACTTCATCTCCTCAGCTTCCAAAATGGGTCTGGGATACTTGAGATGTAGCAGGTGCTCTTGTAGGTGATCCTATAGATCAACATCATACACGTTCTCAGTTTGATAGAGCCTCTTCTTTATTGTCTCAAGATTCAACAAATTATGATCTTGAAAGCTTTGCTGAAGCTTCAGGCCATCTAGAATGGGATGCAACTATGAATGAAGAATATTGTTCAATATTGGAAAATGATAAATGGGACCTTGTTCCTCTTCCAAAGGGACGAAAACTTGTTATATGCAAATGGGTTTTAGAACCAAGTTTGGACCAGATGGAAAAGTTGCTAAACATAAATCTTTTCTTGTTTCTAAGGGTTTTTCACAAGTTGAAAGCAATGAATATGCTGAAACCTTCTCCCTTGTTGTAAAAATGAACTCTATCTGCCTTGTTCTTTCGCTTGCTCCCTCTTTCAAATGGGAAGTCATCCATCAGATGGATGTTAAATCCACCTTCTTGCATGGGGACTTGCATGAAGAGATCGATATGGAACAACCTCATAGCTTTATACAAGCAAACTCTAGCCTTGTATGTCGTCTTAAGAACCATTATGGTCTCAAGCAAGCCCCTCGGGCTTGGTATGCCAAAATGGATAGCTTTCTTTTAGATACTAGCTATTCTAAGTGTCATTCTGACAGTACTGTCTACACCAACAAAGTGGGTAAGTCTATTATCATTCTTGTTCTTTATGTTGATGATATTATCCTTACTGATAGTGATCCCAACCTTATAAACCATATGAAGTCTATCCTTAAAATTCAGTTTGAAATGACAAACTTAGGACATTTGCATTATTTTCTTGGTCAAGTCTTGTAATCCAAAGAGGGTATTTCCTTTTCCCAGCCCATGTATGCATGTGATATTCTATGCAACTTTCACATGGAAGACTTTAAGCTAGGCCATTCTCCCTTTCATTCTGGATCAAAGATTTTGGTCACTTGTACTTCCCCTGAAGTTGATGCTACTTTATACCATCAACTTATTGGAATTTTTTTTTATCTGACCCATACCCCTCCTGACCTTTCCTTTGTTGTTGGCCTTGTTTCTCGGTTTATGCAAAACCCACATGAAAGTCATTGGAAAATAGCTAGAATAATACTTTGTTATGCTCAAGGTACAACTCAGTTTGGGATTCATTACAGTGCAAAACCATCTCCTCTATTGATTGGTTTCACTGATTCTGATTGTGTTGGTGACCCTAATGAACGAAAGTCTACTGCAGGTTATGTCTTCACTCTTGGTTCTGGACCTATTACATGGGCTTGTAAGCAACAACATGCCATTTCTATTTCTTTAGCAAAATTAGAGTATCATGGCGCCGTTGAAGCTTGTAAGGAAGCCCCATGGTTTCATCAGATCCCATCAAAGTTTGGTTTTCAACAAAAACATCCGACTACACTTTCGTGTGATAATCAAAGTGCCATTCAACTATGTAAAGATCCAATCCAACATAAGTGCAGTAAACACATTGAGCTACACATGCACATCATTATAAATCTCATTCATGACCATGTTCTTGAAGTGCAATATTGTTCAACCAATGATCTAGTTGCAAACATCTTTACAAAGGCTCTCACAGAGGCAAAGTTTACTAAACTTCAATTTATGGTTGGAGTTTTGGAAGTTGTCACTAAGGGGGATAGGCTCTAATGTCTCCTTCCTCCTCCTATTTTGTCATCTTTGTAAATCCTTCAATCCTATCCTAAGTTGTTCTTAAGGGGGGATGTTAGGATATTCCGACACATAGGAAATAATTAAGTATAAGTTGGTCTAGTGTATAGTTACGTAAAGTGTGTTTCATTAGTATGTACCTTTTGTAACTTACAATTCGATAGTCACAATATGTTCTGGACATGAAGTGATTTGACAATTCATTCTCTCCTCAGTATACCGACACTTGATCCGTGGCTTAACACATGATTGGTCCATGATCTCTATATAAAGAGCATGGAGGATCATTTGTCTTGTGACCATTCATGAGAGAAGCTTATGTAAATTTTCTTTCTTTTACATTAATAATTTTCTTGAAGTGGCTGCATTGACTTAGGCCATGGAATATTTCCCTCTTTGAGGGTTTTAACCATGTCAAGAATATTGGTGTACTAATATGTGATCTATTTGTGAGCAGTGTCCTTTGGTGTTCTATCTAAGGAACTTACCTTGTAAATTCCTACAACAACATCACATGCACATACTCTTTTATCATTAACAAAATAAAATAACTAATAGTGGAAAAAATGAGTTGAATTTAAATACAATCTAATATATGCCATAAACTCTGATCTAGTCAATAATTCAACTCCTAAGCTACAATAAACACAGGAAAACCAAGACGACTAATATAGAACTTTTTCCAAGAAATCATAAACATAGTATTTTGGACTATGATTATAGATTATTACATTCATGCTCCGATGAGATAGATGAGATAGAGGTTGCAATCACAAGATTTTTGAGTGGTTAAGTTATAATGAAATGCAAAAAACTAATAATAATTCTAAGCTAAAAAGAAATACCAATACATCAAAGGGACCTAAGCCACCAGGGTTGGGCCCAAACCCAAGAGCCTTAGGCCCCTGGAACTAACTCAGTGATTGATCAATAAGAAACTTCTCATTATCATTACATCAATGTCAAATACATCACATAACCAGTCAAAAATAATAGTATCAAGTGCTTAAGTTCGATAGCTTCCTAGCTAAAAACAAAGTTCGAATCCTAATGAGCTCTTTGGCATGTTTATTTATACAAGAGGGTAGCTACTAACATCTCCCTAGAAAATAGGAATGTTTGTCTCCCAAAAGGCAAGAAGGGTGGATCTTGATCTTCTTTAATTGTACTTGCTTGGTTGCCAATGACCTCATCCTTCTTTGCTGCCAATGACCAAGAGCTAATGAGAGAGTTGGGTGATTTTGGATGATTGAGGGAGTTAAGGAGGTGAAAAACCTCCTAGAATCTTACCCGAATGTGTATTAGCCTATGTTTCTATGACAAAATCGATATCAACATGTAGAATTAATTTTCAAATGACTTTGACATAATATCCATTCAATTCATCTTTCAACACTTAGTCTACCTTTCAAATTCAGTTTACTTCATTCATGTTCATTCAACTTTCAATATGAACAACTTCAATAATTAACAATAATATAACTCCAATAGTACAACATGAACATAACTATACAAGTGCACATTATTTTACATGGGAGGGGGAACTCCCAATAAAATAATCCCCTTTAATTAAATTACTTCAAATATAATTTTCAACATCAAATTTACCATGGCATACCTTGGACCAAGCCCATATCATCTTGTTGTCATAAGGTATTACAACTTCAAAATTCCAACAACCATGGTTGGGTCGAACACCAAAGGTTCATTTCCATAACACTTACGAAAAACTTCTACAAATATATAATAGAAAAATTATGGGCATCCCAAGGCTTCGCCCTAATAAGCCAATAGAAACCCAACATAAATCTGCATGATTTGCCCAACTTGCCCAAGGCAAGTGCATATCCTGACCTGTGACTTTTCTTTGTCATCCTGTTACTTTCCTTCTTCATTTTTTATTTGGATCCACTTGTATTATGACTTGTGACTTCACTGGTTGTTTCTTCCCACTAGCATGACCTTGTATATATACACATTTTTCCTTATGGTTGGGCATTCGTGCCTATTGAGCCAGTCCCTTCTCTTCCTTCTAAGACAACATACATTTTTTCCCCCACGCCCTCGGTTTTCTCTATGTGCATGACATACCTATCACATGAGCATGTCGCCTAACACCTTGCCTTTGTGCAGGCACATCTTGGGCACACGACTACTCAGTTTTCCTCTATCACACATAATTTCACTAAGTTGTTCCAACTCTGTTTCTTTGCATCTACGCATGTCATTTGATTGCCCAGCTCACCCTTCGTTATGGGTATTTCATCATATGGTGCGCCTCGCATGACACCCATCATGCATGAATCACCCAGGTCATTGAATGGTCGTCATTTCCTTTGCAAGATGCCCAACATGGTGGTCCCCTCACACAACTTGTTGTACGATGCCACCTATGTTCATTTTTTTGCAATTCAAGTCATCATGTGTTATCTAGGTCATCTTGGGGCATGCCTTCTTGCATGCTCAAGCATAAGGGCTTATATCCTTCGCCACTCTGATACTGATGTTATCCTCGAAAACAAAATGCTTTGACAAACTTCATGAATGAACCTTTGTTAAGGCCCGTAACACTACATGACTCCTCATTACTCTTAGAAGTAAGCTCCATGTAGACAATATCTTGAACTTCCCATGGTCCTTTGTAACAACATGTCACAAGTCTTCTCACTATTTCATGACTTCCTAGAAGGCCACTTCCTCCAACTCTTTCCATGCTAGCAATTGTATCTCTTTGAAGTCTATTGTTATCCTCCAAATCAAATCCAAGATGTCTCCACACATTTCCGGACCCCATGACTTGAACTAGTTGAGTAGCTAATCCAACCATCACCCTAAAATCATGAGAATTGGCCCATATTTAATTGGGAAATTCCCCACTCATAACTTCACAATCCATCATAGGACTTCTACCAATTACATGCACCATCTGTACAATTCGAAAAATTATACAACTGATAGTACATTATCCCTAAACTCTAATCTAAACTTGCATTTTCTCTTATAGCCCTCCAATCAAACACTCCTAGATCCAATGGCCCATATCCATATCGCACTCCCACCATCTGATAGTTAAAAACTCAAAAGTACGCGAGATTTGTGATTTTTCCTGAGCGCTCCTTTGCTACATGGTAGCCCCACGTTATATCACGTGCTCTCAAAAAATTCTTCCCTCCACTCAAAAGTGGTGTAATATGCCACAAAACCACCTCCCCGCATCAAATCAAACTACCCACTATTCATTTGTTAATCTCGTGCCCAAATTTAACCGCTATGAGTTAAAAGCCAAAAAAAACCCCCTTTTCAATCCTTTCATTGTTATTTCATTACAAAGACCTCTTCAGACCAATTCTGAACCCTGAGAACTCTGCTCAACCATCTTTTATGCATTTACAGCCTGGAGACCCTGCAGACTCAAAATTGAAGTAGCACATAGGCACTTGAAGCCTTAGAAACCTCCATTGCTACCACAGAACCCTGTCTACACACCAAGTCTCTATTTTTCCAAGTATTCTTGAAAGAAACAGGATGGCCCTCTTCTTAAACTTTGCACAATAATTATAAAAGGTTAATTAATTAAATTAATTAAAAACCTCACTAAAGTGAAGAAACCTACTGTGCATTCGAAGAAATCCTTTCCTATAGACTGTATTCATTCTTACCACTATTCCAGAGCTCCTAACCCTACTCCTAAAATCCAGAGAAACAATAATTCGATAGAATAAACTGAATTATGGCTTCCCAAAGTATTCTAAATGAGAAACCCCTGCAAACCCCTCACCTGTATGTTGACCACCCCCCATTGGCTAATAGAGATTTCCAAATTAAAGACACAGTTTCCCCTAGCCATCTATTAAAACTCTACTACTGGAGTAAAGACAAATTCGTGAACCAAAATGATGACATTCATCTATGGAAATCCAACTTTCCCAAATACTTGTTCCCATAGGTATACCAGTTCCATGAAATAATCCATCTATGCCAAAACTATTATATCCCAAGCCAAAGACCCATAGTCTCTCCTGACCAGCAAATTATATTTACAATCACTCCAGAATCAATAAAAAAAATGTTGCAGATCCAACCAAATGCAAATGAAACCCCATTTTCCATTTAAAACCTACTTGAACTCTATTTCATCCCAGAAGAGTCTCATACTCTTACAGATAGTCCTCCATACTCAACCACCATTTTCTCTGGGAGGGCTAGACAAATTGTGACCATGCTCTCTTGCATTCTAGGATATACCACTGATGAGCATGTGGACGAGCCTGTACTTGCTTTCCTCTCCATTTTTTGCCCAAGCAAGCCTCCAGTAATAGTTTTCAATTTTTCCCAGTTCTTGGCAGATAGAATCCATGATCAATTGATTAGATTGCCAAATGAAAGAGTACTTAAATAATCTTCAATGTTGTTCCACATGTTTTTATATTTTCAGTTAGATAAGTTTCGAGTCAATATCAAGAAGTTGGAAAAGGAATTAACACTGAAGGAGCCACTAGCCCAGGAAAAACAACTTTTATGGGCCAATATCATTGACTCAACCAATGATATTTGGCCATCTATACAAGTCATCTTTGAACAAAATGATTTTGTCAAAGAGGCCGGTGAAGCAATTCAAAGGGTTAAGGCCGAACTTGGAAATATGCCATAAGAGGCCTCAAGAATAATCCAATTCCTTATGTCAAAGAATAAATATGAATTGTAGGAGCTTGGTATAGCTGGTAGAACTGGCACTATCCTAGAGGTGAAGAAGGTAATCACCAAGAGAAACCTGATGATGCAGCTTGAGGACAAATACCAAACATTGGAGCTAGCCATAAACAGGTTCATGGTCAAATTTGATGCTTTAATGCAAAAAGGTCTGCCTAATCCATTGGTAATAAATGACAGGTTGATGCCACATGAAGACTATGACAAGAGAATCAGAGAACTGGAAAAGGAGCAAGCCAATAGTTCCTCCATGAAGGGAATTCCTACACAAAAGGTTCTTTACCAGACTTTTGAGAACCTCTTTTACCTCCAGCATGAGGTAAAACATCTCCATGTAAACAAGCACACCTTTGCAAAATACATAGAAGTTCATGAAGTCTACAGAAGAATGGTAAATATTAAATTACCAGATACAGAGACTTGGGAAAAATTGAATGATTTACTGTGAAAATGCAAGGTAAACAGTGAAAATAGAGCAATGAAATAAAAGTAGCAAATCAGCTAAGTAAAAGAGTATCAAATGAAAGAGTATCAGTCAAAAGGCAAAGTAAAAAAACAACCAGCATAGAACAACAAGAAAGGAGAGAAAGCAGCAAAAGATCAAAGCATAAAATAACAAATTCAATAAAAGAAGGGACAACTAGCCTTTAGTTTCCTAGGTGTCTCTATCTTTTTGCATCAAGATATTTATTTTCCTTGAGTAATTGCTAAAACAATTTAGGATATCTTGTAACTATTTTTTATATAAATACTTCATAATTCGAAGTATAGAGGGGTATTTTCTAAACATTTCTATAGTTGAACTCATCTACAACCCGAGGGTTTACTATACTTTCTCAGTTGACAGACAGGGAAAATAATAGAAGCATTTATCTACAGAATTCATGTGTTGAGCCACTTAAGTGAAGTATATTTCAATTGTTCATGTTCTTCTCTAAAGTATTCCATAAACATGAATGTTTTCTAAATTTGAATGGTATAATAGGAATGTTATTGCATAAATTGTTTAAGTACACTCTCCTCTTACTGTTATACATTTCTATGTTTTCTTATGATATCTGGATCTGAGAATCCTTAATTGCTCTACCATCCTGGTTAACCTCTTTCACTTCCTTCATTATCCTGTTTAAGGAATCCTTAATTACTCCTTGATCCTGATTGAGAATCATTTCACCATTCTAGCCTTGAGATATGATATTTCTCAACTACCTTTCCCTGTACCACTAATTTTATAATTTGTTTATGTTTTGTTTTCTTGATATATTGACTCCATAGCCCAATGGAAAATAGACAGTCATCTATCCATCTAAATCAGTAATTCCACCAACAATTCAAATCAAATCGAAATCAAGCTTACAAGTAGCCTAAAATCAATTAAAACAAAAAAGTTAAATCATTAAGAGAGAGCCCGCTCTGAGCATTAGGAAGGCTAGATCCTAATATCCAAAGTAGGTTTGTGGTTACCTCTATCATTTATTTAAACACAACATGACAACCCTGGGGAAATTTTAGAGTGATAACATAGTGGCAACCATACTGGGGAGAGAACATTTTCTTCAGAAGATTATACAAAGACCAGATCTGATCTATGATGGTGGACAATGATTAGACACACAAAGGTTAAAATCATCCACCTGGCGACTCTAGCTCCAAATTAATTTCACAATCAAGACTCCACTAGAGAAATGAACCTGAAAGAACAATATGGGAAGATCAGGCTTCTAACTTCGTTTGTTATCCAAGACATCATGTTCTTTCTCATCAAGAAGTATTTTCAATGTATAATGTATTTTAGAGAAGATCTTAGATTAATTTTTTATTATTTTCCTTTCAAGATTGTAAATATATATTCTCCTTATCCATTTAAGCATCTTTTTTCTGAATCTTATGATGATCATTTTCCTATTGAGAAGCTTCAAACAATAAATACTGATCTTAAAATTCATGTACGTATTCCTATACCATGTAAAGTTCCAGATAGGTATAAGCCACTTATCTTACCTTCTATATTCCATGATTTCCCTGCCAATTATTACAAATATCTCCTAAGTTTTATGGATAGAATGGTAACATCACTACCCAAGAACATATTCAAGGTTTTGATAATTATATGGACTTATTTGAGATTGATGAAGATGATGTTAGAATCATACTTTTTGCTCTTTCTTTGCAAATTAAAGTAAAGAGTTGGTTCAACAACTTGCCTATTGCAAGCATCTCAAATTTCCAACAGTTAGTCAAATGTTTCCTTGATAGATGGATACTCAAAGTCAATGTTTTTGAGATCATAGAAGAATATAATCAGTTGAAAAGACAGCCAAATGAAACAATACAACAATTTTCTGACAGATTTAATCGAGTTTATTATTCAATGCCAACAAATATAAGACCTCCTCTTGATTCATCTCTCTTGCATTATCCAAAAGAATTTGATCCAGAAATAGAATTTCAACTAAGAGAAAGAAACCCAACAACTCTTGAAAAGATGCAGAACATTGTAGTAGATGTAGAAGTTCATCTGTTGATTAAAAAGAAAAAGTTGAAAGAAGAAGTAGAGAAGAACAACATTGCAGAGGTAAAACTCGACATTTTGGTAAGAAAAAAAGAGGAAATGATACATAAGATCACTATGAAAGATAATCTTTTTGTGAAATATCACCATGACCTATTTATTTCAGAAAAAGAACAAGTTGATATCCATGAACAAATTCCTTCTAATTCCAACTACCATAGATCAGAAAATGGATTTACAGATCAATATGTGGAAGAGGAATCTATTGATCTAATGTGTATGTTTGATGACATTCCTTCTTTTAATGATTTTACTAGTATGATCAGTATGATGATAATTATATTCTCCAATTTCAAGCTAACTTAACAATGAATTCAAAATCTAGTTTGGGAAATAAGGAAATTCAGTTTCAGCAGCTTGAAAACAGTGATCAACTTATTCATATCAGCTATGGAAGTGAGGAAGAAAGTGCAGAAAATTTGGGAATAACTTAAGGTTATTTGCCTCTTTGTTTTGCTTCATTTTAGCTCATCAAATAAAACTTTAAAACAATAAAAAACCACCAGTCTTTTGGTATTGTTATTGATAACAAAGAAGACAATAAAACTCTTGATCAAGATTCTTCAGTTTCACAACTATAGTTATCAAATTTCATTGAAACACCTGATGAAATGAAATAGGAAAGTTATATACCACTATGTTTTGTATCATTTCAGTTTTTAAAGGAAATGTGGTATAAAATATCTAAAGAAAAGGATGAGCAACTTGTAGAAGTCTATGAAGTTCCATTCAAATCTATATGCAATAAGTTGCAGCAATCCTTACAAGTTTTTTATGTTCCAATAGCTGATATTAGATGATGGATGTAATCAAAAATTTTCTCCAGTAACTAACTATGATATTCAAGATTAAGATGATGAAGGTTTCATTAGTCAAACATTTCAATCAGTAGAAATATCATCACAAAGCTTATCTGAAAATCTGCACGGTGATAAAGATGAAACTGACATTTCAGTTTCATGGCATAGAGGCTATCAAGAACATATGTACAGTTGCTTAAATCAGTAGAAAAATAGTGTATATATTTTGGAAGATCCTTTTGAAAAGTTCCTAGAGTCAACAATGGAAATCAAGTATTTCCTTATCTTTTCATTTGTTGACAAATTTCTATTGGGTTTTAGAATCTCAGTTTTGATCACAAACAAGCTAATGCAACAAAATACACCAATGTATATCATGCTTGAATGGTTGCATTGGTTGTTTCATTTTACCTAACCAACAGATGGACAACTGATTAAAGTAAGTAGGTAGGATTTCAGTTTGATTAAATTCAGTTTTTCAGTAGCAAGTTTATTTCAGATCAGATTTCAGCGCAACATGTGTCAGATTTTAGTTTGCAGAAAAGGTTAAAATTTCAATTCAAGATTTTTCAATCACAAAGATTATACAACAAAGCATGTGCAGGCTTGAGATCGGCCCAATGGATCAAGCCACTAATTGATGGTGTTCTTGACATCTCACAAGGAGATGCTATCCCCAAGTGGAGCCACTGTTAGGTTCCTATAATAATAGGGATCATAATTTTGAATTGACTATGTTAAGTCTTATAATATTGTACATACCTTTGCATTTCTACAACTTTTTTCCCATATTAAAAAATGTAAAGAGGGTATGTACTAAAAAAAAATCAAAGGAAAAAAAGAAACAAAGATCAAAAAAGAATATTAAATATGAACCCCACCAAAAAGAGATAAAAAATAGATTCTGAAAGGGATGCAAATTCAAATGCCACTACTTTTACTTTGTTTTGAAAAAATAAGATTGTGTGCAGCTTGTCAAAAGTGCCACAATCTATGATGATCAAATAGTTTAATCTTGATACATTCATGCTTTAAATTTCATATTGATAGATAGAGAAATAAAGATCTAGCCAAACTGTTTAATCTTGGTAGATCTGTAGTTAGGTAGAAAATAATGAGGAGCTCATCAATTTAATCTAATCCCTTGAAAGTTATAAGGTTAGAATTAGATAGTTTTCTTATCAAAAGAAAAAGAAATAGAGGGCCAACAAGCCTAAATGCACCAAATAAATGAAGAGAAAATGCTAGGATAAATAAAGGGTAGGTAGAAGAGGTTTTCAAATGCACAAGGTTGCTAGCTAAAATGCACCTTCATCATGCTTAAATCTTATGTTTCATGTGCAGGAGGAACTATCAAAGGAAAGAGGAAATTCACAAAAATTGTGTATTACTTTGGGTATTTACCCTAAAAGGTGTTGTATGATTTTAGGCCTAAATACTAAATCTCATTCACTAATTTCCCCTCATTTCACTCAAACCCCTACATAACTAGTTTAATAATTTCCCTTCATTACACCTTCATTACTTTTTATTCACTAATTTCCCCTTCTTAATTCCAATGTACCCTTCCCTCTTCATTTCCCCTTGTAATAACCCTTTCCCTTCATTTTAACCCTTTTTCCCTTTGATTTCACACTTTTCCCTAGACATTACCCTTTAGAAATCATTTTCCCTTATTAATTTTCATTTTTCCCTTAAAAACCCACTAAACCCCCTTATCCTAAGTTATTTCCTAACTTATAGTCCCGCTTTATGTATATTAAACTCCACTGTATAAATCCTCGACCCTCACGAAACCTTTGATTATATGTAACTTGCCGCATTATTAATCCCCGAGCCCCGCCAATCAAATCCCAACTCAATACTTTCAATTCTGTCACATGATAGCCCTCCGATAAAACACTCCCAAATCAAATGGCCCATATCCATATCACGCGCTCCCACTGTCCGAGAGTTAAAACCTCAAAAGCATGCGAGATTCGCAGTTTTGCCTAAGCGCTCCTTTGCTACATGGCAGCCCCACGTTATATTGTGTGCTCTCAAAAAATACCACCCTTCACTCAAAAGTAGTGCGATATGCCACAAAACCACCTCCCCGTGTAAAAGAAAACTGCCCACTGTTCATTTATTAATCCCACGCCCAAATTTAACCTCTGTTGGTTAAAATCCAAGAAAAGCCCCCTTTTCACTCTTTCCATTGTTATTTCATTGCAAAGACCTCTACAAACCAATTCTAAACCCCAAGAACTATGCTTAACCATTTTTAACCCATTTACAGCCTCGAGACCTTGTAGACTCAAAATTGAAGCAGAACACAGACACTTGAAGCCTCAGAAACCTCTGCTGCTACCACAAAACCTTGTCTGCACACCAAGTCTCCGTTTTTCCAGGTATTCTTGAAAGAACTAGAACTACCCTCTACTTAAACTTTTCACAGTAATTATAAAAGGTTAACTAATTAAATTAATTAAAGACCTTACTAAACTGAAGAAACCTACTATGCATCCGAAGAAACCCTTTCCTACAAACTGTATTCATTCTTCCCGCTATTCTAGAGCTCCTAACCCTACTCCTAAGAGCCAAAGAAACAATAATTCAATATAATAAACCAAATTATGGCTTCCTAAAGTATTCTAAATCAGAAACCCCTGCAAACACCTCCACTGGATGATGAACACCTCCCATTAGCTGATAGAGATTTCCAAATTAAAGACACAGTTTCCCCTAGCCATCTATTGAAACTCCATTGCTAGAGTAAAGACAAATTCTTGAACCAAAATGATGACATTCATCTATGGGAATCCAATTTTCCCAAACACTTATTCCCACAGGTACACCAGTTCCCTGAAATAATCCATCTATGCCAAAACTGTTATATCCCAAGCCAAAGACCCATAGTCCCTCCTGACCAACAGATTTTATTTACAATCACTACAGAATCAATAAACCAAATGCTGCAGATCCAACCAAACCCAAATGAAACCACATTTTCCATTGAAAACCTACTTGAACTCTATTTGAGGTTGGACCTTCCCAAGAGGGCTCAAATCTTTCAGACTTTCATCCTAGAAGAGTCTCATACTCCTATAGATAGTCCTCCATACTCAGCCACCATTTTCTCTGAGAGGGCTAGACAAATTGTGACCATTCTCTCTTGCATTCTAGGATATACCACTGATGAGCATGTGGACAAGCCTATACTTGCTTTTCTCTCCATTTTTTTCCCAGGCAAGCCTCCAGCAAGAGTCTTCAATTTTACCCAGTTCTTGGTAGACAAAAACCATGATCAATTAATCAGATTGCCAAATGAAGGAGTATTTAAATACTCTTCAATGTTGTTCCACATGTTTTTATATTTTCAATCAGATAAGTTTCTAGTCAATATCTAGAAGATGGAAAAGGGATTAACACTGAAGGAGCCACTAGCCCAGGAAAAACAACTTTTATGGGCCAATATCATTGACTTAGTCAATGATATTTGGCCATCTATAAAGGTCATCTTTGAACAAAATGATTTAGTCAAAGAAGCTGGTGAAGAAATTCAAAGGGTTAAGGCTGAACTTGGACATATGCCAGAAGAAGCCTCAAGAATAATCCAATTTGTTAACTCGAAGAATAAATATGAATTGTAGGAGCTTGGTATAGCTGATAGAACCGGCACTATACTAGAGGTGAAGAAGGTAATCACCAAGAGGAACCTGATGATGCAGCTTGAGGACAAATGCCAAACAATGGAGCTAGACATAAACAGGTTCATGGTCAAATTTGATGCTTTAAGGTAGAAAGGTTTGCCTAATCCATTGGTAATAAATGACAGGTTGATGCCACATGAAGACTATGATAAGAGAATCAGAGAACTGGCAAAGGAGCAAGCCAATAGTTCCTCCATGAAAGGAATGCCTACAAAAAAGGTTCTTTACCAGAATTTTGAGAACCTCTTTTACCTCCAGCATCAGGTAAAACATCTTTTTGTAAACAAGGCGACCTTTGCAAAATACACAGAAGATGATGAAGTCTACAGAAGAATAGTAAATATTAAATTACCAGATACAGAGACTTGGGAAAAATTGAATGATTTACTGTGAAAATGCAAGGTAAACAGTGATAACCGAATAGTGAAAGGAAAGTAGCATATCAGCTAAGTAAAAGAGTATCAGATGAAACAACATCAGTGAAAAGGAAAAGTAAAGGAACAACTAGCATAGAGAAACAACAAAGGAGAGAAAGTAGCAAAAGATCAAACCATAAAACAACAAAGTCAGTAAAATAAGGGACAACTAGCCTTTAGCTTCCTAGGTGTCTCTATCTTCTTTTATCAAGATATTTATTTTCCTTGAATAATTCCTAAAACAGTTTAGGATATTTTGTAACTATTTTTTATATAAATATTTCAAATTCAAAGTATAGAGGGGAATTTTCTGAACATTTCTATAGGTAAGCTCATCTACAACTTGATGGTTTACTATACTTTTTCAGTTGACAGACAGGGAAAATAATAGAAGCATTTCTTTACAGGATTTGTGTGTTGAGCCACTTTAGTGAATTATATTTCAATTGTTCATGTTCTTCTCTAAATTATTCCATAAACTTGAATGTTTTCTAAATTTGAATGGTATAACAGGAATGTTATTGAAAAAATTGTTTAAGTACACTTTGCTCTTACTATTATACATTTCTATGTTTTCTTCTGATATCTAGATCTGAGAATCCTTAATTGCTCCTTGATCCCGATTGAAAATCATTTCATCATTCCAGCCTTGAGATCTGATATTTCTCAGCTACCTTGCCCTGTAACACTACTTTTATAATTTGTTTATGTTCTGTTCTCTTGATATATTGACCCCATAGCCCAATGGAAAATAGACAGTCATTTATCCATCTAAATCAGTAATTCCACCAACAATTCAAATCAAGCTTACATAACTAGCCTAAAATCAATTAAAACAACAAAGTTAAATCATTAAGAGAGAGCCCTCTCTGAGCATTAGGAAGGCTAGATCATAATGTCCAAAGTAGGTTTGTGGTTACCTCTATCATTTATTTAAACAAAACATGACAACCTTAGGGAAATTTCAAAGTGATAACACCAACTAAGTCAAATTAACTTAGTTAACTATTACAAGTTATGAGAATAGAATTTTGATTTAATTTCTAATTTAATTCAAGGACAAATTATATTATGATTTATTGTTGTTATTTTTAACATATTGTAGTGTCGACACCTGATAAAAATAGCTCTCAAATGCATTGCATGATCTTCTCATTTCAATGAATGAGCTGGTAAATCATCCAAATAGGGTTGTACAATATGCATGATATTGTGAAATGCATAAGACATGGACCATTGAAAGGTCATGTCAGCATTCTTTAATCGAAATGGGAGTTCCCGATAAGAAAAATTTCCCCATGGACAAATGAACATGGTTTTATGCTGATCAAAATGGAGTATATTGATTTAGTTGTATCCAGAAAATGCATCCATAATAGAAAATATTTCATTACCGACACAATCATAAATGATTGGGTCAATATAGGGGGTAGGATAGTTTTCTTTGGGAAAAGCCTTATTTTTATCCCTATAATATACACATACTCTAATTCACCCTTCCTTTTTGTTAACATGAAAAATATTGGAAACCTAATCAATCAAGGGAACAAGATAGATAAAACCTTCTTTAAGTAGTTTTTCAACCTCAGCTTTGATAGCAACAACAGGCTTTTGGTGAGCCCTAGTATTACACCAAGAGTAATGCAACTCCCAAGAGCTCCTCAACTCTATTTATCAACCTAGGCTTCATACAAACTTTGAGGTGACAATGTTATATACACAGTAGATGGGATCCTACTCATGCCACCGTCAACTAGGACATTTTATCATTAGTTCTCCAAGACCATTATTTCTAACGAATTAGAAGGAAACTAGCTAATGAAGGTGCAATTCAGAAGTTAGCTTTAATGAAAAAAAAGGAAAATGTTTTTTAAACCTCAACTTGTAGATGTTATTAACTTGTAAATGCTAATGGATCAATTCAAGAAAAGACAAGAGCTACACTACTTGTAGAAAGGGAACTACACTATCTTGCAATCAACCATATAGCTACAAAATCCATTTGCGGACAGGAAACTAACCTACCAAATCATAACTCAATATTTCATGCATCATATATCTAGATCACACTTGCATATAAATCAATGTTCTATTTGTGCTAAATTTGTGATAAAGAAACTAATATTTAAAATATTTTCAGAAGAAATCACATTGAAGATTTTGGTCGACGCGTTTCGAACCAACAAGTGTGGTTCATCTTCAGGACAAGATGAAACAAACCTGTTGGTTCAAAATGCGTCGACCAAAATCTTCAATGTGATTTCTTCTGAAAATATTTTAAATATCGAGATATGGATCACAAAATCTTGAATTCGAAAGAAAGTAATGCTATGCTACTTTGTAGTGAAGGAAACAGATGGTTGGAATGGCCTAGGTGGTTCCCTTGATCATGGATTCATAGTTGGGGGTCAACCTACTTCTAAACTAAGTCAAACTTGCATCACAAGTCAAAACAGATGGTGAAATAGGCTACTATAGGTAAGGTACATGAGGCTGCTATAGGTGGCCTGTATTACTATAGAAAGGCCTGTAATGCTACAGGAAGGCTACCAAGAATGTTTAGGAGGTAGGAATGATGAGTTCAAGGGATGGTATGGTGGTTGGAGGTTGTGGTAGATGGATGAAAGGTGGCCAACACTCGTAGCCAACCACAAAACCTTAGAAAAGCCTATTTCGAACTAGGAGAACTACTCATGGTGACCTCAGGGAATGAGCTCAAGAACATAATTTTGGGATTCATCAAAGAGGGTGAAGAAGTCCAAGATGGAGATGGTGAAATTCCCTTTTCCTACATATCCAAACAACCCTGCAACATGGCATGCACACACTCTTTTATCATTGACGAAATAGAATAACTAATAGTGGAAAACATGAGTTGAATTTAAATACCATCTAATCTATGCCAAAAACATTGATCTAGTCAATAAATCAACTCCTAAGCTATAGTAAACACATGAAAACCAACATGAATAATACATATCTTCTTCAAAGAAATCATAAAAATATTATTTTTGGACTGTGATTGTAGATTCTTCCATTCATGCTCCCATTAGGGAGATGAGATAGAGGTTGCAATCACAAGATTTTTGAGGGGTTAAATTATATTGTAAAACATGTACTAGAAAAAGAGGCTTATGATCTAATTGATTATGATGACATCTCTTTAGGAAAGCCCATAAATGGTATTTACCTGGATAAATACTATGCTTAATTCACTTTGTGAAGACAATGAACATTTTTGTATCATATGTTTTATGCGTGTGGAAATTTTAACATCATTTTATGATTTTCTTCTAATTCTCCTACTGATCTTGTGTTACACTTGATTTGCAGATGTCAATGTTCCCTCAAAATTACATTGGCTTTGACGATGGTGCTAGTCATGGTACCCAGAATTTTTCTTCCACAACTTTGGCTATTTATTCACCCACTAATGAGTTAGTCAGTATTAATGGAATATGCCTTGGTCGAACAACAAATAGCATCGCAGAATATATTGCAGTTATTGAGTTCTTATCTGATGCCATTTCATTTGGTATTCATCGATTAATCATTAGGTTATATTCCCAACTTATAATATTACATTTAAATGATGTCTATTTAGTAAGAAGTTCCACAATGTTAATAATGTTTTCATCGAGTTGTCTCTTGGAGAGAGAATTTGATTACATTGAATATCAACACATTCCAAGACATTTAAACACATTAATTGATGCATTGGCTAATTATGTGTTAAATAGACATTTATAACATCTGTAACAAAGAAAAAACAATATCCATTCACATATTGTACAAGATAAACTGAGATAATAGTAGTAGTTTCCATTAATCAAAATGTTTTTAAAAAAGTGTGGCTTTACAAAATGGCATCCAAGACATATGGGGCCCCATGGCCTTTATTATCTGAACATGCTGATATATCAAAAAAAATATATAGCCCTATGACTAGCAACTAAGCATGGTGATCACGGTAATAGATGATGGCACGAGCTACTTATCATAGCAAGCCAATCATCATCCTAGGAAATCCCATAGTATCCGTCTAGTAATGGAGAGGAAAATCATCGATCCCAACATTTGGGATATCCAGAGTCACCTCTCTAGGTTGTTCTCAAGCTCAGTTAAAGACTCAGCTGCATCAGGGTTCTATACCAAAGGAACTACTGGTTTCTCTCCACTTCTGTCAAATCAATGTAGTCCTGCGGCTTTAACCGTGCCCACATCTGAATGATTAGTTTAGATAGTTATTTCTTGATGTCAAAAAGAAAAAAGAAAAAATCGAAAAACACAAAACAACCAAAATGTGAATTTTTTACCTTTATCACCCCACTTCATTCTTATAGGAAGTGGGATATCTAGATCACCAGTGTAATCCATGCCTACATATGGAAATTCCTTGATCATGATGATTTGGCGTTCCAGACACACAAAAAAGTTAGGATTGTATCTCATAGTTGGGCCATCGCCATTTTGTGGCGTACCATCAATGAAACCCACTTTAGCATATGAGGATCTCGAGGTCCTCTTGCATCTATAGATACATATTGGGAAAGAAGAAGAATCCTTTCTAGAGAAAATGAGACCACGATAGCACCATACCCAAATTTTTTAAGTTTGTCAGTATTTACTCTAGTTAGTTTCCCTTTAAGATTGGAAACACCCCACTCACAACAATTGAAAAAATGGTAGGCTATGAACACTACAAAAAAATATGCATTTGAGCTTATTGACAGTGTTGGACCTGCCAACATGTTAGGGGATGTCCCCGGTAAGAAGTCCCATCTAGACCTCGTACTCTTTAGAGTATTTGTCCCAGTAGTAGCTAGATGGTATCGCCTTGACTGTAGTTGCATGTAAAGGTAAGTAACATGTCCTTGTGGGAAGCAAGGGTGTGACCTTGAAGTAAGTTAGGGAAGGTGCATGAAAGGCTCTAACACATGGAAGGGGGGAAGATTGCACCCCTTGGAAGCCTATGATAGCACGCAGCTTGAGAGGGAAGACACGAGCTGAAAGACATCACGAGATGGAAAGCACGATATCCAACGATCCAAAGTGATGGGTTATACAAACATCACGCTTCGATAAGACTCATAAAAAAACATACAGAATATTCCATACATACATGCGTAAATTACAACTACATACATTATTAGATAATGAGGATAACCGAACTATAATAAAAATATTTGCATGAAAGGTGTTGGCTCTGTTATATTAAAAGAGTCAAAGATCCAATCATACATACAACCATGACAACCACTAGCCCCAATAGCGGAACATTATAGTCACTGTTGCCTGCTCCTCGAAAGAGATGTACTTTCTCTGCACTGTGGAGAATCCAAGGCTCGTTACAATACACTCCAAACATTCTCTAAGTTATACCTATCAAAAGCTTGTTTCCCAAAATCCTGTACAGTGAGGCATGAGGTTCTATATATAGCAAAGGGTTGGGTGACCCTTAACATTCCCCTTTGTGACTCTTCAACTACCCTCATGACTCTTAAACTTACACATGACTATTTACATTCTACTATTGACACTTGGTCTTTCACTTTACAACATGTTTACAATACAATTTGCACATATATCCATGTGAGACAAAAATGGGCTTGAGTAAGTCATACAAGACATCGCTAAGACTCAGACAGTTGTGGGAATACTAACTCATTGACATCCTCTCGATGATCGATGGTGACAAACTGATGCCAAGCTTGGTAGTCTGTTATGGTGTTTACGTACTCTATGGTGGTGTTTGTATGAAAGTAAACTCTTGCCTCTGTTGCATCTGGGTACACTGATTTGGCACCTCTATCTAAATCATTAGATAACAAGTGCATGATGGTCTTGAGTGCAATCAAACAAGCAATGCACTAATGTATAGTGTCTGTGCTCATCAGCAAGTATCAACTGGTGGCTATGTGCATCAACTAATCGAAGTACATGTCCAACTCCAATTGGACTTGGTTCTTTACTTTCACCTCGGTGAGTGTGCCAATGGATGGGATCGCATGCATGTGCACAATGACATCCATGCTCTTCAACACTCATGCATGTGAATCTGATAATCTGGTGATGAGCTAAGGGATTTCCTCATAGTTCCAGATTTGACTCCGAATGCATGCCTTCAACTCAACTGTCCTTCGCTTCATCATCTTTGGCAACTGTAATGAGGCTCCATTGTACCTCATTGTCCATATCTGCATGTGATCGATAACACCGTGTATTTCTAAAAAGATGTGTGCTCTCCTAACATAGCACTACTGCCAGTCATTCAGATAGAAAACTGACTTATGCACAGTGATGAATCTGAAGTACATCTTCCGCATGACTATCTCGAGAGACGATACTTCATTGAGTATCACTTTCTCCAACTCTACTCTGGTGGATGTTGTAGCTTTCTCTTCTCCCTGCTTGGTCGCTTGTAGCTCCTTAGCCATACACTCATTCTCAACTATTAATAATCTAACACTTGAGTTGGTGGCTTCAACATATGCCCTTGTAGCATCATGCAATGTAGCTAGATGTCTGCACATATCAGACATGATAACTCATTTTTCAAACTGTGCAAGAGATACATGGACATCTAGAGTGGGAATGTTGTGCGACTGCACAACTCTGTGTTGTGACTCATCAAAGGATATGTTGTGCACATTTTCTTCTGTATTGTCCTTAAGGATTTCAATGTCTCCTTGATCGCTTGGGACTTGCTCTGATTCCGGATCTGGTGAAGCCACTGTGGTGTCATTTTGGTCCTTAGTCATGAGGTCAATGTCCTGATCTAGCTCAGGTTGAACCACATCCATGTCCATTTATTCCAACATCTGTTCAATCTACTGAGCAAATTCTTGCTACTGCGACTGCTCACCCTCTTTGCTATCTTCAAGTTGTTCAGATGAATCAATGACCGGTATCAACACAGTTTCATTAATGTGTGCATGTTGTGCCTCCTGTTGCTCCTGTTCCTACTATGCTTCCTTCTCTATTTTGTGCAAATCTTGTTCTTCCCTTAGTTGTTGCTTCAACTCCTGCAACTCCTTTTCTACCTCCTCTAGCTTCTTCTTCTCCCTCTTTATTTGCACAATCCTTCTATTTCATTGTTGCTTCTCTGCCTCAATCTCCAAATCTTCTCTTAATACAATTGCATCTGCTTTGAACTTACAACTTTTCTCTGCCTCTAAATTGTCAGCAACCTTCCTCTTGCCTTTCTCAAGCGCAAGTCTGCTACCCTCTGCTATTGCTAATGTTGTTGCTCTTTGAGATGTTGTTTCCTTTGTTGGTGCTAACTATTCTACAACCATTCTAACTAGTTCATTGAACCTTGAGAAGTTATAACAGTATCTCCATGGGTCTTCCTCAAGCTAATGGAATTCCCCATGGATCTAATGATGATACACTCTTGTACAATGGTCTTCTACTAAGTGATGCGGGTCATATGGATTGAAACTTTTGGTGCTGAAGGTGAATCTCTTGAATTACTCCATCTCAGCCTCAAGATTCTTGAGATTCAAGATCTCATACAACCCAATCCACAAAGGAAGAGCGGGCCAAGGTGCCTTCTTCTTCCTATGCAGTCTTACTAACAACCATGTCAAGATGTGGTATGCAACCTCTTACATGACTAGCTTATCCATGGAAAAATTCGATAAAACATGCAGAGCCTTCTCCGCATTGTACATCTGGAAGAAGGTTCCTAGGGGTGAGGTATACCAATATTCTATGTCAACCATTGTCTCCATCGCTTCCTATGACATGCAAGATGGATTCTTCTCAAAGATCATCCTATACACCAGGGTGATGAAGTGCTTTGATAGTTGTATTATAACTCCATGGAAGCTGCACTCAGAGAACAACTTGCAATAGGTGTGCAAAGAGGTTTCTGAACGTGTCCATGCCCAACCCAAGCCAGGGAACTATTGACAGGCACATATTGCATTAAGAATGAAAGCGCACATGAAAAGCTTTACTTGTTGACCCTTGGGCGAATTCCAGGAATTTCTTACCTCTCCCTTTAGCTAGAGATCCAGCATGTCGAAACAATTGAAAGGTCTTCCTTCATTCGCAAGCTGATCCAACACAATCACCCAACTTTGTGGGAAGGCATCTGTGCTCTATTCTCCATATAAGCAGCATGTGTTGGCATTATGATACAAGTATGATACAGGTGTTGTCCTTGATGTAAACTCACTTAGATGACAGATCATAGTGCAACAGGTCAATAGTAAAAAATTAATGATCAGAAAAATGTATACACAGGTTCACTGTGACAAAGGTGCATATACATGCGGGTTAGCAGACAAAAGAAGTGTATAACGTACACACACACTTTCACAGAAGGAAAGGCGCGTACATGTTGGAAAACTAAGTTTTGGACCGTGGTATTTGGTCCATGGTATTTTGATCCATGGTATTTGGTCCAAGGTATTGGTCCTATGTGGTTTTGGACCATGGTATTGAGAGAGGCCTAAACCTATATAAGGAGGAGAAGATCATTAGGCCAAAGTGGTGCAAGTGGTGAAAGTATTAAATATCTGATGAAGTATGAGATCTAGTATGCAGGTTATGGGTATGTGATGCTTTCCTAAGGATGCACCTATGTGGTGAATGAAGGTAGACGAACTGAGATCATGAAGACTAAAATGCATTATCATTATATGGTATGATCATGAATAGTTCAGATCTGAATACTGACGCTTGTCTTATCCTTTATATCTGATGTTCTGGGTATATCTGAAGTTGAAAATTGCAGCGAAGGTATAAGTAATTATTCTGAGATCTGTACACCAGGTCCCTTTGGTGAAAGTGCGTATACACACTGGTTCGACACAGTCAAGTAGCATATACATTATGAGATTTGATATTTGAGGTTACTGTTGGTTCAAGTGGTTGTTGTAGAGTTCTGGTTTTTTCTCTGTGTTCTGCTGACTTTGTTTTGATAACAGGGTTTTCAATGATTCATTTGTTGGGTGATTTAGAGATTGATATATTTGATGGTTGTGTTGCAGTGGTGATTGATTTCATGCTTTGATGTTATTAATGGATCCAGTCTGAAAATTTATGAAACATGGTCCCTAGAGGAAGAGATAAGGTCGTAGCCTTTTGTAGGCCAATGCCTACGTACTGGTAAACATATCGGCTAGTACAAGAGCTAGGGGGTTGGAGCTCCCTTCCAGTAGTAGCTAGAAAATGAGAGAGGGTTGTAGCCTTCTGTAGGCCGGTGCCTACGTTTTAGTAAATATATCGGCTAGTACAAGAGCCAGGGGTTTGTAGCTCCCTTCCAGTAGTAGCTGGAGAACAAGAGAAGGTTGTGGCCTTCTGCAGGTGGGTGCCTACGTACTAGTATGATTCTGCACCTTATATAATTGTATTCATGTGTGTGTCTTATGTGTAATGATCTGTTCTACTTTTATTGCACCTGGTTACTATTTATATTATTAATGAACTTCTGATGCACTAATTAAAGATCAACATATGATGAATTAACTGAATCATAAGTTTGCTGGATATACGCTAGTTGCATTAAACACAGTTGTGTGTACACGCAGGTTCCCTTAACTGAAGTAGCATATATGAATCTGATTATGGAAATGAAAACATTATTGATTTGCTAATACTGACTCACCCTCCCCCCCTCTCAATATTATTTCCAACAATTGCTATAAGATCTGATCCTTTGGAAGAAGATTGATCGCTTGAAGGAGATCCGTAGACATAATGGGAAGGAAGCTAAAGAACAAGAACAAAACTCAAAGGAAGGAGGATAGAAAGAGAGACAATTGGCCATCATATGGAAGCAAGGATTCAGATTCCAAATCACCTGAATAAGAGCAATCAAATGAAGCATCATATAAAATCATAGATCAAAAAGATCTATTTAACAAAAGGGACAGTGCCCTCAAAGAAGAAGTTATCAACTTCAAAGCTCAGCTGGAGTGTGCATTCAAAGTACGTCAAATGCCGTAGGAGTAGAATGAAGAACAAGAAAATGAGATTCTCAAACTAAGGAAACAAGTGGAAGAAGGAAGAAAATTTGAAGAAATCTTAAAGAAGCAATATTTGGAAAAGTAAGAACAACATCAGGTTGAGGTAAATATCTTGAAAGGTAAATTAGAAGAAAAAGATAAACTATTATGATTTCAATACAGTACTAAGATTTTGGATGATATTCTTAGTAGTCAAAGGTCGCCTACTATCAAAACTGGTCTTGGTTTTTATGAATCTGTTGAAGGTGAATCTAGATCACAAGGTGAGGCAAGGAACTCTAATGCTAAATCTGAAATAATCAACAAGGAAATGAGAGGTCAACCCCATCAACAACCAAAGAAAGAAAGTCTTCAAAGAAAATCCTTTACTCCTAACTGTGGAAGTGATAGACAATTATTTCCTCCGATGAATAATGTTGCATGTTTTATATGTCATAATTTTGGGCATGTTAAATCTAGATGCAGAAGTAGAATGGTTCAAGACCATCAAACAGAAAGATCATCACATTCCAGGTACTTTAAGGGATATTGTTTTGCTTGCAATATGTTTGATCACAAAGCCATTGACTGCTATAGAAGGAATATGAAACATATGAGATGTTATGCATGTAACAAGATTGGACATATAGAAAAGGAATGCAGGGGAAGATTTTGGGCACCATACCAAAAGGAGAAACATCATCACAGTCGAAGATATGGAAGAAGAAGGAAGTACAGTCAGAAAGTTGTGGCATAGCAGAGTATACAGACATGTCAGACTCAAGGGGAGATGAAAGTGTGAAATTTCAGTGTTCTAAATCTCATACGCAAGTTCATGAAGACAAGTCACGTATATACATGAGTTCAAAGCTGCACAGTCGTGTATATGTTAGTTTGAGGAAAAGTTGTGGTACAAACTCAGGAAAAAGGGTATGATATGGTTCAGTCAATTATTTGCTCTATTTGATGATGGTTACAATCTACTAATGATGTGTGGAAATGTGTTGGTACTCATAAGATGTTTTTTAGAAGTTCTTTTGATCCTAACTTGATGATGATGATGCCTTGATACTTCTTATTGATATATGCATGATTAGATCTGACAGTGAACAGATGGAATAGGTTCAAGGGGAGCATATGCTTCGAAAAATGCATTGTTGGCATTATGGTTAGAAGTCTTTGGTGATGATGCTTATGTGGCTAAATGATACATCTTGTTACTTATTGTTGGTTGGTAAAGAAAATGGTATTGCAAGTTACAGGTCCAGATGTTATTGACAGATGCTTATGGTGTAGATCATATATGGTGTATGATAGTTGCTGATGACTATCATGGTCTTGTTTAGATTGTTGCTAGTTGGTCTTTATTATAAAAGTCATGAATATCATTTGGTGTAAAGGTCATGAAAGACCTATTTTGTACCCCCACTATGCATGGGAATGATGATGTAATAATTTCTATTTTTAGTCATGTATGAACATTTGGTATATCCCCACTTGGTTGGGTGGATGAGTCAAAATTGTGTATCCCCACATAGTTGGGAGATTGATGTATGTATGAGTCATCAGTGATAGGAAGTTCATACTCACTTAGTTGAGTTGCAGAGTCATGTCATTCTTTTGAAAAATATTTTTGCAGACTCTGCATGTGCTTAGGGGGAGCATGGATGGATTGATACATCTTAGCATGTACAAAGGAGAAGCTCAATCAGAGATTTCAGCATGTACTTGGGGGGGTATGGACAACATAATGTATATCAAAGGGAGAGAATATCTTGGTTTGCCCTTTGTCGTTGATGTCAAAGGGGGAGAGTGACTTGGTGTGGTTGTCGCCATCGAGTCCAAAGGGGGAGGTTATTGGCATTATGATACAGGTATGATATAGGTGTTGTCCTTGATGGCAACTCACTCAGATGACAGATCATAGTGCAGCAGGTCAATAGCAAAGAATTAATGTTCAGAAAAAGGTATACGCAGGTTCACCATGACAAAGAAGCATATACATGCGAGTTAGTAGACCAAAAGAAGCATATAACATACACACACACATTCACAAAAGGAAATGCACATACATGTTGGAAAACTAAGTTTTGGTGCATGGTATTTTGATCCATGGAATTGGTCCATGGTATTTGGTCTGAGGTATTGACCCTAGGTATTGGGTCCAAGGTATTGGTCCTACATGGTTTTGGACCATGGTATTGAGAGAGGCCTAAACCTATATAAGGAGGAGAAGGTCATTAGGCCAAAGTGGTGCAAGTGGTGCAAGTATTGAATATCTGACGAAGTATGAGATCTAGTATGCAGGTTATGGGTATGTGATGCTTTGCTAAGGATGCACCTATGTGGCAAATGAAGGTTGATGAACCAGGATCATGAAGACTAAAATGGATTATCATTATATGGTATGATCATGAATAGTTCAGATCTGGATATTGATGCATGCCTTATCCTTTATATACGATGTTCTAGGTATATCTAAAGTTGAAAATTGCAGCGAAGGTATAAGTAATTATTTTCAGATCTGTATGCTAGTTCCCTTTGTTGAAAGTGCGTATACACACTAGTTTGACACAGTCAAGTAGTGTATACATTATGAGATTTGATATTTGAGGTTGTTGTTCGTTCAAGTGGTTGTTTCAGAGTTCTGGGTTATGCTATGTGTTATGGTGACTATGTTTTGATAACAGGGTTTCACTGAGTTAGTTGTTGGGTGATTCAGAGATTGATATAGTTGATGGTTGTATTGCAATGGTGATTGATTTCGTGCTTTGATGTTATTAATGGATCTAGTCTGAAAATTTATGAAACGTGGTCCTTGGAGGAGGAGAGAAGGTCATAGCCTTCTGTAGGCCGGTGCCTACGTACTGGTAAACATATTGGCTAGTACAAGAGCCAAGGGTTTGGAGCTCCCTTCTAGTAGCAACTGGAAAACAAGAGAGGGTTGTAGCCTTATGTAGGCCGGCACCTATGTACTAGTAAATATATCGGCTAGTACAAGAGCCAGGGGGTTGTAGCTCCCTTTCAGTAGTAGCTGGAGAACGAGAGAAGGTTGTAGCCTTCTGCAAGTGGGTGCCTATGTACTGGTATGAGTCTGCGCTAGTAAAAGATTGTAAACAAGTGTTTCTTATATTAAAGGAAGATGGTAGCATGTGGTTTTTGTCCCGCATTGTTTTTCCACCTTATATCATGGTGTTCATGTGTGTGTCTTGTGTGTGATGATCTGTTCTACTTTTATTACACCTAGTTACTGTTTATATGATTAATGAAGTTCCGATGCACTAATTAAAGATCAACATATAATGAATTAATTGAATCATAAGTCTGCTGGATATACACTAGTTGCATTAAACACTGTTGTGTGTACACACAGATTCCCTTAATTGAAGTAGCATTTATGAATCTGATTATGGAAATGAAAACGTTATTGATTTGCTAATACTGATTCACCCGACTCCCCCCCCCCCCCAAGTATTATTTCCAATAGAATGCGAAGATGACCAAGAGATACTAATCCTCTTGCAATATACTTGGCTTGTAAAATTGGTTGGGTGTTGTCCTAAGCTTAGATGTCTCTCTCACCCAGCTCTTCAAGATGTCTCTTGAGTCTACACTGCTACTGGGTCTAGTGAAGGGTGCATCCATTGCAACCACCATATGCGAAAAGTGGTACATCATCTGAAATTCCTTTGCCCTAAAGGTAGTAATTTTCATTGCACTAACACTGCTCAACACCATTGTCTCTGGATTAGTATGATAGACAATCCAGTAGATCTTGTCTGCACATGGAAATGCAAGATACCTACATGGAACCTAATATAAGCCAAACTTGTGTATGTTTACGTAGGCTTTGCAGTCCTCTACATTCTCCTCAAAGGTGCATAAGAAGATATCAATTATGTCCTTCCATTTGATCTTGATATCCTTTTCTATTAACATCTTAGTGTCTTCATAGATGGGTAAGATCATAGACATACTCAACCATATCTTCAGTTGCGCTCTCAATGGTGTCCTTTAACCCTGCTCTTTTGGAAGCCATTATACCTATACTCCTAAGAGACTGTTGAACACCTATGATACTTGGAGACAGACTAACACTCATGGCAAGCACAATGTTAGTTGAAAACCAAAACAACTTGAGGACTGACATGCAACACATTTGGGTGACTAACTCGAATATTTGAGGAATTTTCACTGGGAGGCTGGGATACTAGCTACCAAAATTGCAAAAAACATAGTTGGGACTATCAATGAGCTGATTGATTGCTGAAACTATGGAGAGAAAAGTCGAGCTTGGCCTGATGAGGACTGAAACTGCACAATGTGCAGTTTCAGTCATTATGACTACAACGTGGTAAAACTGCATTGCGTAATTTTGGGGGCCAATTGAGGCACTGCCTCTCAGAATTATGTAGATCAAGCCTAGGAGGCCAATGTGAGGCAAGCTCTATGCAATTTATAGGAGCAATGCAAGGTCTTCCACCCCATAAATGTGGAGTGCAAGCTGGACAAGGCAAGGTCTGGGACAAGGCAGCCCAAACCCGCCGACGGATGACTGAAAAAGGTGAGGATTGAATGCATGTGCGAAACTAGGTGCAGAAATGTGTGAAAGAACATGCATGCAATCAGTGAGTGTAGGATTCAGTAAAATGGGAAAAGAAACTAAGTATGTGAAGCAAGTCACTGCAACAACGACCGTCGGTGAAGAAACAATGTCATGAAAGTGATAGTGATGTGATGCAATGGAAAACTTGAAACAATGCTTCTACAAGCTATCATGCATTAAAACGACAACAATTATTCAAAAAAGGCAAGCAAACAACACTCACATAAACATAAATACAAAAAGCAACAGAAAAGTCAAAAAAGACATGAAAAGCAAACTTAACTGGAAAAATCTGAGCTGAGTGTGCAAAAGTTTCCTAGTGTAGGTTTTAACCCCGTACAGAAATTACCTGCATACGAATTCTAAAACACATAAAATAAACAATGCGAGAGCATAACACATAAAACAAATATACACAGAGATATTCCCCTAGATCCCAAAATCGGGACTACCAGCTTGATTTTTCATTATGTTCCTTTCAATGTTATGATACATATTTATACATGCCGAAGAATCCAATACCATGGATCGAAAATCATCGCATTCAATACCATGGACTGAAACCCATCTCGTCCAAAAAAACATGTACGAAAATCAATCACAAAACCATAGGTGGGTCCGCCCAACCTAACATAAGGTCCAAAACCAAAATTTTCATCAAGCCCTGCAATGCCCATTGTTTCTCTACACCGAGAGAACTTCTCAGAGCTCACAGATTTTGTCAATGCATCTGCAGTATTCTTCAAAGTGTCCACCTTTACCAACAACACCTTTTTGTCTTCTATCATATCCCTCGCAAAGTGATACTGAACATCAATGTGCTTTGCCTTTGAATGATATGCAGGGTTCTTTGCCAAGAAAATTGCACTTTGGCTTTCACAGTCTATCCTTATAGCTTCCTGTACTAACCCCATACTTGAATACAATCTCTGCAACCAAACTGCCTCCTTGCTTGCATGAGTGGCTGCCATGTATTCTACCTCTGTAGTTGATAGTGCCACTACATATTTTTTCTTACTCATCCAACTGACTGCACCTCCAAATAGGTTAAATACATACCCACTTGTAGATCTTCTCTGATCCAGATCTCTAACCCAGTCTACATCAACAAAGCCACGAATATCCAACACTCTGTCCAATCATGGTCTTCCTTGGTAGCACAAATCATAATCACTAGTGCCACACAAATACCTGAAAATCCGCTTCACTACTGTCTAATGCTCCTTTCCTAGTTTTGACATAAACCTGCTCAATACTCCCACTACATGTGCAATGTTTGGTCTAGTATAGACCATTGCATACATCAGGCTACCGACTGCACTTGCATATGGAACACGAAACATGTCCTCTTCCTCTTCTTGTGTCCTGGGACAGATAACCTCACACCTACAGGAATAGGAACCTTCACCGGTTTACTATCCTGCATATTAAACCTCTACAGTATTGTCTCGACATACTTCCTCTAGTTTAACCAGAGCTTCCTCTTTGCTCGATCTCTCTTAATTTCCATGCCCAAAATATAGTTTGCAACACCAAGATCTTTCATGTCGAATTTGGAGGAAAATTGGGTCTTCAAATCCTAGATAAGTTCTTTGTCATTTCCAACCAAAAACATATCATCCAGATACAAGACCAAATAAATAATACGGTCACCAAATTAATTTAAAATACACACAATGATCTACTTTGCTTCTGGTGAAGCCAAGTCCCCATATAAATGTATCAAATTTCTAATACCACATCCTTGGCGACTGTTTTAACCCATAAAGGGACTTCTTTAACTTTCATACCAGTTCTTTCTTACCCTTCATCGCAAAGCCTTCAGGTTGCTTCATGTAGATTTCCTCTTCTAGATCCCCATGAACAAATGTTGTCTTCACATCCATCTGTTCTACCTCAAAATCAAAAGCAGCAACAACAGATAAAATTAATCTAATAGAAGTTACCTTGGCAACAGGAGAAAAAATATCACCAAAATGAATTCCCAACACCTGGGAATAACCTTTTGCTACCAACCGAGCTTTGTATTTCTCCACCTTTCCTTCTGCATTGTCTTCTTCTCGAACACCCATTTTTTGCCAATGGGTTTCCTTCCAGTCGGCAACTCCACTAGATCCCAAGCCTCATTTTTGTGCAAAGATGCCATTTCATCAACCATGGCCTCTTTCCAGAGTTTTCCATCCTCTGAATCCATTGCTTCCTTCACAGTTTTGGGATCATCATCAGTAACAGACAAAGAAAAATTTGAACAGAAAGCAAATGGACTATACCTTTCTGGCTGCCTTCTTTCTTGAACTGATCTTCTCACAGCCGGAGTTTGTGGCTATTCATCTTCTGATTCCTCCTCTGCTATAGAGTCTGATTCTTCCTCCTTTAGCTCAAACTCTATCTTCTCAGGTTCCTTTGGTTGGACTTCATGTTTAATAACATATTTTACCTCTTTAAACACCACATCTCTATTGTACACAACCTTCCTTGATACTGGGTTCCAAAGCTTATAACCCTTCAAACCATCCTTATACCTAATAAAGATGCACTTTTCAGATTTACTATCCAACTTGGTTCATTTCTCCTTTGGAACATGTACATATGCATCACATCCAAATACCCTCAAATGTGAAAGAGAGGGTTTCTTACCAGTCCATTCCTCTTCTGGAGTCTTACCCTCCAACGCTGATGAAGGTGACATGTTGGCCATGTAACATGCAGTGTCGACCACCTCTGCCCAGAATTCTTGTCCTAACCCGGAACCACTGAGCATGCTTCTTGCCCTTCCCATCAACATCTTGTTCATTCTTTCTACAACTCCATTTTGCTGAGGTGTATATGGAGTAGTCTCTTGTCGTGCTATACCACACTTCTTACAGAATTCTTCAAATTCCATGCTGCAAAACTCTCCACCATTATCTGTCCTCAACACCTTTATCTTCTTCTCTATTTGATTTTCCACGAGAGCCTTAAATTCTTTAAACTTGTCAAAGACTTCAGATTTCTTCTTGAGGAAATATATCCATGTATTCCTTGAGAATTCATCTATAAATGATACATAGTACATAGACTTACCTAGTGATGGAACCTTCACAGGTCCAAACACATCACTATGCACAAGCTCTAATATCTGTTTCCCCCTCTTAGCACTAGAGAGGAAACTCACCCGATTTTGCTTCCCATATACACAATTTTCACAGAAATAAAATCTAGAGAGCTATTACTCATACCTTCTACCATACCTTTACCATGAAGTATTCGAAGGTCCTTCTCTCCAATATGTCCAAGCCTTTGATACCACAACATGGTCTTCTCTCCAGAGACCACTAGATTTTCTGCTCCACTTTCAAGAACGACAGAACTGTTGCACCCATCAACAACTGTGCTACCTTGTAGCTTGTACAGAGTTCCAATCCAAACTCCACGCATCAATACCAGTGCTCCCCGAACCATCTTGTAGGTATCCTTCTCGAACAATTTTTTTACACCTGCATCATCCAACTTGCTTACAAAAATCAGATTTCTGGCCAATGTAGAAATATACAAAACACCCGGAAGTGTTATAACCCTTCCACCTTGCAACTTCAACTTTACTTTTCCACGACTAATGATTCTAGCCTTCCTATCATCCCCTAAGAAGACATCACCACCATCGTATTTCTCATACTTGTAGAACCACTCTCTATGGGGGTGAAGTGAAAGGATGCACCTGAGTCAATTAACCATGCCTCATCATCTACATGTGTACTTGAAGAAGCCATGTACACATCCCCACCTTCATCTGAGGTGGTTTTCGCCTCTGCAGAAGGAGCATCATCAGATCCCTTTCCTTTATCAGGATCTTTAGATTTACAGTCCCTTTTGTAGTGCCCTTGTTGGGTCCCTATAATACTAGTGATTAACCCATTACTATTGTAGTTGTACCCCTTATTAATATTTTTGTGCCCCTATTATCCCCATATTGTTATTAATGTGCCCCATAGAATCCCTCTATTGTTATTTTTGTGGCTTTATATTATTATTGTTAGGTCGGCTGGGTTATATTGTGACTCCTTAGACTCCTATATATAGAAAGGAGGTTTTGTCATTTGAATCATCCAAGAATTGTTCATTTATGTAATGTAAATGAGGCTTCCCCCTCAAAGAGGCTGAATTCTAAGGCGTTGATCTATCTTTTCTATCTTTTCTTGAGCTGGTTTCATAACATTTGGTATCAGAGACTTTGGTTTCTAGGGTTTCGCTGCTCCAAACAGGTCAACGTGGTATTTTTGCTATAACTTTTTTTCAATGACGTTTCAGAAGCTAAAAAGAAAACCCATTTGAGAATAAATCGCATTGAATCTCAGGTCCAAATTTCAGAGCTGTTTACGCTATATTTGCGGAGATATGATCTGAGGAAGTTGATCTTCTTGCAGACTCCTGGATTTCATTCCAAATAGGTGACCTGGGGAAAATCATCATAACTTTCTCTCTGAGAATCTCCCGAAATTTCGTAAGAAGGTACAGAAAGAGGATGGACTGTAATTTCTTTTTTATATTTTTCAGAGCCAAAGGTCGAAATAGTGACTCTTGGCACGTCGTACAAGTTCGCTCTACTGAACTAGTCTATAATTTGGTCACTGCAGAAGATTTTGCATAACTCTTCCTTGGAGAATCCAATTTGGATAAGATTGGAGGTATTAGAAAGAGGACACAGAGGGCTACTATAAGTTGCAATTTCAGAACTGGATGATCTAAAAGTACAGAGATACATCAGAGGCAATATCGAGCTCCTACAAAGTGAAAGAAGGTGTGTAGATACTTTTAAATTTTTGCTTAAGATTGGTTTGAAAATTGATTTTGAAGGAATTCAAAGGGCATAGTAGAACATTATTATCGGTAACAGATGCCCCGCAGAAAGAAAATGCAAACACCTAGTAAGGAACCTGAAAGCCCTAGCATGACTCATGAAGAAGAGGAAGAAATGCTACATGATATATCAAAATTACAAGAACAAGTGCAACAAATGTCACGCTCACAAAAGATAACAGAAGCTAAGATAAATGGCATGGAATCTAAGATAAAGGGCGTGGAAGCTAAGATTAATGGCATGGAAACTAAGATGGATGATTGGAAGACAGATTTGAAGACCTACATGGAAGAATTGAAGATAAATATGAATAAGTTGCTACAAGAAATGGTCACTAATGGTGAAAGGCTAGTAAAGGAAACTCATGATGAGAACAAAAGAAATGTTAATCATGATTCCATAGACCCTAATGTTGGATCAAAGACCCACCATATTCCAAAAATCGATATGAGGAATTTTGATGGCAAGGATCTCGCAACATGGATATTACAAATGGAGCAATTTTTCGATCTCAATAATGTGCAAAACACACAAAAGGTACATATTGCAACTTTATATTTGGAACCAAATCAGTTTGTATGGTATCAATGGCTTTGCTCTCGTAAACAAATTGTCACTTGGGCAATTTTTACGAAAGAATTGACAACACATTATGAGGATACAAAAAGCAACACTTTTTTTAGCCAATTGATAAGTCTCAAACAAAAGGGTTCAATAATGGAGCACATTGAGGAGTTCCAAAAATTGAACATAAGGGTAAAAAATATTCCAGAGGAGCATAGGATTTATGTATTCATAGGGACTTTAAAGGATAATATCCAACATGATGTTCCCCTTTGGGAACCTGATTCATTAGAGAAGGCATTCAGGTTAGCCAGAAAAATGGAAAACAAAATTATGGCAACCAGGAAGCATACCACTCACAACTATAAAGATGGGAAGTGTTGTTGCCCCTAGTCTTCCACAACCTATAAGGTTGACACCACAACAATTGGAAGAAAAAAGAGTGAAAGGGCTTTGTTATAGTTGTGATAGCAAATACACTAAAGGTCATAAGTGTGCTGAGAAGAAATTATTCTACATAGATTGTGAAGAGGAAGAGGAAAAAGAGCAAGAAAGGTCAAAAGAAGAGGATATTCTCCAGGAACAAAGCCTAGATAAAGAAGAAATGAATCCAACCATATTTTGTAATGCATTGGTGGGAATTACCACTCCTCAAACCATCAAGATAGAAGGACAAATCAAGAAGAAAAAGGTAATAGTGTTGATTGATTCAGGAAGTACCCACAATTTTATTCATTGTAAGGTAGCAAAAGAATTGAATTGCTTCTTATATCCAGCACCAGAGTGTCAAGTGATGGTTGCAAATGGAGGAACAATAAATTGCTCTGGAAAGTGCCATAATATCAAGCTATCTATGGAAGAATATGTATTGACTAGCCCAATGCTTTCCATTCCAATGGGAGGTGCTGATGTTGTACTAGGAGTCCAATGGCTACAATCCTTGGGTACAATAGCTTTTAATTTTCAAGAACTTTTCATGAAATTTTTTGTGGAAGGAAAGAAAGTGGAATTAAGGGGTATTGCAAGGAAACCGGGAAAGATAATCAACTCTAACAGTATGACAAAGCTTCTAAAAAAGGAACAAAGATGTGTAATTGCACAATTATGTTCGCTAGATGTTCCCATATTGGAATCATCTATCTCTCCAGATCTCCAAAAAGTCTTGGACAATCATTCCAAGGTATTTGAGACTCCCAAAGGTCTCCCACCTATTCGTGATCATGATCATGCTATTCATCTGAGTCCAGGAAGTGTTCCTCCAAACATCAGGCCGTACAGATATCCCTATGCCCAAAAGAGTGAAATTGAACGTATGGTTGCAGAAATGCTAGAGGATGGTATAATTCAACCGAGTCAAAGTTCTTTCTCTGCTCCAGTAGTATTGGTGCACAAGAAGGATGGATCATGGCGCATGTGTCCGAATTATAGGGAGCTCAACGAGCTCACCATTAAAGATAAGTTTCCCATCCCTTACATTGATGAATTACTAGATAAATTGCATGGATCAATTTACTTCACCAAGTTGGATCTTCGTTCAAGATATCATAAAATCAGAATGAAGGCTGAAGACATTCTGAAAACAGCATTTAGAACTCATGAGGGTCATTATGAATTTTTGGTCATGCCTTTTGGCCTTACCAATGCACCTTCAACATTTCAAGGTTTGATGAATTCAATTTTCAAACCATTCCTTAGAAAATTTGTGTTAGTATTTTTTGATGATATACTAATCTACAGCAAGTCTTGGAAGGATCATGTTGAACATGTTGACAGGGTGCTACAACTATTGGAGGAGAAGCAATTATATGCAAAAAGATCCAAATGTTTTTTTGGAGTACAAGAGGTGGAATATCTGGGTCATATTGTATCTCACAAAGGAGTTCAGGTAGACCCTAGAAAAATTAAAGCCATTAAGGAATGGAAAATTCCCACATCCATAAAGCATCTGCAAGGATTTCTCGGGTTGACAGGGTATTATCACAAGTTTGTTAAGAATTATGGGAGAATAGCAGCACCTCTAACAACATTATTGAAGAAAGATGCATTTTCATGGACTCCAGAAGCAACAAAGGCATTCGAACATCTTAAAGAGGAAATGTGCCAAGCACCGGTGTTAGCTACACCGGACTTCACAAAAACCTTTATTGTGGAATGTGATGCTTCAGGAAATGGAATTGGTTCTGTTTTAATGCAAGATGAAAGACCCATTGCTTTTGAAAGTCGTCCAATCAAGGGAAAGTTTTTACACAAACCTATTTATGAGAAGGAAATGTTGGCAATACTCCATGCACTAAAGAAATGGCAATCCTACCTAATGGGAAGACAATTCAAGGTAAAAACGGATCATGATAGCCTTAAATACTTTTTAAAACAAAGATTATCCTCTCAAGAGCAACAAAAGTGGGTCACAAAGATGTTGGGTTATGACTTTGAAATCATCTACAAAAAAGGGAAGCAAAATGTGGTGGCAGATGCACTCTCAAGAAAGGATGAGGATGTGGAAGCATTGTTGTGTGCCATTTCTATTATCCAACCAGATTGGATAAACGAAGCAAGGGAGGAATGGAAGAATGATGAAGAAGTGTGGGCACTTATTTGAAAGTTACAACAAGATTCCAGTATGTCTGATACATTTAGCTAGAAAAATGATTCGTTATGGTACAAAGATTGCTTATACCTCTGTAAGAATTCCCAGCTAAAACAAAATATTCTTATGGAATTGCACACTTCTCCCTTAGGAGGGCACTCAGGATTTTTAAAAACTTATCACAGGGTTAAGAAGGAATTTTTTTGGGATGGCCTTAAATCAGATATTCAAAATTTTGTGGCGGAATGTTTGGTTTGCCAACAAAATAAAGTTGAAATAATTAAGACACCGGGTCTATTAAAACCTTTATCCATTCCAAGCCAACGTTGGGAGGAGGTTTCAATGGATTTTATCACAGGTTTACCCAAGTCTGAGGGAAAGAGTGTCATCATGGTGGTAGTTGACAAACTTACCAAGTATACACTTTTTTCATTATCACATCCATTTTAAGCCAGTACAGTTTCTACTGCATTTATGGAAACAATTCAAAAGCTACATGGAAACCCAAATATTATTGTAAGTGACAGAGATCCCATTTTCACAGGAAATTTTTGGACAGAATTATTTTCTTTTCTTGGTACTCAGTTAGCTCATAGCTCATCTTATCATCCTCAATCTGATGGGCAAACTGAGATAGTAAACAAATATTTGGAAGGATATCTTCGTTGCTTTGTATCTAATAAACGGACACAATGGGTCAAATGGTTGCCTCTGGCTGAATGGTGTTATAACAACAAAAATGACACCATTTATAGCACTTTATGGGTATCAGCCACCATCCATCACGTCATATTTAAGAGAAAAATCTAAGGTTCAAGCAGTGGAACATCACATCGAACATCAACAACAAGTCCTCCAACTCTTAAAGGATAACCTCGTGTTGGCACAAAATAGAATGAAACAACAGGGAGATCAACATCACAGTGAAAGAAGTTTTGAGGTAGGTGATTGGGTATTCCTACGACTACAACCATATAAGCAAATGTCCCTCAAGCAAGCTAAGAAGGATAATAAATTATCACCAAAGTATTATGGTCCATACAAGGTGTTGCAAAAGATTGGTACTATGGCATACAAATTGGAGCTTCCTACAGCTTCTCGATTGCACCCAGTTTTCCATGTTTCATGTTTAAAGAAGGTTATAGGCGACAAGCTCCCAGTTCAAACAATATTGCTAGAACTTGACGAGGAAGGAAAAATTATATTGGAACTGGAAGCAGTCACAGAAACAAGAACTCGATAGCTACGAAATCGATCAATTTCAGAGTATCTTATTAAGTGGAAGAACTTATCTGCTGAAGATTCCACATGGGAGGATGAGAATTTTATACAGAAGCATCCAGAACTTCTCAAGCGTTGAGGACAACACCTTTTTGAAGGAGAGGGGCATGTTGGGTCCCTATAATACTAGTGATTACCCCTTTATTATTGTAGTTGTACCCCTTATTAATATTGTTGTGCCCCTATTATCCCCATATTGTTATTACTGTGCCCCATAGAATCCCTCTATTGTTATTTTTGTGGCTTTATATTATTATTGTTAGGTCGGCTGGGTTATATTGTGACTCCTTAGACTCCTATATATAGAAAGGAGGTTTTTTCATTTGAATCATCCAAGAATTGTTCATTTATGTAATGTAAAGGAGGTTTCCCCTTCAAAGAGGCTAAATTATAAGGCATTGATCTATCTTTTCTATCTTTTCTTGAGCTGGTTTCATAACAGCCCTTCCTTTCCGCATTTCCAGCACACCACCTTTACAGTTTTTCCTGGAGATTTAGATCTCCCTCTAGATTTACATCTCCCACTCAATGACTTATTTTTCTTTCTATTCTAGGACTATCCTCATACAGACAAGGCATCGCCATTCTGGCTCTCCATATTTTTTTGTCTCATCTCCTTCGTCAGCAAGGCTGAGACTATTTCATCAAACTGCAAGGTAGTTGCATTGCTACCTATTGCAATAACCAGACTATCCCACGAATCTAGTAGAGGACACAACAAACTAATGCACTTATCTTCATCTGAAATTTTAATATCAACAGATGCTAACTGACTTGCCACAGTATTAAATGCGTTCAGATGCTCTGTCACCGAGTCTCCATCTTTCATCCTCAGGTTATACAACTTTTTCCACAGGAACAGTTTACTCACCAGAGACTTAGATTGGTACAAAGTCCCTAACTTGTCCCACAAAGCCTTCGCCGTAGCTTCCCCTGATACATTTAGCAATACTAAATCTGAGACACATAATCGTATTATGCTATTTTCCTTCCGATCCAACTTCTTCCATTATTCATCGGACACTCCCATTGGTTTAGTACCTAGATCTATCACTATCCACTGATCTTTATCCACCAACAGATCCTCCATCTTGAGTTTCCACAACTCAAAACTCTGACATTAAATTTCTCAATCTCTATCTTTCCATTGCTAACCATCTTCTCTCACCACTAGAATCGATCTCATAGATCTCCCACTAAATAGGGTCTACCATAGGCCTGAGCGAAACCCCTTAGCAACAAAGGTGTCCCCCTAAAGCCAAAACAGCTCTGATTCCAAATGTAGGTTTTAACTCGATACAGAACTTACCTACATACGAATTCTAAAACACAAAATAAAGAATGCAAGAGCATAACACATAAAACACATATACATAGAGATTTTCCCCTGGATCCCAAAACCCGGACTACTAGCTTGATTTTTCATTGTGTTCCTTTCAATGTTATAATACATATTTATATATGCTGAAGCATACAATAGCATGGACCGAAAACCATCACATCCAATACCATGGACCGAAAACCATCGCGTCCAAAAAACATGTGCAAAAATCATGCACAAACGATAGGTGGGTCTGCCCCGGACCACATAAAGTGGGGTTATGGGTACGCCTCAAACCCCTTGTGACGTCCCCCCACTACACAATCAACGCAACGAAGGGGGGGCTCCGTCCCCCCTCTAACCCCCCGGTTAACTACGTGGGCTAGTCGTGGAAGGAATATAACACAACCCAACACCTAGATGCATTGGGGATGATAGAGCTCCCAGATCTAAGTGAAGAATGAGCTCTAAAGCATCAAGTAAATATTTTTGATAAGATCAAGGCTTATGAAATGCATGCCACAAATCTAGGAAAAAGTGACACTTGATGGGAGGGTTATAAAGCAGATTTTGCATGTAACCCCTAGTTGTTAAGAATAGATCCCTAAATCAAGGGATGTTTTTTTCTTTTCTTCTTTTTTCTTTTTCGAGAGAAAGCTACCCATGCATGCAAAGAAAGACTGCTCAGTCTTGGAGGGAACTGGTCAACTTGGGAGTACATGCAACAGACAACAAGCCTCTAGATGACTATGTGCAGTTTCTAAGCTGAGTGGCTCCGGCTTCCCCTCAATCTCATCGCAATGTTTGGGCTAAAGCCAAGGATGCTAGGTAGAACTATGAAAATTCTAAGAGAAAGCCTAGTGATGGGCTTCTCTACGCAATTTTCAAGGGGAAAGCAGACTGCTTTCTCTGCGCATTTTTGGAGAGAATTAGGCTGCCTTAATGCTCTGTGCAACTCTGGAGAACAAGGCTAGTTTCCCTCCAGTTCTGTGCAATTCTCCAAGTGAGCACAAGAGCCACCAGAAAACCAAGTCTCAGGATGTCAGCTTGCGGGTGAAACGCAAACAAGTTAGCAAACACAAGGTCATAAACCAAGAAACTCAACTAAAAGCATATGTACCTGGGAAGTGCAAGACATGTTGCTAAGGATGGTTGGCAGGGAGGCTCCAAAATGAAGCTAAGGAAATATTTTGGAGGATGGTTGAAGCCACTACATTGGTGACACACTGGTTGAACTCCAAATCTCTGAATGGACCTTGTTTCATGAAAAGCAAGTCTACTTCCTCTAGAAGTATTGTTCAATTATCTGATCATTGTGGTTTCCGCACTAGCTTGAGTATAAGATGTAGCACCTGTCGTTCTCTTGATCGGTCTGCACACATTCCAAGCTAAGTCAACTTAGTTGTTTCGATTGGGGATGAGGGGTATATTGGTGCACAAGTAATATGATTGTCAGAGTTTAAGTTTCATCTCTAGTGTAGCTCCATTGCCAGCAGGGCTGGACAATACCCCGACGAAGTCACGCAGAAACACAACCATTGTTTCGCTGCCAACGAGCCTAGTCAGTACCCCGGTGGAATTACTTGCATCACCTCTCTGCACATGAAGACTTTCTCTTCTTTCGCCTTATTCATTATTTTTCAAAATTTTCATATTTTCATATTTTCATTTGTTTTTTTTTTCATTTTTTCAAGAACTATGCATAGGCACTTATTTATTTCAAAGGCAGAAGAGGGATCTCCAATTATTGAGAGTAGAAGAATTTGTTCTTTCAGAGAAGTATTTTATGTATACTTATGGCATACTTGTTAAGGTTTTCCCCTCACCTTATTCTACTTGACTGAGTTGACAAGGGTTCACCCAAAATGACTGACCAGAGTAGGTGGTACTAGTTAGAGCGCAAGTGTTGTGTTTCACCAAGATTCACTTCAAACAGAACGTATTTTCCATTACTGTATCATTGACTGAAGATAACAAGTTTTGCATAAAGAGATAAGACAACATATAATGAAGTCTTGATTGTTGTACAAGTCTTCTTGTACTTTACCATGATTGTCGTAAGAGTATGTCATGGTATCATGCAAAACTAACCTACAAACGTAAAAAAAAATAAAAAAAAAAATCAAAGAGTAGAAGTGAATGAAAAAGTAAAGCAGGTAAGCAAAGCAAGAAAGCAAACAAACAAACAAACAAACAAATCAAACATGCAAGCAAGCAAACAATACATAAAGCAAACACTACTACTCATAAGCTAACGATGCATGGGTTTTCTCACATGAAGTGATATTTCCAATGTAGCAACCTGTGCATTGGTTGACCCATGTTGGTGAGGGCTGGTTCACAAAAAAGACAATCAAGCGAACCAGCAAACATGAAAGATATAACAATGAAGACCAACACACTCCAAGTTTAAATGTGTCAATAGAAAAGAAAAGAGTGAAAGCACAAGATAAGCATTATGCAGACTTACCATGGTGCTGTGACACACTGTGTGCATATGATAAGCATGCGCACTCTCTTGACTATGACAGAAAAGAAAACATGATAAAAAGAGACAACTTACATCTTGTAAGTGTACTTGTTGTGTGTGATTCATCCAATGCATGAGTGATGGGATCATGTGATTTAGGTGGAGGAAGCAAAATCTGTGTGTTGGATTGATCTTCAATGCATACAGATGAGTGATGAGGAGCCTTGTGTAGTTCGCCAATTTCCTGATTGGAAGTGAAACTAACCTTAGGACAACAAGGCCTTAATATAACCATCAGCTCATGCTGAAGTGCCTCGAAAACCTGTGGGGTTTCGACTTCATTGACAGATATATCATCATAAACAGGTGACTTTGAAAGATCAACATCGATTAAATCATCATCATTTTCGAATACAGGAGTAAATATATCATGACAGCTATGATAAAAAAAATCAATGAGTTCATCGGCATCCTCATGGTCTGATGAACCATACAGAGGGGTAGATGAGAAGCAAGAATGTTCACCCTCTGTATTTCCAGAAAAATAAGATGAAAAGTCAAGTGGATTTTCAATGGAATATTTGTTCTCTCTGTTGTCAAATGATGGACTAACATCGGGTGTGTTTCATGAATGATCGGAAGTAGATGTACCTGATGATGAATTTACACAAGGAAACTCAGAGATAGCAGAATCACCAAAGATGCTATCACCAAAAAATTAATCATCTAGCCTAATTTACTAGATGGATCGAAGTACACCATGTAAAGCCAATTTTACCATAGTAAAATTCCTTTTACTGCGAGAAATTACTTAATAAACAACCTTTGTTAAGTAATTTATAGTTAAACCCATGAAGAGTAATTAAACAAACCACTATTTATTTGATTTTCTTCTAGGAATAATTAATTAAACCATGTGTTTATTATTATTCCTTGTCAAATTTGACCCAAGAAAGAAAAATAAACAGATAAATCATTATCTATCTTATTTTTCTCTAAGAATAATTAATTAATCACTAATTAATTATTATTCTTTGTTAAATTTGACTAAATCCCTTAGGAATAATTAAATAAATCCTTATTTATTTATTATTCCTTAACTAATTCCTTGAGATGATAAATAAATCATTTATTTATTTATTATTTCTAAATAAAATTTTAAATACTTTTTCCCTCCTAAACAAATATAATAAAATATTCCAAGTGGTTATTCCAAGAATGGGATCAATAATATTTTATTATTGCTCATTATTCGAGGATAACTCAATATTTTGTTATAAATAGAAGGGTTTTTCATTCATTATTCAGTTTTGATTAGTTTGTTATAGATCTGACCTAAAAAAATATGAAAATACAAATATCCAGGAAATAACAAGATTTGAATATAGAAATGCTCCACTTTATTAATCAAACCCTTAAGGTAGGGCAACACCATACATTCACTCCTTAAGAAAGGAGAACACTCCACAAGCGATATGTCTGTTCATACAATATTCCCTCACCTCTCTTAATGGGGAGTCTCTAGCCTCTATGTAGGCCTCATACATACAATACCATGGGTCATTACCATGGTTCCCTCAATACCATCTATCTAATACAATGGGCTTATTACATTATTGCTAACTACTTGTGGTCCCTTACATGATACGGGTTAACCACTTTATTTATTACTATGGCCCATCTCATTATTACATTATTCCCTTGGGTACCTCCCTCTGTACCCCATACTATCCCCCCTAGGTATACTACATTCCACCCCCCTTAAACATTTTTCGTCCCCGAAAGATAAGAAGAACACAAATAATAAGATCTAGTCAAAAGAGTAGTCCACTGGTACCATGCATGTGCAACTAGCCATCCAAGAGAAAGGTGAACCTTCGATCTAGCTGATGCCTCACTCACTTGAGATGGAAGTTGACCCTAGTGACTCTTCTGTGTTGTTGTGTTGTGGGTGGATCGTCGCCCCTCTCCATCTTTCATGCGAGGGTTTTTGTCCTTGTTGCTGATTCATTGCCATCGGGTTGGTTGTTTTCTTGTGGGGTGATGTGGGTGGTGATATGCTGAAGTTTTAACCAACTGTGTATCTTTCTTTAATTCACCACCTAATGGAGTCTGATTGGTATCCGTTACATGTTGTGGTGTCTGTTGTTGTTTCTTATCTTCCAATATCACTGCAACAACTGAGTCGTCATCTAATGTATCAGTACCTGTAGCATTTTCTGCTTCAACCTCCTTGGACACACCCTACTTTTCTAGTACCTGCTTTGATGTTTGTGTTTGATTGTCAACCATCAAAGGGTCATCATCTGATGTGTCAGTGTCATTAGAGCTTTGTGCTTCTGCCTCCATAGTCTTTGCTTGGGACTTAATGGAAATATCTTGCAATGTAATTTTCTTATTTTTATACCAGAGCTTCATGAATTTCTTCTGCACATTAATATTGACAGTACCCACAGATTCCATCCAAGGATATCGCAAAACAATATCCATGTTATCCATATCTGAAGTATAAAAATCAGAATGCAATACATACTTGTCCATAGAAATCTTCAAATATTTATAAACTTGCACCTCCTCATTATTAACCTGTGTGTGCTCCATATGTTTTGCTCGAACTTGCAATTTTTTTACCAAATTGACATTGATAAGATTTTTCTTGCGATTAGGATTTATAGACACAATGATCTTCTCCTTATAAATATATCCATGAACCTGTAATAAGGAGATTTCAATAGAAAATAACTCCTTACATGTCTCCTTCCCCTGTTTTCTAGCATGAGACCATTTGTCCAAAAGGAGTTTTTCATATTCTTCATCTGAAAGTTTGGACAACTGCTTGTTGTCAAGTGAGTTCCACCATATGGTAGCCTCCTCTTACATACTAAGCTATATGAAAATTTTCCAATATTTTGGATGGTTTCTCTTAAGATATTTTATGAATTATTCAATAGTAGGACCATTATCTTTCCCTGTAAAAAAATGCTTGCTATAAGCCATGAAGAGGGTTTTGAAAAGAAAATCACTTACTTGGCGAAAATTTGAAATGGCCACAATTCATTCAATATTGCTCAGAATCCATCTTATGACCTATTTTCGGAAATGGAACAACCATTTTGCATCTTCCCATCTGATAGAAATCCTGATCTAGGCACTATAATTTTATATTCGTGCTACAACTTTTCAATCGTCATAAAAATTTCTGAAAAAAGCGCTGATTTTAAATCAATGATATCTCCCTCATCCGGACTCTAATTCAACTGATTTTCTTTTTGAAATTGGATATTTTTTGGCAAGGAACCCATATCTGCAATTAGATTCTACAAATGGTGACCCAAAATGTACAGATGAGTTTTGCAAACTTGCCACCGCGAAAATGTCTGCAACATAGCTGATTTTTAAATCAGTGATATCTCCCTCATCCAGACTCCTATTCGGCCGATTTTGTTTTCCAAATTGGGTATTTTTTTGTAAATAACCTAGATCTCCAATGATATTTTACAAATTTTGCACCAGAACATACAGATATGATTTGCAAACTATTGGAAATAATATTGAGAGGGGGGTGAATCAGTGTTATCAAATCAAACAATTTTTCATTTCCATACTCAGATTCATATACGCTACTTCAATTAATTATACCTGTGTATATACGCAACTGTGTTTAATGCAACTAGCATGTATCTAGTAAACTTATGATTCAGTTAGTTGATCTTCAATGAGTGCATCAGAACATTATTAACCATATTTAACAGTAAGCAAGTGCAGTAAAACATAACAGATCATCACACATAAGGAGCACACATGAACACCATGATATAAGGTGGGAACCCAATGTGGGTGAAAACCACCTGCTGTAATTCGTCCCTATCTTCCTTTAATAAGAAACTTCTTTTTACAATAGTACTGGTGCAGTCTTATACTAGTACGTAAGCTTCTACCTGCAGAAGGCTACAACCTTCTTAGCTCTTGTACTAGCCGATCCATTTACTATTATGTAGGCACTAGCCTACTAAAGGCTCCAACCTTCACTCATTTTCCAGCTACTCCTAGATGGGAGCTACAACCCCCTGGCTCTTGTACTGGCCGATATGTTTACCAGTATGTAGGCATCGGCCTATTGAACTCTACGATCTTCCAGGGACCATGTTTCATAAATTTTCAGAATGGATCCATAAATACAAAACAATCACCACTGTAATACAATCATCAACTTATACCTGCATCATCAATCTCTGAATCACCCAATACTGAACCACTGAAACCCTGTCAACAACACAGTCACCAGAACACAGAACAAAACTCTGCAACAATAACCAGATCCAACTGCAACTTCAAATATCATATCTTATAATGTATACGCTACTATGAAGAACCAAACCAACGTACATACGCACTTTTGCCAAAGCCAACCTGCGTACAGATCTGCAAATACTTACTCATAACTTTGCAGCTGTTCCAGACATCAGTCATACCCAGATCATAACATTCATACAATAAAACATGTGTCAATAATTCAGATCTATTCTATCCATAATCAAACCATATGATGATAAACATTCCAAGCCTTAAGATCTCGATCCATTGTTCATCATCATCCACATGAGTGCATCCTTGGTTCAGATCAAGCTAAGCATCACAAACCCATGACCAGCATACTAGATCTCACACTTCATCAGACATTCAATCCTTGCTCCTCCCCCTTGGCCTAATGATCTTCTCCTTATATAGGTTTAGGCTTCTCTCAATACCATGGTCCAAAACCATGTAGAAACAATACCTTGGACCCAAAACCTGGGGTCAACACTTTGGACCAAATACCACGGACCAAAACCGAAATACCATGAACCAAATACCATGGACCAATACTTAGTTTTCCAACATGTATGCATCTTTCCTTCTGTGAACCTGCGTGTGTACGCATACGCACCTTTTGTTCTTCTCACCCTCGTGTATACGCGCTTTCATCAAGGTTAACCTGCGTATATATCTCTCTTGACTTCTTGTACTAAGATCTGTCCTCTGATTGAGTTTCCATCACCTGTATCATACCTATGAGTGAGTTGCCATCAAGGAAAACGCCTGTATCATAATGCCAACAATCTCCCCCTTTGGACTTGATGGCAACAACCACACCAAGTCACTCTCCCCCTTTGACATCAAGGGCAAAGGGTGGACCAAGATATTCTCTTCCTTGATATACATTCTGTTGTCCATACTCCCCTTGTGTACCTACTGAAATCTCTGATTGAGCTCCCCCTTTGTACATGCCAAGATGTACCAATCTGTCCATGCTCCCCCTGAGCACATGCAAGGTCTTTATAACAAAGACCAGCAATCCATTCAAGACCATGATAGTCATTAGCCACTAAATATGATCTGCACCATAAGCATCAACATCCAGTTTTGTAACCTAAAATAACATTCTTTTGATCAAAAAGCAAGATGTATCATTTAGCCACATGAGCATCATCACCAAAGACTTCTAACCATAATGCCAACAATGCATTATTTGAAGTATATGCTCCCACTGAGCCTGTGCCAACCATCATATACCATGTCCGAACCATATCCTGAGTCTGTTTTGCTGCCTTTTTCTTCTGAGCATCATATACAAGATAGTGCAGCTTCTAACTCGCATATATACGCGATTTGTCTTCATGATACCTACGTATGAGATTTAGAACACTAATGTTCCACATTTTTAGCTTCCTCTGTGTCTGTCATGTCTGTGTATTCTGCTATGCCACATCTTTCTGGCTGTACTTCTTTTTTCTTCCATATCTTTAACTATGATGATGTTTTCTCCTTTTGGTATGGTGCCCAAAACCTTCTCCTGCATTCCTTTGCTATGTTTCCAATCTTGTTACTTGTATAACATCTTACATGTTTCATATTCCTTCTGTAGCAATCAATGGATTTGTGACCAAACATATTGCAAGAAAAACAATATCCCTTAAAATATCTAGAACGTGATGATCTTTCTGAGTGATGGTCATGAAAGATTCTACTTCTGCATCTAGCTGCAACATGTCCAAGATTATGACATACATATAACATTCAACATTATTCATCAGAGGAGTAAAATATTTTCTTTGAAGAATTTCTTTCCTTGGTTGTTGACCTATCATCTCCTTGTTGAGTATTTTAGATTGAGCATTAGAGTTCCTTGTCTTATTTTGTGAACTAGATTCATCTTCAACAGATTCATGAAAACCAAGACCAGTTTTGATAGCAGGAGACCTTTGAATACTAAGAATATCTTTTGAATAATTGACCGGAGAATCCACAGTTTTATCATTTTTGAATCGACGTTTCGAATCCCAAGTGGGATCCATCTTCAGGATGAGAGAATGATGATGACAGAAGAGCAGCGGAGAAGTAATAAATAGTGATGAGGATGAAACATTTAGGAAAAACAAACAAGTCGGCTAAATTAATAATTTTATTATTTTTATTTAATATCATCCAAAATCTTAGTACTATCTTGAAATCATAATAGTTTATCCTTTTCTTCTAATTTACCTTTCAAGATATTTACCTCAACTTGATGTTGTTCTTCCTTTTCCAAATACTGCTTCCTTATGTTTTCTTCAACTTTTCTTCCTGCTTCCACTTGTTGCCTTAATTCGATCACTTCATGTTCTTGTTCTTCAAGAGCATCTTCATTTTGCTTCTTTGATTCTTTAAGATCTTCTTTTAGAGAGAGGATCTTTGATTCAAGTCTCTAAATTGTTATGCTTTGATCTTTGACTATATCCTGCAATTTCTCCCTTACTCTGGTTACTGACTCCAATTGTTCCTTTAATCTGGTAACTTCTTCTATTTCTACGTCCTTATTTTCATATGCCATCAAAAGTCTAATTTCTTCATCACTATTGGATGAGTCATTAATTTTAACATGAGTATAATAACTTCTATTACCTTCTTCAGACATCTTTCCTTTGTTATGAGGACATCTAGCAGCGTAATGACCAACTCTACCACATGAAAAGCATTCTTGGTTCAGATCAAGTTAAGCATCACAAACCCATGACCAGCATACTAGATCTCACACTTCATCAGACATTCAATCCTTGCTCGTCCCCCTTGGCCTAATGATCTTCTCCTTATATAGGTTTAGGCTTGTCTCAATACCATGGTCCAAAACCATGTAGAAACAATACCTTGGACCCAATACATGGGGTCAACTCTTCGGACCAAATACCACGGAACAAAACCGAAATACCATGAACCAAATACCACGGACCAATACTTAGTTTTCCAACATGTACATGCCTTTCCTTCTGTGAACCTGCGTGTGTATGTATACGCGCCTTTTGTTCTTATCACCCGCGTGTATACACGCTTTCATCAAGGTTAACCTGCATATATCTCTCTCTTGACCTGCTGTACTAAGATCTATCCTCTGATTGAGTTGCCATCACCTGTATCATACCTCTGAGTGAGTTGCCATCAGGGACAACACCTATATCATAATGCCAACAGTGATATCTCCCTCATCCAGACTCCTATTCGGCCGATTGTTTTCTTCAAATTGGGTATTTTTTTGTAAATAACCTAGATCTCCAATGATATTTTGCAAATTTTGCACCAGAACATACAGATTTGATCTGCGAACTTGCTGCCTCGAAAAATGTTTGAAAAAATAAAATAAAAAATTGTTTTACCCAAGAAAGTGCTCTGATACCATTTTTTATATATCTTATCTAAAAATATAAGATAATAGAAATATACCCAAGAAATAACAAGATCTGAATATAGATAGAAATGCTTCTTCATTGATCAAACCCTTAAGGTAGGGCAACATCATACATTCACTCCTTAAGGAAGGAGAGCACTCCACAAGCCATATGCATGTTCATACAATATTCCTTCACCTCTCTTAATGCGGAATCTCTAGCCTCTATATAGGTCTCATACATACAATACCATGGGTCATTACCATGGTTCCCTCAATACCATCTATCTAATTCAATGGGCTTATTACATTATTTCTAACTACTTGTGGTCCCTTACATGATATGGGTTAACCACTATTTATTACTATGGCCCATCCCATTATTACATTATTCCCTTGGGTATCTCCCTCTGTACCTTATACTATCCCCCTAGGTATACTAAATATTTTCACTATTGCACTCACTGTTGTAACTCTAATTATTTTCATTTACGCACACCATATTTTTGTTGGGTTTACACATTATATAGGAGAGAGACTCTACACAAGCTGAAGATGTTTGAGGATAGCCAAGAACCCATCCCATAGAGGGGGATTGGTAACATTTATCAGTTCTCTTCACAGGTGTTATAATAAAATTATTCTTTACATTTCTTGTTTCCATTGGATAATTGGAGTTATTACTCTTTCTTTTTGTTGTTTAACTATGACTGTGGCATAGATTCAGACTTTGGTAGATTTTGTTTATATCAGTTGCTGTAGATCTATAATGTTTAGTATCCATTTATATTGTTGAGATTGTTTATCATCCACAATTTTAAGTGGGTTCTTTTCGTACATCATTGAGAAGAAAACACTAAAACAAAATTGATGACTCCACTAGGGATTAATTCCGATTCAAAAACCTGGTTCTCTAATACAAAATTCGGGACTCGGCTAGGTTTTATACTTTAGATCCAGAAACCTAGGTGACCTTTAGTTTTCAATGTAGGGTTCCTTCTCTTTTCAATTCTCTTAATATTTCCTATTTTTTTGACCGTAGCTCGGATAAATTTATGACTTCCGTAAGCTTTCTAGTCTTTTCCGCAGGTCACAGGATCCAGCCGTGAAAAAGGTGACACTCTTTTTCGAGATTTACTGAACAAGATCCATAGAGCATAAATCACAAATTTTGGCCCAAAAAGTGCAATATGGAGGCCAAAACACACTAAACAGCCCAAAACATGCGATCCCTATAGAGAAACAGGTCAGTACCTGTGATTTCTGGGTTTTAGGGTTTTTCTCAAATCTGTTTATGGGTTTTGGAGAGAGTTATCTACTAGGTTGTCTAACCTCTGTCTCATCCTGCTTAGGCCTTGTTCTACTCTGATTTACTCTTTGAAGTCGAATTTAGCCTCCCCTAGGGCTTCTAGTACACTTCCACCTTTCTAGGAGGATTTTAGCTAAGTCAGTAGTCTGAGTTTCTACAGCACTTTCAACCACATTTTCCAGATCTGTAACCTTCTATTTTAGATATGATAAGATAGGTTGCTACCATCCATAGTTTCACATTTAAACTTGTTTGATGATTTGCCTTAGGGTCCCATCAGTCGTCCTAGGTGTTTCACCCATCTCCCTATCTTTTTGCAGTGTTCTTCCCATCTGGTTTTTTGCTATTGCTGCACCACTTTCCAATAGCTTTGTTTCACTTGATCCCAGTCACACTGAAATTTAGATCTCTTGACCATTTCAGTGTATTTTCTATCGGAGTAACCACCAAGTAGTACAGTGTTTGCAAACCCAGTTTGGGTGGGGTTTAGCTGATGTTTTTGTTGTTCATTTTATGTTATTTATTTTAGTTTATTTTCATTATGATTTCTTATTTTTTTTTTACAAACACGATCTGGGCTTAATCAATTAATACACTTGCACACACAAGCACACCTTAAGCGAAGGGCGGTTGGTTTACACTGCCAAGCCAAGACTTAACATAATAGATTTATCTCCCCACATCGAGACAAAGATATATTGTTGATCCCCCTTCACCTTTTTCGTGTCACATGTGTCTTATCAATATTGCACCACCAAGAAGTTTGTCATGGAGACTATGAATCCTTCACCCCCGATTTCTGATTGGGCATATTACCCCTCCCCATTAGGTTCGAGTTCATAGCCCTCTGAGTCCCCACACTAACTCTTCTCCTGGTCCTTCTGATTCCTCATCTGATTCCAAGCCTCCTCCACTACATATCGTCACCATGTCTGGACCCACAACTAGTGCAGGAACCCAAATTGGTGTTGGATTTAGTTCTATCCTGGTGGTCAGAATAGGTAGAAAAGTCTTAGGAACTGTTCCGACAGATCCCATGCTCCCCTTTATGGCTAGGTTAAGTCTACCAGATTTTAACCAGTTGATAAACAACCCCATACACCATGATGCTGGTTGGCCCTCTATGCTGACTAAGCTTCCCTCAGACATACCAAATTTTGAGGGTAATGGTGGAGAGGATCCTACTAACCATTTCTAATACTTCCATATGTGGTGTTCGTCCAACTCCATAATTGATGACTCCATTTGTCTTCAGTTCTTCCCATGCACGCTCACTGGAGATGCTACAAAATGGTATGTATACTAGCGCTCCGCATCTCATTCCGATTTCGCAACGCTTTCTAAAGAGTTCCTTTCATATTTCTAGTTACCTCTCCTTACGACATTGGTATGGAGCTATTGACCACATTCTGTCAGTCCTCCGCCACTCCTCTTTATCACCATGTTCAAGAGTGGTGTCAAAGGAGGAGCACATGTCATGTCCCAGCTTTCGAATACTGTGTTTATCTAGATTTGTTTCTTAGGAGCCTTTTATCTCCCATTGGAAAAGATGTCACATCACACTTTCCTCAAACCAAGGAAGAATCTCTCCAAACCGCTCTGCGATATGATCTGATTTAGGCACAATCTAGCTATGTCTATACCATCATTCTAGATCTCCCTCATCCTAGAAGTGCCAATGCACCGGGGGCATCTCATGCTGCCGATTGTATCATTGGATCACTTTCACACTCTTTGCCATATACTCGAAAATGTTATGGCTACCCGCAGGGGGTACCAGTTCCTCCAGCACTTATGCCCCTTGTGGTAGCAACATGTTTCGAGGGCCCCAACCTATCTACCAAACTGTTGCTCCTCCTTATGCATAGCCTAGTGCTCCAGCCCCTTAAGCATTAGCATCATAGCCTCCCATGCATCCTCAGCCCCAATAGCCAATTCCACCTCAAGGTCAAGTGTTTGTGCAACAGAGTGCTACCAATCCCCCAAGTTCGAAGAAAAATAATAAAGGGAAGGGTAACAAGGGTAACCGGGGTAATCAGGGTAACTAGCCTAGTGAACTCTAGGGGGACTATCCAAACAACAAAAACCAGCAACAGGATGGCCAACACAAGCAGAAAAAGATTATTTGTACGAACAAGCCTTGTGCATGTTGTGGTGTACATGGGCATTATACACATGAGTGTCCTCTTTCACCCTAGATGTGCCAAATGTGGGAAGCTCAAGAAGCTTCTAGAGGTCAACAATCACCTCATAATCCTGCACCACCTTAACTGACAGTGCTCACAAATCCTTTCCCTTAGCAAGGATTTGTTGCTGCTCAACCTCAGCTAGGTCAAGAAGCCCATCTCCCCCAACCTTTTGGTCCCAATGACTACCAGATCCTTATGATGAACTTTGATGAGGTTAACCCCTCCAATATCAACCTACAAACTCGGTCGCGTCAATCTAACAAGCCCTCAACTTCGTCTGCTAGCAAGTCTAAAACCAAAGTATCTGTTGAGCCTCTTACGACATGAAATGGTCCTTTACAGATCCCTTAACCTAAGGTTGAGGCCATTCCTAAGATCCAAAAAGGACCATTATGCTGTAATGCGGTTTCTAACAGATCTTCCCATACATATAGTATAATAGGTGACTTAGCACAATCAACTCTTGCCATGTCGATGCTGGAAGTCCTCCAGTCGTGCCCATCCCAAAAGAAATCTCTACTAACTGCCCTGGGTGTAGTGGATCCTTCTGACAATCTTTTGATTGTCTTCCAAGTTGATACATCAGAGCATCCCCCATTTCCTTCATCTCTTTCATTCCAAATACCAGCTAGAGTCTGTAATGCCATCATCTCCAGATCCATTATTGACGAAGGCACGTCCACTTGTGTGATGTCAGCTACTGTTTGGAACCAGCTTAAGTCACTTGAGTTGTCCACCTCCACCATCACTTTGCATTCTTGGGACGGACACCCCTCCAAACCCCTTGGAATGTACCACAACTGTCCAGTGACCCTTGCAGGCAAGATTTTCCATGTCAACATTGAAGTCATTGATTCCCCTTTGGATTACACATTCTCTTAGGTCGTAGTTACACATATTCCATGTCAGTCATCACATCTGCGGTGTTCTATAAGATGTGCTTTGCCCATGAAGGGAATATCATTACCATCTATTAGTTGACTTACTACGAGCCTGTATCCATGACCTCACCTGAGTCCATTATCTCATCAATGTCCGACAAAAAGTCTTCAACTCCTTCATCCAGTGTTTCAACCAGAGACTATAAATATTCCTCATTATTAGCTACTTTCATTGGTCCCCCCTGCCCCCCCCATCCATCTCAAAGCCTAAATCTATCATTGTTTTCATGTTATAAGTTTCATAGGTTTCCCTTAAGCAGTATAATAAACCTGATCAATAACCAGCTCCTCAGCACCCTGCTGTTGCTCTTCCAGTTGAACCCTCTTGTTAGTGTCATCATTTTCACATTGCCATCAGTGATCAGAATCTGCTCTTTTGCATTTTCATGTTAGGAGTCCAATACTGATGAGTTTGCATTCCATTAGGTCATGGATTCATGGATGGTAGGGTTTACTTCAATTTTCCCTCGTGATCTGTACTTGCTGATCCTCTTCCATATATTTCAGTCATGGCTCATGTTCCCTTTGCAACTCATTTCATTAGGTATTAGGGTTTTGTCTCATTAGGTTTTAGGGTCCTATCATGGTAAAATCCAATAATTACATGCCAATAATGATCAGCAAGGACATGAGGAGGCCAATAATGATTAGCGAAGCCATAATTTATCATTTTGAAAGCCTAATGTAGTTCTCACCTCAAAACAAGTGTTGAGGGGAAAACATGGTATTTTGTTTTTATCTCCATTAATGATGTAATTTTATGTTTTCATATGTAATATTGGTTCCCAGCTGCTCCTAAACATCTTGTGATGTTTCCAAGCACCTGCCACTGCAAAAAATCAGGTTATCATGAGCACAAATCTACCTGCAAAAGCAAAAGAGAACAAGCGCTCAACCCTAATTTCCTCTCCCACAGAGCTAGGGTTGGCTATGGGATCATAAATATCTAAGTAGAGGAGGCATAAGGGATATCAGAAGGTATGAGGCCAATTCATATCATCAAACATCATGTCTCCATGATTTGTCGAGAAGTCATTCCAAGGAACAAGCCATTCACCACACATAAGGGCCGATTTTTCTTCAAACTATGTTCTAGACCAAACAAGGCATAATTTGGAAATTGTGAGAGAGGTTTTTTTCCACAATAGGCCAAGGAAGAAAAACTCCTTCAATTTTTACACAGGTGTCATGATTTTAGATAAATGTCAAAAATACATTCGCTACAAGAGAGTTGCTACACTTCTGGAGTGACCTTGGGGAAATCAAAATTTCTCCTAGCTAAGGTGACCAAATGACTTTATCGATGAGTCAAATGATAACTAGACACCAATATATTTTCAATGAGATATCATGAGCTCAATTTGGAGTTCAGGAATACCTCCATACATTGACTGAAACAACACTCTACATTTTGGCAGCCTCATTCTGCACATTTTGACCAGTCTTGGGAGATTGGACTTTTGACAGGGGAAACGAACTCAAAATTGAAAAATTAGAAAAATTTACTAGAAGGTAGGCTTGACAAGCTTTCCAAAGAGCTATCCCATGCCCAATTTGGACATTGGGAAGGTAGTCAAAAGTCGTCCTGAATTGGCGCTGCGCTTAGGGAAGGTGGCGCTGTGCTTATGGCAAGGCGCTGCACTTAGGGAGTTTTTTGCCAGTGTATTTTTGAACAGGCGATGCACTTATAGGGTGGAATTGTGATCCTAGGTAGTGGCACTGCGCTTAGGCCAGCCAACCAAAAAACACTCCCAAACTTCATATTTAATTCAAATCTCCTCCAATTCCACACTTGGCAAGTAAATATTATCCCTCTCCTTGCAATTTAGTTTTCATATGTAAAGATTTTGATAAGTTTCTATTCTCTATATAAAACCCTAACTTTCACTATAAAACCCTAGTTCTTTGTTTTTCCCCACCACTCACCTCATAACTAAACCCTTATCCCCACCACTATTATCGCATTCTACCACTCATTTATCACTCCCTTAACCCTTCCTTCTTATGTTTTGCCCATAGCTTCACTCACACCCATTCCTCCAAGCCATTGCACATACCATTCATCCCATACATTGTCAAAACTATGCAAACTAAGAGAGTTAACTTAAACATGGATAGAGGAAGTGCTTTTGAGTATGATGAAGAGACAACTAGTGATAGTTCTATGGAGAGACATAGGCATAGAAAGCCTCACAAGGGAGGAAAAATCATAAGAGAAGAACCCACCAGTTTAAGAGAATTGCAAGCTTTCCCACTTGCAGTCTCTTGTTTCAGACACCATGGATGTTTTGAATTCTATGAACTAGTGGAAAGAGCTCAGTTTCATCATGAGTTGGCCAGAATTTTTGTGGCTCATTTGCATAACTATGAGCTGACAGTTGCCGGAGTAACTTTCAAAATATCACCATCTATTGTTATAGAAGGCCAACAAAGATAACTATATGATGAGGTACATGGTCTATCACTACAAGACACAAAACAAAATTTGCAACATGAGAATGAAGAGGACGAAAGCTAGGTTGAGGAGAGCCTTAGAGGTCAAGAGAGAGAAAGATAGACTCAAAATGTTGGATGAAACCTATTTGGCCAACCAAAGTACTTTATGGTGGTGCTCCATACCAAATTTGGGAAAATTTGGAGAAGTTTTTGTATTTTTGAAAATTTGAAATTCACAACACATAGAATTTGTCTAGAAGCGCAGCGCCACCAATGATGTGCTTTTTCCTGGGGCATCCATTGGAGAAAAATTTGACATTTTTGGATTCAGAATGATGAGGACATGCACCATGGAAATTTTCAGAAGTTTTGGAGCAGATTTGGTTCACCAAAAGGTCAAAAAAGTACCAAAAAATGATCTTTTTGCCTCTTTTTGGACACACAAAAGTAGTGTTGGGAGATTCAAGTTTTGAGGGTGAAAATGGACTCCAAATTTAAAATTTCTAGGTGTTTGAGCAACTAGACTTGAAGACCTTTCTAATGAGCTATCATGGGCTCAATTTGGCTAAGGGGAAGGCCTCCAAAATCAGGTGGAAAGCGGCATTGCGCTTAGGACCAGCGGCGCTGCACTTAGGGCCATTTTGCTCAGGGAACTAAAATTCACCTGTTTTGACTATGAATTTGATTTCTCTCACCTCATGGATGATTTCACTGATGTAATTGATGATATGGCATGTAAATGTAATGGTAAATTATCGTTAGAGGGTAGATTTATTAGTTAGAGGTGGTTTTGAGGCAAATGAATCAGTTTCCCCTCTTTTAGAGGCAAGTTGTTTGATTGCCTATATTCCAGTTCTTTGTTGGGAAATGGTTGAAACAACCCCTCTTCTCATGGATTCGACCCCTGAAGGTCAGGATGAGTAGTTTAGATGTCTATATTATGTGTTTTCTTGGTCATTTGGTGGGGTTGGATTCAGCTGGATGCTCATGTTAGCATGTGTTTAGTATTTTGTTCATATGTTCTCATGATATTTATGTATGTATATTTCATATAATTACTTCTGATTGGTTGTTTTCAAGTCAGATAGGTGAAATACATTAGGTTTTAATGCTTTGCCTTGGGAAAACACTAGTATTTCATGTTTTCTACTGTTTAGGAAGGATTCTTCACTTGCTCAGGCCCTTCTTAGCTCCTCGCTAGTCTAGCCTTTCACCCCATTAAGCTTTAAGGTACTAAATATCATACCTACCTTGCCCCATAGAATCCCCTGTAATTTTGACTTAGTTTCCCAGACCCAAATTGCCCAGCTCCTCTTGATCTAGAAAAAACATCAAAAAATTCAATGAAAACCCTTGAGCTACTATACGTAGCACAAAATCTTGTTCCTGATCGAGTCATTTTGACTGAGATCAATAAGGAGAGAGCCCTCTCCCGACCTAGTAGGGCTAGCTATTAGATTAAGCATGGTTTGTGGTTACCCTAGAATTGCCTCCCTTCAACCTAAGGTCAATCTACGTGATAACACCTCTGACCCACTCCCCCAGGACCTCCTCCATTTGTGGGTTCCTCTCCTATGTTCCCACCAGGAACTGTTCCTCCAGGTCTCAACCATCTAGGAGCTATTATGTTGGGACATTATCCTTCCGACCAGATACCTTTCCTATTCCCCCCTATAGAAATTTGTTCTGTACCTGTCATGGCTTCATTAGTCCTTCCTAACATGACTATGGGGATCCAAATATTGTACATCGATCCACCTGCAAACATTCTGCCTGGTCAGCCAAGACCATATCATGCTTTGACCTCAACTGGTCCACATGACCACTGTCATTGCTTTAGCTCCATTAGAACCTCAATATGAACCAACTCTTGTTGCAAAGGCATCTTGCGAGGGAGAAAAGTTAAATGGAAATATTCAAAAGACAAGGCTCCCAAAGCTCCTCCAGCCCCTAAGCCCCAAACCCGACACCCCCGTGCACTTTGTGTCAGGTTGTTGGGCATGCCACCAACAATTTGTCTTGAACTTTCTCAACTTAAACCTTTGGTCCATGAAGCGTTCTCTGAGTTGAATATTCTGAAAGTCCATGTTAACTTATCGATCCCACCTAAGAAACTCAAAGAGGCACACACAAACCACCCTGATGCCATGTGTGATCTTCATGGTCATTATTCCCATTATTTCCCCCATCTCGATGAGTTTTACGATTGCGTTGGGGCGATCCATGAATACGAGGCCACTCATAGTGAAGCCTCTACTCCTCTACCTATGGATTATGGTACCACAATTCAACTAGAACAGGGAGACTCTGGACCCATTATTATGATCCCTCCCCCCGATGCCGAGATGACAGACACCATAGGCCCCATTCTTTACCTATTGTCATCCTTGAATTCTTCGCAGGAAAACCTTTTTGAGGTTTCTGCACACTCTTCTATCAAACCTATTTCGACAGAATCCTAGGTCTCAACATTCGTAGATCCTCCATCTACTAGCCCATCATCTACTATTCAAGATGATGTGTCTGTGAACCTTATTTCTCAGGTTGAAGCACCAGGTAATGGCGCCACATTAGGTAGTCAGTCTTCCTCCCGTCCACCCATCTCTCAGCCTGATGAGGACACCATGGAAACTATGTCTACCCTTGATTACCCCTACACTTAGCCAAGGGGTCATTTCTACAGAGGATTTTGAAGGCCATCTCCTTCCTAATTCTCCCAATGCACTCTACCTCAAGAAATTTCACTCATAGCACATCCCTTTGATTTGTGTGTCTTTATTTTTGCCATCAAGTTAGGTAGATTTCTTCCTCTCATCAGTTGTCTTTTGCACCTTTCAAATGGATCCATCATCCACATTGTATATCAGTCATGTCGAAGATGCAAGTCGCTTCTCCTGGAATCTAGCCTCATGTTGTAGCGGCTACAACCACCCTCCAAAATTTTGGCCTATACCCAATTTCAGAGCCTCCCTTGAGAGTTTCACTTGATGACTACACACACTCATGTTCATTGTGTGAGCCCGTGTGCATCTTTGCATCTGCCTTGCTTAATCATTCTATCTAATTTTTTGCATGTTAAAATCGAAGTCATGCTTGCCACCATGTCTTGGTCATGCCCAAGGTATTTGCTTTGTGTGTACATGTTGTGTTCGCTATGAAAGCATCTGTTGCACTCAAACATGGAGTCACATTCAGTGTCATGCGAGCATTGTCATGGTCGATCAACGATCAATCACAAGTGTCGCACTTGTCTCTCACACCATTAGTTAGACATGTTGAGCATGTGTGTTTGGATGGTTTGGGTCGTCTCGTCATCAAGTCATGTTGGTGTGTGTCTGCATATAGCATGTGCATCTTTCACTCATTCACACACTTAGTCATTTTGTTGCAGTTCCGAAAACCAGACTCCCCTCTAATAGCCAGACCATTACCCCATCATCGACTCGATCGACTGCCACCCAGAACAACATAGAAGCACCAAGAAAGTCATTTCAAGTTGCTTTGCCCACAAGAAATTAATTAGCTTTCAAGATGGTCAAACAGAGGATTTGACCCGACAGTCACCCCAAGACTTATTCCCCTCAAAAGTTGCATAGAGGCTACAGACCTTGCCCACTCCGCTGGCTGGGAAAATTGCACAAATAGGATGAAAAGACATCCAGTTCCCATCCCTGTCTCCCTTAGAAAATTGCATAGTTTTTCCATCCATTCCTCTTGACAATCGGCCGACTGCTCATCCAGAAAATTGCACAGTTTTTATGAGTAGTCCCTCTGCTACCCAGTAGTTTTCTTGACTTAGAAATTGCACAGAGATGATCAAAAATCCGACTTCCCAGCCTCAGTGAAATTTCTCTTGCCTACAACTCCCAGAAGCAGACTACCAGTTCCCTCCAAGAATTGTGCAGTATCTTCTACTAAGCTCCCGGCAGCTGACTGCCAGTTCCCCTCAAGAATTGCGTAGTTTCTGCTGCTAGTGACTCAGTGGCTATCTTCCAGTTCCCTCTAGGAATTACATAGTTTTGGCTGCCAAGCTCTTGGGCCGTTCCCCCAGAAAAATGTGCAAATCCTTTTTGCCAATCCTCCCTGCAGCCCGAACTATTTTTCTAAGAAATTTCATAAATTCTATTGTCTAGCTCCAGTTTCCACCTCATTTTGGAAAATGCATAGATCCTATCGCCTTGCGTTCCTACAGCCTAGATTGTTCCTCTCAGATTGACCATATTCATCACCCAGTGACTATTGTGCAGGTTTCATTAGAAGTGCCCAGAGCAATCATCCCACCTCACAACCTTGCTGCCTCTCCCAGTCACTTACATCCAAAATGATCATGTGTCATGGTAGACTAGGAGTATTTTAGACTTGATGTCATCTCGTCATGAGTGACTACAGGTACAGGTACACCAGCAAACATGAAATGACAACGAATGGGATGAACGAAGGGAGCACATGCAGAAGGATAGGTTCACCAATGGACAACGAACAATGCATGTGAAGGGATGTGCTCGTGAATGGATGATAACGCAAAGATGTGTTCACGGATGGACGAACGAGTAGACATGAAATATTTTCTCACAGACCAATGAACAGACGAGCCTATTGAGCCTTCCAACATACAAGCATGGAGCAATGTGCAAAAGAAACATCAAGCGATCCAACGACCATCGAAGACTCCACACACCTTGCCTGCGAAGGTGAAGCTGTAACACACCATGAATACATCCATCACCCAACAACACTACAGCTCAACATGCACTCCAATAGCACCATGAATGTACTAGCACTATCATGTCGAGTTCTGTCATGAGTCAGGTCGTCCACATCTCCACCGTGGACCATGTTGTCAAATCAATGTAATGTTATGTGGAAGTCCAAAAGACCCACTTGTTGTACAAAGAGTCATTCAAATTCAAAAATTCATGGAAGTCCAATAGTGATGAGGGTAGTCGAACATCCACAAGGGTCAGTTTCACGCTTGGCTATAAATACCCCCTCATTTGTACATGAAAAGGACTTTTCACCTTAGCTCCTCCCAAATATCCAAGAGTGTCCGTTATCTTTTCTTAGAGGAGTAAGGAGTGGCTCCAATGCCCCTCACACGAGTTTAGTGATGTATGGTGTAATGATGTGTCTTGGAACTTTCACTTAATTCCAAAGCCTACTAATAGGCCAACATGTTTTCACACATGTATTGTATCTATTGTAAGACTACTCTTTAACACTTGTAATGCATGTTGCTTGAACCTGTGTTTAACACTTGAACTAATTCACTTGTTTTAATACACATATGTTAATGAAAATGTGTTGTATATGTTGTTAACGTTGTCTCACCCATTTAGACTACTCTCGTGGACATCAGAAATGCCTTTCACATGGAACTCACTATAACAACTATTGTACTCGCGCAGACTAATCCGATGAGTGTTATATGTGTTACCTTCCCTTGTGTGTTGTAATTGCTGCATCTGTGTGGATTGTTCTTCTGGAAGCAGTGCACATCCTATTATGTTGTGTGTTCCTTGCAAAGTTGGGAATTCTCCTGACCGACTTGGGACTCACTCCCACCCTCTGCCTCTACGGTGAAAGAACCATTGACACAAGTGACACTTACACTCACCAGGCATGTGAACCTCACTTCTCGGAAGACAAAGAAGACCACTCTCCTATGCTGACAAGTAAGAGTTGAGGCAAATATTTAAGATAATGGCAACCAGGCCATCATATTGGATGGGACTCCTACACAAAATGGTGTGAGGTCTAGTTGGGACCTCATACTAGGGAGATATCCTAATGTTGGTGGGTCTAGCACCAGCAACATTTTGGCACTAGAAGGAGGGCCGAATGACAAGTTGAGCCTATACTTCTGGGTTGAATCTCTTACTCAATGAATAATACACAATTCATGATCCTCGGGTGTTTCTCTTCTTTCTCCCTTAATCAGTTATCAATCACCGATGAGCCTCTCAATCACTTTGTCTTTCTTAAAGTTTGACGGTGAGAAAAAAACATCCGTAATGAGCACATTTCTGATTTACTTCATTTCTGTGAATCTCTTGAAATCGATAGTGATGAGTTTGATTGCATACTCTTCTTCCTCACCCTTGAAGGTTGTGCTAATTGGTGGTGTCATACCCTGCCACCTACTTCTATCCATTCCCTTCTCACTTTCCTCAAGGATTTCCATCAAGCCTTCGATGAGCGTGACCACCAAGATTTATATGAAAGAATCTCTCGTTTAAGAATGAATCTCAGTAAATCAATTGAGGACATTGCTACCCGCTTCCTTTACCTATGTCATGAAATTCCTGAGCAGTTTTTGGATCTTGACTTCATGAGCCAAGAGCTAAAACACTTGGTTCATGTCTCCCGAAATGGTGAACTTCCTAATATCCCTTCTTCCTCAACTTTTGTGGACCACGAGACACCTCATGTCTCGAAGAGGGTCCCCCCTCACAGTGGGTGCAAATTTGAGAAATTTGCGCAGCATTTTCCCAAGCCATCAACTCAGCTATCTCTAGTCCCAATGGAGGAAATTCCAAAATGGTTAGGAAACCCTATGGAGAAAAATCATCCCTCCCTTCTACAAGAGGACATCACCTTTCCTAACCCAAGTCTTGGTTCTAATCTACATCTCTGCCATCCTCCATCATCTACAAGCCATGACTCATTTCACCATGACTCGCTTGAGTGATCTACTTCACAAGCTAGTTGTGTGCACTCTCTTAATTCTTGAGCTACTAGCTCAAGTTGCAGACATGTGAAAGACAGTATCATCATACAAGCGGAGGAGCAATATGGTGAAGAAAAAATCAATTCCTCTCAAAACATTGAGCTCCCATTCTTGATTGATCCTCGATCCACGAATCTTGGCAAAACATCATGCACAATCAATTCTTTCGATCAACCTCCAGTATTGGGTTGTCATCACTCCCACACTTTCGTATGTTTTGATGAATGCTCAAGCACATCATATGATCTATTTTCATCTCATGTAAACTCTAACTCAGATCTGGAATGTGCACTGGTCAAAGGATACATCCATATTGAAGCTTCCTTTGCACCTCACTTGCCTGTGTTTCCTATGATTCAGAGCGCTTCAACATGCGTTGGAGGTACTCTGCATTCTCTTGCTTCTTTATCTTCGAAGTTATCTCCTCAATTGATGCAAGGAAATGAGGCTGTCCATGATGAAAATAGTCTCAACACACAGGACTCTTCCCACTCATCATCATCTTTTGTGTTTCATGAAGACAGCTAGTCAAGTTAGCTTGCTAAAAATTTTGATGAAGCCTATGACAGAGATGGTTGTCATCTTAAGAGAAGTTTTCAAATCAGTAACAACAACCATTCTCAACATGATCTGGTTCACATCCCAAAATGCAATTTTTCAATTCTGGAAAGTTACAGGACGTGCCAGGGAGTCTAGGCACTTTAACATCCATTGATGGTTATGCTAGGACCTCATAACTTTGGTAATCCCATCAAACAAAATCAGATCTCGTTTCTCACGCACAATCCATCAATCTGCATGGTTGCACTTGAAGTGGATCCCTATGTAACGAATATTTACTATTTGGGGTATGATATTTCAACATTTCATATTTTCGCTAATGATCGAATCCACGAATCTGTTACAACATGTCTGTCTTCATGCACGTCTCTTACATCCAATTCAGGTTGGGAGTGTCCTTCCCTCATCCAATCATGGAACAATGAAGTTGATCATGTCAAAGACTATCTCTATTCAGAATCATACCTATTGGATGTTCTCTCTTGTAATCAGCTCCTTCATCTTTTTTCAAAATTTTCACGTCAAATCTTCCTACTCATCACACCAACAATATCCCTGTGTGATGACGAGCACACAATCTATCATGCGAATCAAGTTACTCTCATTTCGCCACACCCCAACCATTTTATCATATTCACAGTGCTGGAATCCTTTCTACATTTCTGTGATGATCGTGATGCCTGCGCACTTTTTCACCAGTCATAGGTGGGTGTTATGTCATGCCTAGTGCACAACAAACTTGGTTCCCTCATTTAGAGCATTCACATGATTTTTCAAAAGGTTTATTTGTTCATGTCAAAATGGGAATCCGACATCTCAACCAACTAGTCTGATTTCCGTTCTATCTTGGGTGGTTGTCATGCAGTTTATCTTTTCCCAGTAATACATCCAATGACAGTCGCTTCGTGCACTATGACCTTCACCACCTAAAATCTTTATTCTTAGACTTTTGTCAAGAAAGTGAGGCACTTCGGCCTGTGCTAATGGCTATGGCATGCCCTCACTGTCTTGACATGACTGATGAGAATGACCAGATCTATCTATCTGTATCAGATTCCCATCATGATCCCCTCTCTCGAATGAGGAATCCATCTTCTCAAAGATCATGAATCTTTCAAAACAACCATAACGAATTTTATGAGCCAATTACTGAATGGCTGGAACAATCTTACTTGGTGAGTCGTGTTGCAGGTAACAAGCTTCAGTCCTTCCTCGTACTTGCTGAGAAACTTGGTGCAGAAAAACACACACTCACAAGAGACCTCTGAGGTTTGTTCAAAAATGGTAGTCACGGAAGAGGTAAGTGTGTGTGTTGGGTGGTTGTGACACATTCTTGCACCCACAAACGAGACCTTCTCTCTCATGTGAATGTTTTTCAAGTTTTTTCATTTTCTGTTGTACACTATTTTTTATCTATTTTAATCACTCATATCTTTGTGACTACAGGTTAGGTATTCCTACAGTGGCTTCACTGGAAATCTCATTTCACATAACCCTGAACATTTAACATAGGAGTAGGAGTAATGTTTTCTTTTTCACTTGTCTTTACTTTCTAGTTTGCATGTTTGTTTCCTTGTTGACTTGCTTGCTTTACTTGCTTATTGTTGTTTTCACTTTGTTCACTTTTCTTAGTATTTTTGTTTTCATTTGTCTGGTCTTCTTAATAGCTTACTATTTTCTTTTACAGAAATAAGTGTTTCCAACTACTACATTCTAGTTTTTGAATAGAGTATGTGGCTGAGATTTGAAGATTCTTGTGACACTGCAACACTTGGCCAGTCTTGTATCTGTCTTCTCTGTGCTTGGTTATAACCTTAGACTGATGAACTCTTTAAGGAAGATACAAGCCGTCTACAAGGGAAGTTTTGGTCCAACCATGAACTTGTGTCCACACTAGGAAGCCTTAAGCCTGTACTCAACTTTTTGTTCTATGCGCTCAAGCTCATCCAACTAGTAGAAATGCAGAAGGGGAAAAACTAAACGAGAAAACCTATGTCAGAGGTCTTACATGCCTCTCTGAAGGAACAACCTCTTATTTTCTCAATAAGTCAAGATCCCTCTTTCGCCCCAAAAATAGATAAGTTCCTATGCACAACCCTCTTTAAAAAGTACAAAGGCAAAAGAAGAGAAAGGCTTCCTGCACAGAGAGGTGAAGGATGCAACTCCACCGGGTACTGACCAGGCTTAGTAGTAGTGCAGAAATGTGTGTGTTCCTACATGACTCCGTCAAGGTATTATCTAGGCTTGCTGGTAGAGGAGAAACACCATAGATGAAAACTCATACTCTGAAAATCTTCAACTCGCGAGCTAAACTACCCTTCCTAGATTCGAAACACTGTGATCAAGCTGAAATTTTGATTGTGTTTGACTGAGTTGTCAAAAGGTGAGCCATGTGTGTCCATGGGTAAGTGGTGAAGCCAAAGTAACTGCACATTGATTCAATACTCATCGAAAGACCAAGGCCCTATGCTATTAATGAACCAAAATAGAGAAGCTAGATTTCTACCAGTGTGTCACCAGCTGTTGTAGCAGATACAACCACCCTCCAAAATTTTTGCCTGCACCCAATTTCGGAGCCTCCCTTGAGGGTTTCACTTGATGACTGTACACACTTGGGTTCACTCCATGAGCACACATGAGTCTTTGCATCTGCCTTGCTTGTTCATTCTATCCAAGTTTTTACATGTTGATAGCGAAATCATGCTTGCGACCATGTTTTGGTCATGCTCAAGGTCTTCGCTTTGTGAGTACATGTCATGTTCATTATAAAAGCGTATACCGCACTCACACATGGAGTCACACTCACTGTCACACAAGCTTCATCATGGTCGATCAATGATCAACCACAAGTGTTGTGGTTTTCGCTCACACCGTCAGTCAGTCATGTTGAGCATATGTGTCTATATGGTATGGGTCGTCTCATCGTCAAGTCATGTTGATGTGTGTTTGCAAGATCACATGTGCATCTTTCACTCACTCACATACTTATTCATTTTTCTGAAGTTTCGATGACCGGACTCCCCTCTAATAGCCTAACCATCACCCCATCATCGACTTGATTGTCTGCCACCTAGAACAGTGCAAAAACACCAAGCAAGTCATTTCAAGTTGCGCTGCCCGAAAGCAATCAATCAACCTTCAAGATGGTAAAATAAAGGATTTGACACGAAAATCACCCCGGGAGTCATTCCCCTCAAAAATTGCATAGAGGTTACAGACCTTGCCCACTCAGTTGGCTGGGAAAATTGCGCAGACAGGCTGGATAGACACCCAGTGCCCGTCCCTATCTCCCTCAGAAAATTGCGCAGTTTTTCCAACCAATCCTCTCGACAGTCGACCGACTGCTCATTTAGAAAATTGCACAGTTCTCATGAGGAGGCCTTCCATTTCCTAGCACTCCACTCAACTCAGAAATTGTGTAGAGATGATCAGCAGGCCGGCCTCCCAGCCTCAGTGCAGTTTCTCTCGCCAACAGCTCCCAACAATAGACTGGCTGTTCCCTCCAGGAATTGTGCAGTTTCTGCTGCCAATCTCCTGACAGATGACTGCCAGTTTCCCTCAGGAATTGTGTATTTTCTATTGCTGGTGACCTAGCAGCCAACTCCTAGTTCCCTCTAGGAATTTCGCAGTTTTGGTTGCCAATCTCCTGGCCCGTTCCCTCGGAAAGTTGCGCAAATCTTGTATGCCAATCCTCCCCGTAGCCCGACATTTTCTTCAATGAAATTCCACAAATTTTTTTATTTAGGCCCCGCTACCAGCTCATTTTGGAAAATGCATAGATCCTGTCTGCCTTGCCTTCTTGTAGCCCAGACTGTTCCTCCCAAAATTTTCACAATTTTTCCTTCCCGTCGAGCCAGACCTCATGGACAATCACTATCGACTTAGATTTCCCATTTTCATCAACCAATGTCTCTTGCACAATTTTCATCAACAGTGCCCAGAACCATCATCCCACCTCGCAACCATGCTGCCTCTCCCAGTCGCTTGCATCCAAAATGATCATATGTCATGGTAGACTAGGAGGTTTTTGGACTTGATGTCATCTTGTCATGAGTGACTGCAGGTATAGATACACCCAAAAACATGGCATGATGACGAATGTGATGAATGAAGGGAGCACATGCAGAAGGACAGGTTCACCAATGGAGAATGAACGATGCATGTGAATAAATGTGCTCATGAATGGATGGTCATGCAAAGATGTGTTCACAGACGAATGAAAGAGCAGACATGCAAGATGTGCTCACGGATGGACAAATGGAAGAACATGCACCTTTCATGAACAAATGATCCTATTGAGTCTTCCAACATACAAGAAAGGAGAAACATGCGAAAGAAACATCAAGCGATCTAATGACCATCGAAGACTCCACACACCTTGCCATGTAGAGGTGAAGATGTAACACACCACGAAGACATCCATCACCTAGAAGCACTGCAGCTCGACATGCACTCCAGTAGCAACATGAATGTACCAACACTATCATGTCAACTCATGTCATGAGTCATGTCATCCACATATCCACTGTGGGCCATGTTGTCAAATCAATATAATGTAACGTGGAAGTCCAAGAGACCCACTTGTTGTAAAAAGAGTCATGCAAAGTCAAAAATTCATGGAATTCCAATAGTCATGAGGGTAGTCGAACAACCACAAGGGTCAGTTTCACCCTTGGCTATAAATTTCCCCCCATTTGTACATGCAAAGTACTTTTCACCTCAACTCCTCCCATATAGCCAAGAGAGTATGTATTTCTTTGAGAAGTAACTAGTGGCTCCAACGACCCTCACACAGTGTTAGTGATGTATGGTCTAACAATGTGTCTTGGAACTTTTGCTTAATTTAGAAGCCTGCTAACAGGACAGCATGTTCTTACATATGTATTGTATCTATTGTAAGACTAATCTTTAACACTTGTAATGCATGTTGATTGAACCTATGTTTAACACTTGTTGTAATACACATATGTTAATGAAAATGTGTTGTATATGTTGTTAACGTTGTCTTGCTAGTGTACACTACTCTCCCAGACATCAGACAAACCTTTTATATGGAACTTGCTATAACAACCGTTGTACTCACACGAACTGATCTATTGAGTGTTATACGTGTTATCATCCCTTGTGTGTTTTGACTACCGCATCTATGTGGACTTTTCTGCCAAAATCTGTGCAAGTCCTATTGTGTTGTGTGTTCCTAGCAGAGTTTGAACTTCTCCCAACTGACTTGGGGCTCACTCCCACCCTCTCCCTCTACGTTGAAAGAACCATTGACACAAGTGACACTGACACTCACTAGGAACGCGAACCTCACTTCTCGGAAGAAAAAGCACACCACTCTCCTATGTTGACACGTAAGAGTTGAGGCAAATGTTTAAGATAATGCCAACTGGGCTATTGTACTGGATGGGACTCCTACACCAAACAATGTGAGGTCTAGTTGGGACTTCATACCATGGAGATCCCCTGATGTTGGCACATGCAAGCCATCAACACCTCGGTAGCCTGGGCCATTTTTACCCCCTTGCATAAGTTATTGCTTTCAAATGGCGTGTGCATTGGATCTTCCACCAATAATTAGTCTGAATATGATGCAATGATAGGTTTGTTAGTTGATGCCCTCGCTCATCGTATCCTTCATCTTCATGTTCGTTTAGATTCCTTGCTACTTGTCATGCAATTGAATGGTGTATATCATGTGCATAACCAAGTCCTATTTAGAAAATATTTACGAGTGAAGCTATTGGTACATGAATTTTAAACCATTACTTTCAGTCATGTGCCTAGAGCCCAAAATCACTATGTTGATACCATTGCAAACAACATTCTAGACTGGAATTTATCACATGTATACCACAAAAGATAACCATAAACAAAACAAATGGTGAACCATCATTGTCATATAAAATGAATAATCATATTATGTATCATAAAAGTGTTTGGAGCCATAGCTCAAAAAACATCCAACATGCCCATAGCATGTTACAAAAATCACAATCAAAGGGACCCACATGTCCCTACATCTAGTCACTGTCTGGTAGATCTCGTGCCAAAGGCTCTACTCCACCTACACATAGATTGCATACTCCTTGACTAGACATCGTCATGCGATGCACGATACCTCACCACTTTGAGGGAAGACTAGTGCACTCATCTATGTATCAATCATCTAATTCATTCCATCCACAGTCTGAAACCCCGGTCAAGAGTACATCAAATCTATGTTGTAAATCAGCAAGCAACGCAGTATCCTCTGGACCCTACTGTGATGATGATGTCCCCCAATCTGTAGCCCCAGGTGCTGTGGCTCGGCCTGCATATCCTGTTGGCATTACCGGTGCTATGTCTCCATACAACATGTTTCACACTCAATGCCATATACAAGTGATAGAAATAGAAAACACACCATGAAACATAGAAACTTAACACTTACTGTCTGGTCCCCATGCTCGCCCGAGCGGAAGTGGAAAGTCAGAATCCCCCTGATAGTTCATCCTACTATAAGGGTAATCATCAATATAAAAGAGCATCTTTTCAATTCAGAGAAGAAAAAAATGGGCTAGATTGATCAACCAACAACCCCCACCAGGCCAGTAGACCACCTCTTTTTCCAACTCCAAATCACAGTTTTCATCCTAGAAAGTGTGAGCTCATAGGTTTCCAGCTATTTCTTGCAATCCAGATCACATTTTTGGGCCCAGAAAGTGCGATGCAACTGTGAGAAAGAGTAGGGGTCTCTCAGGGAGCTTCCAGGTGCCAAAAATCAGGAAATAAACCACTGAAATTGAAGAGATGAGTAAGACCACCTACCTGAAAGTTGCAAATCCTAATTCTAATGGTTAGTTTGTCTGCTATGATCTCCACAAGATTTAGTCCCTTTTCTTCCTCAACAAATTCACCACAACTCACTTAGCCAATGAATTCAAACTGGAGGGAAAACGTCATTTTGTAGAAAAATCCCCAATTTTTCTGTCACACATTGCAACTAGACTGTAGCTCAGTTTTATGAACCGTCAACACCATTGGAAAGCTCTCATCGAGATGTATAATGGGTCTTCTTCAGTTTCTATGATTTGACACTTCACCAGGAAGCAAGTTTTCCATGAATGGTCACTTCGTTGCCTCTCAAAATCAAATTTCGTCATAAAGCAACACTTGTGCTTTGAGGTCCACCTCCTCTTAATACTTGTCGTACCATATGTTGAATTTGGTCATGAGTAACCATAATTTACTCATGCTTTCATGGTCCCCACTAGGCCTAGTTTGTGTGGCAGCGTCATCGAGTCACCCTTGTTCAGAGCATCCGCGATGAGTCACCCCTACATTCTTGGAGTCTATCTCATGTCACAATATTCCATCCATATTTACATATTGTTCATCCCGTGTTTCCCATTTTGGCCTCCAATCATACTATCCCATCCCCTCTAGAGTTGAGTCAGTTGCTACCAGGACAACCATGCACTTTATGCTCTAACAAGGGTAGTCCCCTATTTGTCCCTCAGTCCCACTTTTCCCCATTATCCCTGGTGTCAGTCCATTAGTCACATTACTATTTTACCTCGTTATTTAGTTGAGGATCCTCATTTCCTCATGTATCACAGACCTTATTCTATCGACATCATCTCATGTATTCTGAAAGAACGACCTAGAGGGAAGTGTATCTTGGTTCTAGCTTCCATTCTTGTTTGGCACCTTGGATCGATTAGAGGGTCTCATTATTTCCCTTTGACTTGATCGTTTCATGTTCATGATCCATACACTTGATGGTCCAATGATGCAGCAGATTATACCAGTGATTCCTAGGTGTGTGTGAGATGGTTCATACCTAATGACAGGGTGGCCCTTCAGGTATCCCCCCACATGCCCAGATGCACACCTACTATGCTACAGCCAGAAATGCAGTTCTATAGAGTTTATGGGTTCTGTTCCTACCGATTGCAGTGTTCATCGCATGCACGTATCCTCCAAATGATCCATTTAGTTTTGCAGAACCCTTCGTTGTTTAAAAGGGATTCTCAGGTTGTTCTACCCCCCCTCCCACCCATTTTTTTCGTATCTCATGTACTCAGATATTATTGTATTCAATCCTGGCTCATGTTTTTCCGAGTGCATTATCTATATGGGACACATTGTATTATTTTATATCTCTATTATGCTAGCATGTCATGTACCATTTAGCATTTACTTCATTGCTCAATTTTATATTTCTAGGCTAACCATTATTTTTGTACTAAGTTATCTCGTGGGTATGGGTATGCCTCCCTTGCCTCAATGAGGTTCGGTACCACAACATAAAAGGAGACTTGGATTAGTCTTGCCCCATTTGTCCCTATCCTCTTTCAATTCAACTTAATTGGTCTCTCTCTCTCTCTCTCTATCTGACTCCCTTGTGTCATCTAAGTGATTGTGTCTTTACAACGCACTTCGGTCATACGTTTTTTCTGATAACACTCATATATTGGGGGGCAATCTGTTAACACCAAAAAAATGATCATCTAGCCTAATTTACTAGATGGATCGAAGTACACCATGTAAAGCCAATTTTACCATAGTAGAATTTCTTTCACTGTGAGAAATTACTTAATAAACCACCATTGTTAAGTAATTTATAGTTAAACCCGTGAAGAATAATTAAATAAATCACTATTTATTTGATTTTCTTCTAGGAATAATTAATTAAACCATTGTTTTATTATTATTCATTATCAACATTGACCCAATCATGAAAAATAAACAGATGAATCATTATTTATCTTATTTTTCTCTAATAATAATTAATTAATCACTAATTAATTATTATTATTTGTTAAATTTGACTAAATCCCTTAGGAATAATTAAATAAATCCTTATTTATTTATTATTCCTTGAAGAATTCTTTGAGATGATAGATAAATAATTTATTTATTTTTATTTGTAAATAAAAGTTAAATACTTTTTCCATCCTAAACAAATATAATAAAATATTCCCGGTGGTTATTCCAAGAATGGGATCAATAATATTTTATTATTTCTCATTATTGGAGGATAACTCAATATTTTGTTATAAATAGAAGGGTTTTCCATTCATTATTCACTTTTGATTATTTTCATTATCGCACACCATATTTTTGTTGGGTTTACACATTATAGAGGAGAGAGACTCTACACAAGCTGAAGACGTTTGAGGATAGCCAAGAACCCATCCCATAGAGGGGAATTGGTAACATTTATTTGTTCTCTTCACAGGTGTTATAATAAAATTATTCTTTACATATCTGGTTTCCATTGGATGATTCAAGTTATTACTCTTTCCTTTTGCTGTTTAAATATAATTATGGCATAGATCCAAACTTTGAAAGGTTTTGTTTCTATTGATTGTTGTAGATCTACAATGTTTAGCAGCGATTTATATTGTTGAGATTTTTTTTGACCCACAATCCTAAGTGGGTTCGTTTCATAAATCATTGAGAAGAAAACACTACAACAAAAGATGTCAAGAAAAAGTGGAGGAGGTGCCAACAGAAGGATTTCAACCTTCACTATGGGGTCATGCTCATATTCCCAGTCATACTCATCATAAATGACAATGCAGGTTGGTTGTGAAACATCAACTCCGCCAATAGCTTGATCCTCATTCACAACAGGTGTAGAGTCTAGAAGGGAAGAACACAAGATAGTACAATCCAAAGGATTAGCAGAATGCAGGGACAAAGGTTGAGGTAACAAATGCATATGACAACACATGGGCTCCTAAACAAATATGCACAGAAATTAAGAGTAGTGAGTGTGGGAGAATTTACCAATTGAATAATCGTGTGTGCACTCTCTCCCACATCACTCTACAGGGGTGGAGCTATTTGATGAGGTGAAGGTAGACTACCACTTGTGATAGCAACTGTGTCCACTTTTGATTGCACAACTCCATCACCGAAGCATGCTGAGTGGGGTTTGAGCTTTCTCGTCACTTCAAGACAGAGTGATTTGTGTCAATAATATTCAAATATGTCCATAAGATATTGGAATTTCATCTAACTTTTCAGAGCTTCAAACATGAGTAGACGGAAGTGCTTCCAAAAGTCCATAGGTGATTCATGCGGGGCCTTTCATTGTTTTAACCTTTTTTTTTCAAGTGCTTCAGGATCAAAATGATGGAAAACAAATTCTATTAGATCACTGAACTGCTTAAATGAGTGCATGCAATTAGGAGGCAGTTCATGGCACCATAGGGTTGAGAATTTGCGAAGTGTGTGTGCAAGTAGCATACTAACCTCTACTTCATCAAAACCTTCCTCATTCTCCATGAATGCAAGGTAGTCATCTAACTACTCAGGTCAAGCCATTTCGCCTTCACTATCATATATGAGTTCATACAAGTGATCGAAGAACTCCATCGTGACTTCGAAGGGATGTGCATTGGAAAAACATTGTGGAGGGTTAGCTATAACAATATCCATGATAGATGTGTGAAGATTCAAAAGAAGGTGTGAGGACTCAGCTTGTCATTTAACCCTCCTTCTAGTGCCAGAAATGTTGATGGTGTTGGACCCGCTAACATGTTAGGGGATCTCCCTGGTAAGAAGTCCCAACTAGACCTTAGACATTTTGGAGTAGGAGTCCCAGCAGTGGGTAGTATGGTACCTTCTTGATTATGGTTGCATAGAGAGGATAGTAAGATGTCCTTGTTGGAAGCAAGGATGTGAACTTGAAGCAAATCAGGGAAGGTCCATGAAAGGCTCTAACGCACAGAAGGGGAGAAGAGTGCACCCCTTAGAAGCTGCACGCAACTTGAAAGGGAACACACGAGCTGAAAGACATCACGAGATGGAAAGAAGGGTAGCCCATGATCCAAAGTGATTGGTTATACCAACAACATTCTTCGACAATTTTCATACAAACACATACATAATAGTCCATACAGACATGCGTAAATTATAGCTACATACACTATTAGAGTACCAGGATAGACAAACTACAATAACAATATATGCATGAAATATCCAATCATACATACAACCATGACAACCACTAGCCCTGATAGTGGAACATTATAGTCACTGTAGCCTACTCCTCCAAAGAGATGTACTTGCTCTGTACTATGGAGAAGCCAAGGCTCATTACAATACACTCCAAGCTTTCTCTAAGTTACACCTATTAGAAGCTTGGCTCCAAAAATGATGTACAATGAATTATGAGGTTCTACATATAGCAAAGGGTGGGGTGACCCTAGACATTTCCCTTTGTGACTCGTCAACGACCCTCATGACTCTTCAACTTACACATGACTATGTACATTCTACTATTGACACTTGGTCTTTAATTTTACAACATGTTTACAATACAATATGCACATGTACCCATGTGAGACAAAAATGGGCTTCATTAAGCCATACAAGACATCACTAAGACTCAGACAACTATGGGAAGACTAACTTGTCAAAATCCTCTCAATGATCGATGGTGGCAAGCTGATGCCAAGCTTGGTAGTGTGTTATAATCACCACGTACTCTATGGTGACATCCTTCTGAAAGTGAACTCTTTCCTCTATTGCATCTGGGTTCATTGATTTTTCACCTCTATCTAACTCATTAGATACAATGCACATCATGTTATTGAGTGCAACCAGACCAACAACATACTGATGTATTGTGTCTGCACTCATCTGCAGGATTGCACTGGTGGCTATGTGCATCAATTGATCGAAGTACATGTCTAGCTCCAGTCGAACATCATTCTTTTCTTTCACCTCGGTGAGTGTGGCAATAGATGGGATCTCATCCATGTGCACAATGAAATGCATGATCTTGAACACTCGTGCATGTGAAGCCTGTAAGTTGCTGATGAGTTGGGGGAGTTCCTCATAGTTCTGGATTAGACTCCGGATGCATGCTTGCAACTCCACTTCCTCTGGCTTCATCATCTTTGGAAAGTGTAACGGGGCTCACTTGTACCTCATTTTCCATATCTACATGTGATCGAAAATAGTGTGTATGTCTGATAACATGTGTGCTCTCCTAGCACAACACTACTTCCAACCTTTTAGATGGACAACTGAATTATGCATAGTGATGAACCTAAAGTATAACTTCCGCATGACTATCTCAAGAGACAGTATTTCATCTAGTATCGCTTTCTTCAACTCGGCTTTGGTGGACGTTGTAGCTTTCTCTTCTCCCTACTTGGTCGCTTGTATCTCCTTAGCCATGCACTCCTTCTCTGCTACCAAGAATATAACACTTGAGCTGGTGGCTTCGGCATATTCCCTTGTAGCATCGGCCAATGCAGCTAGATTTCTATGCACATCAGACATAATCACTTTTTCTTCAAACTACATAGGAGATACGTGGACATCTAGAGTGGGCACTCTGCATGACTGCACAACTCTGTATTGTGACTCGCTGAAGGATATGTTGTGCACATCCCCTTTTGGATTGTCCTCAAGGAATTCAGTCTCTCCTTGATCGCTTGGGACTTATTCTTCTTCCAAATCTAGTGAAGCTAGTGGGATGACCTCTTGATCCTTATGCATGAGGTCAAAGTCCTGATCCAGATCAAGCTGAACCACATCCATGTCTATCTTTTCAATCTCCTGATAAAAGTCCTACTCCTACGACTGCTCACCGTGTTTACTATCTGCCAAATCTTCGGATGAATTAATGACCTGTATCAACGCAGTTTCATCAATGTGTTCATGCTGCACCTCCTGCTATTCATGTTCCAGTTGTGCTTCCTTCTCTCTTCTGCACAATTCTTGTTCTTCCCTTAGTTGTAGCTTAAAATCCTGCAACTCCTTTTCTACCTCCAACATTTGCTTCTCCCTCTATATTTGCGCAATCCTTCTATCGCACTATCACCTCTTTGCCTCAATCTTCAAAGCTAATCTTAATACAAGTGGATCTTCTTTAAACTATTAGCTTTTCTCCACCTCTACACTATCGGCAACCTTCCTCTTTCCTTTTTAAGTGTAGGTTTGTTGTCTTCTACACTTGCTGATGTTGTTGCACTTTGAGCTACTACTACCTTCTATGCTGCTAACCATTATACCACCATTCTGACCGGTTCATTGAGCCTTGAGAGGTTATAGTAGTATCTCCATGGGTCTTCCTTAGGCTAATGGTACACCCTGTGGATCTAAGGATGATACACTCTCATACAATGGTCTTACACTAATTGATGCAAGTCATATGGATTGAAACTTCTAGTGTCGAAGGTGAATCTCTTGAATCCCTTCATATCGGCTTCAACATGATTGAGATTCTAGATCTCGTACAACACGATCTACAATGGAAGAATGGGCCAAGGTGCCTTCTTATTCCTGTGCAGTCTTGCTGACAACCCTGTTGAGATGTGGTATGCAACCTCTTGCATGAATAACTTATCAATGGAAAACTTCAGTAAAACATGTGGATCCTTCTCCACGCCATACATCTAGACAAAGGTACCAAGGGGTGAGACATACCAATCTTCTATGTTAACCATTGCCTCCATCGTTACCTCTGACATGCAAGGTGGATCCTACTCAAATATCATCCTGTACACCAGGGTGACAAAGTGGTTTGATAGTTGTATTATAACTCCACAGAAGCTTCACTTGGAGAACAACTTGCAATAGGTATTCACAGAGGTTTCTGAAGGTGTCCATGCTTAACCCAAGCCAAGGAATTGTTGACAGGCACAGATTTCATCAAGAATGCAAGGAGACATGAAAAGATTTAATTGCTTACCCTTGGGTGGATGCCAAGAATTTGTTACTCGTCCCTTCATCTGGAGAGTAAACATGTCAAACCAATTGAAAGGTATTTCTTCATTCACCAACTGATCCAACACAATCACCCAACTCTGTAGGAAGTTCTTTTTGCTCTCTTGGCTGTATACGCAACATGCGAAGATGACAAGAGATGTTAAGACTTCCGCAATATCCTTGTCTTGTAAACCTGGTTGGGTTTTGTCTTGAACTTAGATGGCTTCCTCACCTAGCTCTCCAAGATGTCTCCTAAGTCAACACTACTACTAGGTATGTTGAAGGGTGCATCCATTGTGACCACCGACTGCGGCAAGTGATACATCACCTAAAAGTCCTTTTCCCTCAAGGTAGAAAGTTTCGTTCCACTACACCACTCAACACCATTGTCTTTGGATCAATATGAAAGACAATCCAGTGGATCATATCCACGCATGGAAAAGCAGGATACCTGCATGCAACCCGGTACAAGCTAGACTTGTGTATGTTGACATAGACTATGCGGTCCACCAGATTCTCCTCAAAGGTGTCTGAGAAGATGTCATTAATGTCCTACCATTGATCTTCATGTCGTTGTCTATGAAAAAATTAATGTCTTCATAGATGGGAAAGCTCTTAAACACTTGCTCGACCATATCTCCAATTGTGCTCTCAATGATTTCTTTTTACCCTTCTCTCCTGAAAGCCATTGTAGTTGTATTGCTGAGATACTGTTGAACACCTATGATACTTGGAGATAGAGAAATACTTATAGCAAGCACAATGTCATTTGAAAACCAAAACAACTTCGGGACTGACATGCAACACACCTAGGTGATTGAATGGAAAATTTGCTCAATTTTCACTGGGAGGCTATGAGACTAACCTCCAAAACTACAAAAAGCATAGTCCAGATTGTTAGTGAGCTGGATGATTGCTAAAAATATGCATAGCATAGTCCATCTTGGTCTGTATGCTAAGGATTGAAACTGCACAATTCACAGTTTCAATCAGCATGACTGCAAATCGGCAAAACTGCATTGCGTAATTCTGAGGGCCAGCTGAGGAATTGCCTCTTAGAATTGCATAGAGCAAGCCTCGGAGGCTAGTGTGAGGTAAGATATGTACAGTTTCTGGGAGTAAGGAAATGCCTTCCATCCCAGAAATGCGTGCCATCTGGACAAGGCAAGGTTTGGGCCAAGGCAGCCAAAACTTGCTGATGGGTGAGTGAAAATAGCGAGGATTAAATGCATGTGCGAAACTGGGTGCATACATGAGTGAATGAACATGCATGAAATTAGTGAGTGCAAGATTCAGTAAAATGGGAAAATCAACTAAGTGTGGGAAGCAAGTCGCCGCAATGACGACTTTCAGTGTAGAAACAATGCATGCATGCGACAACGATGAGATGCAGTGGAAAATTTGAAACAATGATTCTACAAGCTGACATGCAGTAGGACAACAATAAGAATTCAACAAAACTAAGAAAACAACACTCACACAAAGCCAAATACAAAAATTGATAGAAAAGCAGCAAAAGACATGAAAAGCAGACTTACCCGATAAAAGTTGAGTTGACTGTGTCGAAGGTTCCTAAATATGTTGGGGATGCTAGAACTCCAAGATCGAAGTTAAGAATGAGGTCTGAGGAGTCGAATAGATAGTTTTGACAAGATCGAGGCTTATGATGTGCATGCCACAAATCTAGTAGAAAGCAACACTTGGCAGGAGGTTTCTAAAATGAATTTTACATGTAACCCCCAACTGCTAAAAATGGATCCCTAAAATCTAGGGATGCTTTTTTATTTTTTGGAAAAAAGCTTCCCATGCATGCAAAGAAATATTGGTCAGTCCTGGAGGGAACTAGTAACCTTTGGAGCACATGTAATGGATAACAAACCTCTGGATGAATTTTTCACAGTTTCTGGGTGCAGTGGCTCTCATTGCCCCTCAAACTCTATAGAATTTCTAGACTGAAGCCAAGGTTACTAGCTAGAACTGCGCAAATTTTGAGAGCAAGCCCAGCGATGTGCTGCTCTGTGCAATTTTCAAGGGGAAGAAAGTTTGCTTGCTCTACGCATTTCTAGATAGCAGCAGGCTACCTTGATGTTATGCGCAACTCTGGAGAGAAAGGCTAGTTTCCCTCTAATTCTACGCAATTCTCCAAGAGAACAAAAGAGCCAATAGAAAACCAAGTCTCAAGATGTCATCTTGCGGGTGAAAGGAAAACATGTTAGCAAACACAAGCTGATAAGCCAAGAAACTCAACTAAAATCATATGTACCTCAGAAGTGCAAGTCATGCTGCTAATGATGGTGGGTAGGGAGGCTCCAAAACGAAGCTAAGGAAAAAAAATTGAGGATGGTTGTAATTGCTATAATAGAGCCTTAGTGAGAAAATTAAGTGTTTCCCTTCCACAAAATTGTGTAACACTAAAAGAAATGGTCCTCAACGGAAGCCTCTCAATATTTTTGATGTCAATACGTCCATCTTTTAGTTAGGACCCTCTAAAATAATTTTTCTCTAGGTAAGTTGTTGTTGTTTCTCCACCTCATCTTTGCCCATATAAATAAATATCAACCCCAAAACATGAAATCCCAGTTAAGAAATAGATGTCAACTGCATCTACAGTAAGTTTATGGTCTTTAATATGGAAACACTCTTCTTGAACATTCCATCTTCTTACCATATAGTCAGTAAATCTAGTTGAGCGTTCATACCGGGAATCATGAAAAATTTGTATAGACCACAATCTCTCAAGGCATGTGATGTTTTCGGGTTATCTAAAGATGCTGCATCTTGATATTCATGTTCTCTTTCCCTCCATTCGATTTTTATGAATCAAAACCCTGAAAATAACCATGGAGGATGATTAGAAAATAATTTGATAAATATTGCAACAAAAAAATGGGTATTTTATCATTTTTTTTCAAAACCCCCAACGCTGTGTGTGGCCCTCTTTTACAAAAAGTGCGAATTTGTTCGGCTCATGTGTGAAAAAAATGCTCAAATCACATTATTTAGTGTAAAAAAGAGATTCTTTGTGCACGGACCCAATTGGGAGGAACTACACACACCAATGGAGGAATTTAAATTAAATAAAAACCCCCCAAAATGCTAAATTTAGAGTGAAATGATAAATAAAAGCATTCAAAACAAAGATGATGGAAAGATATCTTATCGGGAGAAAGTGGTTCATGATTTGGTCCATCGGTTTGGTCAGAATCCACCTTTGAAGTTTTTGGTAAAAATGCATTGTCAATGGCTCTCAAATGGTAAAAACACATATGGTAAAAGCTTTTAAATATTTGGAATTTTATAAGATTTTTTAGGCCAATTAAAATATTATTTTTTTCCTTTGGCTTTTGAAAAATCAAAATTTTAATGTTTTTACTATGTTTTTGAGTAGTTACGATAATTTTTTGAGTTTAAATGTGCAAAACACAAGTAAATTACGAAAATCAATCATTTTGGTGATGAGTAAATTTTTACCACCTTTTCAGACTCATTAAAACTTATGGAAAAGTGAATCATTCGAGTTCTCTTTAAGCCCTTTCCAGACTCCCTAAACATGAAAATATCATTGAGTATTTGACTATTCAAACTCATAAAAGTAAATGAACAGTCCTTTATACAGTATAAGTTTAACCCTTTTACAGATTGAGCTAGACTATTTACGAAAAAGGTATATGTTGACTAATCATGGTAAATAGAGTTCTCTCCTTCATTATTTTACCCTTTTATGGGCTTGAGAGACTAAATTTATGAAAACAGACACTTCAGAGTTTATTTATGTTTTTCTCCTAGCTCCATATAAATGAAAAACACTGAGCTTTACTTTCTTCGAGCTCATTAAAACTTTACATTGAACGAACTACAATGAGTTTTCTTTTTGTGTCTTTTCAAACTCTTTAAACATGAAAATGACATTGAGTTACCACTTCTCTAGACTCATTAAACATAAACAGTATAGGACTCGTTAATCATGACGAGACCTAACCACTCCTTCCAAGGGTTCATTAAATATACTCTGAGGGATGAGATTACAGGACAAGCATATGTTATCCTCCTCAAGCTTGCAAAAAAAATCAAGAGGTACTTCCCAGTAATGGTGGGGCGAAATTAGGAAAGACTGTTTGTTTTTGTTTTACAAAAGGTAGCATGTCACTCTTGAACATGACACTTTGTCGCCTTTATTTCCGGGTTGGGAAATCCATTTGTCTCTCAATTGACCATACCTCATTAAAAGTATTCAAACTGGTTTCTGGTCCTCTATTTGAGTCAAATGTTACCAAGTCAAAATTTCGTGTCACTGAAATGTTCAAGAGAAGTCCAACCTCAGTGAAAATTACCTTACAATTTGTAGCCTTCAATCGCATTGGCCATCCCTGAGTCAGTCCTAGATTACTCCAAATTTTTCCTTCAAAACCTAACATGAGTATTGTGTCGAAGGCCCTCCTGTGATGGGTCACTTCCTATCGACTTCAGCTTATTATCTAGGAATTTGATCTAGAAAACTTCTTAAGTACCTTACAGGTTGCATGCCTTAATTGCTAGTTTCTTTCCTTCGCGAAAAGTTCTCATCATCGACCTTCGATCGAATGGTTATGAGTGTTCAACTTCAGGACACCTTTTCACACTTCATAGATTGTATTGGAAGTACCTTGGGAACCATTGTCATTATTGGTGGTTTTTCTCACACTTCTTAATGGTTCACATCATTGACCAGTAATCAATTGGTTTCTACCATGTTCAACTAGGAGAGATGGAGATCAAGACCCTATATCTAGTTTCATCCATCTAGGTTGCATGGAGTTATTAAATATTTATGATTGCAAACATAGATCCATTGATGGCTACGTCCATACTATGTCTTATGTTGATATGGATCTTCAGATGTATTTCCATACTGATTCTTTGATATATTTATGTTCTAAGTATGGTAATTCCTACCTCAGTGATGATTATATATTGTATTGTAACCCTTGATTGATTTTTTTAGGTCTACAACTATGGTCTATAATCTGAACCTTGGCATGATAAAGCACTTTAGTCCTCAAACATCTTTTCTGACTTTACACTTTAGGGGGAAATTTGTTACACATCATTTTGTCACCATTAGGCAAATGAATATTAAATTTGATCTTTCGCTATCCATCAAAGTGTTCAAAAGCATTCGCCTGTAAGGCTAGAAGCTAAATAATCCCTAAAGAGAAAGAAATTTTTGGATTACAATGCCAAAAAACCTATTTTTGAGTATGTGTGTGGTTCCCTAGCTAGTTTCTATGCATACATAGACTTGAACATTAAATTCAACATAAAAGTGCACTTTGTCTTCCACTATAGACTGCATACATGAATTAAAGGAAGTAAAAATAAAAAAAGTGAATTCTGGAAGCTTTTTTGGATGAATATTTCCCAACTAAAAGCTTTGAGTTGATGCATACTCAACCCTGATCCCTCTCTTCATGGATCCAATTCCCTCTCTTTGTGGATCCCTAATCATAACTTTTGAGGATCTCATCGATTAGAAAGAGGATCTCAAACATCCTCCTCTTGGCCTATGAATCAAACACATGCCAAAGGGTTGGGAGGGACCACTGAAGGTAGACTTATGCTACTGAAATTGGGCTAGAAGGCTTGTCATCCAAGGATAAGATCGAAGATCATGGGAAGAGGCTTGTAACATCAAGGAAACCAAGTTGTAAGCGTGTTCTCCTTTGAATTCAAAACAAAGAAATCCTTCTTTCCCAATTATGTCTATTTTGATGTTATTTGTGAGATTCCTTGATCACTCACATGGTTTACAACTGATCATTGATTCAACTATATGATGTATGTTGAGTTAAGAACTTCATTTACCTTTGATTTTATACTCGATATGATTTGATCACTTTGAATTTTTTTGTCTATGCAGATCCCTTTTGGAGAATCATGGAGAAGCTGTGGAAAGCACTGGGAAAGCCTCTAAGGCATTGAGGAAAATATGGATATGGAAGGCATTGAAAGGACTTCAACAAGCACTTCAGTAAATGGGTAAGTGATTCTTTGCGTACTACATGTTTCAGTCATAAGCTAAGGAAAGGTAGAAATCCTTTAGATGTTTTTTACTAGGTTTTGTTAGATATCTAGCGAGATTATTCTTGTCCGCAAGAAGGATTGGTCCACCTAAAAAATTGAAAGGACTTCTCTCTGTGCATTCCATTCACTTGTTTCACACATTTTGATATTTTGAATATTAAAATAAAATAAAAATTTCACCAAATATTATTTTCAACCACCTATAATTATTAAATCAATAAGCATAGAAACCATAGCCTTCTCACCATATACTAGCAATACATAAACAATTATAACATCACAACATCAAGAGCATAACAACATTCTCCATGCCTTTGCCTTTGTCTTTTCCCTATATATTTTACTTGCATATTTTCCTTGCATCGCAAAAATCTCTACAACATAACAATCTTTTACATTTCCATAACCAATGCATCAAAACAAGCATAACTCAATGTATCTCTTCACACAACCGTCTATACACCAACTATGCTATGATACTTTTGTGCTCCTATGTTTCGTTATCAATAGTTCTAGCATAACTAGCATACCGAGTTTCCTTGTAACTATAACAAGAAGGCCATTAACTCAAACATATCTAGTATACATTGTTGCTCCTTTGCCATAACAATATATGAAACATAATCGACGTGAAATCAGATCAACATGCAATAAAAACATATGAAAGCACATTGTTCACCTCCAAGGCATAACAATACCAACTCATTTGTGTATACATTAATTGTGCCATCATACATTTCTACTCCTTTACCCTACTTTCAACAAGCAACATATCTCTTTCAACATCACTTTGTCACACATATATGGTTACCACAATTCTTATTATGCCTTTGCTCCTTTTCCATTAGTCTCTGCAACATTATGTCATAAACTCAACAACATACTCAACTTATTGGAAACAACATCATAACTACCATGGTAACCATAAAAAATTAACATATGCATATGGAAGTAGTCTCAACTTCTATAAAATCTTAGCAATTTTTGTAACACAACCAACAACATTTCACTATGAAAAATAAACTCAAAAACAAGCAACATTGCAACATAGCATCACAACTTATGCCTTTTCCTTCAAATTAGTTAACAATTATTTGATAAACAACATTACAACATACCAAGCATAACAACAAGTAATCATAATACCTCAAGATCACAAGCTAAACATAACATAACAAGAACCAACATATGAAGCATATGCAACATGATAACATAATATCCAGGAAACCTCAACTTCTCTATAACCTCGTCAACCTATGCAGCATATCATTCATACCAAACATATCTTGGACCCAAAAATACCTTGCTCCTTGGTTGCCTTCACAGTTGTTTTTCCATCAACGACAACAACGCCAATAGTTTCCATCGAAACATTAAGTAGTAATGAATCTAAGAGAAGCAATAGTATTGTGCTCTTTTCCTTTCAATCCAACTTGGCCTAGTATTTTGTTGGCATATTTATTGGTGTAGTACCTAAATTTGCAATAATCCATTGTTCTTTGTCCACCAACAAATCTTCCATTTTGAGATTCCATAGCTCAAAACTCTACCCATTGAATTTCTCGATCTCTATCTTTGAACTACTCTCCATTTCCTTTTTACTATAAGAATCACTTCCATATATCTCCCATTCTAACAAGGTTTATCACAAGCCTGAGCCAAACTCCTTAGCCACAAATCCTTCCCCTTGAAGCCATAACTACCTTGATATCAAATGTATGTTTTAACCTTGTACAATTAATTTTTGCATATCATGCAGATTTAATTTTTGCCCAAGTCAAGTGCATATCTTGACCTATGTCATTTCTTTGTCTTCCTGTTACTTTCCTTCTTCATTTTCAATTTCGATCCACTTGTATTATGACTTGTGACTTCATTTTTTGTTTCCTCCCACTAGCATGACCTTGTATATATACATGTTTTTCCTTATGCTTGGGCATTTGTGCCTCTTGATCCAACCCTTTCTCTTCCTTCTAAGCTGACAAACATTATTTGTTGCTCGTGCCCTCGTTTTTCTTTGTGTGCATGACATACCCATCAGATGAGCATGTCTCCTAGCACCCCAGGTGTGTGCGGGAACATCTTGGGTGCATGACTACTTAGTCTTCCTCCATCACACATAATTCCACTAATTTTTTCCAACTCGATTTCTTTTCATCTACGCATGTAATTTGTGTGCCCAACTCGCCATTTTTATTGGGTATTTTGTCATACGTTTCCTCTTGCATGACACCCATCGTGCATGAATAATGCATGTCATCGCATGGGCATCGTTGCCTTTGTAGATGCCCAACATGGCGGTCCTCTCAAACAACTTGTTATACGATGCCACCAATGTTCATTTTTTTCCACCTCAAGTCATCATGTGTCATCTAGGTCATCTTGGGGCATGCCTTCATGCATGCTCAAGCCCAAGGGCCTAACATCCGGCCCCACTCTTATATAGTTGTTTTCCTCGACAAAAACACTCTTTGACAAACTTCACGAATGAACCTTTGTCAAGGACCATCAAACTACATGAATCCTCATTACTCTTAGAATTAAGCTCCATGTTAGATAATCACTTGAACTTCCCATGGTCCTTCGTCACAATGTGTCACATGTATTCTCACTATTTTATGCCTTGATGGATGGCCTCTTCGTCCAACTATTCCATGCTTACCACTTTATCTCTTTGAACTCTATTTTTATCCTCCAACATGTCTCCGCACATTTCCAAACCTGATGAATTGAACTAGTTGGGTATCTAATACAACCATTGCACTAAAATCATGAGAATTCACCTCCTCGTGCCTTCATTGGTTGTTTATCCAACACTTCGTCACATCCATTATTATCATCAATAAATCCTCCATAATCGTCCATGTGCTACACACCTTCATAGACAAGTCGAACATACATCTCCCATCATGCATAAATTCTCCAACTCAAGTCCACTCATCTTCCCACATTCAGGTCCATCAAAAAAATCCCATCTCCTCTCAGATATGCTTCTCACATCTTCTATGAAGGAGGCAAGCCTTCACTTTCCTCATAACCACATCCATGTACCATCGAAGGTTAGAATCAACAACATCCACGCATGCTCAAGTCCTCCTCCTTCAAGAATACCCTCTATGGAATAATTGCTCATGCCAAGTCTTCTTACAATGGTTAAGTCTTTGTAGACTCAACCGATGCCTCAAGTGTCTCCACCAAGGCACCTTCTTCACTACAACCATAATCTAACTCCAAGGTGCCTTGCTTCTATGCCATTTGTTATGTCACTCCTCATAGACATATCCCATATTATTCCCAAAGGTACATGCCCCATAACATGTCAAAGTGAAGTCCACATAGTCCTTGACCTCATCTCCTCAACAAACTAGAAATCGTCTAAGACCACCATCAATATGAAGTCTTCATCAATCACAATTATCTTCAAGCCATTTTCGTCTCAAGTTCCTTTGGACCTTCTACATTGGAGGCTAGTTAAATTGAACTGCACTACATCAATCATGCAAATGCCCTTAGTTAGGTGTCTTAAATTAGTCATATGACACCATCACAAGTTGTCTCTATCTTTCATCGCAAGACAACCTTCAGACGTCGCCAATGTCTTCTTTCTTTAGGTGGGTACACTCAGTTGGATGCCATCAACTTCATCTAGGAAAGCGCAACTTTGATTGTTTACTATGGCTCGCCCACTTCGACTAAGCACACATGAATTCCGTCATCACACCCTTAACTTTAATCAGTTAGTGCTCTTGGTTTCCCATGCCCATCACATGATTCATGTTCACTCATCGCATGACTTTCTTTTCACTTTGGTTGTATGAGTGCCTTTGTAGGTCACCCACACCTTTGGTCACGGTTGGGTCATCCACATCGAAACCTCTATCCCAATTCTTTTCCCCCAAAGGAGTCATCTTGAATTCAGAAAAGTATCATTGAAGTCCACCAACCAACTTCATCATGTCTTCTCCTTATCTAGTCCCTTCCTTCATCAAGCCTCTTCCCACCAAAGGTCCACCAAGAACTTTACCTTAGTTCCAACAAAACGTCAATGAAGAAGTTCACCAAGCTTCTATCTCAAGCCATAATTCTTCTTCTAATGTGCCCTTAAGCTCCAAGTGCTTCCACTTAAATGAATTCATCCACAAGTAATGACAGACACATGGCCAACCTTTTGTTCAACCAATCATGACTCACCCATCTCTTATGTGTCTCATCCACCACCATTGTCTTGATAATTTACACCATTCATCATGAGGTCGAACACCTCCCGAACAAGCCTCTCATCAAAGTGAACCATCCTTCACATTAGTGAACAAGAACTTGTATCATCCTGCATAACAAAAGATATTACCTGATTCTCTTCATCATCATGAGGTCCCTCCATGGGAAACCTCCATCTTCCTTCAATGTCTACAAATAGCTAAAATCTGGCCCAACACTAGTAGGTTTCATTCCACCATGTTCTTCCTCTTTCAAATTCAACTTCACAACACCCATTCTATACTTGGTTGCATGAAAAACTTCCTCTTCATGGCTAGTAGCTTCAACCTGATCAACCCAACAATAGAGGTGAATGAGTTCCTTATCAACCTTCTCTTGAAGTACATCAACTTTTTTCCACAATTTTGTCTTCTCTTTCCTCATGTGGCTCAAATCCTTCATGACCTACGCAAGTCTCAAATGGCTTTGTTGCAATCTTCTCCAAGAATCAACTTCTTGAAAACCTACCATCCTGTTGTCTAACTTTCAACCAAGTCCCTTTCCAACGAACTTTGATTCTTCATCATAGCCTTGATCAGAACTCTTATAGTAGTGGCCATCCTGCCACTTCCTTTACTTCAAGCAAAATATTTCCAAAGCTTCAACTTGGTGCTCCCACTTTATTCAAAGTGGCTTGGATACCAACTATCACGACCCCATGATGATCACACCAATCAGACAACCAAGGGTGTACGACACTAGCACATTTTTGTTGTAAGGCACATAACTTCTTACTTCCAAACTATGCCTCTAGCCTATGTGTCTTTGAAAAAATTGTTATTAACTCGCGAAATTAGCTTTCAAACAAATTCGACACAATATCCCTTAAATTTATCTTTCAACAGAGTGTCTATTTTTCCAATTCAGTTTACTTCATTCACATTCATTCAACTTGCGATATGAATAACTTCAATAATAAACAATAATATAACTTTAACAATACAACATGAGCATAAACGTACAAGTGCATATCAATTTACATTGGAGGGGAACTCTCAACAAAATATTCTCATTTACTTTAATTACTTCAAATATAATTGAAAACTTCAAATTTACAAATGCATGCATTGGACCAAGCCCCCATCGACTTGTTGTCATAAGGTAGCACAACTTCAAAATTCCAGCAGCCAAGGTTGGGCCAAACCCCAAAGGCTTGTTGCCATAACACTTGGGGAAAAAATTAACAAATATGTAATAGACAAATTATGGGTGGCCTAAGGCTTCGCCCTTACAAGCCAACAAAAAGCCAACATAAATCTACATGATTTGACTAGCTCATCAAAGGAAAGCACGTACTTTGTCATGTACCTTTTCTTTTTCATCTCATTCATTGCCTTCTTCATTTCTACTTTAGATTCACTTGTCTTATGTCTTGCAACTTCATTGGTTGTTTCTTACCACATGTATGACCTTGTATATATGCAAGTCTTTCCTTATGGTTTAGTGGCCATGCCCCTTGAACCGACCCTCACTCTTCCTTCAACGTTAACATACATTACTTGCCACCTACGCCCTTGGTTTACTTCATGCACACAACATGCTTGTAGCATGGGCATCTTTCCCAACACCTAGCCTTTGTGTGGGAACGCATTAGCCACCTCGGTTTTCCTCTGTTGGATGCAATTGCACCAAGGCATTCCAACTCAGTTCTTTGGCATCTACGCATGTTATTCTGGTGCCCAAATTTCCCTTCATCACGAGTATGTAGTCGCATGGCACCCCTTACATGCTGCCCATCATGCATGATTCACCCATGTCATCACATAGGCACCCTTGCCTTCGTAAGGTGCCCAAATTGGCGAGATTGTTGCACAACTTGTCACATGACCCCACCAATGTTTCGTTTTTCACCACTTCAAGTCATCATGGCTTGTCTAAACCATCTTGGGGTGCGCCTTCATGCATGATCAAGCCCAAGGCCCTAACAAAGGCTCTCAAATAGGGGGGTTTCTGTGTCTCCCCACCTACCCCCTCCCCTCATGACCCCCTACTATGCACCACAAATTTTACAACATGTGGGGATTTTTCTGCAAAGAATATAAAACATACCCAACACCTGTAAGTAAGAGGGATACATGCTACATGGTTTACACACTAATGCATGTAAGCCTAACTCAACAGGGCTTTACCAAACACATGGAGAGAAAAACTTCCTTATGGCTAAGTTTTACATCTTAGACTAAAAAATTGGGGCATTAGATACAATGGATCATGCACCGTCTCACATATTTACATCATCTTAAATAAGGTACAACAACCATTCAAAACATTCTACAACAACATAAAAGTTTCCATCACTCTTTCTAGCAATCATATGCCAAAAATATAAACCTTTCTCATCACCATCATTTTTGTTACATTTCAACTAAAATATATGAAAAAAACCCATATATTTATGTAAATAAGATCAATAATATACCATTCATTCATCATTATTTTAAAACCTCACCATCTCATAAATTTTAACATTATCTCATAAAATAATAATTATCTCAACTCAACTATCTCATAAATTTTAACATTATCACATAAAATAATGATTATCTCAACCTCCTAGTCTTCCTTTCCTAGCATTTAATAAAACCACTTTTGAATAAAGGTATGATTTCTTCTTTTCACTAAGAAGTATAATTTTCTTCCCTTTTCATTTCAATTTTTTATATGAACCATTCATTTTGACACTTTCCACATGTGCAATCAAATTTAAAATAAAAATAAATAATTGCATTTTTTTTTAATAACAGTGGGTCACATTTCCCATTTTAAGAAGCATTAAGATGCTTAAATATATAAACAAATATTAAAAAAGAATATAGTTGTGCAGATGATTTTCAGTTTTTAATTAAACTGAGAAGTTCATTTTACAACCCACTCAACGTATCTCATCATGTTCCCTTTTTCCTTAAATTTATCTCTATCTCCGCATGTCTTTCTGAAATCATTGCGACATGCATGAAATCCAACTCCTTTTACTTGAATCATTGCTACTTTATACTTTTCCACTCAACTGATGTCATCATCATCCTAATTTTTTCCTTGAATTAATCTCCACAGTCCTTTTACGATAAGCCTTCAATTTCAAGCTCGAACCTTCAAACTTTGAATTTTATTCGATTGGATATCCTGCTGCCAAATGCGTGTGCCCTTTCTCCAACCGTTCACTAACCCAGCAGCTCACTCTTCACGTTCTCTTTTTCTCAGCATCAACAGAACAATTCAACAGTGGAGCTCTCCTATTTGCAAGGAGCTTCACCACGTGGCTATATATCCCTGTAGATCTCTCTAAATTCTCACAGAGATTTGTTTCACTTTTAGATCGATCGGTTTACTCCTTTCTTAGGTCGAATATGGATCTAGATCCAAAAACATCTTATGCATATCTATTTTAATAAATCATCTTACAATATCGAACACAACATACATTTTTATGGACAAACACTCTATTTCTAACACAATTTTCAACAAACATTTTATTTTACTTTCTTAAGCTAAAGACTATCCATAAAATCTCATTTTTCGCGGTCTTTGGGTAAGGGGGTCAAGCACATGGACCTACCTTGGTATGAAAACAAAGACCCCAAAAAAAAAGAAATAGCATGATATATCAAAACACACAAAAAAGTATTTATTAGATCCGATATATCTATTAATAAAATCCCATATTTAAGTAATGAGATAGCTAGAATGATAATGCTAACGATATCTCTCTAGATACATTGTAACAATGCATTTCTCCAAGACTGAAATGCATATTATTTGGAAGACTGCACTGCAGATTACATAGGCTTACATTACAATCGAATGCATTTAACTGAGGTTGCCCTAACAATTACGTAAATGAAACGAAAAAACAAAAGAATATATAATCTTGCGGTCTCTAAATTTGTTTGGGTCCTTCAAAAGAAAAACACTTGTCACTCATGTCCTATGTCTACAACGGAGGGCACCTTTTGTATCCAGGCATCACCAGAAATGAAACTAACCACTGTGAAGTTTTGAGCGTCAGAAATGTTCATGGTGTGGTAGCGAGGCCATTGAACTCGCCCTGTAGTTCCTGCCCCTGGTCCTGAATTCATATATTCGCCATAATATAGTGTTGTCAAGGCAAAGTCCCCATCCCATTCTCGTAAACCTGCAGGATCGACGACATCATCCATATATGACTTCATATAGACTGTGCGAGAGTAATTTCCATGGCCTCCCCAAGAATGTCTGGAAAGAGCTCTTCACCAGAGCGAGATCAGGGGCTGCAGAGACAATGCAATTTTGTATAGAGATTCCAGTGTTTTGATTTGGATCGTCTCTTCCTTGAGCCGTGAAACAATTCCTTTGATTATCCATCGGTTTTCGGGCTAGGAGATTGCAGTTTTGAAACACAGTTGCAGCGTTGCTGAAGATAAAATAAATTGTGCCATAAATGTCGCATTCCCTGTAGAAATGACGAAGGTAGTGTGTGTAGAGAGTATCTTGGTACCCTTTGAAGCTGCAGTGGTAGAATGTTGATAGATCCGACGCAACTCGGAGGGCGACAGCCTGATGCTTCTTTGCGCCCGCCGTGTTCTGGAAAGTGATATCTTGGGCAATAACGCTGTTGGAAATAATAATCACAACCACCGGAATAAACAGCTGATAGCAGCCTAAACAGCTGATAGCAGCCAGCCATACCTGTCAGACGTATTTTTGCAGGTTGCGGCTCTACTTGAAGATAGAAGGATTGAAGCCAAACCCCAACCATTCAAAAAACAAAGGCATTTAAAGAAGTTATGTATTTTGGTAAACAGATATGGGCAAGCATACATTCAACAACCTTTGCCCACACTCTAGAAACACGTGCGTGATTTTGAACACACTCAACAACATCATATTAATTACTTTGCTCTGTCATGAATTAAATGTAAAATTGTATGTTGAATTAAATATGAATGTAAAATTCATTTTTGACTGTGTAGAGAGGTTAGAGTGTAAGAGGGCAAAAGAAAAAGAGCGCAAGTCTTTGTGGAGAAAATGGTGGAGCAAATTTTGGTGGGCGCGTGAAAACGACAGTTACTCTGTTTTACTGTGTGTTATTCCGGGTAAGTTTAAATCACTATAAAAAAATTATTTTACTTGGTGAATGAGCGATAGTCTCATGTAAATGTATTTCATGTTTTAGAATTCAATACTAAATTTTATTATGTTGCTCGAAAACCTACTTCCTCATTTTGCCGTGAGTAAATATTATTCACAAGTCTATGAAATAGTTGGGCGGTGCGCGAAATCCAAGTCTGGGAAATAGCTTCGCGGTGTGCGAAGGTAGCTGCACGAAATCAGCTTTTCAGTGCATGAACTTAGTTTTGCAAATGAACTTAGTTTTGCAAAGTAGCTTCGCGAAAGCCATAACTCTCTACCTCTCCCCTCTGCGAAAATGAAAATCAAATTTCATAAATTTTTCTAACATGGTATCCAGAGCGGGTTAAACTCAGTTAGTGTAAAAGCAAGTGTTTTTACTAATAGTGAAAATTGTTTTGAGCGCGCATTGTTTTTAGCATATTTACTAGCAAGTAGAAAGTTTTTTTTTACGCTCAGAAATGGCAACATCAAGCACAAGTTTGACAAGTTTGACTAATCCTCAAATACCTCAATTTCTTAAGATGATAGCCATCTCTGTCGTAGGCTTCATCAAAATTTTCAGCAAATTGAATTGACTAGCTATCTTCATGCAACACATAGGATGATGGCAAGTGGGAAGAGTCCTGTGTGTTGAGACTATTTTCATCATGGACAACCTCATTTCCTTGCATCGATCAAGGAGATAACTCATAAGATGAAGAAGCAAGAGAATGTGGAGTGTCTCTGATGCATGTTGATGCACTGTGAATCATAGGACACACAAGTAAGTGAGGTGTAGAGGAAGCTTCAATATGGATGTATCCTTTGACCAGTGTGCATTCCAGATCTAAGTTAGAGTGTACATGATATGACAATAGATCATATGATGTGCTTGGGCATTCATCACAACATACGAAAGTGTGTGAGTGATGACAACCCAATACTGGAGGTTGATCGAAAGAATTGATTGTGCATGATGTTTCGCCAAGATTCGCGGATCGAAGATTGATCAAGAATGGGAGCTCAATGTTTTGAGAGGAATTGATTGTGTCTTCACCGTCTTACTCCTCTGCTTGTATGATGAGACTGCCTTTCACATGATTGCAACTTGAGCCAGTAGCTCGAGAATTAAGAGAGTGCACACAAATAGCTTGTGAAGTAGATCGCTCAAGTGAGTCATGGTGAAATGAGTCATGGCTTATAGATGATGGAAGATGGTAGAGATGTAGATTAGAATCAAGACTTGGGTTAGGAAAGGTGATGTCCTCTTGCGAAAGGGAGGGATGATTTTTCTCCATAGGCTTTCCTAACCATTTTGGAATTTCCTCAATTGGGGCTGGAGACAACTGAGCCGATGGCTTGGGAACATGCTGCACAAATTTCTCAGCTTTGCACCCACTGCGAGGGGGAACCCTCTTCGACACACGAGGTGTCTCATGGTCCACAAGAGTTGAGGAAGAATGGAAATCAAGAAGTTCACCATTTCGGGAGACATGAACCAAGCGTTTCAACTCTTGGCTCATGAAGTCAAGGTCCACAAACTGCTCAAGAATTTGATGACATAGGTGAACGAAGCGGGTAGAAAAGTCCTCAACTGATTCACTGGGCTTCATTCTTAAAGGAGAGATTCTTTCATAGACATCATGGTGGTCACACTCATTGAAGGCTTGATGGAGATCCTTGAGGAAAGTGAGAAGGGAATGGATAGAAGTAGGTGGCAGGGTATGACACGGCCGATTAGCACGACCTTCAAGGGTGAGGAAGAAGAGTACGCAAACAAAATCATCACTATCAATTTCATGAAATTCACAGAAATGAAGCAACTCAGAAATGTGCTCATTACAGATGTTTTTTCCTCATCGTCAAACTTTAAGAAAGACAAAGTGATCGAGAGGCTCATGAGGGATTGATAACTGATTAAGGGAGAAATGAGAGAAACACCCTGGGATCACGAATTGTGTATTATTCATTGGGTAAGAGGTTCAACCCAGATTTATAGGCTCAGCTTGTCATCTGGCCCTCCTTCTAGCACCAAAACGTTGATGGTGATGGACCCGCCAACATTAGGGGATCTCCCCGGTATGAAGTCCCAACTAGACCTCACATCGTTTCATGGAGGAGTCCCATCCGATAAAATGGCTCGGTTGCCATTATCTTAAATATTTGCCTCAAATCCTACTTGTCAACATAGGAGAGTGGTCTTCTTTGTCTTCCAAGAAGTGATGTTCGCATGCCTGGTGAGTGTAAGTGTCACTTGTGTCAATGGTTCTTTCACCATAGAGGGAGAGGGTGGGAGTGAGTCCCAAGTCGGTTAGGAGAATTCCCAACTCTGCAAGGAACACACAACACAATAGGACATGTGCTGCTTCTAGTAAAAAAATCCACACAGATGCAACAGTCACAAAACACAAGCGAAGATAACACGTATAACACTTAGCGGATTAGTCTGCGTGAGTACAATAGTTGTTATAGAAAGTTCCATGTGAAAGGCATTTTTGATGTTCGGGAGAGTAGTCTACATGGGTGAGACAACATTAACAACATATACAACACATTTTCATTAACTTGTGTATTAAAACAGGTGAATTAGTTCAAGTGTTAAACACAGGTTCAAGAAACACGCATTACAAGTGTTAAAGAGTAGTCTTACAATAGATACAATACATGTGTGAAAACGTGTTGGCCTATTAGCAGGCTTTGGAATTAAGTGAAAGTTCCAAGACACATCATTACACCATACATACCTAACCTCATGTGAGGGGTGTTGGAGCCACTGCTTACTCCTCAAAGAAAAGATAACAGACTCTCTTGGATATTTGGGAAGAACTAAGGTGAAAATTCCTTTGCATGTACAAATGAGGGGGTCTTTATAGCCAAGCGTGAAACTAACCTTGTGGCTATTTGACTACCCTCATGACTATTGGACTTCCATGACTTTTTGACTTTGAATGACTCTTTGTACAACAAGTGGGTCTCTCGGACTTCCACGTTACATTACATTGATTTGACAACATGGCCCACAATGGAGATGTGGACGACATGACTCATGACATGACTCAACATGACAGTGCTAGTACATTCATGCTACTGCTAGAGTGCATGTTGAGATGTAGTGTTGTTGGGTGATGGATGTCTTCATGGTGTGTTACAGCTTCACCTCCGCATGGCAAGGTGCATAGAGTCTTTGATGGTCGTTAGATCGCTTGATGTTTCTTTGGCACATTGCTCCTTGCTTGTATGTTGGAAGGCTCAATAGGCTCGTCTATTCGTCGGTCCGTGAGAACATATCTCATGTCTACTCATTCGTCCATCTGTGAACACATCTTTGCATTATCATCCATTCGCGAGCACATCTCTTCACATGCATCCTTCATTGTCCATTGGTGAACCTATCGTTCTGCATGTGCTCCCTTCATTCATCCCATTCAACGTCGTGCCATGTTTGTTGGTGAACCTATACCTGTAGTCACTCATGACGAGATGACATCAAGTCCAAAAACCTCCTAGTCTACCATGACACATGATCATTTTGGATGCAAGTGACTGAGAGAGGCATCAAGGTTGCGAGGCAGGATGATTTCTCTGGGCACTTTTGAGGAAACATGTGCAAGAGTCACTGGGTGATGAAGATGGGAAATCTGAGTCGACAGTGACTATCCACGAGGTTTGGCTCGGCTGGAAGGAAAAACTGCACAAATTTTGGGAGGAATAATCTAGGCTGCAGGAAGGCAAGGCAGACAGGATCTATGCATTTTCCGAAATGAGGTGGAAACAAGGGCTAGACAACAAATTTATGAAATTTCTTAGAGAAATAGTTTGGGCTATAGGGAGGATTGGCAGAAAGGATTTGCACAATTTTATGGAGGAATAGACCAGGAGCTTGGCAACCAAAATTGTGCAATTCCTAGAGGGAACTGGCAGCTAGATACTGAGTCACTAGCAGTAGAAACTATGTAATTCTTGAGGGGAACTGGCAGTTAGCTGCCGAGAGCTTAGTAGAAGAAACTGCACAATTCCTGAAGGGAACTGGCAATCTGCTACTAGGAGCTACTAGTAAGAGAAATTTCACTAAAGTTGGGAGGTTGGCCTGTTGATCATCTCTGTGAAATTTTTGAGTTGGGTAAACTACTAGGAAGTAGAGGGACTACTCATAAAAACTGTGCAATTTTTCGGATGAGCAGTCGGTCGATTGTCGAGAGGAATGGATGGAAAAATTGCGCAATTTTCTGAGGGAGACAGGAATGGGCACTTGGTGTCTTTTCATCCTATTTGTGCAATTTTCCCAGCGAGTGGAGTGGGCAAGGTCTGTAGCCTCTATGCAAGTTTTGAGGGGAATGAGTCCTAGGGTGACTGACGGGTCAAATCCTCTGTTTGACCATCTTGAAGGCTGATTAATTTCTTCTGGGCAAATAAGCTTGAAATGACTTTCTTGGTTGTTCTACATTGTTCTGGGTGGCAGTTGATCGAGTCAATGACGTGGTGATGGTCTGGTTGTTAAAGGGGAGTCCGGTCGTCGTAACTTCAGAAAAATGGCTAAGTGTGTGAATAAGTGAAAGATTCACATGTGATATGCAAACACACACCAACATGACTTGATGACGAGATGACCCAAACCATCCAAACACACATGCTCAACATGTCTGAATGACAGTGTGAGTGACAAGTGTGACACTTGTGATTGATCATTGATCGACCATGACAATGCTTGCATGACACTGAGTGTGACTTCATGTTTGAGTGCAATAGATGCTTTCATAGTGAACACAACATGTACACACAAAGCAAAGAGCTTGAGCATGACCAAGACATGGTGGCAAGTATGATTTCGATTTCAACATGCAAAAGCTTGGATAGAATGAATAAGCAAGGCGGATGAAAAGACTCACATGGGCTCACGCAATGAACCTGAGTGTATGTAGTCGTCAAGTGAAACTCTCAAGGGAGGCTTTGAAATTGGGTATAGGCCAAAATTTTGGACAGTGGTTGTAGCCGCTACAACATGAAGCTAGATTCCAAGAGAAGTGACTTGCACTGTCGACATGACCGATATACGATGTGGATGATTGATCCATTTGAAAGGTGCAAAAGACAACTGATGAGAGGATGAAATCTACCTAACTTGATGGCAGAAATAAAGACACACAAATCAAAGGGATGTGCTATGAGTGAAATTTCTTGAGTTAGAGTGCATTGGGAGAATTAGGAAGGAGATGGACTTCAAAATCCTCTGTAGAAATGACCCCTTGCCTAAGAATAGGGGTGATTAGGGGTAGACATAATTTCCATGGTGTCCTAATCAGGCTGAGAGATGGGTGGACAGGATGAAGACTAACTACATGATGCGGAGCCATTACCTGGTGCATCAACCTGAGAAATAAGGTTCACAGACACATTGTCTTGAATGGTAGACGATGAGATAGTAGATGGAGGATCTACGAATGTTGAGACCTAGGATTGTGTTGAAAGAGGTTCGATAGAATCGCACGTAGAAACCTCAGAAAGGTTTTCCTATGAGAAATTCAAGGATGACAACAGGTAAAGAATGGTGCCTGTGGTGTCTGTCATCTCAGCATTGCAGGCATGGATCACGATAGTGGGGCCAGAGTCTCCCTATTTTGGTTGAATTGTGGTTCCATAATCCATAGGTAGAGGAGTAGAGGCTCCACTATGAGTGGCCTCATATTCGCGGATCACCCCAATGCAATCACGAAACTCATCGAGACAGGGGAAACAATGGGAATAATGACCACGAAGATCACATAGGGCATAAGGGTGGTTTGTGCGTGGCTCTTTATGTTTCTTAGGTGGGACTGATAAGTTAACATGGACTTCTAGAATATTCAACTCAGGGAACGCTTCATGGACCGAAGGTTTAAGTTGAGGAAGTTCAAGAAAAATCATTGGTGGCATGCCCAACAACTTGACACAAAGCGCAAGGGGGTGTTGACTTTGGGGCCTTAGAGGCTGGAGCAGCTTCGGGAGCCTTGTCTTTCGAATATTTCCTTTTAACTTTGCTACCTGGCAAGATGCCTTCAAAACTGGAGTTGGTTCATATCGAGGTTCTGATGGAACTAAAGCAGCGGAAATGGTCATGTGGACCAGTTGAATCAGGGTCAAAGCATGATATGGTCTTGGCTGACCAGATGAAATGTTTGCAGGTGGATCGATGTACAATATTGGGATCCACAGAGTCATGTTAGGAAGGACTAACGAAGCCATGATAGGTACAGAAAAAATTCCTAGAGGGGGTAATAATAAAGGTATCCGGTTGGAAGGATAATGTCCCAACGTAATAGCTCCTAGGTGGTTAAGACCTGGAGGAACATTTCCTAGGCGAGTAGGTCAGAGGGTTCAACTGGAAGAGCAACAGTAGGGTGCTGAGGAGCTGGCTATTGATCGGGTGTACCGGACTGCCTAAGGGAAACCTATGATGCTTGTAACATGAAAACGGTGATAGAGTTAAGCTCTAAGATGGGAGGGGGGACCAACGAAAGCACCTAATAATGAGGAATATTTATAGTATCTGGTTGAAACACTATTTGAAGGAGTTGAAGACTGTTTGTCGGACATTGATGAGATAATGGACTCAGATGAGGTCATGGATACAGGCTCATAGTAAGTCAACTAATCGATGGTAATGATCTTCCCTTCATGGGGAAAGCACATCTTATAGAACATCGCAGATGCGATGACTGACATGGAATATGTGTAACTACGACCTAAGAGAATGTGTAATCCAAAGGGGCATCAATGACTTCAATGTCAACATGTACAATCTTTCCCACAAGGGTCACTAGACAGTTGTCGTACATGCCAAGCTGGTTCCAAATAGTAGCAGACATCACACAGGTGGACGTGCCTTCGTCAATAATGGATTTGGAGATGATGGCATTACAAACTCTAACTGGTATCTAGAAAGAAATAGATGAAGGAAATGGAGGATGCTCTGATGTATCAACCAGGAAGACAATCAAAAGATTGTCAGAAGGATCCACTACACCCAGGGCAGTTAGTAGAGATTTCTTTTGGGATGGGCATGACTGGAGGACTTCCAGCGTTGACATGGCAAGAGTTGATTGTGCCAAGTCATCTATTACACTGTATGTATGGGCAGCTTTGTTAGAAGCCACATTATAGTGTAATGGTCCTTTTGGGATCTTAGGAATGGCCTCAACATTAGGTTAAGGGACCTATAAAGGACCATTTTGTGTCATAAGAGGCTCAACAAATACTTTGGTTTTGGACTTAGTAGCAGATGAAGTTGAGGGCTTGTCAGATTGACGCAACCGAGTTTGTAGGTTGATACTGGAGGGCTTAACCTCATCAGAGTTCATCATAAGGATCTGGTAGTCACTGGGACCAAAATGTTGGGCAAGATGGGCTTTTTTAGGGAAAGAATTTGTGATCACTATCGGTTAAGGTGGCATAGGATTCAGAGGCGATTTTTGACCTCTAGAAGCTTCTTGAGCTTCCCACATTTGGTGCATCTGTGGTAAAAGAGGACACTCGTGTATAATGCCCATGTACACCACAACATGCACTAGGATTGTTTGTACAAATAATCTTGTTCTGCTTGGGTTGGCCACCCTATTGCTGGTTGTTGTTGTTAGGCTGGTTACCTTGATTACCCTGGTTACCCTTGTTATCCTTCCCTTTATTCTTTTTCTTCGAACTTGGGGGATTGGTAGCACTCTATTGCGCAAACACTTGACCCTGAGGGGGAAGTGGCTAGTGGGGCTGAGGATGCATGGGAGGCTGTGGCACTAATGCTTAAGGGTCTGGAGCACTTGGCTATGCATAAGGAGGAGAAACAATTTGGGAGACGAGTTGGGGCCCTCGAAACATGTTGCTACTAGGAGGGGCATAAGTGTTGGAGGAACTGGTACCCCTTGAGGGTAGCCATAACATTTCTGAGTATATGGCGAAGAGTGTGAAATTGATCCAACAATACCATCGGTGGCATGAGATGCCCCCAGTGCATTGGCACTTCTAGGAAGAGGGAGGTCTGGAATGATGGTATAGACATAACTAGATTGTGCCTAAATCAGATCATATCTCAAAGTGGTTTGGAGATCTTCTTCCTTGGTCTAAGGAAAGTGTGATGTGACATATTTTCCAATGGGAGATAAAAGGCTTCTAAGAAACAAATCTAGATAAACATAATATTCGAAAGCTGGGACATGACATGTGCTCCTCCTTCGACACCACTCTTGAACATGGTCAGAAAGAGGAGTGACGGAGGACTGACAGAATGTGGTCAATAGCTCCATACTAATGTCGTAAGGAGAGGTAACTGGAAATATGAAAGGAAATCTTTAGCAAGCGTCACAAAAACAAAATGAGATACAGAGGGCTAGTCTACATGCCATTTTCTAGTGTCTCTAGTGAGCGGCGTTGGAAGAGCCGAAGAAAAATGGAGTCATCAGTTATGGAGTTGGACGAACACCACATATGGAAGGATCGGAAATGGTTGGTAGGATCCTCTCCACCATTACCCTCAAACTTTGGTATATCTGAGGGAAGCTTAGTCAGCATAGAGGGCCAACCAGCATCAAGGTGTATGGGGTCATTTATCAAATGGTTAGAATCTGGTAGAATTAACCCAGCCATAAAGGGGAGCATGGGATTTTCCAGAATGGTTCCTGAGACTGTTTTGCCTAATGTGACCACCGGGATAGAACTAAAGCCAACACCAGTTTGGGTTCCTGTACCAGCTGTGGGTTCAGACATGGTGACGATATGCAATGGAGGAGGCTTGGAATCAGATGAGGAATTAGAAGGACTAGGAGAAGAGTCAGTGTGGGAAGTCAGAGGGCTATGAACTCGAACCTAACGGGGAGGGGTAATATGCCCAAGTAGAAATTGGGGGTGAAGGCCTAATAGTCTCCATGACAAAATCCTTGGTGGCACAATATTGATAAGACACATGTGACATGAAAAAGGTGTAGGGGGATCAACAATATATCTTTGTCTCGATGCGGGGAGATAAATTTATTATGTTATGTCTTGGCTTGATGGTGTAAACCAAGCGCCCTTCGCTTAACGTGTGCTTGTGTGTGAAAGTGTATTAATTGATTAAGCCCAGATCAAGTTTGTAAAAAAAAGAAGAAACCATGATGAAAATAAACTGAAATAAATAACAGAAAATGAACAACAAAACAATTAGCTAAACCCCACCCAAACTGGGTTTTCAAACACTGTACTGCTTGGTGGTTACTCTGATGGAAAATCCATTGAAATGGTCAAGAGATATAAATTTTAGTGTGACTGGGATCAATTGAAACAAAGCTGTTGGAAGGTGGTGCAGCAATAGCAAAAACCAAACAGGAAGATCACTACAAAAAGATAGGGAGATGGGTGAAACACCTAGGACGATCAATGGGACCCTAAGGCAAATCACCAAACAAGTTTAAAGTTGAAACTATGGATGGTAGCAACCTATCTGATAGGATCTAAAATAGAAGGTTACAGATCTGGAAAATGTGGTTGAAAGCACTGCAGAAACTTAGACTACTCACTCAGCTAAAATCCTCCTAGAAAGTGGAAGCGTACTAGAAGCCCTAGGGGAGGCTAAATTCAACTTCAATGAGTAAATCAAAGTGGAACAAGGCCTATGTAGGATGACACAGAGGTCAGACAACCCAAAATACAACTCTTTTCAAAACCCATAAATAGATCTGAGGAAAACCTTAAGAACTAGAAATCACAAGTACTGACCTGTTTCTCTGTAGGGATCGCATGTTTTGGGTTGTTTAGTGCATTTTGGCCTCCATATTGCACTTTTTGGGCCAAAAAGTGTGATTTCTGCTCTATGCATCTTGTTCAGAAAATAACAAAAAAGAGTGTCACCTTTGTCATGGTTGGTTCCTGTGACCCGCGGAAAAGACCAGAAAGCTTGCGGAAGTCATAAATTTATCGGACCTACGGTTAAAAAACTAGGAAATATTAAGAGAATTGAAAAAATAAGAGACCCTACGCTGATAACCGAAGGTCACCCAGGTTTCTAGATCTAAAGTATAAAACCCAAACCGTGTCGCCAATTTTGTATTGGAGAACCAGGTTTATGAATCAGAATTAATCCCTAGTGGAGTCGTCAATTTTGTTGTAGTGTTTTCTTCTCAATGATGTACGAAAAGAACCCACTTAAGGTTGTGGATGACAAACAATCTCAACAATATAAATGAATGCTAAACATTATAGATCTGTAGCAACTGATATAAACAAAACCTTCCAAAGTCCGGATCTATGCCACAGTCATAGTTAAACAACAAAAAGAAAGAGTAATAACTCCAATGATCCAATGGAAACAAGATATGTAAAGAATAATTTTATTATAACACCTGTGAAGAGAACAGATAAATGTTACCAGTCCCCCTCTATGGGATGGGTTCTTGGCTATCCTCAAACATCTTCATCTTGTGTAGAGTCTCTCTCCTATATAATGTGTAAACCCAGTAAAAATATGGTGTGCATAAATGAAAATAATCAGAGTTACAGCAGTAAGTGCAATAGTGAAAATATTTAGTATACCTAGGGGGATAGTATAGGGTACATATGGAGGTACCCAAGGGAATAATGTAATAATGGGATGGGCCATAGTAATAAATAAAGTGGTTAACCCATATCATGTAAGGGACCACAAGTAGTTAGAAAAAATGTAATAAGCCCACTAAATTAGATAGATGGTATTGAAGGAACCATGATAATGACCCATGGTATTATATGTATGAGGCCTATATAGAGGCTAGAGACTCCCCATTAAGATAGGTGAAGGAATATTGTATGAACATGCATATGGTTTGTGGAGTGCTCTCCTTCCTTAAGGAGTAAATGTATGGTGTTGCCCTACCTTAAGGGTTTGATCAATAAAGAACCATTTCTATTTATATTCAGATCTTGTTATTTCTTGGGTATATTTCTATTATCTTATATTTTCAGATAAGATCTATAACAAGTAGTATCAGAGCACTTTCTTGGGTAAAACGATTTTATTTTTATTTTTTGCATACATTTTTTGGGGCGGCGAGTTTGCAGATCAGATCTGTACCTTCTAGTGCAAAATTTGTAGAATCTCATTGGAGATCTAGGTTCTTTACAAAAAAATACCCAATTAAAAAAAATAAAAAAAATTGGCCGAATCGGAGTCTGAATGATGGAGATATCGCTGATTTAAAAATCAGCTGTGTTGCAGACATTTTCGTGGTGGCGAGTTTGCAAAACTGATCTATACATTTTGGGTCAACATTTGCAGAATACAATTGTATATATGGGTTCCCTGCCAAAAAATATCCAATTTCAAAAAAAAAAAATCAGTTGAATCAAAGTCTGGTTGAGGGAGATATCACTGATTTAAAATCAACGCCTTTTTTTCAGAAATTTTTGTGACGATGGAAAAGTTGCAGCGCGAATCTAAAACTATAGTGCCTAGATCGGGATTTCTATCAGATGGGAAGATGAAAAATGGTTGTTCCATTTCCAAATATAGGTCATAATAGGGATTCTGAGCACTATTGAATGAATTGTGGCCATTTCAAATTTTTGCCAAGTAAGTGATTTTTTTTTCAAAATCCTCTTCATGGCTTATAGCAAGCATTTTTTTACAGGGAAAGATAATGGTCCTACTATTGAAGAATTCATAAAATATATTAAGAGAAGCCATCCAAAATATTGGAAAAGTTTCATATAGCTTAGTATGAAAGAGGAAGCTACCATATGGTGGAACTCACTTGACAACAACCAGTTGTCCAAACTTTCGGATGAAGAATATGAAAAACTCCTTTTGGACAAATAGTCTCATGCTGGAAAACATGGGAATGAGACATGTAAGGGGTTATTTTCTACTGGTATCTCCTCATTATAGGTTCATGGATATATTCAGAAGGAAAAGATCATTGTGTCTATAAATCCTAATCACAAACAAAATCTTATAAATGTCAATTTGGCAAAAAAATTGCAAGTTCCAGCAAAATATATGGAGCACACATAGGTTAATAAAGAGGAGGTGCAAGTTTATAAATATTTGAAGATTTCTATGGACAAGTATGTATTGCATTCTAACTTTTGTTCTTCAGATATGGATAACATAGATTTTGTTTTGGGATATCCTTGGATGGAATCTGTGGGTATTGTCAATATTAATGTGCAGAAGAAATTCATGAAGCTCTGGTATAAAAAGAAAAAAATTACATTGCAAGATATTTCCATTAAGACCCAAGCAGAGACTATGGAGGCAAAAGCACAAAGCTCTAATGACACTGACACATCAGATGATGAGCCTTTTATGGTTGACAATCAAACATAAACATCAAACCAGGTACTAAAAAAAGGGAATGTCCAAGGAGGTTGAAGTAGAAAATGTTACAGGTACTGATACATCAGATGACGACTCAGTGGTTGCAGTAATATTGGAATATAAGAAACAACAACAGACACCTCAACATGTAACATATACCAATCAGGCTCCATTAGGTGGTGAATTAGAGAACGATACACTGTTGGTTAAAACTTCAGCATATCACCACCCACATCACCCTGTAAGAAAAAAATCAACACGATGGCAAAGAACTAGTAAGAAGGACAACAACCCCCGCATGAAAGATGGAGAGGGGCGATGATCCACCCACAACACAATAACATAGAAGAGCCACCAGGGTCAACTTCCATGTCAAGCAAGCGAGGGACGAGCTAGATCAAAGGTTCACCTTTCTCTTGGATGGCTAGATGCACATGCATGGTACCAGTGGACTACTCTTTTGAGTAGATCTTATCATTTCTGTTCTTCTTATGTTTCGAGGATGAAACATATTAAAGGGGGGTGGAACATAGTATACCTAGGGGGGATAGTATGGGGTACAAAGGGAGGTACCCAAGGGAATAATGTAATAATGGGATGGGCCATAGTAATAAATAAGGTGGTTAACCCGTATCATGTAAGGGACCACAAGTAGTTAGCAATAATGTAATAAGCCCATTGTATTAGATAGATGGTATTGAGAAAACCATAGTAATGACACATGGTATTGTATGTATGAGGCCTATATAGAGGATAGAGACTCCCCATTAAGAGAGGTGAAGAAATATTGTATGAACAGGCATATGGCTTGTGGTGTGTTCTTCTTCCTTAAGGAGTGAATGTATGGTGTTGCCCTACCCTAAGGGTTTGATTAATAAAGTGGAGCATTTCTATATTCAGATCTTCTTATTTCTTGGATATATTTGTATTTTCATATATATTTTAGGTCAGATCTATAACAAACTAATCAAAACTAAATAATGTATGGAAAACCCTTCTATTTATAACAAAATATTGAGTTATCCTTGAATAATGAGCAATAATAAAATATTACTGATCCCATTCTTGGAATAACCACCTGGAATATTTTATTATATTTGTTTAGGAGGGAAAATGCATTTAAAATTTTATTTAGAAATAATAAATAAATAAATGATTTATTTATCATCTCAAGGAATTAGTTAAGGAATAATAAATAAATAAGGATTTATTTAATTATTCCTAAGGGATTTAGTCAAATTTAACAAAAAATAATAATTAATTAGTGATTAATTAATTATTCTTAGATAAAAATAAGATAAATAATGATTTATCTATTTATTTTTCATGATTGGGCCAAATTTGACAAGGAATAATAATAAACCCATGGTTTAATTAATTATTCCTAGAATAAAATCAAATAAATACTGATTTGTTTAATTATTCTTCATGGGTTTAACTATAAATTACTTAACAAAGGTGGTTTATTAAGTAATTTCTTGCAGTCAAAGGAATTTTACTATGGTAAAATTGGCTTTACATGGTGTAGTTCAATCTATCTAGTAAATTAGGCTAGATGATCATTTTTTTGGTTATAACATCTTTGGTGATTCTGCTATCTCTGATTTTCCTTGTGTAAATTCATCATCGAGTACATGTACTTCCGATCATTCACAGAACATGTTATGCTCATGTACTAATAGGTGTCATATATCATGATTGACTTGGTTTAGCTTTGAAATATGTTCATACCTTTACTTGTTGTAAAGGTTTTCCATTTTTTTTTTTTTAACAAAAAATTTAAAAAATGTAAAGAGGGTATACCCTAAAAGAAAAATCAAAGGGTAAAAAGAATAAAAAGAGGTCAAAAAATGAAAGAAAATGAACCCCAAAAAAGAAAAGACTAGGAAAGTGTGCAAGTTTAAATGCGACTACTTTTTTCTTTTGTGCAATAAAACGATTGTGTGTAGCTTGTCACTTATGCCACAATTTATGAATAGTCAAATAGTTTAAGCTTGGCTAGTTCATATTTTCAATTTCATGTTGTAGAAATAGAGAATAAGATCTAACCAAACAGTTTAACCCTGGCAGATGAGTAGATAAGTAGAGTAAATAAAAAGGGCTCAATAGTTTAAACTAATCCCTTGGATGTAATATGTGTAGACTTAAATAGGCATCACCATGTAAAAGAAAAGCAAGTTTGATAAGGGTTTGTCAGTCTAAGTGCACCCTAATAAAGAAGTAAAAATGCTAGGTTAAGTAGGTAGGGTAAGTAGTTGATGGTTACAGAATAATATGTGGTGAATAATAAGCTTAAATGTGTAAATCTTTTACTTTCATCACGAGGCAAAGGCATATATCACATGGAAAGCACATCAAGCAAGCAAAGTAAAAAATAATTAACTTCCCTACTCATTTCCCCTAAATTTTCACTAATTTCCCCTAAGTTCCAAGGTATTTATTAAGCTAGAGGGGCTAAGAGCATTTCTCTGACTATTGGAGGGACCAGACCCTTGGCCCAATAATGTATAATGCCTAAGTACTTAAACTCCTTTATCAATATTCACCCCCCTTCATAAGTTATACATTTCCCTAGCAAAGTTTTTCCTAAGTAAAATCGTATTTTACTTAGGGAAATTAAAATATTTTCCAAATAAACCCTCATGTTCACTTAGCCTAAGTTTTAAATATACATGAAAATGTTTCAAACTTAGCACACTTTGTATTCATAGTCATATTAACCACTAATGTAATTATTATATAATTCCCCTATAAAAGTTACCCACTCCCGTATTATTATAAATATGAAAAAACCCCAAATTCTTATATATCCCGCCCCTCAGTTAAATATAAGCATAATACAGTCGATAAACAAGATTTATTAACTAATCCGTAGTTAATTAAGAGCTTGATCCCTGCCATGAAGATTAATTAGCCACCAAGACTAATTAATAACTCAACAACCAATCCCGTCACTCTCGATGTCATTAAAAAACCTTTAATTATGATGGGCCCGCCCTCCAATAACTTTCCACCACCTCACCTCCCCGACAGCCATCTGATCGGACCCCATAGATCCGACGATTGTCGTGCATATTGCACGGGCCTCCGCAGCTAAACTTTAGCATGCGATGGCGAGCGGTTTTCTAAACAGTGCCATCACCACGTGTCGCTCATCTTATGGAATCACACGGTCACACCCAAATACCGCCTCTCTTCCATTAGCGATGCGATGAAAACCACTTACCACCTCTCACTAATGAGAAAACATCAAATCGATCTCCCGCCAATGCCACCTGTCGAAATTCTGAACACGCCAAGAGTTGAATTTGCATAAAAAACAAAGATAATCAGTTTGTCATCCTATTTACAAATGCATGCATGCAGCAACCTGAACGTTGAAAATCAACCAGCTCGTGCACCTGACCATTAGCAACCCTCAAACTTGCAGTCGACATCACTCCAAGTCTGCCATTCATACCCAGTGTACCTACATTCCATTGCCTATCATTAAAAACAGGGATTTACCAGCTTTCATACAGAAAACCTGTGAATACTTCCTTTCCTCTGCAATTAATTGGAAAAAACCCAAATTTCACCATAATTATGTTACTACATTTAGAATTCAAGTTCCTGAGACCCTCTGTTTTCAACAATTTCACATAAAAACCCCAATTTCCTATCTGAATCCACATGAACCAGAATGGAAACCCCCATGGTTCTCCATGTACCATGTATCACTACCCCTCACTGTGATTCAAACTGTCTACCCTTGGCAGATAAATATTTTCAAATAAAAGTCCTGAATACTAACAAAGACCACCTGAAAGTATTTTTCCATTGCCGAGATAATTTCATGAATGGCTATGATGCCATAGGACTTTGGTAATCCAATCTCCCAATGTATTTTCTCCCCTCTGTGCACATTTTCCTGACATTATCCATCAGTGTCATGCCAACTATGATCCCAACCTCAGAGCAGTAATGTACCCAAATCAAATTTTCCTCTTCCCAATTACTGCAGACTCAATCAATGAGATGCTTCAGTTTTAGCCTGGCCAAGCCCTCACCCCCATTTCCCTTGGAGATTTTCTAGAGAGGTAATCCAAATTTTCCCAGTCTAAACTCAGTCACCTTTGCCAGACCTTCATGGATAAGCAGCATCAACCCAAAAATCCCTGTCCTTATTTGATAGTTTTCCTCACAGAGATAGGCAAAACAATAGTTGATATGATAGCTGCAGTCATGAGATTTAATACCAATGAATATGTGGATGAATTGGCCCTAGCTTTGATGTCCATCTTTACCCTTGGTCAACCTCCTGCTATCAAGTACAACTATGTTGCATTTATTGATGAGAAAATTCATGACCAGTTCATGAGGCTAGAAAACGAAAAATTGTTCAAATACTCCACATTCATATATCACCTCATCCTCTACTATCAGTCTGACAAGTTCCCATTTTCTGTAAATAAACTTGATATGAAGGGTAATCCCAGATCGGTCATTTTTTGGACTTCTATTTTCCACCATTCATTTTCTTGCCCTTATTCATACAATGAATTCATTGACCAGTTTGTCCACCCAAAAACCACCATGCTGACAGAAAATCCTCCCCCTAGGATTAGTGATGAAAGAAAAAGAATCCTTCAGCTATCCAAACTGTACAAGGTAGGTGACTGGTACTTGTACCAGAATCACATAGATATCAGGATATATGGTTGTGAACTTCCTCCATTCAAGCTACCAAAATATCTTCCTATGAGGTTGTTTCCATTGGAGTATTATAGACAAATGATAAACTCAGATCAGATTCACTTTACCAATGCCAAGAAGAAAGCACAGTTGAGAATCAAGGATCACCTAGGCCCATTTGTTTTCAAAAATAGAGAAGTAGGCAAAGCAGTAGAAGAAATCCTAGAACACAAGAAATTAAATAAAATATTTGGTTGGAGATATGACCCACATAGCTTCATTTGTGATAGGAGAATGAAAAACAGGTTATCACCATATTTTCATCACAAAATCCTTGAAATTGAGCAATATGCCAATATGGATGAATGGAGGGAAGCAACTCTTGTTGAAATGGATAACGATCAGGTCAATTTAGATAATGTGATGAAAGACCTAGAAACGAGACTTGACCTGGACTCTTTTGAACAGGTACGAGTAGGAACTTCTCAGAAGCCAACACCAGAAACTAGTGCCTCTATAGTAGAGACTTCTCAAAGGCACTCATAAGAAACTAGTGCACCCCTAGCAGAACCATCACAGGGAAAGGAATAAGGAACCAGTACTCCAACATCAAGGCAATTAGACATGTCAAAGCAGCCTGAAATCTCTGAAGAACAAGCTCAACCACAGACCCATCCAGCTCAAGTTAACATGGGAGATCCCCCAGTTTTGCAAACTCCTTTGAATGAGTAAAAGAACTTAAAAAGAGACAGGGAAGTAGCTATCCCTACCAGTGGTCCTTCAGACTAGCCTGGTGCTAAGAGGCACAGGCTAAATCCACATTTAGAAGAAGAATTTTTTGAAGAAACAATAGGGAGTTTGAGGAAATAAGGTGGAGACAGCCAGAATACAATCCTAGTAGGTGGGACACCTTCTAGTTCACAAAGACAGGAGTTGGAAAGACAACAAAGTGCTGAAGCTTCAACTTTCAGGTCTTCATCTAACAAGTCCTTAGATATCAAAGAAAAATTCATGGAAATAAAGGCCAAAATTGAACAGCTAAAGGCCCAAACTTACACTCAATATTTGAAGATGGTTCCTACCAATTAGACTAGGTTGATGTCAGCTTATGACATCAAGGAAGACAAAATGCAAATGAGATTTTTAAAGCCTAAAGTAAAACAACCTCAAACACTTGCAGACTACCTCAAAACTGATTTTGAGGTCTTAGCCAAAGACATTCACCCCATAGATCAAATAGAATTGCATAAGCAGAAAGGGGAAATGGTTTATTCAACACTGACAAGCAAGGCCATGATGGTACACAAATTAGAAAGTTTACTGAATAACACCACTGCTCAATTACAACTTGAAAGGGCCTCTTCACAAGCAAAGGACAACATAATCAAATCTTTGGAAGATTTGATCATTGGATTAGGCCATAATCCAGAGGATGTTAAAGCTGCAGAGGCCCTGATAAAGAAGAAAAATGACGACATAGCTACCTTGAGAAAGCAGTTAAAGTTGCCACCACTTATGCATCCACAGACTACAGAAGTAACTGAAAAGAAGAATGAAGAAGAGCTTATGGACTTACTCCTCAAGCTAAATGAGCAATTAAGGGAGACAGAGCAGGAACTAGAGAAAACACTACAAAATAGGTAGGGTGAGTCAACCTCTTAGCATCAAAATGTAGTACCAGTGGTCTCCATGATAGTCCCTTCTACACTTGCAAAAGCTCTTGCACCAAATATTCCTTTGGCCACAGTAGAAACTATCACAGGTACAAGCACAGGCACATCACAGGTGGGAACTTCAGGCCAAAACACTGAAGAATTAATCAAGTCCATGGAGGAGATGAAACTCCAAGTTTCTGAACTCCAAAAGGTAAAGGAAAAATTTGTCACCTTAGAACAAAAGTATGATGTGCCTAAAATCACTTTTGCTGAAGAGGTGAGGCAAAATAAAGGCTTGGCTAAACAAGTAAAAACACTAGAAAAGGATCTCACCTTTGAAAATCCTTTAACAGATATCAGAAAAATCCTATGGACCAACATCACTCAATCCATCAATGATGTTTGGTCATGATTTCAAATAATTTTTGAACGAACTGGCTTTATCAAAGTTGCTCTTCAGTAAATCCAAAAAACCAAGGAAGAGCTAGGAGGAAAACTTGAAGAAGCTATTAGGTTGATAAATTTTCTAAATAGAAGAAATAGGCATCAATTGGAACAGCTGAATATTGAAGATAGGACTAGAACCATCCTTGAAATCAAGAAAGTCTTAACCAAAAGGACTCTGATTCAAAACTTGGAAAGAAAATGTCAGAATATGCAGGAGGATATAGATGAATTTATGGAAAAGTTTGGCATTTTACAGAGTAAAGTACTTCCAAGTCCTTTAGTTATCAATGATAAGTTAATGAGGCATGAGGATTATATTGACAAATTGGGTCAGTATGCAAATAACCAAGCTAGTTCATAAACTAGTGCATCTTCACCCAAAGAATTACCTACAGGCAGAGTTCTATATGATAGTCTGGAGAACCTCTTTTATGTTGAGCATGAATTGAAACATTTGCTTCCAGTGCAGCCAAATTTTGTAAAATACACAGAGGTTGATGAAATCTTTAGGAAGCTACAAAGGACCAGGATACCAAGGGATGATTGGTGGAAATATATGACAGACATTTTATGATTTATCTTGGTAAAAAGTAAATTGAAGTTTTTACCATAGTTAATTTTGCTAAAAGAAGGTAAAGAGTATCAGAACAGGTAAAAGAGTATCAGTAAAAAGATGAAAATTAATCATCCAGCACAGAATTACGAGAAGGACATCAAGATGCTCAATCAAAGGGCCTGCCTCTAGCTCATTCAACATAAACAGGGACAACAAGCCAGTAGTTCACTTTCAGTTTCTATCTTCAAGACAATTTGTCTCTACTTTTATGTAAAATTTAGTTTTCCTAGAATATATCTCTCTCATTTAGGAGATATTTTATTGTAAATTTTGTATAAGTACTTCCCCATTTGAAGTACTTAGGTGTGGATTCTTAGACATTTTTGTAGACCCTCTATTTTGGAATAAAGTGTTGTTGAACAACTATTGTATGGCTCGCTGGAAGAAGTAATGAAGCAAAGGACTTTTACAGGATTCATGTGTCAAACGATGGAAAAATAAGTATTCTATATCTTATGTTTTTACTATTTTCTAGTTTAAATACTTCACATGTGTTTCAAATCTGAATAATAAATGAAAAAGTATATTTCAGAAAGTGCTTTACTGCATTTTTTTTTTTAAATTGTTTATATTCTACATATTTTCTTCTAAGCTATCATAGGTAGGGAATTCTTAAATGCTCCCTACTTCTTAGTTTATCATTGTGGCCATTTAACAAGAAATTCTTAATTTCTTTTTGTTAATGATCACCCACTTTCCCTCCTTTTGAAATTTGTTGAAGGATTCTTAACTACCCTTCCTCCCTTTCAAGACCATTTAACCCTTTCAAGTTACCATTTGTCTCCTGTTTAGCTATCCTGCCTTATGAAGCCCTCCTTTGTTGAATCAACCTGATCTAGTTAAGCCATCCTCAGTTGACTCCATAGCCCAATGGCCTAAGATACTCTGTGCTATCCATCTGCTCCTGAATTCCACCACCAAACAAAATCAAAACTCCCCAAGCTTTCACAACTAGCCTAATATCTTATAAACAAAGCTAAATCATAAAGAGAGAGCCCTCCCTGAGTACAAATTGGCTAGATTCTGTACTTAAAAGTTGGTTTGTGGTTACCTCGGATCCCTTTCCTTCTTCTAACAACTTCAAAGAAAATTTGAGTGATAACATAATGGCGACTCCATTGGGGAGACCAAATCCTCAGTCAAAATAAATCTTTAAGAATATTTTAAACCCTAAATCTAGAAACATCTTAAAGAAATCATAGAAGCTGTTTGATATCAATTTAGAAAACCAAAAAAATATAACCTCAAAATCTGGCTTCAAAAAGGACTCATTACACTAGAGCTTATCCTGATCCCAATCCACCACAAGTGTTTGAGAACCCCAATCTGATCCCCATAATTCTTAGGAGACTAGAAAGTTCTATTAGTCCTCGACACACCTTTAGATCTTCATCTTGTCCTGTTAGGTGGATTTACCTCAAAGACCAACCCTTTGATGAATACTTTGAAACCTCTTTGTTTAGGACTTCATCTAATTCTGAATTAGTTGACCTAGTCCAAGACCCAGAGTTCATCCGAGAATTAGAGTTCCAAGTGGCCAATTTGTCAATTGATAGGTATTTGCGGAACCCACTACAATCTGATCTTACCACTGAAGGAACACCTAATCCCTCAATAATCTACTATTTCTGCAAGTTCATCATCATTTCCTCATACATCTCAACCTCAAACCACTCCACAAGAGCCCATCACCTCTAGCTCTCCATCCACAACTCAAACACCCACTGTTATTCCAACCCCAAATTTTGTTTCATCATTACCTACAACAATGGCAAACAGATATGCCCCCTGGTACTACCAGCAAACCTAGGTGCCATGCCCCAGGATTACCAAAGTAAGATCACTACTTTCGATGGTACTGGTATCTATATAGCCCAAAAAAACACCAAGAAGATGGCTGATTATTTTCAAATTTATGAAATAGATACTGCTGATGTGCAAATGAGAATATTCATTCAGAGGTTATCTGGGGAAGTTAGAACCTGGTTCAAAGGTTTAGTAGAAAATAGTATAGATAGCCTAATAACTCTCTATCAACAATTCTTGAACAGGTGGGAAAAAAGAAAAGACCCTTTTTAGATTCTATTTGAATATCAAAACCTGAAAAGAGGAACCCAAGAAACTGTTCAAGACTATTTCACTAGATTCAACAGTGTGTATAGTGCCATTCCATTAGATCTTAGACCCCCACTTGGTTTAGCCTTAATCAAATTCCCAGATGGATTTGATTCTGATATGGCTTTCCAACTGAGAGAACAAAACCCCCATACTTTGGAAGATATGCAAAGCATAACGGTCAGTGTTGAAGCAAACCTGATATCTAAAAGAGCCAAAGCTAGGAGTGAAAGGAGGATACCATTAAAGGAAGAAAGCTCACCCTTTGAACAAAAACTAGATGCCATAATTAAAGGGATGGATAGACTAGGAGATAGAGTAGAGACAATTGAAAGGAAAGCTCCTTGGGATGGTCAGCAAACCAACATAGGGAGAAACCCTAATTTCAGGAAAAATCAAAACCTGAATATTGGAAAGAGTGGTCCTGACCAAAACATTAGACCTCCTTTTCAGGAGAATTATGCAGAAGCTTCCAACTCTATAGGTCCAGAAGAAGATACTCAAATTAATTTGATGGGACTTGGTAATGAAGGAGAAGTTTTCTTAACTCAAGAAGATGGAGAGGCCCATATACTTAAACAGTTTCAAACTCAATCAGGTGAATCATTTGACTTTAGGGAAGGATATGACACAACCATCTTTGAGGTGCACAAGAAATACAACCTAAGAAGTAGGAGAATTGATGTCCCTAAAAGAAACAAGCAAAAGGTTCCAAATTAGCCCACAAAAGGTAAGATAGTAACCACGCCTGTACATATTCTTTCTAGATCAAACACTAATCCTTCTAACCTGATAATTGAAGATGTCTTTGACAATCAACCAAACAAAAAGCAGCCCTCTACTTCCCTTCCTTCCAAGGGAATTGTGGAAGAACCTCCAGAGGTTGATTTAGGAGAAACAACAAATCATGATTCCACTCCTGAAAAGGAGAAAAAACATAAAAAACACAGAAAACAGAGAGAAGACTATTGTTCGAAATCCAAAAGCCCAAGTAGAAAAACCCTTTAATCTGGAGACTGAAGTAGGTAAGCTGAAAATTGTTGTCCCATTATCTGAATTAGCCAAACATGATGCCTACCGAAACCAAATCAATAGATCACTGAAAATTACTGGAACTGAAGACTTAGTTGATCTCTTTGATGACCATCCTGAATTAATCTTTGGCCCAAAAGTAAACAGAAAACCATTGGAAGGAGGAATTCCTCCCTTTTATGTGATCTTAAACATACATGATAAGATTCTTCACAATGCCATGCTTGAATCTGGAGCATCTCATAACCTCATGCCCAAGTCTGTAATGGAAAAGCTAGACCTAGACAGCACTAGACCATACAAAGATTTGTTTTCTTTTGATTCTAGTCAGGTGAGATTTTTAGGACTGGTAAAAGACTTATGTATCTCATTGGTTCAATACCCTGCAAAGATAATTTTAATGGATATAGTGGTAGCAGATATACCACCCAAGTATGGCATGTTATTATCCAGATCCCGGGGTGCTAAGCTTCAAGGATCTCTTCAATTGGATATGTCATATGCTACTATATCGGTTTTTGGACAACCAAAGAAACTATACAGAGAAACACTCATGAAATATGTAGTAAGTAGTCAAGAAAGACCCCAAAATTTCCCCATTTACTCAGTACACTCTGATATGGACTCATTCATTCTTTACAATGCAAAAACCAATCCTTCCCATAGTTTAGAAGCTTTAGCAGCAAAACAAAAGGACATTAAAAAATAAAAATCAAGTGTTCATATTCAAGAAATATCAGATAACAAAGAAAAGTCAGATGAGAACGAAAACCTAGATCTCATGGTTAAACAAATTCCTACTACTCCAGACACTAATTATGAGCATGAAATCCTTTGGCATTTAGAATTTGATGGCTCAGTTAATAAACTAGGGGTAGGAGTAGGAGTTTCAATGTATAATTTAGAAAATGATCATGCTAAAGGCCATGCCTATAGAATAAAATTCAAGTGCACCAATAATATGGTAGAATATGAGGCTCTTTTGTTGGGTCTTAAACTTTTCAAAGGATTAGGAGCAGTCAGAGTGTCTGTCATAGGAGATTTAGAATTAATAATCAAACAGATTAACGGAAAATACTTAACTAGGGATCCTAGATTAGGATATTATAGAGGAATAGTCATAGAAATTCTCAACACTTTTCTGGAAACTCAGCTTGCTACAATCCCTAGAAAACACAACTTGCAAGCCCACAGCCTGGCTATGTTTGCTAGCACCTGCAAATTACCTTTTCAACCTAATCATCAGTTTACTGCTGAAATTAGGCATAGACCATCCATCCCTGATAATCTGAAGAATTGGCAGGTTTTTGATAGTGATGAGCAGATCAATAACTTTTTAACTTTAGATGAAGAGTTTTCAAACAGTAACATGGATGTTCATACAATGATTAGGTCAAATCAAATAGATGAGGTAGAGGTAAACATTTTAGAAAAAGGTTCAATAAATATGCTTCATCCCACACAATTCACACAAAAATAAATTCAAGACCTAAAACAAATGGACCTAGATGAAATAATTGAAGTGGAAACAGAGGTTATCAACCTAAAGGACAATCATCTACCCAAAGGATTGACTCCTCTGGAAGATCTGTTTGATTCCAATGACATTCCCAAGGAACCTAAGATGGAACCATTAAAAGTAGATATTGAAGAATACAACTTGGGAACTGAGGATAATCCAAAACTGATAAAATTATCAAAATCTTTACCTCCTGACCAGAAGTTAAAGTATGTTGAACTTATGAGAGAATTCCACGATGTCTTTGCATGGAGTTATGAATATTTGAAATCCTATGACACCTCTATTATTCAGCATACTATACCTCTGAAAGAAAATCAAAATCCCTTTAAACAGAACACAGAAGAATTAACCCTGCGTTATTACCATTAATTGAAAGAGAAATCAAACGTATGTATGAAGCAGGGATTATTGCCCCTATTAGATTTTTAGAGTGGGTGTCTAACTTGGTACCTACTAGGAAGAAAACTGGGGAAATAAGGTTATGTGTCGATCTGAGAAATGTAAATAAGGTCTCTCTTAAAGATAACTATCCTTTACCTAAAATGGATCATATTTTGCAAAGAGTAGTGGGTTCTTCTAGAATTTCACTTTTAGATGGGTTTTCAGGATATAACCAAATCCTAGTTCATCCTGATGACCAAGAGAAAACTACTTTTACAACACCATGGGGCACTTTTATGTACATCAAGATGCCATTTGGACTAAAAAACATAGGAGAAACCTTCCAAAGGGCAATGGACATTGCCTTTGCCAAAGAAATTCATGATTTTCTTGTTATATATCTGGATGATCTAACTAATTTTTCTAAATCAGATTAACAACACTTAGACCATCTCAGACAAGTTTTCTTAAAATGCAGAAAATATGGCATTTCTTTGAATCCAAAGAAGTCGTTATTTAGTTTGGAGGAAGGTAAACTTCTAGGTCACATCATTTGCAAAGATGGCATTCGAATTGAGCCTTCTAGGATTGAAGCAGTTCTATAGATACCTCATCCAAGAAGTATTAAAGAACTTCAGGCTTTCTTAGGGAAGATAAATTTTTTAAGAAAATTCATTTCTAACTTATCTGAACTCATTAGATTACTAAATAACATGCTAAAAAATGATTCAAGTATCAAATGGACAGTAGAGGCTAAGTAATCATTTGAAGAAATCAAAAGTGGCATTAACTAGAACACCAATCCTCACCAGTCCACAATTTGATAGAGACTTCATCATTTTTTCTTTTGCATCAGAACACACCATAGCTGCAGTTTTATTACAAAAGGATGATCAAGGATGTGAAAAACCTATATCCTTTTTTAGTAAAGCACTTAGAGATGTATCATTAAAATACAAAATAATGGAGAAAAAAGCTTTTGCACTAGTAAAAAACATTAAGGATTTCAAAATCTACATATTATACTCTCATGTGATAGCTTATGTTCCGAATGCAGCTGTCAAAGACATCCTTACTCAGGATGGAATTGAGGGTAAACGAGGAAAATGGATTGCTACCATCTTAGAGTATGATATAGAGATAAAACCTACAAAACTAATAAAAGGACAGGGATTGGCCAAACTCATGGCAGAAACTAATTGTCAAGCCCTAGACATAAATGAACTGAATAATGAGTAGGACATGGCGACTCCAAAAATCAGCCAAGCCTTTTCAGACTCACCTTGGTATGCTGATGTAATTTATGTTTTACAAAACCTGCTGGCTCCTCCAGGGTTATCCAGAGCCAAGAATAGGTTTTTAAAAATGAAAGCTTCAAAGTTCTGTATATTAGATAATACTCTTTTTTGGGAAAATCATGAAGGAATTTTATTGAATTGTTTATTAAAAGATGAAGTTGACAAGGCTCTCCTAGAATTTCATGCAAGAGACTCTAGTGGACACCTTTATTGGAAATCAACTGTAAATAAAATCCTAAGAGCTGGATTCTATTGGCCAACCTTGTTTCCACTGAGAAACCTTTTCAACAATGGGGTCTTGATTTCATTGGAGAAATCCATCCACCCTCTTCAGGCCAACACAAATGGATACTCACTACTACAGACTATTTTACCAAATGGGTAGAGGTCATCCCCTCTAGACAGGCCAATGACACAGTGATCATAGGTTTCCTAGAGACCAATATATTTTCCAGGTTTGGTTGGCCCACTAAAATCATTATTGATAATGTTACAACTTTCAAGTCAAAGAAAATGATTAGTTTCTGTAACAAGTATCATATTACTCTAGGTCATTCCATAGCCTACTACCCTCAAGGGAATGGATTGGCAGAATCTTCCAACAAGAGTCTAGTTAATATCATCAAAAAATTGTTCGAAGAAAATAAGAAAACTTGGATCAAAAAAACTGATAAATGCTTTGTGGGCAGACATGCTTACAACCAAAAAATCCTTTGGAACTAGTCCTTATGAATTAGTATATGGCATGGAAGCTATTTTTCCTTCATCACTAGGTGTTCCTGTCATGAAAATACTCCTAGAAGCTCAAGTGGAACGTAATGATATTCAAAGAAGGATAAACCGGACTATCAATTTACAGCAGACCCAGGAGGAGGTGTAGCAAAGATCCCAAGTGTTGCAAGAGAAACTTAAGAAGATATTTGACAAAAGAGCCAAGTCAGATGATTTCTTCCTTGGAGACAAAGTGCTAAGATGGGATTCCAGAAGAGAGCACAAGGGGAAACATGGGAAGTTTGACTTCTTATGGAAAGGACCATACATCATCTATGCTTTTAAAGGAAAAATGCATATTTTCTTAAATAGTTAGATGGTACAGAAGCAGAAGAAGGGCTAATCAATGGTCAGATATTAAAGCATTACTTTGATCCTACTTACTAATGTTACCATATTCCTCACCAGTACATCTTATATCCTTTTTAATGTCATAGTGTTGATTGGACAGTAAGATTGTGGAGTTGAAGCCCGAAGAGAAGGCCCTAAGCTTCAAGAGTATCACTGTCATACATACAATAAAATAGCAAGGAAAAGAAGATTTTAGAGCATAGTCAAAGTCATTAAGAGGCCATTGATCTACTGTTCTTGACTTTCCACCAGGGAAAGCCATCCCCAAGTGGAGCCACTGTTATGCTCCTATACCAATAGGTGTCATATATCATGATTGACTTGGTTTAGCTTTGAAATATGTTCATACATTTACTTGTTGCAAAGGATTTCCATATTTGTAAAAAATAAAAAAATGTAAAAAATGTAAAGAGGGTATACCCTAAAAGAAAAATCAAATGGTAAAAAGAATAAAAAGAGGTCAAAAAATGAAAGAAATGAACCCCAACAAAAATAAAGGACCAAGAAAGTGTGCAAGTTTAAATGCTACTACTTTTTACTTTTTTGCAATAAAAATATTGTGTGCAGCTTGTCACTTATGCCACAATTTATGAATCTTCAAACAGTTTAAGCTTGGCTAGTTCATATTTTCAATTTCATGTTGTAGAAATAGAGAATAAGATCTGACCAAACAGTCTAATCTTTGCAGATAAGTAGATAGGTAGAGTAAATAAAAGGATCTCAACAGTTTAAACTGAGCCCTTGGATGTAATAAGTGTAGACCTAGATAGGCATCACCATGTAAAATAAAAGCAAGTTTGATAAGGATTTGCGAGTCTAAGTGCACCCTCATAAAGAAGTAAAAATGCTAGGCTAAGTAGGTAGGGTAAGTAGATTATGGTTACAGAATAATATGTGGTGAATAATAAGCTTAAATGTGTAAATATTTTACTTTCATCAGAAGGCAAAGGCATCTATCACATGGAAAGCACATCAAGCAAGAAAAGTAAAAAATAATTAACTTCACCACTCATTTCCCCTAAATTTTCACTAATTTCCCCTAAGTGCCAAGGTATTTATTAAGTTAGAGGGGCTCAGAGCGTTTCTTTGACTATTGGAAGGACCAGACCCTCAGCCCAATAATTTATAATGCCAAAGTACTTAAACTCGTTCATCAATATTCACCCCCCCTTCATAAGTTATAAATTTCCCTAACAAAGTTTTTCCCAAATAAACCCTCGTGTTCACTTAACCTAAGTTTTAAATATACATGAAAATGTTTCAAACTTTGCACACTTTGTATTCATAGTCATGTTAACAATTAATGTAATTATTATATAATTCCCCTGTAAAATTTATCCACTCCCATGTTATTATAAATATGAAAAAACCCCAAATTCTTATATATCCCACCCCTTGGTTAAATATAACCATAATACAATCGATAAACGGGATTTATTAACTAATCCATAGTTATTTAAGAGCCCAATCCCCGCCATGAGGGTTAATTAGTCACCAGGATTAATTAATAACTCAACAACCAATCCTGTTGCTCCCGATGTAATTAAAAAACATTTAATTATGATGGGCCCGCCCTCCATTAACTTTCTGCCACCTCACCACCCCGATAGCCGTTCGATCGGACCCCACAGATCCGACAGTTGTCGCGCATATCGCATGGGCCTCTGTGGGAAAAATTTAGCACGTGATGGCGAGCTTTTTTCTAAACAGTGCCATCGCCACATGTCGCTCTTCGTATGGAATCGTGCAGTCACACCCAAATACCACCTTCCCTCCATTAGCGGTGCGATGAAAAGTGCTTACCGCATCCCGCTAACGACAAAACATCAAATCATTCTCCCGCCGACGCCACCTATCCAAATTTTGAACCCGACAAAAGTTGACTTTGCATAAAAAACAAAGATAATCAGTTTTTCATCCTATTCTATGAACGCATGCATGCAACAACTTGAACGTCGAAAATCAACTAGCTCGTGTGCCCAGCCATTGGCAACCCTCAAACATGCTGTCGACGCCGCTCCAAGTCCTCCATTCACACCTAGTGTACCTGCATTCCATTGCCCATCATTAAAACCAGGTATTTATTAGCTTCTGTCCAGAAACCCTGTGAATACTTTTTTTCCTCTGCAATTAATTGGAAAAAACCCAAATTTCACCATAATTCTATTACTACATTTAGAATTCAAGTTCCCCAGACCCTCTATTTTCACCAATTTCACATAAAAACCACAGTTTCCTATCTGAATCCACAAGAACAAGAATGGTAACCCCTGTGGTCCTCAATGTACCACCTATCACTACCCCTCACTGTGATTTGGACTATCTACCTCTGGCAGATAAAGATTTTCAAATAAAAGACCTGAATACTGACAAAGACCACCTGAAAGTATTTTGCCAATGTCGAGATAATTTTATGAATGGATATGATGCCATAGGACTTTGGGAATCCAATATCCCAATGTATTTTCTCCCCTCTGTCCACATTTTTCCTGACATTATCCATCAGTGTCATGCCAACTATGATCCTAACTTCAGAGCAGAATTGTCCCCAAATCAAACTGTCCTCTTCCCAATTACTACAGACTCAATCAATGAGATGCTTTGGTTTTAGCCTGGCCAAGCCCTCACCCCCATTTCCCTTGGAGATTTTCTAGAGAAATCATCTAAATTTTCCTAGTTTGAACTCAGTTGCCTTTGCCAGACCTTCATGGATAAGTAGCATCAACCCAAAAATCCCCCTCCTTATTTGACAGCTTTCCTCACAAAGTTAGGCAAAAGAATAGTTGATATGATAGTTGTAGTCATGGGATTTAATACCAGTGAATATGTGGATGAATTGGCCCTAGATTTGATGTCCATCTTTACCCTTGGTCAGCCTCCTGCTGTCAAGTATAAATATGCTGCATTTATTGCTGAGAAAATTCATGACCAATTCATGAGGTTGGAAAATGAAAAGGTATTCAAATACTCCACATTCATATATCACCTCATCCTCTACTATCAGTCTGACAAGTTCCCATTTTTTGTAAATAAACTTGATACAAAGGGTAATCCCAGATCAATCATTTTTTGGACTTCTATTTTCCACCATTCATTTGCTTGCCCTTATTCATACAATGAATTCATTGACCAGTTTGTCCACCCAGTGACCACCATGCTGACAGGAAATCCTCCTCCTAGGATTAGTGATGAAATCAAAAGAATCCTTCAACTATCCAAATAGTACAAGGTAGGTGACTGGTACTTGTACTAGAATCACACAGAGATCAGAATATATGGTTGTGAACTTCCTCCATTCAAGCTACCAAAATGTGTTCCTATGAGGTTTTTTGCATTGGAGTATTATAGACAAATGATAAACTCAGATTAGATTCATTTTACCAAGGCCAAGAAGAAAGCACAGTTGAGAATCAAGGATCAGCTAGGCTCATTTGTCTGCAACAATAGAGAAGCAGGCAAAGCAGTAGAAGAAATACTAGAACACATGAAATTAAATAAAATTTTTGGTTGGAGATATGACCCACATAGCTTCATTTGTGATAGGAGAATGAAAAATAGGTTATCACCATATTTTCATCATAGAATCCCTGAAATTAAGAAATATGCCAATATGGAAGAATGGAGGGAAGGAACTCTTGTTGAAAGGGATAGTGATTAGGTCAATGTAGATAATGTGATGAAAGACCTAGAAAAGAGACTTGACCTCGACTCTTTTGAATAGGTACCAATAGGAACTTCTCAGAAGCCAACACCAGAAACTAGTGCCTCTACAATAGATACTTCTCGAAGGCACTCACAAGAAACTAGTGCACCCCTGGCAGAACCATCACAGGGAAAAGAACAAGGAACCATTACTCCAACATCAGGGTAATCAGACATGTCAAAGCAGCTTGAAATCTCTGAAGAACAGGCTCAACCACAGACCCATCCAACTCAAGTTAACATGGGAGATCCCCCAGTTTTGCAAACTCCTCTGAATGAGGAAAAGAACTTAAAAAGAGACAGGGAAATAGCTACCCCTGCCTGTGGTCCTTCAGACCAACCTGGTGCTGAGAGGCACAGGCTAAATCCAAATTCAGAAGAAGAATTTTTTGAAGAAACAATAGTTAGTTTGAGGAAAGAAGGTGGAGACAGCTAGCATACATTACCAGTAGGTGGGACATCTTCTAGTTCAAAAAGACAGGAGCTGGAAAGACAACAAAGTGCTGAAGTTTCATCTTTCAAGTCTTCATCTCACAAGCCCTTAGATATCAAATAAAAATTCAAGGAAATAAAGGCTAAAAGTGAATATATAAAGGCCCTAACTTACACTCAATATTTGAAGATGGTTCCTACCAATTAGACTTGGTTGATGTCAGCTTATGACATCAAGGAAGGCAAAATGCAAATGAGCTTTTTAAAGCCTAAAGTACAGCAGCCTCAAACACTTGCAGACTACCTCAAAAATGATTTTCAGGTCTTAGCCAAAGACATTCACCCCATATATCAAATAGAATTGCATAAGCAGACAGGGGAAATGGTCTATTCAACATTAACAAGCAAGGCAATGATGGCACACAGATTGGAAAATTTACTGAATAACACCACTACTCAATTGCAACTTGAAAGGGCCTCTTCATAGGCAAAGGACAACATAATCAAATCTTTGGATGATTTTATCATTGGATTGGGCCATAATCCAAAGGATGTTAAAGATAGAGAGGCCCTGATAAAGAAGAAAAATGAAGACATCGTTGCCTTGAGAAAGCAGTTAAAGTTGCCACCACTTATGCATCCACAAACTGCAGAAGTAATTGAAAAGAAGAAAGAAGAAGAGCTTATGAACTTAGTCCTCAAGCTAAATGAGCAACTAAGGGAGACAGAGCAGGAACTAGAGAAAACACTACAAAATAGGCAGGGTGAGTCAACCTCTCAGCCTCAAAATGTAGTACCAGTGGTCTCCATGGTAGTCCCTTCTACACTTGCAACAACTCTTGCACCAAATATTCCTTTGGCCACAACAAAAACTATCACAGGTACAAGCACAGGCATATCACAGGTGGGAACTTCAGGCCAAAACACTAAAGAATTAATCAAGTCCACGGAAGAGATGAAACTCCAAGTTTCTGAACTCCAAAAGGTAAAGGAGAAATTTGTCACCTTAGAACAAAAGTGTGATGTGTCTAAAATCAATTTTGCTGAAGAAGTGAGGAAAAATAAAGGCTTGGCTCAACAAGTAAAAACACTGGAAAAGGATCTCACCTTTTAAAAGCCTTTAACAGATATTAGAAAAATCCTATGGACCTACATCACTCAATCCACCAATGATGTTTGGTCATCAATTCAAATAATTTTTTAATAGATTAACTTTGTCAAAGTTTCTCTTCAAGAAATTCAAAAAACCAAGGTAGAGCTAGGAGGAAAACCTGAAGAAGCTATCAGGTTGATAAATTTTCTAAATAGTAGAAATAGGCATCAATTTGAACAGCTGAATATTGAAGATAGGACTGGAACCATCCTTGAAATCAAGAAAGTCTTAACCAAAAGGACTCTGATGCAAAACCTGGAAAGAAAATGTCAGAATATGCAGGAGGATATAGATGAATTTATGGAAAAGTTTGGAGTTTTACAAAGTAAAGGACTTCCAAGTCCTTTAGTTGTCAATGATAAGTTAATGAGGCATGAGGATTATATCGAAAAATTGGGTCAGTATACAAATAACCAATCCAGTTAATCAGCTAGTGCATCTTCACCCAAAGCATTACCTACGAGCAGAGCTCTCTATGATAGTCTGGAGAACCTCTTTTATGTTGAGCATGAATTGAAACATTTGTTTCCAGTGCGGGAAAGTTTTGTAAAAGACATAGAGGCTGATGAAATATTCAGGAAGATACAAAGGACCAAGATACCAAGGGATGATTGGTGGATAGATATGACAAAAATTTTATGATTTATCTTAGTAAAAAGTAAATTGAAGTATTTACCATAGTCAATTTTGGTAAAAGCAGGTAAGGAGTATCAGAACAGGTAAAAGAGTATAAGTAAAAAGAAGAAAAGTAATCAGCCAGCACAAAATTACGAGAAGGACAACAAGATGCTCAATCAGAGGGCCTGCCTCCAGCTCATTCAACAAAAATAGGGACAGCAAGCCAGCAGTTCACTTTCAGTTTCTATCTTCGAGACTATCTATCTCTACTTTTATGTAAAATATATTTAGTTTTCCTATAATATATCTCTCTCAGTTAGGAGATATTTTATTGTAAATTTTGTATAAGTACTTCTCCATTCGAAGTACTTAGGTGTGGATTCTTAAACATTTTTTTAGACCCTCTATTTTGGAATAAAGTGTTGTTGAACAACTATGGTATGGCTAGCTAGAAGAAGTAATGAAGCAAAGTACTTTTACAAGATTCATGTGTCAAACGATGGACAAATAAGTATTCTATATCTTATGTTTTTACTATTTTCTGGTTTAAATACTTCAAATGTGTTTCAGATGTGAATAATAAACAAAAAAGTATATTTCAGAAAGTGCTTTATTGCATTCTGTCTTTAAAATCGTTTATATTCTACATGTTTTCTTCTAAGCTATCATAGGTAGGGAATTCTGAAATTCTCCCTGCTTCTTAGTTTATCATTGTGGCCATTTAGCAAGAAATACTTAATTGATTTTTTTTAATGATCACCCACTTTCCCTCCTTTTGAAATTTGTTGAAGGATTCTTAACTGCCCTTCCTCCCTTTCAAGACCATTTCACCCTTTCAAGTTACCATTTGTCCCCTATTTAGCTATCCTGCCCTATGAAGCCCTCCTTTGTTGAATCAACCTAATCCAGTTAAGCCATCCTCAGTTGACTCCATAGCCCAATGGCCTAAGATACTTCGTTCTATCCATCTGCTCCTGAATTCCACCACCAAACAAAATCAAAACTCCCCAAGCTTTTACAACTAGCCTAATGTCTTATAAACAAAGCTAAATCATAAAGAGAGAGCCCTCTTTGAGTACAGATTTGCTAGATTCTGTACTAAAAATTTGGTTTGTGGTTACCTCGAACCCCTTTCCTTCTTCTAACAACTTCAAGGAAAATCTGAGTGATAACAGAACACACCCGATGTTAGTCCATCATTTGACAATGGAGAGAACAAATATTCCATTGAAAATCCACTTGAATTTTCATCTTATTTTTCTGGAAATACAGAGGGTGAACACTCTTGCTTCTCATCTACCCCTCTGTATGGTTCATCGTACCATGAGGATGTTAACGAACTCATTGATTTTTTTTTATCATAGTTGTCGTGATATATTTACTCCTGTATTCAATCATGATGTTGATTTAATCGATGTTGTTCTTTCAAAGTCACCTTTTTATGATGATGTATTTGTTGATGAAGTCGAAACCCTGTGGGTTGTCGAGGCACTTCAGCGTGAGCTGATGGTTATGTTAGGCCCTTGTTGTCCTATGGTTAGTTTCACTTCCAATCAGGAAATTGTTGAACTACCCAAGGCTCCTCATCACTCATCTGTATGCATTGAAGATCAATCCAACACACAGATTTTGCTTCCTCCACTTGAATCACATGATCCCATCACTCATGCATTGGATGAATCATACACAACAAGCACACTTACAAGACATAAGTTGTCTCTTTTTATCATGTTTTCTTTTCTATCACAGTCAAGAAAAATGCGCATGCTTATCATATGCATGTAGTGTATCATAGCACCATGGTAAGTCTGCATAATTCTTGTCTTGTGCTTTCACTCTTTTCTTTTCTATGGATGCATTTAAACTTGGAGTGTGTTGGTATTCATTGTTATATCTTTCATGTTTGCTGGTTCGCTTGACTGTCCTTTTCATGAACCATGCCCTCACCAACATGGGTCAACCAATGCACAGGTGGCTACATTGGAAATATCACTTCATGTGAGCAAACCCATGCATCATTAGCTTATGAGTAGGAGTAGTGTTTCCTTTATGTCTTGTTTGCTTGCATGCATGTTTGATTTGTTTGTTTTTTTGTTTGTTTGATTTCTTTCTTGCTTTTCTTACCTTCTTTACTTTTTCATTCACTTCTTCTCTTTGATTTTTTTTGTTTTGTTTTATTTTTTACGTTTGTAGGTTAGTTTTGCATGAGGCTATGACATATTCTTACGAAAATCAGGGTAAAGTACAAGAGGACTTGTACAACAATCAAGACTTCATTATATGTTGTCTTCTCTCTCTATGCAAAACTTGTTATCTTCAGTCAATGATACACTAATGGAAAATGCGTTCTGTTCGAAGTGAATCTTGGTGAAACACAACACTTGCACTCTAACTAGTACCACCTACTCTGGTCAGTCATTTTGGGTGAACCCTTGTCAACTCAGTCAAGTAGAGTAAGGTGAGGGGGAAAACCTTAACAAGTATGCCATAAGTATACATAAAATACTTCTTTGAAGGAACAAATTCTTCTACTCTCAATAATTCAAGATCCCTCTTCTGCCTTTGAAATAAATAAGTGCCTATGCATAGTTCTTCAAAAAATGAAAAAAAAAATGAAAAAATGAAAATATGAAAATTTTGAAAAAAAATGAATAACGAGAAAGAAGAGAAAGTCTTCATGTGCAGAGAGGTGATGCAAGTAACTCCGTCGGGGTACTAACCAGGCTCGCTGGCAGCAGAGCAATGCTTGTGTTTCTGCATGACTTTGCTGGGGTTTGTGCAGCCCTACTGGCAATGGAGCTACACTAGATATGAAACTTAAACTTTGAAAATCATATTACTTATGCAACAATATACCCCTCATCCCCAATCGAAACAACTAAGTTGACTTAGCTTGGAATGTTTGCAGACCGATCAAGAGCATGACAGTTGCTACATCTTATAGTCAAGCTAGTGTGGAAACCAAGATGATCAGAGAATCAAACAATACTTCTGAAGGAGGTAGACTTGCTTTTCATGAAACAAGGTCCATTCAGAGAGTTGGAGTTCGACTAGTGTGTCGCCAGTGTTGTAGTGGCTACAACCATCCTCCAAAATTTTTCCTTAGCTTCATTTTGCAGCCTCCCTACTTGGAGAATTGGATAAAACTGGAGGGAAACCAGCCTTTCTCTCCAGAATTGTGCAGAGCATTAAGGCAGCCTACTTCTCTCCAAAAATGCACAGAGCAAGTAGTCTTCTTTCCCCTTGAAAATTGTGTAGAGCAGCCCATCACTGGGCTTGCTCTCAGAGTTTTCATAGTTCTGGCTAGCATCCTTGGCTTTAGCCTAAAAATTTCGTAGAGATTGAGGGGAAGCCAGAGCCACTTAGCCCAGAAGCTGCACATAAATCATCCAGAGGCTTGTTGTCTATTGCATGTGCTCCCAACTTGACCAGTTCCCTCCAATATTGAGTAGTCTTTCTTTGCATGCATGGGTAGCTTTTTCTTGAAAAAGAAAAAATAAAAAAAGAGAACAATGTCCCTAGATTTTAGGGATCTATTTTTAGCAACTAAGGGTTCCATGAAAAATCTGTTTTAGAACCCTCCCGTCAAGTGTCACTTTTTCCTAGATTTGTGGCATGCATGTCATATGCTTCGATCTTATAAAAAATATTTATTCGACGCTTTAGAGCTCATTCTTCACTTAGATCTTGGAGCTCTATCATCCCCAACGCATCTAGGAACCTTTGGCACACTCAGCTCAACTTTTTCCTGTTAAGTCTGCTTTTCATGTCTTTTTCTAATTTTCTGTTGCTTTTTGTATTTATGTTTGTGTGAGTGTTGTTTTCTTGGCATCTTTGAATACTTGTTGTTGTTTTAATGCATGATAGCTTGTAGAAGCATTGTTTCAAGTTTTCCACTGCATCACATTACTATCACTTGCATGACATTGTTTCTTCACGGATGATCATCGTTGCAATGACTCGCTTCACCCACTTAGTTTATTTTCCCATTTGACTAAATCCTACACTCATTGATTGCATGCATGTTCTTTCACTCATGTCTACACCTAGTTTCGCACATGAATTTAGTCTGGGATTTTTTCAGTCGCCCGTTTGCGGGTCTGGGCTCCCTTGCCCCGGACCTTCCATTGTCCAGCTTACACTCCACATTTATGGGGTGGAAGGCATTACATTTCTCCTAGAAATTACATAGACCTTACCTCACACTAACCTCCCAGGCTTGATCTGCATAATTCTGAGAGGCAGTGCCTCAATTGGCCCCTGAAATTATGCAATGCAGTTTTACTAGGTTGTAGTCATGATGATTGAAACTGCACATTATGCAGTTTTATTCCTCAGTAGCCCAAGCTGGACTTTTTTCTCCATAGTTTCAGCAGTCATTAAGCTCACTGACATTCCCGACTATGTTTTTTGCAGTTTTGGTAGTCAGTGTCCCAGCCTCCCAATGAAAGTTCCTCAAATATTCGAGTCAGTCACCCAAATGTGTTGCATGTGAGTCCTCAAGTTGTTTTGGTTTTAAACTAACATTGTTCTTGCCATGCGTGTTGGTCTGTCTCCAAGTATCATAGGTGTTCAACAGTCTCTCATGAGTACAGGTACAATGGCTTCCAAAAGAGCAAGGTCAAAGGACACCATTGAGAGCGCAACTGAAGATATGGCCGAGTAAGTGTATATGAGCTTACCCATCTATGAAGACACTAATATGTTAATAGACAAGGATATCAAGATCAAATGGAAGTAAATAACTGATATCTTCTCAGACACTTTTGAGGAGAATGTAGAGGACTACAGAGTGTATGTAAACATACACAAGTCTGACTTATATCAGGTTGTATGCAGGTATCCCACATTTCCATGTGTAGACATGATCTACTAGATTGTCTATCATATTGATCTAGAGACAATGGTGTTGAGCAGTGTCAACAGAATTAAACTTGCTACCTTTAGGGCAAAGGAATTTCAGGTGATGTATCACTTTCTGTAGATGGTGGTCGCAATGGATGCACCCTTCACTAGGCCCAGCAATAGTGTAGACTCAAGACACATCTTGAAGAGCTGGGTGAGAGATATGTCTAAGTTTAGAATAACACCCAACCAATTTTACAAGCCAAGTATATTGCGAAAGGATTAGCATCTCTTGGTCATCTTCACATGCCGCTTATATGGAGAATAGATCACAGATACCTTCCCACAAAGTTGGGTGATTGTGTTGGATCATCTTGTGAAAGAAGGAAGACCTTTCAATTGGTTTGACATGCTAGATCTCCAGCTAAAGGGACAGGTAAGAAATTCTTGGCATCCGCCCAAGGTCAACAAGTAAATATTTTCATGTGCGCTTTCATTATTGATGCAATATGTGTCTGTCAATAGTTCCCTGGCTTGGATTGGGCATGGACACCTTCAGAAGCCTCTGTGCACACCTATCGCAAGTTGTTCTATGAGTGTAGCTTCCGCAGAGTTATAATACAACTATCAAAGCACTTCGTCACCCCAGTGTATAGGATGATATTTGAGAAGAATCCACCTTGCATGTCACAGGAAGCGATGGAGGCAATGGTTAACATAGAAGATTGGTATACCTCACCCCTAGGAACCTTCTTCCAGATGTACAATGCGGAGAAGGCTCCACATGTTTTATCGAAGTTTTCTATGGATAAGCTAGTCATGAAAGAGGTTGCATAACACATCTTGATATCGTTGTTAGTAAAACTGCATAGGAAGAAGAAGGCACCTTGGCCTGCTCTTCCTTTGTGGATCAGATTGTATGAGATCCTGAATCTCAAGCAACCTGAGGCTGAGATGGAGGAATTCAATAGATTCACCTTCAGCACCAGAAGTTTCAATCCATATGACCCGCATTGCTTAGTAGAAGACCATTGTACACGATTGTATCATCATTAGATCCATGGGGCATTCCATTGGCCTGAGGAAGACCCATGGAGACACTATTATAATTTCTCAAGGTTCAATGAACCGGTCAGAATGGTTGTAGAATAGTTAGCAACACCAAAGGAAGCAACATCTGAAAGAGAAACAACATCAACAGTAGCAGAGGGTAGCAGACCTACGCTTGAAAAAGGCAAGACGAAGGTTGCTGATAGTTCAGAGGCAGAGCAAAGTTGTAAGTTCAAAGTAGATGCAATTGTATTAAGAGAAGATTTGGAGATTGAGGCAAAGAGGTGACAATGAAACAGAAGGATTGTGCAATGAAAGAGGGAGAAGTAGAAGCTGGGGGAGGTATAAAAGGAGTTGTGGGAGTTGAAGCAACAACTAAGGGAAGAACAAGAGTTGCACAGAAGAGAGAAGGAAGCATAGCAGGAACAGGAACAACAGGAGGCCAACACGCACACATTAAAGAAATTGTGCCAATACAGGTCATTGATTCATATGAACAACTGGAAGATAGAATATAGGGTGAGCAGTTGTAGTAGTAGGACTTTGCTCAATAGATTGAACAGATGTTGGAATAAATGGACATGGATGTGGTTCAGCCTGAGCTAGATCAGGACATTGACCTCATGACTAAGGACCAAAATGTCACCCCATCGGCTTCACTAGATCTAGAAGCAGAGTAAGTCCCAAGAAATCAAGGAGAAACTAAAATCTTTAACAACAATATGGAAGCAAATGTGCACAACATATCCTTTGACAAGTCACAACACAGAGTTGTGCAGACACGCAACGTGCCCACTCTTGATGTCCATGTATCTCCTGCATAGTTTGAAGAATGAGTCATCATGTCTTATGTGTGTAGACATCTAGCTACATTGCACGATGCTACAAGGGCATATGTTGAAGCCACCATCTCAAGTGTTAGATTATTAATAGTTGAGAATGAGTGTATGGCTAAGGAGCTACAAGTGGCCAACCAGGGAGAAGAGAAAGCTACAACATCCATCAGAGCAAAGTTGAAGAAAGTGATGCTCAATGAAGTATCGTCTCTCAAGAGAGTCATGCGGAAGATGTACTTTCGATTCGTCACTATGCATAAGTCAGTTGTCTATCTGAACAATTGGCAGTAGTGCTGTTGGGTAGCAGAGGTCCCGCGTAACGGTTTTGGGGCAAAAAGCCCAAAAATTAGGATTAAATTATTGTAGAAACTTCGAAGTATGTGGAGCACGAAATATAAAAGGTCGAGTCAAAGGGTTGTCCACCCAAGAAATAATGTAAAGTAATAGGAAGTAAGTCGGTCCATGGACCATAGGAAGGTATAAATAGAACGCGGTTTATGAGGGAAAGGTAGTTCTTTTTGGGATATAATTTGGATCTAAATTGTAATGGGTTGTTGGGAATAGTCTAAAAGCATCTGTAAGTCCAAGTCAAGGGGTTGGGTAGGGGATAGAGGTTCTACAATTGTGTGTGTAGAGGCCTGGAAGAGTCTGCATCTGTGTGTGCGGACCCCTGCAGCTGAGTGCGCAGTGTAGATCTGGATGTATTGGTGAAGAATAATAATAATGATAAGTTACTTCTGTAGTTTTGTGTTATCATGCATCTGACTTCATGATTTAACTTTCTATATCTGTTTAAATATGAATGTGATGAATGTATGAGAATTTGGATTCATTTAAAGTGCGCAAATGGTTAAACTTGTTAAATGTTTGTTTAAAGATCCTACTAAGAATATCTAATACACTCCATTAATTAGATTAGATCAGTAATCAGCACGGTAACAGAAAGTGGAAGTTGCTCCGGGTCCGGATCTATGCAATTGCAGAGTAGCGGGAAGCAGTAGAAGGGTGCGTGAGTCCCCTAAACCACATCTTGATAGCCCAAGGGTGTGGAAACCTGGTTTTAGCACCCTCCCCTGCTACCTCGGGTGAGACCTCAGTCTGTGCTCCGCGGGCTGTTGCCGCAAGGGCCGGTAGCTGCGAGATTTGTTTGGCTAAATAACTTTTCCAAACCTGGGTTAGGCCCATATAAGCCAACAAATGGTTCCATTGCTAGGACCAGGATCTGCCTAAGGGGTGTTTTCTGTGGAACGCGGGGACTCTATAGAAAATAACGTTGAAAAATCAAAAGGATCAGGGATAGTAGTAGAGCAAGGGTAACTATGGAAAACGCAATTCAGTTACCAGTGTTCAAACGAGCTAACATTAGTATGGAACACGTAGCAAGTCACAGATAATAACATCAAGAAAGCCATCTTAGTCAGCGCACTACAGGACCTTGCGTTAACATGGTACATGAAGTATTCAAGCATCAACCCAATGGCGGGGATAGCGAACATCCATACTAAATTAAAAAAGGAGTTTAGCTGGCCAAAGTGAGAAGTGCAATCGGTCATAGGATTCAAAGAGATCACGATGATGCCTGGTGAGACCCTATAGGATTTAGATCAGAGGTTGAAAAGCACTGTTTGTGGGGCCAACATGACTCTGACGGATGCACAACACTGCACTTGGTTCATTGCATCATTAACAACATATATGAACTCGGCTTTGTCACAATAGAAGATCTCAACCCAAGTGGAAGCGCGGGAGGTAGCAATGCAGCTGCACGAAACCCTGGTACAGGACCTAGGGTTGGGAGTTTAGCAAATCCAAGTGCAGGTCCAAAATTTGTGTTTGGAAATACAGAAGTTAAAACAAGAACAGACATCGCATTCAGAAATTTAGGAGGAAGTATGGTGTATAAAGTGCAGGAGCCAGGGACATGATAAAGATCATTGTCCAATCTCGATGAATTTTGTGGTCACGGGGGGACCAACATCATTGAGACTAGAGGCACAGGCAGGGCCGAGTGCAATCACCCCGCTCTGGTGCACAATCTGTTAGGTAGGAGGAAAGCACAACACTAATAACTATCATCTATTGCCAAGATACAGCCAGACCCCCCAGCAGCTCTTTTGCAACTTTTGTAGATTGGTGGGTCACGAAGAAAGAGATTTCCGTAGCTATCGAATGTTGATGGGCCAAGCACCTACCTACAGAATGTAGACTGAGGTGCGAGGTCAAGATCCAGCCACGGTGATTGTGCATGGTGGGTTCCCAGGATGGGGTCGAGGACAGGGCGGAATGGGACTAAGAATGGGTCGTGGGTAGCTAATCTGTTAAAACTATGGAGGACCAGGACATTACGCGCAGGATTGTACCAATCCAACTTGAATATCATGTCCTTATTGTGAGAAATTTGATCAAGAGCTACTAGATTGGCCCATGTTGATAGCACAGATTCACGAAAAGAAGGCAGCACATCCCACAACAACGTAAAATGTGCAGATGATGAGATCCGAACCACGCAACAATGAACCCACGGTAAGCATGGTATTGCGGAGTGGAACAGCCATAGGAGAGGTCAATGGGGAGACCAATATGGAAGCTAGGGAAAGCTTCACAGGCATCTCTACCTGAGGTAGTAGGGATCGGCCTGACCTGGCTAGGGATCCCTTGATGTTGACTAGCTTTTTAGAGACATGCATAAAAATGCTTCACGACAACGGGGTAGTTAAAGGGTTACAAGAAGTGATTAATAGATACACAGGGTGGGGTGAACCTCACGTAGTCCGGAAATTAGGAAGACACACATCACGGAGGGGTTGGGAGATGTGGTTAATGGCGCAGATTGGAGACTACGAGATGGATCAGGTCATGCTAGACCTAGGTTCCGATGCAAACGTACTGCCTAAACAGACTTGGCAGCACATGGGTAAGCCTACACTACAATGGTCTCCTATCCAATTGCAGATGGCCAATCAATAGAAGATCTTGCCCATGGGAAGGCTGCAAGGAATTACAGTAGATATTGATTGCACAAGTACCTGGATGGTTTTCGAAGTTATTGAAATCATGGATGAAAATAGCTCGTACCCTGCATTGTTAGGGATAGACTAGGCCACTGACATGAATGGGGTTTTGACCTCAAACAGAGAAAGATGATATTTGAGAAGAAGTCGCTCCATGTAGCCGTTCTGTTAGATGCAATAGAGAGACCGCGCTACATAGAACCTGGGCACAACGAAGAAAAGGAAGATGCATTGGATTGTATCTACAAAATTGTTGCAAATAGGCCAAAGGAGGAGTGGAGACTCTCGTGGGACTACGCTGGCTCATGCACCAGTGATTCAGATGAAGAGGATGAGCGATGGCGAAACAGGGTGAATGGGGTAACCACATTACATTGTAATATGATGATGAAATCCCTATATTGTGTTAAAGCTCAGAACCGCGAGTTGCCGATGTATGATGGGCTGACAATAGTGGATGAATTCCTAGTTAAATATGAAAGCGCGGTACCAGAGTACCAATGGTTTGATGCATTAAAATGGACATTGCACGCGACACCGACATGATGGGGGATACACATGAAGGAACCTTTGAAGATTAGTGAAGTTGGAGGTGCATGATGCATATAAGATTTCAAAAGCCAGAGCTACGAATAATGGAGAAATACGATGGAAAAAATGATCCGCGCCTACACTAACAAAATGGACCAAAGCTTATGGTGCGGAGCCTCAACTAGAATGAGTGCACTTATTTTATCATACCCTGGATATCATTCCAAGGAACTGGTATAGAAAAACAGAGCTCCAACATAGCACTGACGAGTGGGTTATCTTGTGTGAAGGGTTTCTATTGACATTTCTCTTTGAAGACCAATGGATGGATACCTTGGACATTGCATTACAGCTAGCAAAGACTGCCATGTTCAGAACACCGCTTGAACTAAAAGAAGTTGTGCCATCAGACTAGTCACGACAGCTGAGCTGGGCCTTAGCATGTTACAATGTAGAAGTAGAAGATGATGAGGATGACCCGCGTAACATCAATATACCAAAATCCAAAGGGAGTTGTGAGGTGTGCGACCCTGAGATAGAAGATCCAAACATCATGGCGCCATTGAAAACAAAGCAAGTAAATATTGGAACAGAGGAAGAGCCGAAGTATGCTATGCTTGGGAACTACTGGGACGATGCCATGATGGAAAAGGTCATCGAGCTGCTCCAAGAATACCAAGAATTATTCCCTACCAAAATTATGGAGCTGAAAGGGATTCTAGGAGACCTAGGAATGATGAAGATAATTTTGAAGCCAAATGCAAAGCCATTGAAGCAGTGACCCTACTGATAGAATCCAAAATACAAAGAAAAGATGCGCGAAGAATTGGATAAGATGTTGGCAGTATGAATTATTGAACCAGTTGAGGAATCTGATTGGGTAAGCCCTATGGTCATGCAGGAGAAGAAACAAAAGGGTGAGATCTGCATCTGCGTAGATCTGTAGAAGCTCAATGATGCTTGTGTTAATGGATTCGTTTCCAACACCCTTTACATGAGGTACTAGAAAATGTGGGCGTGCAGGAAGCATACTCCTTCACAGACGGGTTCTCTGGGTACCATCAGATCAAGATCGCGCCAGAGGATCAGAGCAAGACAATGTTTGCTACCAAATGGGGTTGCTTTCAGTATATGGTAATGCCCTTTGGGCTGAAGAATGCGCCTTTGATATTTTCCTGTATTGTGGTAGCCGCATTCAAGGAATTTATCCACAAGTTCTTAGAAGTCTACCTCGATGATTGGACCATATTTGGATTGGTTAAGAAGCATGTCACGAGCTTAAGATTGATGTTGGATACCTACTACTAGCACCAGTTTGTGCTCAACCTAAAGAAGTGTACTTTCCTCGTCCCTTTAAGGAACTTGCTGGACCATGTGGTTTGTAAGCAAGGACTGATGGTGGATCCGGCAAAGATCGCTGTCATACTAAATCTACAAGCACCGAAAAGTGTAAAGCAGCTATGCGCTACATTAAGACACATGGGCTACTACTGAAAGTTTATAAAAAGCTACACCCAGATCACGGCTCCAATGGAATAGTTATCGATGAAGGATGCTACGTATTGCTGGAACGGGGAATGTAACAAAATCCTAGAAATGCTTAAGGAAAATATGGCATCTGCACCTATCTTGGTCTTTCCAAAGTGGGACATTGAATTTCATGTACATGTCGACGCATTATGTATCGCGTTCGATATGGTACTCACTCAAGAAGGAGCGGAGGGAATTGATCACCCAATTGCGTTCGCAAGTTGCAAGTTGTCCAAAGCAGAAAAAAATTACTCTACTATTGAGCAAGAGGGATTCGTGATGGTATACATGCTCCTAAAGTTCCATCACTATCTGCTCGGAGGACATTTTAAGATGTATACTGATCACTCTACACTCAAGTACCTAATGAATAAGCCTGTGTTGGGGGGGCGCATATGTCGATGGTTGTTGTTGTTTCAAGAATATGACTTTGAGGTTGTTGTAAAGCCGAGACGTCTAAATGCAGGTCTGGATCACCTGTCCCAAATTGAGAACGGTGAAGAACCAACAAATCTAGAGGATGGACTCCCAGATGCCCAGTTATATATCATGCGCATTGCAGATGGCCACTTCAAAGACATAATCCACTTTTTAACTACGGGCACTGTGCCACAGGGATATTTGGTCCAACAAAGGAAGGAATTAGTGATACGTGTAGCAAATTTACTATAATTATAGGCCACCTCTACAAGATGGGCAACGACGAAATATGTACCAGAATTCGAGCATGGATAGATCTTGGCCAAAGCACATGGAGAGGTTGCTGGCTAACATTATGTGGGTTGCGCCATAGCCCAGAAGATTATTCGCGCTTGATTATGGTGGCCCACTCTACATCAAGATTTGAAAGCATACTGTCGGGCCTGCAATGTATGTCAACGGACGAGCAAACCATCGTGGAGGAATGAAATGCCACTTCAGCCACAGACGAGGCTACAGCCGTTTGAGAAATGGGCGATCGACTTCGTCGGCCTATTGAACCGCGAGGAAAGATGGACGCACGTTATAACATCACTGTGACTGATTATTGAACCCGATGGGCCGAAGCATAGCCAGTTAAGGATTGCATGACTGTGACAGCAACAAAATACTTGTTCGAGAGCGTACTGACCAGGTTTAGCTACCCCAAAATTCTCATGAGTGATAGGGGAATGCATTCTCCAAATGAAACGATTGGTGCACTCACTGAAGAATTCCAGATATATCACCAACAGAGTATGCCCTACCATCCACAAGCAAAGGGGACCGTTGAGGCATTCAACAAAATTTTGGAGACCGTGTTGACTGAGGTCTATAATGCGTGATGAAATGACTGGAACTTGCGCATCCCTACTATGCTATGGGCATACCGAACTATGTGCAAGAAGCTGACAGGCCAGACACCATTTCACTTAGTCTATGGCAAGGAGGCCATTATGCCTATGGAATTTATTGTGCCTAGTCTGCAGATCGCGGAAATCACAGGTATGGAAAACCTCAGGTTATTGGAAGTGAGGCTCGCATAGCTAGAAAAATTGGAGGAGGAATGGTTTCTAGCTGGATTCCATTAGCAGGTACAGAAACAGTGTGAGAAATCATGGCACGATCACCATATCAAGGTGCGCACCTTCAAGGAGAATGATCTAGTATTTCTTTATGATAGTAAGTTCGAAAAATTCCAAGGTAAACTCTACATGCACTGATTGGGACCCTATGTCATCAAAGAAGTTACCAATGGGGGCGCGGTTCAGCTGGCTAAACTCAATTGAGACCCCTTCCCAAGAAGAGTGAATGGAAGTTTCCTAAAACTCTACATGGGCGGGCCGACTGCCTAACTAGCTGTAAAGAAGATAGTCTCACCACTCCAACCAGTTGAAAGAGAGAATGGGACGATAAAGAAACCTAAGGGATAGAGGCACGAGTAACACAGCGTGCATACATTTGACCAAACACAAGGGTAGCAGTTGTGTGAGAAGGATCACATGGATGCGCTGATAAAAGGAATGATGACTGTTGATATCACTATTCATGACAAGATGTCTGCATTATGGAAAAAGGGAGAGGGCGGTGGGCAATTAAGAGAAACAATACGAGCCAAATATGGAATGAGTTGCCACAGGTTTTACATGAGAAGTTTACACGAACTAGAATAGGCGAAAATCAGTGCATTTGAAATTCGCATGGCTTATAAATCACCGAGGGGAATCCACTAGATGGCCTACACTTTTGAAACACATATGGATTTGTTCATTATCTCTACACAAGGCATGCGCCTGAAGGTAGTGATCTGGCTGATGGAGAAGCAAGACTCTCTAAGGAGTATGGTGTTGACAGTTGTGGGCATCCTACAGGCTGCAGCATCACCAGTAGGGGATGTACCAGAAAAGAGGGAACATGAAGCAGAATTGGTCCAGATGTCGTTGCCTCGCCCAGGGGCAGGCCGACACACTACAACAGAACAACGAAAGGATGGGAAGATGGTGACCACAGATAGATATGTAATTAATAAGTCATCTCTGATGTCCCTTGAAGATTGGGATCTTGCGGACAACAGCTAGGGTCTTGCAAAATTGCAACACAAGCTGAAGTAGATAGTGCGAAGAGAAGATACGAAGGTTGGAAGTGGCTATGGTGGTACCAAGCGGTCCCGTATGTGGCTCCCCCACTCACGCTAAAATCCTATGAGGGGGTGTTCTATGTTAACCGAGCAAAGCAGAATGAGCATCATCGGTTGCGAGACGTGGTAAAAACACTGAAGGAGGAGCCAGACGAAGCGTTGCAGGAGACAATGAAGGACTAGCAGGACGATGAGCATCACTCAAAGGGAGGTGAACTGTGAAGCCAAGGCAGAGCATCTAGTCGTGTCGGTGAGTGACTCAGGATGAGTCACGATGATTGTGTGGGGGGGCTGTTGGGTAGCAGAGGTCCCGCGTAACAGTTTTGGGGAAGAAAGCCCAAAAGGTAGGATTAAATTATTGTAGAAACTCTGAAGTATATGGAGCGGGAAATATAAAAGGTCGAGTCAAAGGGTTGTCCGCCCAAGAAATAATGTAAATTAATAGGAAGTAAGTCGGTCCGTGGACCATAGGAAGGTATAAATAGAGTGCGGCTCTATGAGGGAAAGGCAGTTCCTTTTGGGATATAATTCGAATCTAAATTGTAATGGGTTGCTGGGAATAGTCTAAAAGCGTTTGTAAGTCTGAGTTGAGGGGTTGGGTAAGAGATAGAGGCTCTATATCTGTGTGCGTAGAGGCCTGGAAGAGTCCGAAGCTGTGTGTGCAGACCCCTGCAGTTGAGTGCGCAGGGTAGATCTAGATGTATTGGTGAAGAATAATAATAAAGATAAGTTTCTTATGTAATTTTGTGCTATCATGCATCTGACTTTATGATTTACCTTTCTATATCTGTTTAAATATGAATGTGATGAATGTATGAGAATTTGGGTTCATTTTAAGCACACGAATGGTTAAACTTGTTAAATGTTTGGTTAAAGACCCTGCTAAGAATATCTGATACACTCCATTAGTTAGATTAGATCAGTAATCAGCACGGTAATAGAAAGTGGAAGTTGCTTTGGGTCTAGATCTGCACGACTACAGAGCAGCGCGAAGTAGTAGAAGGGTGCGCGAGTCCCCTAAACCACATCTTGACAGCCCAAGGGTGTGAAAACCTGGTCCCAGCACCCTCCCCTACTACCTCGGGTGAGACCTCAGTCTACGCTCTATGGGATGTTGCCGCAAGGGCCGGTAACTGTGAGATTTGTTTGGCTAAATAACTCTTCCGAACCTGGGTCAAGCCCATATAAGCCAACAAGTATTGTGCTAGGAGAGCACACATCTTTTCAGACATACACACTACTATCGATCACATGTAGATATGGGCAATGAGGTACAAGGGAGCCTCGTTACACTTTCCAAAGATGATGAAACCAAGGACAGTTGAGTTGAAGGCATGCATCCGAAGTCAAATCTGGAACTATGAGGAACTCCCTTAACTTATCACCAGATTATCGGATTCACATGAATGAGTGTTCAGGAGCATGGATGTCATTGTGCACATGCATGTGATCCCATCCATTGGCACACTCACCAAGGTGAAAGTAAAGAACCAAGTCCGATTGGAGTTGGACATGCACTTCGATCAGTTGATGCACATAGCCACCAGTGTAGACTTGCCGATGAGCACAGACACTATACATCAGTACGTCACTCGTCCAATTTCACTCTAGACCATCATGTGCTTGTTATCTAACGAGTTAGATAGAGGTTCCAAATCAGTGTACCTAGATGAAAGAGAGGCAAGAGTCACTTTCATACGAACACCACCACAAAGTACGTAGACACCATAATGGACTACCAAGCTTGGCATCAGTTCGTCACCATCGATCATCGAGAGGATGTCGATGAGTTAGTCTTCCCACAATTGTCTGAGTCTTAGTGATATCTTGTATGGCTTACTCAAGCCCATTTTTGTCTCACATGGGTATATGTGCAGATTGTATTGTAAACAGGTTGTAAAGTGAAAGACCAAGTGTCAATAGTAGAATTTAAATAGTCATGTGTAAGTTGAAGAGTCATGAGGGTAGTTGAAGAGTCATAAAGGAGAATGTTAAGGGTCACCCAACCCTTTGCTATATATAGAACCTCATACCTCACTGTACAGGATTTTGGGAAATAAGCTTTTGATAGGTATAACTTAGAGAATGCTTGGAGTGTATTATAACGAGCCTTGGATTCTCCACAGTGCAGAGAAAGTACATCTCTTTCGAGGAGCACATGACAGTGACTGTAATGTTCCGCTATTAGGGCTAGTGGTTGTCATGGTTGTATGTATGATTGGATCTTTGACTCTTTTAATATAATAGAGCCAACATGTTTCATGCATATATTTTTATTGTAGTTCAGTTATCCTAGTTACTCTAATAATGTATGTAGTTGTAATTTACGTATGTATGTATGGAATATTATGTATGTGTTTGTATGAATCTTATCAAAGCGTGATGTTGGTATAACCCATCACTTTGGATCATCAGATATTGTTCTTTCCATATCGTGATGTCTTTCAGCTTGTGTGTTCCTTGTCAAGCTATGTGCTATCATAGGCTTCCAAGAGGTGCAATCTTCTCCCCTTCCATGTGTTAGAGCCTTTCATGCACCTTCCCTGACTTACTTCAAGGTCACACCCTTGCTTCCCACAAGGACATCTTACTTACCTCTGTGTGCAACTATAGTCAAGGCAGTACCGTCTAGCTACTGCTAGGACAAATACTCTAAAGAGTATGAGGTCTAGTTGGGACTTCCTACCAGGGAGATCCCTTGAAATGTTGGCAGGTCCAACACTGTCAATAAGCTCAAATTCATATTTTTGTGGAGTGTTCATAGCCTACCATTTTCAATTGTTGTGAGCGGGGTGTTTCCAATCTTAAAGGGAAACTAACTAGAGTAAAGACTAACAAACTTAAAAAATTTCGGTATGGTGCCATCGTGGTCTCATTTTCTCTAGAAAGGATTCCTCTTCTTTCCCGATAGGTATCTATAGATGTAGGAGGACCTTGAGATCCTCATATGCTAAAGTGGGTTTCATTGATGGTACGCCACAAAGGTGGTGATGGCCCAACTATGAGATACACTCCTAACTTTTTTGTGTGTTTGGAATGCCAGATCATCATGATCAAGGAATTTCCATATGTGGGCATGGATTACACTGGTGATCTAGAAATCCCACTTCCTACAAGAATGCAGAGGGGTGACATAGGTAAAAAATTCACATTTTGGTTGTTTTGTGTTTTTCGATTTTTTCTTTTTTCTTTTTGACATCGAGAAATAAGTATCTAAAATAATCATGTAGATGTGAGTGAGGTTAAAGCCGTAGGACTACATTGATTTGATACAAGAGGAGAGTAGCCAGTAGTTCTTTTGGTACAGAGCCCTGATGTAGCTGAGTCTTTAACTGATCTTGAGCACAACCTGGAGAGCTGACTCTGGATATCCCAGATGTTGGGATCGATGATTTTCCTCTCTGTTACCAGAGGCATACTATGGGAGTTTGTAGGATGATGATTGGCTTGGTACGATGAGTATATCGCGCCATCATCTATTACCATGATCACCATGCTTAGTTGCTAGTCATAGGGTTATATTTTGTTTTTTGATATATCAACATTTTCGGATAATAAAGACCATGGGGCCCCATATGTCTTGCATGACATTTTGTAAAGCCACACTTTTTACAAACATTTTGATTAATGGAAACTACTACGATTATCTCAGTTTATCTTGTACAATATGTTAATGGATATTATTTTTCTTTGTTATAGATGTTATAAATGTCTATTTAACACATAATTAGCCAATGCATCAACTAATGTGTTTAAATGTCTTGGAATGTGTTGATATTCAATGTAATCAAATTCTCTCTCCAAAAGACAACCCGATGAAAACATTATTAACATTATGGAACTTCTTATTGAATAGACATCATTTAAATGTAATATTCTGCAATGTTATTCATTTTTTGACCAAGGCATATTCCATTAATACTAACTAACTCATTAGTGGGTGAATAAATATCCCAAGTTGTGGAAGAAAAATTCTGGGTACCATAACTAGCACCATCGTCAAAGCTAATGTAATTTTGAGGGAACATCGAAATCTAAAAATCAAGTGTAACACAAGATTAGTGGGAGAATTAGAAAAAAATCATAAAAAGATGTTAAAATTTCCACACGCATAAAAAATATGATAAAAAAATGCACATTTTCTTCACAGAGTGAATTAAGCATAGTATTTCTCTAGGTAAATACCATTTATGGGCTTTCCTAAAGAGATATCATCATAATCAATTAGATCATAAGCCCCTTTTTCTAGCACATGTTTTACAATATAACTTAACCCCTCAAAAATCTTGTGATTGCAACGTCTATCTCATCTCCCTAATGGGAGCATGAATGGAAGAATCTACAATCACAATCCAAAAATAATATGTTTATGATTTCTTGGAAGAAGATGTGTATTATTCATGTTGGTCTTCATGTGTTTACTATAGCTTAGGAGTTGATTTATTGACTAGATCATTGTTTTTGGCATAGATTAGATGGTATTTAAATTCAACTCATCTTTTCCACTATTAGTTATCCTATTTCATCAATGATAAAAGAGTGTGTGCATGTGATGTTGCAGGGTTGTTTGGATATGTAGGAAAAGGGAATTTCACCATCTCCATCCTAGACTTCTTCACCCTCTTTGATGAATCCCAAAATTATGTTCTTGAGCTCATTCCCTAAGGTCACCATGAGTATTTCTCCTAGTTCAAAACAGGCCTTTCTAAGGTGTTGTTCTTGGCTATGGGTGTTGGCTACCTTTCATCCATCTACCACAACCTCAAACCACCGTACCATCCCTTGAACTCATCATTCCTACCTCCTAAACATTCATGGTATCCTTCCTGTAGCAATACAGGCCACCTGTAGCAGCCTCATGTACCCTGCCTATAGTAGCCTATTTCACCATCTGTTTTGACTTGTGATGAAAGTTTGACTTAGTTTAGAAGTAGGTCGACCCCCAACTGTGACACCATGATGAAGGGAACCACCTAGGCCTTTCCAACCATCTGTTTCCTTCACTGCAAAGTAGCATAGCATTAGTTTCTTTAGAATTCAAGCTTTTGTGATCCATATGTTGATATTTAAAATATTTTTGGAAGAAATCACGTTGAATATTTTGGTCGATGCATTTCGAACCAACAAGTGTGGTTCATCTTGTCTGGAAGAAGAACCACACTTGTTGGTTCGAAACGCGTCGACTAAAATCTTCAATGTGATTTCTTTCGAAAATATTTTAAATATTAGTTCCTTTATCACAGATTTAGCACAAATAGAACATTGATTTATATGCAAGTGTGATTTAGATATATGATGCATGAAATCTTGAGTTATGATTTGGTAGGCTAGTTTCCTATCTTCAAGTGGATTTTGTAGCTATATGGTTGATTGCAAGATAGTGTAGTTCCCTTTATGCAAGTAGTGTAGCTATTGTCTTTTCACGAATTGATCCAGTAGCATTTACAAGTTAATAGCATCTACAAGTTGAGGTTTAAAAAACATTTTCCTTTTTTTTCATTAAAGCAAACTTCTGAATTGCACCTTTGTTAGCTAGTTTCCTTCTATTTCGTTAAAAAGAATGGTCTTGGAAGCTATTGATAAAATGTCCTAGTTGAGGGTGGCATGAGTAGGATCCCATATACTGTGTATATAACATTGTCACCTCAAAGTTTGTATCAAGCCTAGGTTGATAGATAGAGTTGAGGAGCTCTTGTGAGTTGCATTACTCTTGGTACAATACTAGGGCTCACCAAAAGCCTTCTGCTGCTATCAAAGTTGAGGTTGAAAAACTACTTAAAGAAGGTTTTATCTATCTCGTTCCCTTGACTGATTGGATTTCCAATATTGTTCATGTTAACAAAAAGGAAGGGAGAATTAGAGTATGCGTAGATTATAGGGATAAAAATAAGGCTTTTCCCAAAGAAAACTATCCTAACCCCTATATCGACCCAATCATTTATGATTGTGTCGGTAATGAAATATTTTCTATTATGGATGAATTTTCTGGATACAACCAAATCAATATACTCCATTTTGATCAACATAAAACCACGTTCATTTGTCCATGGGGAATTTTTTCTTATTGGGAACTCCCATTTCGATTAAAGAATGCTAACATGACCTTTCAACGGTTCATGTCTTACACATTTCACAATATCAAGCATATTGTACAACCCTATTTGGATGATTTACCAACTCATTCATTGAAATGAGAAGATCATGCAATGCATTTGAGAGCTATTTTCATTAGGTGTCGACACTACAATATGTTAAAAATAACAACAATAAATCATAATATAATTTGTCCTTGAATTAAATTAGGAATTAAATCAAAATTCTATTCTCATAACTTGTAATAGTTAACTATGTTAATTTGACTTAGTTGGTGTCATCACTCTAAAATTTCCCTAGGGTTGTCATGTTATGTTTAAATAAATGATAGAGGTAACCACAAACCTACTTTGGATATTAGGATCTATCCTTCCTAATGCTCAAAGAGGGCTCTCTATTAATGATTTAACTTTGTTGTTTTAATTGATTTTAGGCTAGTTATGTAAGCTTGACTTGAATTATTGGTGGAATTACTGATTTAGATGGATAAATGACTGGCTATTTTCCACTGGGCTATGGAGTCAATATATAAAGAGAATAGAACATAAACAAATTATAAAAGTAGTGTTACAGGGCAAGGTAGCTGAGAAATATTAGATCTCAAGGCTGGAATGGTGAAATGGTTTTCAATCGGGATCAAGGAGCAATTAATGATTCCTTAAACCAGATAATGAAGGAAGTGAAAGAGGTCAACTGGGATGGTAGAGCAATTAAGGATTCTCAGATGTGGATATCAGAAGAAAACATAGAAATGTATAACAGTAAGAGCAGAGTGTACTTAAACAATTTCTGCAATAACATTCCTATTATACCATTCAAATTTTGAAAACATTCAAGTTTATGGAATACTTTAGAGAAGAACAAGAACAGTTGAAATATACTTCAATGAAGTGGCTCAACACATGAATCCTATAAAGAAATGCTTCTATTATTTTCCTTGTCTGTCAACTGAAAAAGTATAGAAAACCCTCAGGTTGTAGATGAGTTCACCTATAGAAATGTTCAGAAAATTCTCCTCTATACTTCGAATTATGAAATATTTATATAAAAAATAGTTACAAAATACCCTAAATTGTTTAGGAATTATTCAAGGAAAATAAATATCTTGATAAAAGAAGATAGAGACACCTAGGAAACTAAAGGCTAGTTGTCCCTTCTTTTATTGACTTTGTTGTTTTATGGTTTGATCTTTTTCTACTCTCTCCTTTGCTATTTCTCTATGCTAGTTCTTCCTTTACTTTTCCTTTTGACTGATGCTCTTTTAGTTGATACTGTTTTACTTAGCTGATATGCTATTTTTATTTCCCTGCTCTGTTTTCATTGTTTACCTTGAATTTTCACAGTAAATCATTCAATTTTTCCCAAGTCTCTGTATCTAGTAATTTAATATTTACCATTCTTCTGTAGACTTCACCATCTTCTGTGTATTTTGCAAAGGTGGCCTTGTTTACAAAAAGATGTTTTACCTCATGTTGGAGGTAAAAGAGGTTCTAAAAAGTCTGGTAAAGAACCTTCCGTGTAGGCATTACTTTTATGGAGGAAGTATTGGCTTGCTCCTTTGCCACTTCTTTGATTCTCTTGTCATAGTGTTTATGTGGCATCAACCTGTCATTTATTACCAATGGATTAGGCAGACCTTTCTACCTTAAAGCATCAAATTTGACCATGAACCTATTTATGTCTAGCTCCATTGTTTGGCATTTGTCCTCAAGCTACTTCATCAGGTTCCTCTTGGTGATTACTTTCTTCACCTATAGTATAGTGCCAATTCTGTCAGCTATACCAAGATCCTGCAATTCATATTTATTCTTCGAGTTCTCGAATTGGATTATTCTTGAGGCTTATTCTGTCATATGTTCAAGTTTGGCCTCAACCCTTTGAATTTCTTCACCAGCCTCTTTGACTAAATCATTTTGTTCAAAGATGACCTATATAAAAGTTGTTTTTCCTGGGCTAGTGGCTCCTTCAATGTTATTTCCTTTTCCAACTTCTAGATATTGACTGGAAACTTATCTGATTGAAAATATAAAAACATGTGGAACAACACTGAAGAGTATTTAAATACTCCTTCATTTGGCAATCTGATTAATTGATCATGGATTCTATGTACCAAGAACTGGGCAAAATTGAAGACTCTTGCTGGAGGCTTGCCTAGGAAAAAAATGGAGAGAAAAGCAAGTACAGGCTCATCCACATGCTCATCAGTGGTATATCCTAGAATGAAAGAGAGAACACTCACAATTTTTCTAGAGCCCTCTCAGAGAAAATGGTGGCTGAGTATGGAGGACTATCTATAGGAGTATGAGACTCTTCTAGGGTGAAAGTCTAAAAGATTTGAGACCTCTTGGGAAGGTCCAACTTCAAATAGAGTTCAAGTAGGTTTTCAATGGGAAATGGGGTTCCATTTGGGTTTGGCTAGATCTACAGCATTTGGTTTATTGATTCTACAATGATTGTAAATAAAATCTGCTGGCCAGGAGAGACTATGGCTCTTTGGCTTGGGATATAATAGTTTTGGCATAGATGGATTATTTCAGGGAACTGGTATACCTGTGGGAATAAGTGTTTGGGAAAATTAGATTCCCATAGATCAATGTCATCTTTTTGGTTCAAGAATTTGTCTTTACTTCAGCAGTGGAGTTTCAATAGATGGCTAGGGAAACTGTGTCTTTAATTTGGAAATAACTATCATCCAATGGGAGGTGGTCAACATCCAGGTGAGGGGTTTGCAGGGATTTCTCATTTATAATACTTTGGGAAGCCATAATTCAGTTTATTCTATTGAATTATTATTTCTTTGGCTTTTAGGAGTAGGGTTAGGAGCTCTAGAATAGTGGGAAGAATGAATATATTCTGTAGGAAAGGGTTTCCTCAGACGCAAAGTCGGTTTCTTTAGCTTAGTAAGGTTTTTAATTAATTTAATTAATTAATTTTATAATTACTGTGTAAAGTTTAAGTAGAGCGTCATTCTGGTTCTTTCAAGAGTACCTAGAAAAACAGAGACTTGATCTGTAGACAGGGTTCTGTGGTAGCAGCGGAGGTTTTTGAGGCTTCAAGTGTTTGTGTGTTGCTTCAATTTTGAGTCTACAGGGTCTCTAGGCTATAAATGGGTAAAAAATGGTTGAGCAGAGTTCTCGAGGTTCAGAATTGGTCTATAGAGGTCTTTGCAATGAAATAATAATGAAAAGAGTGAAACGGGGGCTTTTTTGGCTTTTAACCAACAACGGTTAAATTTGGGCACGGGATTAATAAATGAACAGTGGGTGGTTTGATTTTACATGGGGAGGCGGTTTTGTGGCATATTGCATCACTTTTGAGTGGAGCGCAGTATTTTTGAGAGCACACGATGTAACGTGGGGCTGCTACATAGCAAAGGAGTGCTCGGGCAAAACTGAAAATCTCGTGTGCTTTTGAGGTTTTAACTGTCAGACAGTGGGAGCGCGCGATATGGATATGGGCCGTCAGATCTGGGAGTGTTTTATCGAAGGGATATCGTGTGATAGAATTGCAAGTACTGAGTTGGGGTTTAATTGGCAAGGCCTGGGGATTAATAATGCAGCGGGTTACATATAATCAAAGGTTTCGTGAGGGTCGGGGATTTATACAATGGGGGATTAATATACATAAAGCAGGACTATAGGTTAGGAAATAACTTAGGATAAGGGGGTTTAGTGGGTTTTTAAGGGAAAAGGGAAAATTAATAAGGGGAAAATGATTTCTAAAGTGTAATGTCTAGGGGAAAGTGTGAAATCAAAGGGAAAAAGGGTTAAAATGAAGGGAAAGGGTTATTACAAGGGAAATGAAGAGGGAAGGGTACTTTGGAATCAAGAAGTGGAAATTAGTGAATAAAAAGTAATGAATGTGTAATGAAGGGAAATTATTAAACTAGTCATGTAGGGTTTTGAGTGAAATGAGGGGAAATTAGTAAATGAGATTTAGTATTTAGGCCTAAAATCATACAGAACCTTTTAGGGTAAATACCCAAATTAATACACAAATTTTGTGAATGTCCTCTTTCCTTTGATAGTTCCTCTTGCACATGAAACATAAGATTTAAGCATGATTAAGGTGCATTTGAGCTAGCAACCTTGTGTATTTCAAAACCTCTTCTAACTACCCTTTATTTATCCTAGCATTTTCTCTTTATTTATTTGGTGCATTTAGGCTTACTGACCCCCCTCTATTTCTTTTTCTTTTGATAAAAAATCTATCTAATTCTAACCTTATAACTTCCAAAGGATCAGATTAAACTGATCAGCTCCTCATTATTTTCTACCTAACTACAGATCTGCCAAGATTAAATAGTTTGGCTAGATCTTTATTTCTCTATCTATCAATATGAAATTTAACGCATGAATGAATTAAGATTAAACTATTTGATCATCATGGATTGTGGAATTTTTGACAAGCTACACACAATCTTATTTTTACAAAACAAAGTAAAAATAGTGGCATTTTAATTTGCATCACTTTCAGAATCTATTTTTTATCTCATTTTGGTGGGGTTCATATTTAGTATTCTTTTTTTTATCTTTGTTTATTTTTGTCCTTTGATTATTTTTTAGGACATACCCTCTTTAAAATTTTTAATATAGGAAAACATTTGTAGAAATGCAAAGGTATGTACAATATAACAAGACTTAACATAGTGAATTCAAAATTATGATCCCTATTATTATAGGAACCTATCAGTGGCTCCACATGGGGATGGCATCTCCTTGTGGTATGTCAAGAACATTGTCAACTAGTGGCCTAATCCATTGGGTCGATCCTAAGCCTACACATGCTTTGTTGTATAATATATGTGACTAAAAAATCTGGAACTGAAATCTTAACCTTTTCTGCAAACTAAAATCTGACACATGCTACGCTGAAATCCAATCTGAAATAAACTTGTTGCTGAAAAACTAAATTTAATCAAACTGAAATCCTACCTACTTACTCTAATCAGTTGTCCAATTGCTGGATAGGTAAAATGAAACAGCCAATGCAACCATTTAAGCATGATATACATTGGTGTATTTTGTTGCATTAGCTTGTTTGTGATCAAACTAAGATTCTAAAATCCAATACAAATTTGTCAACAAATGAAAAGATAAGGAAGTACTTGATTTCCGTTGTTGACTCTAGGAACTTTTCAAAAGGATCTTCCAAAATATATACACTATTTTTCTACTGATTTAAGCAACTGTACATATGTTCTTGATGGCCTCTATGCCATGAAACTGAAATGTCATTTTCATCTTCATCACCGTGCAGATTTTCAGATAAGCTTTATGATGATAGTTCTACTAATTGAAATGTTTGACTAATGAAACCTTATCATCTTGATCCTGAATATCATAGTTAGTTAATGGATAAAATTTTTGGTTACATCCATCATCTAATATATCATCTATTGGATCATAAAAAACTTCAAAGGATTGTTGCAACTTATTGCATATAGGTTTGAAAGGAACTTCATAGATTTCTACAAGCTACTCATCATTTTCTTTAGAGATTTTATACCACATCTCTTTTAAAAACTAAAATGATTCAAAACATAGTGGTATATAACTTTCCTATTTCATTTGATCAGTTGTTTCAATGAAATTTGATAACTGTAGTTGTGAAACTGAAGAATCTTGATCAAGAGTTTTATTGTCTTCTTTGTTATCAATAACAATACCAAAATACTGTTGATTTTTGATTTCTTTAAAGTTTTCTCTGATGAACTAAAATGAAGCAAAACAAAGAGGCAAAGAACCTTCACTTATTTCCAAATTTTCTGCACTTTCTTCCTCACTTTCATAGCTGATATGAATAAGCTGATCACTGTTTTCAAGCTGCTGAAACTGAATTTCCTTATTTCCCAAACTAGCTTCTGATTTCTTTGTTAAGTTAGCTTGAAATCGGAGAACATAATTATCATCATACTGATCATACTTAGGAAAATCATTAAAAGAAGGAATGTCATCAAACATACACATTAGATCAGTAGATTCCTCTTCCACATATTGATCTGTAAATCCATTTTCTGATCTATGGTAGTTGGAATTAGCAGGAATTTGTTCATGGATATCAACCTATTCTTTTTCTGAAATAAATAGGTCATGGTGATCTTGCACAAAAAAATTATCTTGCATGGTGATCTTTTGTATCATTTCCTCTATTTTTCTTACCAAAATGTCGAGTTTTACCTCTGCAATGTTGTTCTTCTCTGCTTCTGCTTTCAACTTTTTCTTTTTAATCAACAGATGAACTTCTACATCTACTGCAATGTTCTGCATCTTTTCAAGAGTTGTTGGGTTTCTTTCTCTTAGCTGAAATTCTATTTCTGGATCAAATGCTTTTGGATAATGAAAGAGATCTGAATCAGGATGAGGTCTTATACTAAGCTATACCAAGCTCCTACAATTCATATTTATTCTTTGAGTTAAGGAATTGGATTATTCTTGAGGCCTCTTCTAGAATATTTCCAAGTTCGGCCTTAACCCTTTGAATTGCTTCACCAACCTCTTTGACTGAATCATTTTGTTCAAAGATGACCTGTATAGATAGCCAAATATCATTGATTGAGTCAATGATATTGGCCCATAAAAGTTGTTTTGCTTGGGCTAGTGGCTCCTTCAGCGTTAATTCCTTTTCCAACTTCTGGATATTGACTGGAAACTTATCTGACAGAAAATATCAAAACATGTGGAACAACACTGAAGAGTATTTAAATACTCTTTCATTTGGCAATTTGGTCAATTGATGATCCATTCTATCTACCAAGAACTGAGAAGAATTGAAGACTGTTGTTGGAGGCTTGCCTGGGCACAAAATGGAGAGGAAAGCAAGTACAGGCTCATCCACATGCTCATCAGTGGTATATCCTAGAATGCAAGAGAGCATGGTCACAATTTGTCTAGCCCTCTCAGAGAAAATGGTGGCTGAGTATGGAGGACTATCTGTAGGAGTATGAGACTCTTCTAGGATGAAAGTCTGAAATATTTGAGTCCTCTTGGGAAGGTCCAGCTTCAAATAAAGCTCAAGTAGGTTTTCAATGGAAAATGGGGTTTCATTTGGGTTTGATTGGATCTGCAGCATTTGGTTTATTGATTCTAGAGTGATTGTAAATAAAATCTGCTGATCAGGAGAGACTATGGCTCCTTGGCTTGGGATATAATACTTTTGGCACAGATGGATCATTTCATGGAACTGGTATACCTGTGGGAACAAGTATTCGGGAAAATTGGATTCCCATAGATGAATTTCATCATTTTGGTTGAAGAATTTGCCTTTACTCCAGTAGTGGAGTTTCAATAGATGGCTAGGGGAAACTGTGTCTTTAATTTGGAAATCTCTATCAGCCAATGGGAGGTGGTCAACATCCAAGTGAGGGGTTTACAGGGGTTTCTCATTTAGAATACTTTAGGAAGCCATAATTCGGTTTATTATATTGAAATATTGTTTCTATGGCTTTTAGGAGTAGGGTTAGGAGCTCTGGAACAATGGCAAGAATGAATACAGTCTGTAGGAAGGCATTACTTCAGATGCAAAGTAGGTTTCTTCAGTTTAGTAAGGTTTTTAATTAATTTAATTAATTAACCTTTTATAATTATTATGCAAAGTTTAAGTAGAAGGCCATTCTGGTTTTTTCAAGAATACCTGGAAAAACAGAGACTTGGTGTGCTGACAGGGTTCTGTGGTAGCAGCAGAGGTTTTTGAGGCTTCAAGTGTCTGTGTGCTACTTCAATTTTGAGTCTGCAAGGTCTCCAAGCTGTAAATGGGTAAAAAATGGTTAAGCAGAGTTCCCGGGGTTCAGAATTGGTCTGTAGCGGTCTTTGCAATGAAATAATAGTGAAAAGAGTGAAAAGGGGGATATTTTGGCTTTTAACCCATAGCGGTTAAATTTGGGTGTGGGATTAATAAATGAATAGTGGGCAGTTTGATTTGATGTAGGGAGGTGGTTTTGTAGCATACACCACTTTTGAGTGGAGGGCGGAATTTTTTGAGAGCACGCGATATAACATGGGGCTACCACATAGCAAAGGAGCGCTCGGGAAAAACCGTGAATCTCGTGTACTTTTGAGGTTTTAACTATCGAATGGTGGGAGAGCACAATATGGATATGGGCCGTCGGATCTAGGAGTGTTTGATCAGAGGGCTATAAGAGAAAATGCCAGTTGAGATTAGAGTTTAGGGATAATGTACAATCAGTTGTATAATTTTTCGAGTTGTACAGATGGTGCATGTAATTGGTAGAAGTCTTATAATGGATTTCGAAGTTATGAGTGGGGAATTTCCCAATTAAATATGGGCTAATTCTCATGATTTTAGGGTGATGGTTGGATTAGCTACTCAACTAGTTCAAGTCATGGGGTTCGGAAATGTGCGGAGACATCTTGGATTTGATTTGGAGGATAACAATAAACTTCAAAGAGATACAATGGTTAGCATGGAAAGAGTTGGAGGAAGTGGCCTTCCATGAAGTCATGAAATAGTGAGAAGACTTGTGACACATTGTGACCAAGGACTGTGGGAAGTTCAAGATATTGTCTACATGGAGCTTACTTCTAAGAGTAATGAGGAGTCGCGTAGTGTTATGGGCCTTAACAAAGGTTCATTCATGAAGCTTGTTGAAACATTTTGTTTTCGAGGATAACAACAGTATCAGAGTGGGGGAGGATATAGGCCCTTGGGCTTGAGCATGCATGAAGGCATGCCCCAAGATGACCTAGATAACACATGATGACTTGAACTAAAAAAGAATGAACATTAGTGGCATCATACGGCAAGTTGTGTGAGAGGACGGCCATTTTGGGCATCTTACAAAGGAAATGACGCCCATGTGATGACATGGGTGATTCATGCATGATGAGTGTCATGCAAGGTGCACCATATGAAAAAATACCCATGACGAAGGGTGAGCTGGGCAATCAAATGACACGCGTAGATGCAAAGAAATAGAGTTGGAACAACTTAGTGAAATTATATGTGATAAAGGAAAACTGAGTAGTCATGTGCCCAAGATGTGCCCGAACAAAGGCGAGGTGTTAGGCGACATGCTCATGTGATAGGTATGTCATGCGCATAGAGAAAACTGAGGGCATGGGGGACAAAAAATGTACGTTGGCTTAGAAGGAAGAGCAAGGGTCGGCTCAATAGGCACAAATGCCCAACCATAAGGAAAAATGTGTATATATACAAGGTCATGATAGTGGGAAGAAACAACTAGTGAAGTCACAAGTCATAATACAAGTGGATCCAATGCAAAAATGAAGAAGGAAAGTGACAGGATGACAAAGAAAATTCACAGGTCAGGATATGCACTTTCCTTGGCCAAGTTGGGTAGATCATGCAGATTTATGTTGGGTTTCTATTGGCTTATTAGGGCGAAGCCTTGGGATGCCCATAAATTTTCTATTACATATTTGTAGAAGTTTCTCATAAGTGTTGTGGAAATGAACCTTTGGTGTTCCACCCAACCATAGTTGTTGTAATTTTAAAGTTGTAATACCTTATGACAACAAGATGATAGGGGCTTGGTCCAAGGTATGCCATGGTAAATTTGATGTTGTAAATTATATTTGAAGTAATTTAACTATAGGGGATTTTTTTATTGGGAGTTCCCCCTCCCATGTAAAATAATGTGCACTTGTATAGTTATGTTCATGTTGTAGTATTGGAGTTATATTATTCTTAAGTATTGAAGTTGTTCATATTGCAAGTTGAATGAACATGAATGAAGTAAACTGAATTGGAAAGATAAACTAAGTGTTGAAAGATAAATTGAAGGGATATTATGTCAAAGTCATTTGAAAACTAATTCTACATGTCGATATCAATTTTGTTATAGACACATAGGCTAATACACATTCGGGTAAGATTCTAGGAGGTTTTCCACCTCCTTAACTCCCTCAAACAAGCAAAATCACCTAACTCTCTCATTAGCTCGCAGTCATTGGCAGCCAAGAAGGACGAGGTCATTGGCAGCCAAGCAAGTACAGTTAAAGAAGATCAAGATCCACCCTTCTTGCATTTTGGAGACAAACATTCCTATTTTCTAGGGAGATGTTAGTAGCTACCCTCTTGTATAAATAAACATGCCAAAGAGCTCATTAGGATTCGAACTTTGTTTTCAGCTAGGAAGCTATCGAGCTTAATCACTTGATACTATTATTTTTGACTGGTTATGTGATGTATTTGACATTAATGTAATGATATTGAGAAGTTTCTTATTGATCAATCACTGAGTTAGTTCCAGGGGGTTGAGGCTCTTGGGTTTTGGCCCAACCCCGGTGGCTTAGGTCCCTCTTATGTATTGGTATTTCTTTTTAGCTTAGAATTCTTATTATTTTTTTGCATTCCATCATAACTTAACCACTCAAAAATCTTGTCATTTCAACCTCTATCTCATCTATCTCATGGGAGCATGAATGGAAGAATCTATAATCACAGTCCAAAAATACTATGTTTATGATTTCTTGGAAAAAGTTCTATATTAGTCATCTTGGTTTTCCTGTGTTTACTATAGCTTAGGAGTTAACTGATTGACTAGATCATAGTTTATGGCATATATTAGATTGTATTTAAATTCAACTCATTTTTTTCCACTATTAGTTATTTTATTTTGTCAATGATAAAAGAGTATGTGCGTGTGATGTTTTTGTAGGAATTTACAAGGTAAGTTCCTTAGATAGAACACCAAAGGACACTGCTCACAAACAGATCACATATCAGTACACCAGTATTTTTGACATGGTTAAAACCCTCAAGGAGGGAAATATTCAATGGCCTAATTCAATGCAGCCACTTCAGGAAATTTATTAATGTAAAAGAAAGAAAATTTACATAAGCTTCTCTCATGAATGGTCACAAGACAAATGACCCTCCATGCTCTTTATATAGAGATCATGGACCAATCATGTGTTAAGCCATGGATCAAGTGTCGGTATACTGAGGAGAGAATGAATTTGCAAATCACTTCATGTCTAGAACATATTGTGACTATCGTATTGTAAGTTACAAAAAGTACATACTAAAGAAACACACTTTATGTAACTATACACTAGAACAACTTATACTTAATTATTTCCTATGTGTCAGAATATCCTAACATCCCCCCTTAAGAACAACTTAGGATAGGATTGAAGGATTTACAAAGATGACACAATAGGAGAAGGAAGGAGACATTAGAGCCTATCCCCCCTTAGTGACAACTTCTAAAATTCCAACCATAAATTGAAGTTTAGTAAACTTCACCTCTGTGAGAGCCTTTGTAAAGATGTTTGCAACTAGATCATTAGTTGAACAATATTGCACTTCAAGAAAATGGTCATGAATAAGATTTCTAATGATGTGCATGTGTAGCTCAATGTGTTTAATGTGCTGATGTTGGATTGGATCTTTGCATAGTTGAATGGAACTTTGATTATCACACGAAAGTGTAGTCGGATGTTGTTGTTGAAAACCAAACTCTGACAATATCTGATGAAGCCACATGGCTTCCTTACGAGCTTCAATGGTGCCACGATACTCTAAATTTTCTAAAGAAATAGAAATGGCATGTTGTTTCTTACAAGCCCATGTAATAGGTCCAGAACCAAGAGTGAAGACATAACCTGCAGTAGACTTTTGTTCATTAGGGTCACCAACACAATCAGAATCAGTGAAACCAACCAATAGAGGAGATGCGTCTGCACTGTAATGAATCTCAAACTAAGTTGTACCTCGAACATAACGAAGTATTCTTTTAGCTATTTTTCAATGACATTCATGTGGGTTTTGCATAAACCGAGAAACAAAGCCAACAACAACGGAAAGGTCAGGATGGGTATGGGTCAGATAAAAAAGAATCCAACAAGTTGATGGTATAAAGTAGCATCAACTTCATGGGAAGTACAAGTGACATAAATCTTTGCTCCAGAATGAAACGGAGAATGGGCTAGCTTACAGTATTTCATGTGAAAGTGGCACAGAATATCACATGCATACATGGGTTGGGAAAGGGAAATACCCTCTTTGGATTGCAAGACTTGAAGACCAAGAAAATAATGCAAGTGTCTTAAGTTTGTCATTTAAAACTGATTTTTAAGGATAGAGTTCACATGGTTTATAAGGTTGGGATCACTACCAGTAAGGATAATATCATCAACATAAAGAACAAGAATGATAATAGACTTACCCACTTTCTTTGTGTAGACGGTACTGTCAGAATGACACCTAGAAAAGCCAGTATCTAAAAGAAAGCTATCTATTTTGGCATACCAAGCTCAAGGAGCTTGCTTGAGACCATAAAGGGATTCCTTAAGCCAACATACAAGGCTGGAGTTTGTTTGTATAAAGCTAGGAGTTTGTTCCATATAGATTTCTTCATGCAAGTCCCCATGGAAGAAGGCAGATTTAACATCCATCTGATGGATGACTTCCCATTTGAAAGAGGGAGCAAGGGAAAGAACAAGGCAGATAAAGTTCATTTTTACAATAGGGGAGAAGGTTTCAGTATATTCAATGCTTTCAACTTGTGAAAAACCCTTAAAAACAAGATGATATTTATGTTTATCAACTTTTCCATCTGGTCCAAACTTGGTTCTGTAAACCCATTTGCATGTAACAAGTTTTGTCCCTTTGGAAGAGGAAGAAGGTCCCATGTATCATTTTCCAATAATGAATGATATTCTTCATTCATAGTTGCATCCCATTCTGGATGGCCTGAAGCTTCAACAAAGCTGTCAAGATCATAATTCGCTGAATCTTGAGCCAATAAAGAAGAGGCTCTATCACACTGAGAACATGTACTATGCTGATCTGTAGAATCACCTACAAGAGCACCTGCTGCATCCCAAATATCCTAGACCCATTTTGGAAGCTAAGGAGCTGAAGGAAGATCCCGAAAATGTGGGGGAGGAGTGTCATCCTCACTATCAACATATGAAGAATGAATATTTTCAGAAGTAGAAGGGATAGAGAGAGGTGGCATATCCGCTGAACTAGGCTCATAGGCTGATATATTTTCAACAAACTTTACATCTCTTCTAATGATAACATTTTTGGATTTAGGTTGAAGAAGTATATATCCTTTGACATCTTTAGAATATCCATCAAAAATACATTTTTCACTCTTAGGTTCTAAGGCTTTATGTTTCCCATCTGGAATATGGGCCCATGCTTCAATTCCATAAACACGAAAGTGACTTACATCTGCTTTAATTCAGCTCCATGCTTCTTCTCGACTAGTATTCTTTAAAACCATACTTATGAGTGTGATTTACTATGTAATTTGCATAATTAATTACTTCTACCCAAAAATTAAGACTAAGTCATTTAGATTGAAGCATAAAATCAGCCATTTCTGTAGGTTTTAACCCCGTACAGAAATTACTTGCATACGAATTCTAAAACACAGAAAATAAACAATGTGAGAGCATAACACATAAAACACATATACACAGAGATTTTCCTCTGGATCCCAAACTGGGACTACCAGCTTTATTTTTCATTATTTTCCTTTCAATGTTATAATACATATCTATACATGTCGAAGCATTCAATATCATGGACCAAAAAACATCACATCCAATACCATGGACCGAAAACCATCGCGTCCAAAAAACATGTGCGAAAATCATGCACAAAACTATAGAAGGGTCTTCCCAACCTAACATAGGGTCCAAAACCAAAATTTTTCGGGGCGCTACCTCGGACCTCATAAAATGGGGTTACAGGTACCCCTCAAACCCCTTGTTAACTACGTGGAAAGAATATAACACAACCCAACATTCTCCCACTTGTTGTTTTCTTTCCACTAGGGGCCACAAGAGAGCTTAGTCATTTTTCCAGCCCTAAAATGCCCATTGTTTCTGTACACCAAGAGAACTTCTCAGAGCTCACAGATTTTTTCAATGCATCTGCAGTATTCTTCAAAGTGTCCACCTTTACCAACAACACCTTCTTGTCCTCTATCATATCCCTCACAAAGTGATACTGAACATCAATGTGCTTTGTCTTTGAATGATATGTGGGGTTCTTTGCCAAGAAAATTGCACTTTGGCTGTCATAGTATATCCTTATAGCTTCCTGTACTAACCCCATACTTCAACACAATCTCTGCAACCAAACTGATTCCTTTCTTGGATGAGTGGCTACCATGTATTCTGCCTCTGTAGTTGATAGTGCCACTACAGATTGTTTCTTACTCATCCAACTGACTGCACCTCCAAATAGGTTAAACACATACCCACTTGTAGATCTTCTTTGATCCAGATCTCCAACCCAATCTGCATCAATGAAGCCATGAATATCTAACACTCTATCCAATCTTGGTCTTCCTTGGTAGCACAAACCATAATCACTAGTTCCACGCAAATACCTGAAAACCCGCTTCACTACTATCCAATGCTCCTTTCCTGGTTTTGACATAAACCAGCTCAATACTCCCACTACATGTGCAATGTCTGGTCTAGTACAGACCATTGCATACATCAGGCTACCAACTACACTTGCATATGGAACACGAGACATGTCCTCTTCCTCTTCTTCTGTCTTGGGACACTGTTCAGTAGATAACCTCACACCTACAAGAATAGGAACCATCACCGGTTTACTATCCTGCATATTAAACCTCTGCAGTATTGTCTTGACATACTTCCTCTGGTTTAACCAGAGCTTCCTCTTTGCCCAATCTCTTTTAATTTCCATGCCCAAAATATAGTTTGCAGCACCAAGATCTTTCATGTCGAATTTGGAGGACAATTGGGTCTTCAAATCCTGGATAATTTCTTTGTCATTTCCAACCAACAACATATCATCCACATACAAGACCAGATAAATAACACGGTCACTAATTAATTTAAAATACACACAATGATCTGCTTTGCTTCTGGTGAAGCCAAGTCCCGTATAAATGTATCAAATTTCTAATACCACATCCTTGGTGACTGTTTTAACCCATACAGAGACTTCTTTAACTTGCATACCAGTTCTTTCTTACCCTTCATCGCAAAGCCTTCAGGTTTCTTCATGTAGATTTCCTCTTCCAGATACTCGTGAAGAAATGTTGTCTTCACATCCATTTTTTATACCTCAAAATCAAAAGCAGCAATAACAGATAAAAGTAATCTAATAGAAGTTACCTTGGTAACAGGATAAGAAACATCACCAAAATCAATTCCCGGCACTTGGGAATAACCTTTTGCTACCAACCGAGCTTTGTATCTCTCCACTTTTCCTTCTACATTTGTCTTTTTTTCGAACACCCATTTGCTGCCAATGGGTTTCCTTCCAGCCGACAACTCCAACAAATCCCAAGCCTCATTTTTGTGCAAAGATGCCATTTCATCAACCATGGCCTCTTTCTAGAGTTTTCCATCCTCTGAATCCATTGCTTCCTTCACAGCTCTGGGATCATCATCAGTAATAGACAAAGAAAAATTTGAACAGAAAGTATATGGACTATACCTTTCTGGCTGCCTTCTTTTTCGGATGGATCTTCTCACAGCCAGAATTTATGGCTCTTCATCTTCTGATTCCTCCTCTGCTGTAGAGTCTGATTCTTCCTCCTTTAGCTCAAACTCTATCTTCTTAGGTTCCTTTGGTTGGACTTCATGTTTAATAACATCTTTCACCTCTTTGAACACCACATCTCGGCTGTACACAACCTTCCTTATTACTAGGTTCCAAAGTTTATAACCCTTTAAACCATCCTTATACCCAATAAAGATGCACCTTTCAAAATTACTATCCAACTTGGTTCTTTTCTCCTTTGGAACATGTACATATGCATCACATCCAAATACCCTCAAATGTGAAAGAGAGGGTTTCTTACCAGTCCATACCTCTTGTGGAGTTTCATCCTCCAACGTTGATGAAGGTGATCTATTGACCAGGTAACATGCAGTATCCACTGCCTCTGCCCAGAATTCTTGTCCTAACCCGACACCACTAAGCATGCTTCTTGCCCTTTCCATCAACGTCTTGTTCATTCTTTTTGCAACTCCATTTTGCTGAGGTGTATATGGAGTGGTCTTCTATCGTGCTATACCAAACTTCTTATAGAATTCTTCAAATTCCATGCTGCAAAACTCTCCACCATTATCTGTCGTCAGCACCTTTATCTTCTTCTTTGTCTGATTTTCCACAAGAGCCTTAAATTCTTTAAACCTGTCAAAGACTTCAGATTTCTTCTTAAGGAAATATATCCATGTATTCCTTGAGAGTTCATCTATAAATGATACATAGTACATAGACTTACCCAGTGATAGAACATTCACAGGTCCAAACACATCATTGTGCACAAGCTCTAATATCTATTTCACCTTCTTACTACCAGAGGAGAAACTCACTCGATTCTGCTTCCCATATGCACAATTTTCAAATAAAACAAAATTCAAAGAGCTATTATTCATACCTTCTACCATACCTTTACCAAAAAGTATTCGAAGGCCCTTTTCTCCAATATGTCCAAGCCTTTGATGCCACAACATGGTCTTCTCTCCAGAGATCACTAGATTTTCTGCTCCAGTTTCAGGAACCACAGAACTGTTGCGCCCATCAATAATAATGTTACCTTGTAGCTTGTACAGAGTTCCAATCTGAACTCCCCACATCAATACCAGTGCTCCTCGAACCATTTTGCAGGTATCCTTCTCAAACACTGTTTTTACACCTGCATCATCCATCTTGCTTACAGAAATGAGATTTCTGGTCAATGCAAGAATATGTAGAACACTTGGAAGTGTTCTAACCCTTCCACCTTGTAACTTCAACTTTACTTTTCCACGACCAACGATTCTAGCCTTCCTGTCATCCCCCAAGAAGACATCACCACCATTGTATTTCTCATACTCACAAAACCACTCCCTATGGGGAGTGAAGTGAAAGGATGCACTTGAGTCAATCAACCATGCCTCATGATCTACATGTGTACTTGAAGAAGCCAAGTACACATCTCCACCTTCGTCTGAGGTTGTTTTTGCTTCTGCAGAAGGAGCATCATCAGATCCCTTTCCTTTATCAAGAGCTTTATATTTACAGTCCCTTTTGTAGTGCCCTTCCTTTCTGCATTTCCAGCACACCACCTTTACAGGTTTTCCTGGATATTTAGATCTCCCTCTAGATTTAGATCTCCCACTCGATGATTTATTTTTGTTTCTGTTCTGGGACCATCCTCGTACAGACAAGGCATCACCATTCTAGCTCTCCATATTTTTCTGTCTCATCTCTTTCGTCATCTGGGATGAGACTATTTCATCAAACTACAAGGTAGTTGCATTGCTACCTATTCCAATAACCAGGCTATCCCATGAATCTGGTAGAGAACACAACAAACTGATGCACTTATCTTCATCTAAAATTTTCATATCAACAGATGCTAACTGACTTACTGGTGGGCTCAAGTATTGTAGCAATAATGCTACAACTCCTGGAGCTTCCTTCTTTAATTTTATCAACCCGGTAGTTCGTAACAAACTTGGAAGCGACGGTGCTGTATGCACAAGTACTAGCTCTTGCCGCAGTTGTCACTTGGTCAGCTGGCACAAGTCCGCTAGGGGCTCAAGCCAACTTCTATGATCTCTTAGAAGAATCTTTTTAACTGATGGACGAAAGCTAACTCAAAGGAAGCTAATCTATTTGCAGAAAGGAACTGAAAGCCAACAAGAAACACAAACCCTTGCAAACCCTAGCAAACCCTAATTCTACCAGCTAGTCTCACTGATGCAGAGATGGGAATGCAAACTACTGAAAGAGATGCCATCACTTCTATGAAGGTAAAATGGATGTGTCTAGACTACCTCTATCTGAAGAAAACATCTTTTGTATTTTTGTTTCAATTATTAGAATTATCATGCATGTGCTTTTAACTAGTTTTTTTACTGTGCAAAGGTGGATCAAGGAGGAGGAAGGCTTGAAAGAGGTTGGGAAAGTTCAGAGAGGGTCTAAGGGGTCCCTAACACCCTTCCAGAGAGTTTCACAAAGTTTGGCTACCAAAAGACCGAGTTTATGAGCTTCTACAGGAAGTCTGCAGGGGTTCTACAGGATGTTTCAGAATTTCTACAGGATGTTCAGTAATTCCTACAGGATGTTCTACAATCGGATTTTGGGTGATGGGTGAGTGGAAGAGGCTACATGGGTGGATAGGGAGGTAGGAGAGGGGTTTGTAATGACTTAGTGACAGAGAGATGAGATGACAAGGAGGTGTTCTAAGCTAGTTTGTCTGAAGGAGGGTAGAGGGAATGGAAGGCCGAAAAGGTAGGATAACGTGGGCAGTAGAGTAGTTGAGAGACAAGGGGTCTAATTGGGAGATGACCAGTTGGCCTGGGCAAGGCTTAGAAGGATGAGAGGGTGAGGGAGTAGCACTGAACAGTGTAAACTGAATCAAGTCATCCACGTCCTGCACATAATCAAAACATTCCTAACTGTTTAATGGAACCAATGAACAACAACGTTATTTCTAAGGAAAACCATGTATGGCACTGAAGCAAAGAAACATTCCAAGAGGCCTGAACGCATGGAAAACTTCTACAAACGAAAATATTGCACCAAAGATTACATGAGTACGTAAACCAATGTTTTTGGTGGGTAGCACTGTCTGCAATTCCAGCCCCTAGAAAGAGGTGAAAATGAGTGTGCAAGCAACCCTTTTCTGGAACTTTTATCAACTCCAATCTCTTCACTCTATTCTAAACAGCTGAAGCAACTCTATCTTCTAACAATGACCTACTTAACCACACCAAGAAATCTAACTCAACAAACTGCGTTTCAAATGCATTTAAAGAAAACCATAATGCTGAAAGAAAAGATAACAATACAAAAGAAGGAGGCCTTAGGCTCTCAGGTTGGGCCCAACCCCGAGAGCTATGGCTCCTTTTAAAAACTTAGAACTGCGATCAAATCTGACTGCTTTCCATTAAAAAATAATAATCATAAGTCAAAGAGCATGCCAATAATGGCTACAAAAGAGCAAAACCAAGCTAGCAGCTCGTAGTGTAGAATGTGCAACAATGTTTCAAAATTCCCTTTCGAAGGCTAAAGCCTTATCATTTATACATCACGAGGCCCCAAGCTGGCCTCCTAAATCAGTGGGACTTGGCTGACCAAACTAGGAGTGAACTGCTTCTTCCTCAAAATCCGTTTGGCTGCCTTCTAAATCCGGTTGTGGTGGTTGTTGGAGCTCGGAGTTGGGGGTGAAGATCCCGAGGAAGGCCATTTAATGCTGGAAAACCCTCCTACGAATCCTCAACCCCAGCTTGGCTGTCTCCTGGTCCTTATCTGCTCGGTTTTGTTCCAATCATGTGTCAAAAAACCTGAAATGAGCACGTGTTAGCCACCTAGGAATAGTGACTGCCCTTATTCGTACAAATGACATAAACATACTGAAAAATGATGCATAAGTTATGAAAAATGAAGGATTGAGCAAAGGTAGTTAGGCCAAATGAACCCAAAATGTTACCAAATTTGGGGCTCATCATCACCCCCCAGCTAAAATGATTGCTCATCCCTGAGCAACTAATCCAGCTCCTCGTCCTTCATTGCTTTCACTGCCACCCTCACATCCCAGGCTTCTGAAGTGGTCTCCTCCTCACTGCCATGGAACCCAGCCTTCCTTTCCACCTCTTCCCACTGCTTATGCTCTTCTTTTTCTGTGCTGCCTTCCATCAATCCTAACAGTAGAGGTGGGCTTAGCTTGAGGCCAATCCAGCTGGCTTGGAGGTTCTGTATGGACTTCTTGTCGAGGGGCACCCGTGCTAGAGCTTCCCTCATTCGAGTTGGAGTATGATATTCTCTGATTTTAAGGCTGTGGGACAATGTGTTCCATCGGTGGGTGCAAGCATGAACACAGTTGTCCCCTAATAGTCGCTCCATATCCTCAAAATGTGCTATGGCCTGTGCCTGCTGATCCATGTATTTCAATAAAGTTTGAGGGTTGGTGGCTAAGTGTTGGTGGGCCGATATCAACGCAGTGGGATCCCCTGGCTCTGCTCTAGTCAGCAGTGGCTCATGTAATTCTCGGTCCATGACCTCTTTGACCTCTACTGCCCTCTTTTCTTCATGGTTCAACCATGAGGCAAATGCCATCAACTGCATATCCCCTACAACTGTGTTGGGATCCCATGTAGTCACATTAGGAAGGGCCAAATTATGGAGATAGAACTCTGAGAGTTTGGCCTTATCCTCTGATGAACTGCTTTTGCATAACGCTGTGAACTGCTGGGGGTCTTGGAGTTGGGAGATACCCCTCTGTGCCAATGCATTAATCTGAAATTGCAGCCACTAGTCTCGTAGGTACAGGCCATAGGATTTGGCCGGCTGTCTGCAATGTAGAGCATCCATGGCCCAACTGGCCATGCAAGCCAGTTGTGCCTCTTTTTGCTGCAACTGCTGTTTGAGAGCTTGTATCTCGATTTGTGCTTGCAGTTCCCTTTCCTGTAGATGCGAGGTTGGCTCCCCAAGACCAACTTGCAGTCCTTCTCCGCCTTGATGTTCTGCTATAGTGTCCCCTGAGGATGTGCCCTTTTCCTTCTTCAGTTCCTGTAGCTGCAGTTTAAGTTTCTCATTCTCTTCCTGTAGGAATACCCTTTGGCAGTTTGCCACGTGTTTGGCCATAGCTAATTCTTTTCTTGCCTCCTTGCATTGCTCCTCCAAGGGGCCTATATCTGCCACTCCTTTTGATTTAGCTATTTTCATCCACGTGTGGGTTCTCACTCTTTCTTCCTCCAACGCAAAGAAAAGCGGCACTATGAATTTTTGTGGATTAATTTTCCGAGCCTCTAAAAAGTTATAATACGAGCTCAAGCTTTGCTGGGGACTAGGTTCCGGAATATGCTCTTTCTCTTCTTCCCTCGGTGACTCTACTTCGTCTTCCCTAAGTGGTGATGAGGGTGCCTCTCCTTCCATCCTCTCTGTCTCCTTAAGCCAGGCTAATGTTTCCTGTAGAACGGCCTCAGCATCCTGTAGTCAGGCTTTTGAAGCCAACCTGTCCATTCTCTCCTTCAAAGTAGTTGTCTTCGGGCTCCCCCGCTCATAAGTGACTGATATTTTTGATGGGGACCTCTCCCTCGGCGAGGTAGGGGTATCTTCTATAGTAATTGGGCTGCTGGATGGAGGTTGGGGCCTGCCTGTTTTGATTCTCACACTTCTCCTGGCTTTGAAATATAGAGGGATCTCCCTCTTTCGTTTTTCCTTCGGCTTAGGAGGTGTACTAAGGGTGGCCAGAACGGTTGCTGCCTCCCTTGCAAGAATTTCAGCTGTCTTCTCCTTTGGTTTTTCTTTCTCAGGGCTTCCTGTAGAAGGCCCTGTATCAGCTGATTTCTGGCTTCCTGTAGAAGCCGTTTTTGGTTTTCCTGTAGAAACAGGTGGCACCGTTTTAGCCTGTTTGGCTGAGGGTGCTTTGCCTTTTGACTTGGTTGAGGCTGCTTTCGAGGTGCCTTTACTGACGTGGACTTGTTCCGTCCTTTCCACCCTACTCTGTAGCCTTTTCTCTCTGGGTGTCAATGGGGATTTGTCACCCTCCTTTTCGGCAACCTGGGGTTTCTCTTGCCTCCCCTTTTGTTATTTCTTTGGTGCTTTGGCTGCGGGTTCTTGGCCTTTCCCTTTCTTCTCTGTGTGTACTGACTCCTTCTCCTCGCTGCTGGAGGAGGTGAACTCCTTGGTCAACATTTTGATATCCTCATCCTTAGTCAGATTTCAGAAGGCTTCCCATGAGAGAGGGACTGTGTAGGTGTGGAGTGCATCCTCCACGAGGAGCTTAATGAGCCCATGATGGGCTACCTGGTTTGGCGTGCCCTCTCGTAATTTGGTGGCACATTCAGTCATGGACTGCAGGAGGAAGTAAGGAATACTTAGCTTGTTTTCTGAAGGTAGGTCCATTTGGTGCCTCAATTCTGTGAGCAGCCCGAAATGGTACCCATATACGATGCTGAATCGTCCTTCGCACGTGATATACTTCATAATTTGGAGGCTGACCTCACTCCAAAGCGGCTGTAGGCTAGCTCTGCGAACCCCATTCTTATCCTCTGAGAATTGCTCCTCCGGTGGAAAGAACTCCTTTTTAGCCTTATGGCCTAATTTCCTCTCCTCCTTGTCCCACGGTACCCCCATTGGGAGGTCAGTGACTCTGCTGATGAACTGGGGGGTGAGTCTGAGATTCAAACCCCTGAAATTGACAACGACCAGCGTTTTTGATTTTGGCTTCAGAGCTCGTGGGAACTCCTCTGCCACCTCATGATCATAACCTTGAAGCTTGTCGCAGAACGACATCCATCGCACACGAGTGAACATTTCTACCACCTCAGGGTTTTCCCGTAGCTTCTTTGAGTCTGTCGGTTCCTTTCTGATGAATCCACCCGGCATGGTGAAAGCCTGCTATGTTAGCCGGAGGTGGCGGGTGCGTATCAAAAGATGGCCTTTCGGATTGCTTGAGACAGAGCACAGAACTACACCTCTGTCACGCACACAATTCGTGAATTCTTGGCTATCTACAGATGAGCCTTGACAGGGACTCAATTACAAACCACATCCTGTAGAAAACCCCGCATATACTATGACGACAATTTTCATGCAAAAGGAAGACGACGCTTGCAATTTTATGCTCAAACTGTAGTTTTACATTTTTGAGGACGTCGACTTCGCCACCCTTCAAACCAATTACATGGGAGGAACAGGTTCAGGCTTACCTTTTCCAATTCGCCACCTTTGACGTGAATAGATCAACTTTCCTCCGTAGCGGCGAGCTTCCTGTAGAAGTCGCGCCCAGGTTCCGGAGAGCACGTCAGTGGTTCTGCCCCTTCTGTGCCACCACCAGACATCTGAACGAGCCGAGGACTTGGAGTAACGAGCTTCAGAGAAATTCGGATGCTTACTCGACTGCAAAACGGCTGGTGATAAATGAGTGGAGTGACGATCTAGCCGGTGGATTTGAATCCCGGCTGAACTCGTGGCGCGGGGGTGAGCTGTCCCCGCCGGACCATTGGACGACGTCACCTACTCATTTCACTGCAAGTCTCTGTTGGCATTATGAGACAAGTGTTGTCCTTGATGGCAAAATGACAGATTATAGTGCAGTAGTTCAGTAGCAAAGAAATTGATGATCAGACTACAAAGAATAAAGAAAGAAGAGTATATACGCAGGTTCACTATATACCAAGTAGGGTATACACGCAGGTTCACTATATACCAAGTCGCGTATACGCAGGTTTGATATATACCAAGTAGGGTATACAAGCAGGTTCGCTATATACCAAGTCACGTATACGCAGGTTCGCTATATACCAAGTAGGGTATACACGTAGTTTTATGCACGGAAAGCGCGTACATGTCGGAAAGCTTAGTTTTGGTCCGTGGTAGTTAGTCCTCGGTATTTGAACCTATGGTTTTGGACCATGTTATCTCGACAAGTGTGTTGATCCCAAGTATTGGGCTCTTGGTATTGATTTATTATGGTTTTGGACCGTGGTATTGAGCAAGGCCTAAGACTATAAAAGGAGAAGAAGATCATTAGGCAAGTGTATCTGAAAAGTCTTGAATATCTGATGAAGTATGAGATCTAGTATGCAGGTTATGGGTTGATGATACATTGCTTGATCTGAGCTAAGGAGGGATCTCACCGGTTGATGGAGAACAAGATCTAAGGAGAGATCGGGATCAAATGGTTTGAAATGAACTATCTTTATATGGATGATTATGCTTATTCTAGATCTACGTACTGACGCATGTAATGTTCTATAAACGTTATAAGTATGACTGATGTCTGATACAACTGCAAAGTTATAAGAAAATATTTTGAGATCTGTACGCGGGTTGACCTTGGAAAAAGCGCGTATGTACGTGGGTTTGATTCATCGTAGTAGCGTATACATTTTGAAGTTTGATGTTGAAGTTGCAGTTGGGTCTAATTGATTTTGCAGATTTCTGTGTCTGCTCTGTGTTTTGGTGACTGTGTTGTTGACAGGGTTTCAGTGTTTCAGTGATTCAGAGATTGATGATGTTAGTAGTGATTGTTTTGAGCTTCAATGATAGTTATGGGTCCAGTATGAAAATTGGATGAAACGTGGCCTTTCAGATTATCTGTTGTGCTTCAGGAGTATCCAGTCTGAAACGTGGTACCTGGAGGAGAGAAGATTGTAGGTCGGCACCTACGTACTAGTATCTTAGCTAGTACAAGAGCAAAGGGGGTTGGAGCTCCCTTCCTGGAGAGTCTGGAGAACGAGAGAAGGTTGTAGCCTTCTGCTGGTTGTAGCCTGTGTGCTGGTAAAGGACTGCACCAGTACATTGTAAAAGAAGTTTCTTAATAAAGGAAGATAGAAACAAATTGCAGCAGGTGGTTTTCACCCACATTGGGTTTCCAATTTATATCATGGTGTTCATGTGTGCTTCTTGTGTGTGATGATCTATTCTGTTTACTGCACTTGCTTACTGTTCATATGGTTAATGAAGATCTGATGCCTAACTAAAGACTCACATTTAATGGATTAACTGAATCATAAATATTCTGGATATATGCTATTTGCTTTAGACACAGTAGCGTATACACGCGGGTTCACTTAATTGAAGTAGCGTATATGTATCTAAGTATAGAAATGAAAAAGTATTATTGATCTGATAATACTGATTCACCCCCCCCCCCCCCTCTCAGTATTATTTCCAACAATTGGTATCAGAGCAGGTCCTTTGGTAGAAGCTTGATCGCTTGAAGGAGATCTGTGGAACTATGGGAAATAAACTTAAGAAGAAAGCACCTAAGAAGAAGAAGACATCTCAGAAGAACTATGACAGTGGGAGAATCTATTGGGGATTAGGTATAAGAAGCTCTTCAGATTCAGAATCAGATTTAGAATCATTTCAGAATGAAGATGAACTATCAGGTATGAATTTGCTATCCTCTGATGTTCCAGCTATTTATCCATTTGGAAAAGATGAAAGTGATAGTGAAGCAACTGAATTTGCTTTTATGGGTGAGCAAGAAAAGTATCAAATAGAGGCAATATTTAGAAGGCTTACAGACAAAATTAAAGATCAACAAGATCTATTGAACAAAAGGGAATGTGCTTTCAAAGAAGAAGTTACCAAACTAAAATCTCAATCAGAGGAAGGAAACAAGGTAAGAAAGTTACTCAAGGACAAGGAAAATCAATGTCAAAAGTTGCAGGGTGAAGTGACATCATTAAGAGATGAAGTCAATGAAAGAAGCACAACCATCAAGAAACTCAGAGATAGATCCAGTTACTATGAAAGTCTTGAAGCCACGATCCGCTCGCTAAAGGAAGATCTTGAAGAATCAAAGAAGCAGAATAAAGATCTACTCCAAGCTATTGAAAAACAGGTAAACGAAGATATCAGCTTAAAATCTGAACTGGAATGTGCCATCAGAATTCGTCAAATGCAGCAGGATCTGAATGGACAACAAGAAAAGAAGATTCTCAAACTAAGGCATCAGTTGGAAGAAGAAAGGAAAGCTGAAGAAGACATGAAGAAGCAATGTCTAGAAAAGGAGGAACAAGTTCAAGTTGAGGTAAATATCTTGAAAGGTAAATTAGAAGAAAAGGATAAACTATTGAGATTTCAAGATAGTACTAAAGCCTTGGATGATATTCTTAGTAGTCAAAGGTCTCCTGCTATCAAGAATGGTCTTGGTTTTCATGAATCTGTTGAAGGTGAATCTAGTTCACAAGGTGAGGCAAGGAACTATAAAGAGAAATCCAAAATGATCAACAAGGAGATGAAAGGTCAATCTCATCATCAACCAAGGAAAGAAATTCTTCAAAGAAAATCTTTTACTCCTCCTATGAATAATGTTGAATGTTATGTATGTCATAATCTTGGACATGTTGCAGCCAGATGTGGAAGAAAAAGAGTTCAAGACCATCATGCAGAAAGATCATCACATTCAAGGTACTTTAATGGATATTGCTTTGCTTGCAATATGTTTGGTCACAAAGCTGCTGATTGCTACAGGAGGAATATGAAACATGTAAGATGTTATGCATGTAACAAACTTGGACATATAGCAAAGGAATGCAGGAACAAAGGATGGACATCACACCAAAAGGAGAAAACATCATCACACTTGAAGATATGGAAGAAGAAGGAAGTACAGTCAGAAAGATGTGGCACAGCACAATGTACTCAGATACAACACAACACAGACATAACAAACTCAGAGGGAGGTGAAAGTGTAAAACTTCAGTATCCTGAATCTCATACGCAAGTTCCATAAAGGGAAGTCGCGTATATACGCGAGTTAGACACTGCAAAGTCGCGTATATGTCAGTCTGAGGAAAAGCAGTGGGGACATGCTCAGAAAAGGGATCTGATATGATTCAGTCCATTATTTGCTCTATTGGTTAATAGTTCAGTCTGCTGAGGATGTGTGGAAATGTTTTGATACTTGTAAGATGTCTAAGAAGTGTTTTGATCCTAACTAGATGATGATGATGTCTTGATGCTTATTGCTGATATATGATATGCTGTCAAATGCTCTACCACTGGATACTAACAGATGGCACAGGTTGAGGGGGAGCATATGCCTTTAATAATGCATTGTTGGCATTATGGTTAATAGTCCTTGGTGATGATGCTTATATGGCTAAATGATATACCTTGCTATGAGTTGTTCAGATGATTCTTGGATTTTTAGATCAGATCTGTGGTTGATTCTCTAATGGTGCTTACATGGTGATATTCATAAAGATAAGGAGAAGTACAAAGCTTGAATACACATCTTCCCCACTTGATGATGAGTCACTCATATGTTGCTATTTTCATATGCATAAAGATCATACAGTTATGATGCAGGCACTCATGTGGATAAGGATTGTTGTTGTTGATGATATCAAGAAGTTTTGTCAAAAGAGCTTGAGCTCAAGATACATAGTGCTGATACATGGATGACTACTCAAAGTTGCCTTGTTGGAGACATGATGATGAGTTCTTATCTATATGATGATAGGTTGATACTTACATATGTTGATTGATGCAGATGTTCCCAAGTAATGATACTTGGATCATGTAGATCTTGTGGCTATGGTGGTTTCACATATAATGTGAATGATTTCATGATGATGTTTAAAAGGAGGAGTTGACATCTATGTTCAGACATACCTTGTTACAGGACATTTACAGGTTGCTGATATGGAAATGGTTGTACGCGAGTTTCATAAGGACTATCCGCATATATACGCTTGTTTATGTGGATACAGTCGCGTATATGATAATTTGAAGGAAATCAGTGGGTCAAACTCAGAATGAGAAGATTCTGATATGGGTCTGACAGAGACCATCTGGCACAGGTTCAGGGGGAGCAGATAAACTTCCAATGATGCATTGTTGGCATTATCTTAGAAGCTTTTGGTTCTAGTTCACAGTTGTTGTTGGTTTCAGGTGGAACAAAGCCAAAAGGAGAACAGAAGGATCTCTTGGTTGCTGATCTGAATGGTGATTGACAGATGTTGCCGATATCAGTTATTGGTGACTTTCATAAGTCTTGCTCTAGATATTTCGTCTCTATGTTATGTATCTCTTTTGTGGTATCTCTTTTATGGTGTCAAGGTCATGTAACAGCCTATTTTGGTTTCCCCACTATGCCTGGGATGAACATGTAATGAACTTGGTTGTCATATGTAAACTTCTGATGTATCCCCACTTGGTTGGGAGGTTGATCCCCACTTGGTTGGGTGAAGGATGTATGAGTCTTTGGTGCTAGGAAGGTCACTTATGATGTATAGAGTCATGTTCTTTCTTGTAGAACATCTTTTTGCAGACCTTGCTTATAGTCAAGGGGAGCATGGACAGATTGGTACACTTTGGCATATACGAAGGGGAAGCACATTTGGATATTTCAGCAGGTACTCAGGGGGAGTATGGACAACAGAATGTTTATCAAGGAAAGAGAACATCTTGGTCCACCCTTTGCCCTTGATGTCAAAGGGGGAGAGTGATTTCGTGTTGTTGCCATCAAGTCCAAAGGGGGAGATTGTTGGCATTATGAGACAAGTGTTGTCCTTGATGGCAAAATGACAGATTATAGTGCAGCAGTTCAGTAGCAAAGAAATTGATGATCAAACTACAAAGAATAAAGAAAGAAGAGTATATACGCAGGTTCACTATATACCAAGTAGGGTATACACGCAGGTTCACTATATACCAAGTCGCGTATACGCAGGTTTGATATATACCAAGTAGGGTATACAAGCAGGTTCACTATATACCAAGTCGCGTATACGCAGGTTCGCTATATACCAAGTAGGGTATACACGCAGTTTTATGCACGGAAAAGCGCATACATGTCGGAAAACTTACTTTTGGTCCGTGGTAGTTAGTCCTCGGTATTTGAACCTATGGTTTTGGACCATGGTATCTCGACAAGTGTGTTGATCCCAAGTATTGGGCTCTTGGTATTGATTTATTATGGTTTTGGAGCGTGGTATTGAGCAAGGCCTAAGACTATAAAAGGAGAAGAAGATCATTAGGCAAGTGTATTCGAAAAGTCTTGAATATTTGATGAAGTATGAGATCCAGTATGCAGGTTATGGGTTGATGATACATTGCTTGATCTGAGCTAAGGAGGGATCTCACCGGTTGATGGAGAACAAGATCTAAGGAGAGATCGGGATCAAATGGTTTGAAATGAACTATCTTTATATGGATGATTATGCTTATTCTAGATCTACATACTGACGCATGTAATGTTCTATAAATGTTATAAGTATGACTGATGTCTGATACAGGTGCAAAGTTATAAGAAAATATTTTGAGATCTGTACGCGGGTTGACCTTGGAAAAAGCGCGTATGTACGCGGGTTTGATTCATCGTAGTAGCGTATACATTTTGAAGTTTGATGTTGAAGTTGCAGTTGGATCTAATTGATTTTGCAGAGTTCTGTGTCTGCTCTGTGTTCTGGTGACTGTGTTGTTGACAGGATTTCAGTGTTTCAGTGATTCAGAGATTGATGATGTTAGTAGTGATTGTTTTGAGCTTCAATGATAGTTATGGGTCTAGTATGAAAATTGGATGAAATGTGGCCTTTCAGATTATGTGTTGTGCTTCAGGAGTATCCAGTCTGAAACGTGGTACCTGGAGGAGAGAATATTGTAGGCCGGCGCCTACGTACTAGTATCTTAGCTAGTACAAGAGCAAAGGGGGTTGGAGCTCCCTTCCTGGAGAGTCTGGAGAACGAGAGAAGGTTGTAGCCTTCTGCAGGTTGTAGCCTGCGTGCTGGTAAAGGACTGCACCAGTACATTGTAAAAGAAGTTTCTTAATAAAGGAAGATAGAAACAAATTGCAGCAGGTGGTTTTCACCCACATTGGGTTTCCACCTTATATCATGGTGTTCATGTGTGCTTCTTGTGTGTGATGATCTATTCTGTTTACTGCACTTGCTTACTGTTCATATGGTTAATGAAGATCTGATGCCTAACTAAAGACTCACATTTAATGGATTAACTGAATCATAAATATTCTGGATATACACTATTTGCTTTAGACACAGTAGCGTATACACGCGGGTTCATTTAATTGAAGTAGCGTATATGTATCTAAGTATAGAAATGAAAAAGTATTATTGATATGATAATACTGATTCACCCCCCCCTCTCAGTATTATTTCCAACAGTCTCCCTGACTGCCGCCTCATTCCCTGCAGATCTGCCGCCGCCATTTCCGTTAAATCACCACTTCTCCCCGACTGGACGCTTCTCACGGGTCCATTACCCGTTTTGCTTGCCACGACCAACACTTTCCAAATTTGACGAGACCATCTGACTGGTCGTGGTGGCCAGTTGAATGGCTACCCGACTGCTCAACCCATTCATTTCCACACTTGCAAACATTTCAGAGCATTGTTCATGTAATTTGACGAAAAAAGGGTGAGGCACTTACCTGTGCGGCCGCGATGTTATTTTCAGGTTTCAGGACGAGGGTGATTAGATTTGCTTGTTTCTGCTTCATGCACAGGCACGGGGGTTCCTCCTCGCAGACTGCTGTTGGTTACGACGCTTATTACCTGGCTGCGGATGGTGCATGTGCCCGCTCTATGTGTTGCAGTCACCTTGATGGTGTACACTCTAGCTGGATGAACTGCTACGGGATTCCTGTAGGATGTCCTGTAGCAGTTTTTCCTCCTCGGGTGCATGCTGAAACGGTGGAGACGGTGGCATCACGGTCACGATCGCAGGGCCCTCGGATGGCTTTGATAAGTAGTGCATGGTGTCTCTGCATCCTTTTTTTCATTTGAGAATCGCTTCCTCTGATAATTCAATGTTCTGATTTGACTGTGCAGGTATTTCCATTGCATGGCAACTGGGGTGGTAGAAGGAGGCGACAGCAGTGCGTGATGGAGAAAACATTAGCTTGCATGCCTCCGTGTCGGACCTCGGGCGTTAGATCTCCCCACACAGTCGGTTCTGGGCCGTCCAAAGCTTCTACAGGAAGTTTCCTGTAGAAATATAGAACTTCCTGTAGAAAGTCTTGTAGCTTCCTGTAGAAGGCTAAACTGTGATCAAATAATGCCCAGACCTTGGAAGAGATGAGTGTTTCTGGAGGGAGTGCTGGTGAGGTCACCTAGTAGCATAGTAGGGACCCTTGTCTTCGAGTTGAGGGGCCTCTTTTCCTGCATGGAATACCTTCAACCTGCATGCATTGCCACATCTTGAACTTGTTTTCCCTGTTTTTTTTTTTTTTTTGAAAGACAGCAGGGGCGCCTCCATGAGGTTTTCACCCTTACCATCTGCCTTGAGCGCCTCACAGAGGTTTTCACTCAAGGGTCTTTTTCAAACATTTTCAGAAAGACAGTAGGGATGCCTCAATGAGGTTTTCACCCCTACCATCTGCCTTGGGAGCCTCAGAAAGGTTTTCACCCAAGGATCTTTATTATTATTATTATTATTTTTTTTTTTAAGATCTTCAGGGTATGCCCAAAACAGAGGCAGAACCCTTCTCTATGACCAGCACTGATTTTTCCACAGTTTTGATGAATTCTTGCCTTGAAAGAGGTTTTCTGTAGATCTTTAGTCGATGCCCATTGACAAGCATAGGGATGGCCTCCTCATCAATGGTCCGAATAAGAACAGATCCATTGTCATTACATTTTTCCACTGCATATGGTCCTAGCCATCTGGTTCTCAGCTTCCCCTTGAAATCCTTATGCCTGGAATCATACAACAGCGCCCAATCTCCCGGCTGAAATTGCTTGTCATTGAGGTGTTGGTCATGCCACACCTTCCTCTGAAGTTGAACAACTTCTGAGTGGAGAAGGGCCTGCATTCAGTGCTCGTACAATCCATTCAGCTACAATAACCTTTCTTGTTGGGCATGGCTGAGATCCAGGTCCAGCTGAGCTGCCATCCTCAAGGTGTTGTACTCGAACTCAATTGACAGCAAAGCTCTCTTCCCATAGACCAGCTCATAAGGTGTGAAGCCGGTTGTGGTCTTCCAAGTGGTGTTGTAAGCCCATGTGACCTCAACCAGGTGATCTTCCCAATCTTTCCTACTGCTGCTCACCACCTTAGTCAAGATCCCTTCCAATGCTCTATTGGTGACTTCCACCTGCCCATTTGCTTGAGGATGATAGGGGGTGGAAGTCCTATGCTTGATTTTGTGATGAGCAAGTAGGTCTTCAATTAAGTTGGAGGTGAACTGGCTTCCTTGATCGGTGACTAGCTCTCTTGGGTAGCCAAATTTGTAGAAGATGTTCTCTCTTAAGAACTTGTCCACCTTTTCTTCTGTCGCTGCTTTGATTGCCTTGGTTTCTGCCCACTTTGTCAGGTAGTCTGTGCACACAATGATGTAAGTCCTTTGCCTCGAAGGAGGATTGATTGGACCCACAAAATCCATACCCCACTTCTCAAATGGCTCAAGAGTCACTTGAGGTTGGAGAGGCATTTCGTCCCTTGGAGTCGGTTTCCCCATTCTTTGGCATCAGTCACATTGGCTAATATACCTTCTGACATCTTGATGAAGCATGGGCCAATAGTAGCCTCCCCGTAGGATTTTGAAGGCCGTCCTTTTGGCTGCAAAACTTCCTCCACAAGGCCCGTCATGACAGGTTAGGAGGATGTCAAAGACTTTCTCCTCCCTTACACAACGCCTTAAGATCTGATCAGGGCCAAGCTTGAACAGGTTGCCCCTGATCCAAGTGAATGAGGCACTCTTCCGTATGATCCTGCTCTTCTCTCTTGAGGATAGGTGCGGAGGAAACTGTGCTGAGACAAGGTAGTTTGCTATATCAGCAAACCATGGAGAGAGTATTGAAATAGCAAACAGATGTTCATCTGGCATCTGGTCATCCACTGTTCCATCCTCTCCTGCAGGTAAATCCAATCTAGACAAAAAGTCAGCAACAACATTTTCTTTACCTGGCTTGTCAACAATAGTCAAATCAAACTGCTGCAACAAAAGTAACCATCTAATAATATGAGCATTCACATCCGGTTTATTCATTAAATATCTAATTGCAGCATGATTAGTATGTACAAATGTTTGATATCCAGTGATATAATGTCGGAATTTGTTCAGTGCATGGACCACGACCAAGAATTCTTTCTCAGTTACAGTGTAATTCAGTTCTGCCTTGGATAAGTTTTTGCTGACAAAGTATATGTCGTATGGAAGTTTTTGTTCAACTTGTCCTAAGGCTGCCCCTATGGCTTTGTTCGAGGCATCAGTGTCGATGTGGAAAGGTAGGGCCCAGTTTGGACCTCTCAAGATTGGGGCAGACACCAACTTGTCCTTTAATTCATTCAGAGTCTTCTGACAGTCGTCAGTCCATTTAAACTCAACATCTTTTGCCAAGAGGCTAAACAATGGCGAGGCTAGCTTGCTGAAGTCTTTAACGAATCTCCTATAATACCCTGCTAATCCTAAGAAGCTTCGAACATCTCTTACCTTCTGAGGAGGTGGAACCTTCTTGATGAGAGAAATTTTGTTAGGATCCACCTGTAACCCTTGGCAAGAAATGGTATGGCCTAGCACGGTCCCTTCAGTCATCAAGAATTCACACTTTTCAGGACTAAGTGTTATAGACATTTTTGTGCCTTACAGCTATAAGCATGAAATGTCCATAAACCAAGGGATCCTAAGTCCCTAATGATGTTGTTCCAGCTCCTAAAGAAACAAGGTCAACAAATGACAGCTTCTCCACCAGAAATTACCCAAAACTAGTCAAATCAGGATCAATTCAGAGGCTCCACTAGCTGCCTGCGTTGCAAAGCACCCAAATACACTGGCTAGGTGCGTTGCAACGTAGGTGAATGCACTACCAGGGTGCGTTGAGTGGGAAATGACAAATGGCAAGCTCATTCAACGAGGTGGAAAGACACTGGAAGCTTCCAGAATCTTCTCCAATGACACTTGCCTCAATGAATTTGACTAGTGATGAGTAAGAGGCTCTTAACCTCCAAGTGGAAGCAAGAACTGACAGAGAGAAGCCACAAGTCAAAACATAAGCTGACTCATCCTCTCTGCTTACATCTATATATGGATCCCTCACCCAGAGATCCAAGAGGCTGGAATTTTGTACTTTGCAGAGAATTGCTGTTGGTTTGAGATTGAGATTAGTGCATTAGGTGATTTATGCTTTGTTGGAGGAGAGGAAGGGATTCCTTTGCTGGGAGGTAGATGCTAGATCGGGACTCACTTGGTTGTATCTCCTCTTGGCTTTCTTATCATATCAATAAAACTATTTGAGTTTCTCCTATATGCTTGTATATCAATGATGTTTTGTTATATTTGCATGTTTAGTTTAAATCTGATCCTAAACTAGTTATGAATGTAAATCTATGTTTGTGTAGTTTTCCTCTCTTGTGATCTTGCAGGAACTTGATGAAGCTAGACCAGTGAGAGAGCAAGTAGCGGGAAGCGAACAAAGGAGAGAGCGATTGGATCAACAAACTAGCGAAAGACACAGGTTAGTTACATCCTTCCTCTTTGTTTACATTTCATAAAGAAGAATACGAAAATAGTTTTCATTGTTTGTTGCTAAGGCACTGTCACACCTTAGAGTGGGATAGGGGCATTCTGAATGGATACTTTTCCCAACAAAAAATTGGTGACTCCGCTGAGGAACGTATACAGTTAGTTTATTTGTGTTTCTATTGTTGTTCATCTCATAAACTCAGGAGTGCCGAATCGAACTGCATTTGCCATTTACAAATGCAAAGTAGAGATCTGCTACTCTAGTCCATTCGTTGGGCCTGTTTATGATCTGAACAGCTGATCCACAAGTGCTCTAACAGCCCTTTGTGATAGCTCTTAGTCCTCCTTTAAATCATCCCTCTAATTGTACCTTACTGATAGCTTTTATCCGGCCAAAAACCATAGATTAAACTGCAAACCGTGACCCAGAACCAGGAGACAATTCTCGTTTCTGCTTCAGCGCAGGCTCTGTGAAGAGGTTCTGCATTTCAATGCAAGTCCCAAGAGGGCTACCTGCGCTGCAATTCAGTTTCTCTGTGCAAGGGGTGCATTGATCAGCCTTTGCCTTGTGCAGTTGTGGTTCTCTGCTTCTTTTTTGCTCAGTTTTATCTCTGTTTTTTGCAGCCTGTTATTAGTGTGTGTACCTATCTGAAACCCCTTTTCTTTGCCTCAATTCCGCCTCAGTTTTATAAAAGAAACTGTATTTTTTTTTGTGTATTTGTTACATCATTTGCAGTTTCCCATTACGAAAGTAAACTAGTCATACTGTCGCCCTTAGATCTAGACCTATCGTAACTGTCGTTTTGATCTTAGGAGTAAGTTTGTTTGCTGTTGATAGCTGATTTCACTTTTACTTTTGTCTTTTGGTTTGAATTTGTGAATTTCTAGTGTCAAAACAAGTATTTACTTCAAAATCATAAAGTGTCGTAATCGTCTTTTTTGATTTCGAAAGAAGCTTGTTTGTGTTTTTCACTTGAAATCGAATTCAAATTTGTACAACAGCTTTCTTTTTAGGCATCAATATTAAGAAAGTGAAAACAAATACATGCATATGTGCATTTGCATTTTGACAGTTTGTATGGATTGATTTAGGAAAAGTGCATTTACAGTGTGCTCTATGCTCTTTGAGAAAAGATTGTGTCTTTCTTTTCCCCTTGTAGCTAGGATTTTCATTGTTGAAAAGATATAAAAGCTTGCTTATCATCTTTAGACTACATTTAGGAATTATATCTACATATCGTGGTGATCCAAAAAGGCAAACTTCTAAGAAAGATCAACCTAAAATAAATTGAATGAACTTAACAACGCTTTGTAATTTAACACACAACATAGACGTCTAGGATAGAGACGTGTTCCGACGTCGTAAAACCTGGTAACTGTTGCCTCACTGATGGTTGGGTGATTCCTCCTGAGAGACAATAAGTGCCAGTACGGACTGTGCTCCCACGTACCGTTGAGTATATATTGGGAGACCCCTATAGGCATAAAACCTTTATCCATAGGAAGCCGTGTCGGCCGCCCTACTGATCGCAATGCACTGAACACAGCATTCGGGAAGACTGACCTCCCGTACCCTAAAAAGTATTCTGCGGTTTTGCGATTGGTTTGGCACACCCTCTACCTAGAACTCCAGAGCAGTCCCTTTCGTTCCTTTTCAGACTCCTTAACGGAAAAGGTCCATCTGAGCACTTGTCACTTCAGGCTCATTAAAAATCGAAGGAGACTAGAGTCATCTTTTGCTTTTTCTCGACTCTTTAAAAGTGAAAAAGTAAGTTGTGTCCAAGCGTCATTAAAATTTATTTTAAACGGAATAATCATACCCTTTTTCCTGCGTTGATCTTTAGGTTGAGAAAATGGAGCCTACCAACCAAGGAATTCCCCTTGGTGGAAACCCTAGTCCCTTCTCCTCTTGGGGAGATGTTGGTGCGCCCCATATGGCCACATTGTCGCTTCCAGGACTGACAATTGGCTTGCCGGTCTGGCTCTTCTCAACCAATGTCGTTCAGAACACCACTATTCCTGAACAGTCGAATCAGCAGTTAGACGAGTCCAGAATTTCCCACCAACCTTCTACTTCCTCTAATTCTTCCTCTCTTCCTTCCTCTTCGTCTGACAGGACTGGTAAAGCTAAAAACCAAGTTCCTAAGGAGAAGAAGGAAAAGAAGAAGAAAGAGAAAAAGAAGAAGAAGCCAAAAGCAAATAAGGGAAAACAAGTGTCGTCTAATGAAAATCCACACACAGCATTGACCAAGCCTAAATCGCCATGTGTCATCTACAAGGGAGACCACTTTCACAGAGATTGTCCTTGCATCCCTCGAATACTAAGGGACTGGTCTCTCCGTTTGCACAATCCAGTGTCGTCAACCTCTGATGGCCATGTTGAAAGTACACCGTCAACTAGCGAAAGTGAAGTTCCAGGACAAAAAGGGAGAGCTAGACCTCCCTGTAGATTGTGCGAAGGTGACCATGCCCTCCACCATTGTCCCTTCTTAGACGAGGCTAAAAGAGTCTTGGAAGATCATCCGGTTTCACCGTTACGACTTCCTCCTGGATATAAAAAACTCTTGCCGAGTCCTTCGTTAGTTGAGAATCCAGCTGGCCCGCTCAAGTGGTCAGCTGAAGCGTCTATCATTGAAGAAAAACCAACTGGATCCATACCAGATGAAAGTCAAAAGGTCGAGGCGGCATTTGACCCGGTCTTGCCTTCAGAGGTTTTATCTTCGAATGATACAGTCACTGAAGAGGATAAGCATGACACCATCCAGATTCTTTTCATCAACACAGACTCTGACGAACACGGGGGCAATCCACCCATTCCTTTATCGCAGGAAGGAAGTTCGTCAGAGCGATACCCGACCGTCTACTCGGTCCCACCACCAAGCAACCTAGTTGTATCCTTCGACTGGAACCAACTATGCAGACCCCATTTGCCAGCAAGCATACCATTCCAAATTATTGTTCAAATATACAGAATGGTCATGGCTGGCACCATCATTGATGAGGGGGCATCTGTGAGTATCCTTTCCTCTATTGCTTGGAAAGCGCTTGGTTCGCCATCGCTTTTGCCTGAAAAGAGAAATCTGACAGGCTTTGATAAAGGAACCAGTCGACCTTTAGGGATCCTCCCCAATGTGCCCATAACATTGAAAGGGAAGACCATTCAAATGAATGTGATGGTTGTTCAAGGACCCTTGGATTATAACCTACTCCTTGGACGAGACTATATATATTGCATGGGAGCCATCGTCTCCTCACTCTTTAGAGTAATGTGTTTTCCGCACGAAGGAAGAGTGGTCAAGCTCGTAGACCAGCTTTCATTTCCCGGATCACGCATCGCAAATAGTCATATACCATCCCTAAATGGTCTCTTCATGCAAGAAATGTCTCAACCCATGGTCCATCCTCCCGATGAGCGCGAGTAATTCGGAAGGATATGACTGGAACCCAGGGGGCATGCGTCTTGGTCTGCTTCGGCAGGAAAACTTTGGGTATAGAGTAGGTTTCCGTGGGAGAATATGACTAGTCCGTACCCCGTCCGTGATTGGAAGAGGGGTTGTTCTAGAATAAGATTCTTTTGTCAAAGTTATGTGAGTTGACAGAACTGAGTCAATCACCGTTGTCTATCTCGGTAGACATCGCCGAAGAAGTGTTTTGTTTACTGTGTGAATACAACAATCTTTGGGTGACCTGTAAGAGGTAGGCCTCTCTCGCTAAAACAAATGTTTTATCGGACTAAAGTAGGGGTAACTTTGAAACTCTGTTTTATACCTGGGGGCATGCAAACCTTTTGGAATGCAAGCAAGGGGCGGCTATTTATTTTTTAAATTTTTAGGTCCTCCCTTTAAACCTGTAGGTCTAACCCTTTAAACTCGTAGGATTAATCGTTTCCGAACTTGCATAAAGAAAGGATTCTGGAGCAAAGCTTTGTAAGGCGCAAGCTCCATAAAAAATGGGATCTTAAATGAGACATTCTTATCATATGACTGGATTAATCGAGCAGTTTTAGCACATAGTTCATGCTCGTTAAAAAATAAACATAAGACCGAGCAAGTGTTTCAATCCGCGTTTAAGCTCGTTAAAAAATGAACTATCCTCCGGTAAATAACCACCGTGAATGTAACATTATCAGCCATTAAAGCCTTGGTCGTGTTTGCACCGTCACCTCCACTTTTCCATTGGCCGATCGTTCACCTCCATTTGATTGTTTACCCATTTTGAGGAACAGCTGCGAAGAGTGATTTCACTAGCCATCCTTGTGACACTGCCGTGATTGGAAAATTCCAACCCTTACCTGGAATCAGCTGCTACCCGTCTTATCACTCGTTCCTCAAAAGACGAGTCTTCTTTAAGCTCTTTTCATCTGACTCGTAAAATACGAAAAGATTGCCGATTTTTGGCCTTCCGGCTCGTTAAAGCGACTGGAAGTGCTATCCCTCCTCTAGATTTTAATCTGTTTGGACCTGAGGGATTATTGCACAAAAATATCAAGCGCTTGTTTTGTTCGGCTCGTTAAAACTATCGAAAATCCATCCCTTCTGTATTGTTTTATAATTTTTCAGACTTAAGGGATTAGATGACAAAAAAGGACTTCCGGAGTTACCTTTACGTTCCTTTTCAGACTCTCTAAAAATGAAAAGGACCGAGTTATCTTTGTCGTTAAACTCGTTAAAAACATTAATAGCAACAAACTTGTCTTTAGACGAGAACGAGTTTCACTATCGCTAGGCTCGTTAAAACATAGCGATGGGTTTGCCCGAAGGGAAAATTATAGAACAAGCATATGTTATCCTCCTCAAGCTTGACAAAAATAAAGAGGTACTGGTCAGTAATGACTGGGGAAAAATTGGGGAGAAACTCAAAGAACCTTTATTGGTAGAAAGTCGCTCTTGAACATGACACTTCCACTCTGTGCCTGAGTCGAGTTGGGTTATTTCATTCACCGGTCACATCACCATGGTCTCGCCATACCATCCACCTTTGGGGTAAATGCTACCAATCAATCATATAAGTGTCGCCGATATGTTCAAGAGAAGTCATCCAGAGGAGTCAACCGTGTCCCATCCGCTACCATACATTATACTTCATTCTTTCATGACCGCCACCCTGAACCATATATCATCAGATCGTTTTCACCTCCATCAAAATCATTTTCTTCGTTCCGTGTCACTGATGTGGGATACATCAAGGCCCTCCTTTGACGGATCACTTCTTGTCGACATCATCTCATTATCCAAGAATTTGATCTAGGAACACCCCCTTCAGTACTTTGAAGCTTGCATGCCTCAATGGCAAGTTTCTCACTTCTGACGACAGGTATACATCAATGACCTTCGACCGAAAGATTTTGCGTGGTGTTCGACGCCAAGTCCTTTATTCATACCATGTGAATTGTACTGCAGTACCTTGAGGGTCATTATCATTATCGGTGATTCCTCTCGCGCTTGTTAACAATTTACATCATTGACTGGTAATCAAGCGATGTCTTTCCATGTTCGAATTCAAAACATTTCTCACATGGATCAACTTGTACTTAGAGTGAAGATCGGACGAGATTGAAGACCCCGGATCTAGTTTCATCCATCCGGGTTGCGATATATATTCAGGAAAAATAAAGACATTGACATGTACAGCATTGCAGCACAGATAATCATCCTACCAAAAGGATGATGATTTCATCAAAATCATCAGTCTACCATCAGACGATTGTCTGTCCTATGTACAGAAAAATGGATTTATAAAGTTGAGCATGGGAATGCCCGCCTCATCTAGATCATGAAAACAGTATGAAAAATAATGTATTGTATTGTATCTTATTACAGGTCTCCTCCCAGCATTGGAAGAACTTCAGATCCTCCTAATAAAGCATTTCACCCGATAATCGGCCTCATACTTTAGGGGGCAACTGTTATAGACATTTTTGTGCCTTATAGCTATAAGCATGAAATGTCCATAAACCAAGGGATCCTAAGTCCCTAATGATGTTGTTCCAGCTCCTAAAGAAACAAGGTCAACAAATGACAGCTTCTCCCAGAAGTTCTCCACCAGAAATTACCCAAAACTAGTCAAATCAGGATCAATTCAGAGGCTCCACTAGCTGCCTGCGTTGCAAAGCACCCAAATACACTGGCTAGGTGCATTGTAACGCAGGTGAATGCACTACCAGGGTGCGTTGAGCGGGAAATGACAAATGGCAAGCTCATTCAACGAGGTGGAAAGACACTGGAAGCTTCCAGAATCTTCTCCAATGACACTTGCCTCAATGAATTCGACTAGTGATGAGTAAGAGCCTCTTAACCTCCAAGTGGAAGCAAGAACTGACAGAGAGAAGCCACAAGTCAAAACATAAGCTGACTCATCCTCTCTGCTTACATCTATATATGGATCCCTCACCCAGAGATCCAGGAGGCTGGAATTTTGTACTTTGCAGAGAATTGTTGTTGGTTTGAGATTGAGATTAGTGCATTAGGTGATTTATGCTTTGTTGGAGGAGAGAAAGGGATTCCTTTGCTGGGAGGTAGATGCTGGATCGGGACTCACTTGGCTGTATCTCCTCTTGGACTTTCTTATCATATCAATAAAACTATTTGAGTTTCTCCTATATGCTTGTATATCAATGATGTTTTGTTATATTTGCATGTTTAGTTTAAATCTAATCCTAAACTAGTTATGAATGTAAATCTATGTTTGTGTAGTTTTCCTCTCTTGTGATCTTGCAGGAACTTGATGAAGTTGGACCAGTAAGAGAGCAGGTAGCGGGAAGCAAACAAAGGAGAGAGCGATTGGATCAACAAACTAGCGAAAGACACAGGTTAGTTACATCCTTCCTCTTTGTTTACATTTCATAAAGAAGAATACGAAAATAGTTTTCCTTGTTGGTTGCTAAGGCACTGTCACACCTTAGAGTTGGATAGGGGCATTCTGAATGGATACTTTTCCCAACAACACTAAGGGACAGGTTCATCTCAATGCACTTGGTTAGGACTTTTCCCAGATTGGACAATGCTTCCTAGAAGTTGGACCCATAAGGAGTGAAGTCATCCATATAGATTTCCAACGAATCATGGACTAGCTCAGAAAAGATGCTCAAGACGGCTCTCTGGAAGGTGGCAGGAACATTGCATATTCCAAAGGGAAGAACTCGGTAAGCAAAGGTACCCCAAGGACAAGTGAAGGTGGTCTTATCTTGGTCTTCTGGGCTGATTTGGATCTAGTTATACCCGCTAAACCCATCTAGGAAAGAGAAAAACTTCTTTCCTGCCAGTCCATCCAACACTTGATCTATGAAGGGTAGAGGAAAATGGTCTTTCTTGGTGGCCTTGTTCAGTTCTCGGTAGTCAACACAGATTCTCCACTTCCCGTTTTTCTTGGGAACCAACACCAAAGGGGATACCCATTCGCTATCTGAGATGGGGTAAATGAATCCGGCATCCAACAGTTTTTGTAATTCCTCCTTGACGATGTCCTTAAGGGCTGGATTCATTCTCCTTTGGGGTTTCCTAACCGGTTTACAGTCTTCTTTGATCTAGATGTGATGGGTACAGACCAAAGGATGGACTCCTTTCATCTCCTTATAGCTCCAAGCAAAAGCATCTAGATGACTGGCCAACAGACTACACCGTTCTTTTTCCTGGGAAGGAGATAGGGAATAGCTAATCTTTAACATTCTCTCAGGGCTGAACTCCACATTTTTGACTCTGGGAGCGACAGGGTTGGTCACACAAAGGTCCACTAAGGTGCTGGCTTGAGCATCCTCCACCAATTCCTCTAAGGACAATGCACTGGGAGGTGGATTCTGGATCAAGGTCTCAATCAAATCATCCTCGGTTGGGAGGCCTCCCCTAGTGGTGTCTAGGGTGCACAAAGGTGCTGAGTACACCTCATCGTCTTCTCCTTCCTCCAACCAAAGTGGTAAGTCATGCTCTAATAAGGGTTGGGCAGGAGGGTACAGGACTAGCTGCTTGGACATAGGACCATTTCTGATGGTCATGTTTCCTGCACGGCAGCTTATGTAAGCATCTGCAGTGGCTAACCAAGGCCTTCCCAAGATAAGAGGGTATCCAGTAAGCTTTGCCTTTGGTTGCAGAACCAGGAAGTCTGCAGGGTACTCCCAAGAGTCAACAGAGACCAAGACATCCTCTACAATCCCTTCGGGAGTCACAGTGGAGCGATCTGCTAGTTGCAGGACTGTCGAGGTCTTTCTCAAGGAACCCTGAAGGTTGAGTTTGAGCATGGTATCTCTGGTCATCACATTAATGGCAGCCCCCAGATCAATCAATGTGTGTGGTATGATGGTGCCATTGATGTGGACATCAACTACAGGACTCCTAGGATCCAGATACTTTGGGCAGATGGCCTGCCCCAACATAAGATCAGACAGCTGTCCTATGACATTGATGGTTGAAGCATCTCTTTTTCGCCTGCCTGGGTGTCTGAAACACTTTTCCTTAACCAGTTTGTTGTATATCGGTACATCTTTGATGGCTTGGAGAAGTGGTATTCTCACACACAACTGTTTGAGTTCTCCCAGAAGCTCATCCTCCTCTGGGTTGGGTTGTGTGGTGGCCGTTAGTCTCTCAGGAAAGGGTGGAATGGCCTTTGGTTCACTTTCCTGTTTATCTTCCTCGTCCTCTGGGGGAGGAGGCTGGCGATCCGGAAGAGTCTTTCAAGATCACAGATTGATCTCCTGGATCTCCACAGCATAGGTAGGGCATGATGTTTCCCCAGTATATACCTGCTAGGCCTGTCTGTTGTTGGGGTTCGGGTTCAGTTGAGCAGGCATTTGGGGTTGCCTTGGAGGAGCAGGAGGTAATGGTTGTGGTTGAGCTGGTGGTGGAGGAAAAATGGCGGGAGGAGTATTGTACTGGGGCCTCCACCCCGATTGAGGTGCATTCCACTGAGGCTGTGGCTGGGCATGTGAGTGAAACGAATGAGTAGTGGGCTGAGTATGGTACTGAGGCGGGTAAGACCATGGAGGAGGTATAGACCAGGAAGGATGTGCAGGGGGACCCCAAGAAGGCATAGGAGTGGATTGGTTGGGGCTGTAATAAGCTTGAGGTGTCCCTTGCATCCCCGGTTGGTAAGGTCTAGGTCCATGTGGCCTCCTTTGGTTGAGGAAATAGAGAGGTTCAGTGGGCGCTTCTGTCCCTTGATACATGGCTTTAAGCCCAGGTAAGGTCGGACATTGGTTTGTGGGGTGGTCCTCCTCACAAACAAAACATACCTCAACCGAATGTAATGGGCACTCGTTCTTAGGGTGTTTCCTTGTACACCTAGGGCAGAAGATAGCCAAAGCCCTCTCAGCTTCCTCTTTCTTCTGCTGGATTCGGAATGTATCAAGTTGCATGGCGATGGTCTGTCTCACCTCACTCTTGAGGTCTTCTAATTGATTTGCAAACTCATGTTTGGAGAAAGGAATACCAGCTAAGAGGAGGTTTCCTCTACCTCTTTTTCGGGCTGCCCTAGAGTGGTTTCTAAACACAGTCTTTATGTCCTCATAAGGTAATTGGTAAATATCTCCTCCAGCTAGCATGTGAAGGGTATCTAAGAGGTCTTCAGGGACTCCTCGGAGCAGGACCAACTTGAGGGATTCAGGGTCAAGTGTGCACCTGGCTCGTTTATAGCTGAGTTGGAACCTTTCCTCGTAATCTTCTAAAGACTCATCATTCCCCATGGTCATCTGAAAGATTTCTCCCTTGGTTTCCTTGGACCTACAGTAGTCCCGGTATTTGGTATTGAAAGCTTGCTGCATCTGGGCCCAAGTGGTGATACTGTTCCCAGGTAAGCCCATGAACCAGCGTAATGCTGCATCCTTAAGGGTAGAGGGGAAGAGTTTCAGTTTTTTCTCATCCTCGGTATAGTCATAGGTTCGACAAGGGACGGCAAACTCAAACAGGAAGGTATCAGGGTCTTCAGTAGTCAGTCCATGGAAGTGAGGTAAAGCGGAGGGGCTGATGTTCTTCATTTTCATGTATCCATTGGTCTCTCAGATGGGGAAGGCACCTTCAATTCTCTCATCTTCTCCCCTATTGTCAGCCATAGCTTCAGATGGAGTATTCTCTAACTCTTCTTCTGCTATAGGATCTTCGTATATCTCCGGAGGTTCGCCTATAGGTTCTTCTGGATCACTGTCACCAAAGAAGAGAGAAGGGTGACTCAGTGATGTGGTGGGGGTGTTGGGTAAGAATTTGCCTGTTTTATCTCGATTTCTACGAGGCATGAAATGAAAAGACTTTTGATTGCTTTGGTTTTTTCTAGTACCTGCAAAACTAAAACAGATTGAACTGCAACTAACTATCTTGCTGAAATGGAATTGCGGAATTGAAATGAAAGCATGAAAGAACTAATCTATTTTGATCAAATGAAATTGCAGGAATGAAATGCTAGGCTACGCTTGCGGAATTGAAATGCTAATCTACGCTTGCAAAAATGAAATTGCGGAATTGAAATGTTAATCTATGAAAGCAGGAAATGTCTATGCTACTTTTGCAGAAAGGAAATTGCAGAATGGAAATGAAATAAACTACTTAGCAGAAGGCGAGAGTAGGAAAATAGAAGAAAAGCAACAATCACTAATACTCTGACGCTTCCCCGGCAACGGCGCCAAAAAGATGGTGGGCTCAAGTATTGTAGCAATAATGCTACAACTCCTGGAGCTTCCTTCTTGAATTTTATCAACCGGTAGTTCGTAACAAACTTGGAAGCGACGGTGCTGTATGCACAAGTACTAGCTCTTGCCGCAGCTGTCACTTGGTCAGCTGGCACAAGTCTGCTAGGGGCTCAAGCCAACTTCTATGAGCTCTTAGAAGAAGCTTTTTAACTGATGGATGAAAGCTAACTCAAAGGAAGCTAATCTATTTGCAGAAAGGAACTGAAAGCCAACAAGAAACGCAAACCCTAGCAAACCCTAATTCTACCAGCTAGTCTTACTGATGCAGAGATGGGAATGCAAACTACTGAAAGAGATGCCATCACTTCTATGAAGGTAAAATGCATGTGTCTAGACTACCTCTATCTGAAGAAAACATCTTTTGTATTTTTGTTTCAATTATTAGAATTATCATGCATGTGCTTTTAACTAGTTTTTTTACTGTGCAGAGGTGGATCAAAGAGGAGGATGGCTTGAAAGAGGTTGGGAAAGTTCAGAGAGGGTCTAAGGGGTCCCTAACACCTTTCCAGAGAGTTTCACAAAGTTTGGCTACCAAAAGACCGAGTTTATGAGCTGCTACAGGATGTTTCAGAATTTCTACAGGATGTTCAGTAATTCCTACAGGATGTTCTACAATCGGATTTTGGGTGATGGGTGAGTGGAAGAGGCTGCATGGGTGGATAGGGAGGTAGGAGAGGGGTTTGTAATGACTTAGTGACAAAGAGATGAGATGATGAGGAGGTGTGCTAAGCTAGTTTGTCTGAAGGAGGGTAGAGGGAATGGAAGGCCGAAAAGGTAGGATAACGTGGGCAGTAGAGTAGTTGAGAGACAAGGGGTCTAATTGGGAGATGAGCAGTTGGCCTGGGCAAGGCTTAGAAGGATGAGAGGGTGAGGGAGTAGCACTGCACAGTGTAAACTGAATCAAATCATCCACGTCCTGCACATAATCAAAACATTCCTAACTGTTTAATGGAACCAATGAACAACAACGTTATTTCTAAGGAAAACCATGTATGGCACTGAAGCAAAGAAACATTCCAAGAGGCCTGAACTCATGGACAACTTCTACAAACGAAAATATTGCACCAAAGATTGCATGAGTATGTAAACCAATGTTTTTGGTGGGTAGCACTATCTGCAATTCCAGCCCCTAGAAAGAGGTGAAAATGAGTGTGCAGGCAACCCTTTTCTGGAACTTTTATCAACTCCAATCTCTTCACTCTATTCTAAACAGCTTAAGCAACTCTATCTTCTAACAATGACCTACTTAACCACACCAAGAAATCTAACTCAACAAACTGCGTTTCAAATGCATTTAAAGAAAACCATAATGCTGAAAGAAAAGATAACAATACAAAAGAAGGAGGCCTTAGGCTCTCAGGTTGGGCCCAACCCCGAGAGCTATGGCTCCTTTTAAAAACTCAGAACTGAGATCAAATCTGACTGCTTTCCATTAAAAAATAATAATCATAAGTCAAAGAGCATGCCAATAATGGCTACAAAAGAGCAAAACCAAGCTAGCAGCTCGTAGTGCAGAATGTGCAACAATGTTTCAAAAGTCCCTTTCGAAGGCTAAGGCCTTATCATTTATACATCACGAGGCCCCAAGCTGGCCTCCTAAATCAGTGGGACTTGGCTGACCAAACTAGGAGTGAACTGCTGCTTCCTCAAAATCCGTTTGGCTGCCTTCTAAATCCGGTTGTGGTGGCTGTTGGAGCTCAGAGTTGGGGGTGAAGATCCCGAGGAAGGTCATTTAATGCTGGACAACCCTCCTACAAATCCTCAACCCCATCTTGGCTGTCTCCTGGTCCTTATCTGCTTGGTTTTGTTCCAATCATGTGTCAAAAAACCTGAAATGAGCACGTGTTAGCCACCTAGGAATAGTGACTGCCCTTATTCGTACAAATGACATAAACATACTAAAAAATGATGCATAAGTTATGAAAAATGGAGGATTGAGCAAAGGTACTTAGGCCAAATGAGCCCAAAATGTTACCAAATTTGGGGCTCATCACTTACCACAGTATTAAATGCATTCACATGCTCTATCACCAAGTCTCCTCTTTCATCCTCAGGTTATATAGCTTTTTCTACAGGAATAGTTTATTCACCAGAGACTTAGATTGGTACAAAGTCCCTAACTTGTCCCACAAAGCCTTCATCGTAGCTTCCCCTGATACATTCAGCAGTACTGAATCTGAGACACACAATCGTATTGTGCTCTTTGCCTTCTGATCCAACTTCTTCCATTCTTCATCGGACACTCCCATTGGTTTAGTACCCGGATCTACCGCGATCCATTGATATTTATCCACCAACAGATCCTCCATCTTGAGTTTCCACAACTCAAAACTCTGACCATTAAATTTCTCAATCTCTATCTTTCCATTGCTCTCCATCTTCTTTCACCACCAGAATCGATCTCGCAGATCTCCCACTAAACAAGATCTACCACAGGCTCGAGCAAAACCCCTCAACAACAAAGGCATCCCCTTGAAGCCAAAACTGCTCTGATACCAAATGTAGGTTTTAACCCCGTACATAGATTACCTGCATATGAATTCTAAAACACAGAAAATAAACAATGCAAGAGCATAACATATAAAACACATATACACAGATATTTTCCCCTGGATCCCAAAACCGGGACTACCAGCTTGATTTTTCATTATTTTTCTTTCAATGTTATAATACATATTTATACATGCCGAAGCATCCAATACCATGGACCGAAAACCATTGCGTCCAAAAAACATGTGTGAAAATCATGCACAAAACCATAGGTGGGTCTGCCCAACCTAACATAAGGTCCAAAACCCCTCAAACCCCCTGTTAACTACGTGGAAAGAATATCACACAACCAAACAATTTCCTTTAAGGTGTGATTCTTCCTTTTAGCTACACCATTTTGTTGTGGAGTATATGGAACATTATGTTGTAATTGAATTTCATGCTCAATGCAAAAGTTTATGAATTTGTTGTTAACATATTCTCCGCCATTATCATATCTTAGCTTAACAATTTGATGTCCAGTTTGTTTCTCAAAAAAGGCCTTGAAGGCCAAGAACATGTTAAAGACCTCACTCTTGAGTTTTAAGAAGTATACCCAAGTGTGTCTAGAGAAATCATCAATGAAAGTTAAGAAATACTTGTAGCCAGAGAATGCAAAAATTGGAAGTGGACCACATAAATCACTATGCACAAGCTCTAAAGGGGTTGAAGCATGCCCAAAGGCATGTTTTTTCAAAACTATCCCGATGAAGTTCTCTGAGTACACATCCGAAACAAACACAATCTCTGTAAGATACCATAGGAAGACTTGTCACCATATTTTATTTACATAGATTTTGAAGGTAGAAATAGTTTAAGTGACCAAATCATGCATGCCATTGTTTGCTCACTTCATCATTCTGAGCAACAAATATCGAGGGAAGAGTTTATGACCCAAATTTGTTAAACTTATACAACCTTGTAGAATCATCAACAATGCTAGTAGCTAAAATTTGTCTAAGATCTCTTAGGTCCTTAATTACAATTTCATGAGATGAAAATTCAATGGTTTTACCTTCACCTAAATGAGTTATCTGATATATAGATTGAATGTTACATGATAAGGTAGGAACACATAATACATTATTAAATTGATTATTTTCTAGATGAATAGTTCAAATCCCTACAACACTAAGAGGTTCTATCATCACGAACATATATATTTTTGGTGAAGAAAACATGGCTTTGTTTTTGGCCATGTGATAAGAATCTTTAGAATCAATGAGCTACTCATGAGAACGAGTAGAAGAAGATATATTTAGTGCATAACCAGACCAAGATGCTTGACAACCACATGTAGAAAGTGTTATTCCTCAAGATGAAGTTGAAGTTGAAGAGTGCTCCAAATGGATGTTATGCTTCTTCATTTCTACTTCCAAGGCTTCCATCTTCTTAAAGAATTTAGATTCTAAGTGGCCATCACGATTAGAAAAGTTGCAATGTCTATCAATATTCTTCCCTTTGTTTTTAGTTGCCTTATCATTTTGTTTTTCATTTTGAGACTGAAATGGTTTAAGACCCTCGTTTGGTTTAGGAACATTCTTTTTAGGATGCTTCTTCTTAGGATTCTTTGAACTTGGTTGTTGCTGGGTTGCTAAGGATTTCTTAGAAGAGTTTCCACGTATTAAGAAGACCAAGATGTAAGAGTTTTTCTTTCTCTCTTATTAAAAAATCACAAAAGGCATCAAAAGAGGGGGACTTGTAGTCTTGTCCTTGACAAATAAATGCTTCTCTAGTAATATGGAAAGTGGAAATAAACACAGAGTAGGTTGGTCCTAACTTAGTGAGAGTGGAATAGATAAGGCTACCATCTTCTTTCTAACCTTAACACCTTCCAAGAGAAGTCTAAGGGTCTTGAACTACGAAAAAAATTTCAATGCAAGAAAAATTATTGGGGTCCAAGGTAAGCAACTCATTTTCGATTTGATGGGCTCTAATTTCATTTTTGATTCTAGAAACATCACTGATATTTTTCATTACTTCATTGGGGGTATTAATTTCTGCGACATGGAATCTAAGGTCTGGAGAAATAGATATCCCTATCAACCCACATGCCTGATCTTGCTTATTTTTCCATTTGATTTGCTTATCTTCATCTTTAGGTTTAGACACTTGGCTTGAGGCTATTCTATAAAGACCTTTACTTCTAAGTAAATCCACCATGTAGGATAGCCATTGGAAGTAGTTGGTGTTGTCAAGAATGACCAGGTAGTGATTTTCCATTTTAAAAGAAATTGAAGTTGTCTATGCTAAAGCTAAGTGATTGAATGGAAATATCTCAAAAAATTAGGCTGCTTAAAAAAAAACAGCTCTGAAAACGGCTTCCAAATGAAGAAGTCATGGTTTTTTGAAGAAAAATTGTTGAAGATGCCAACGAAACACAAGAATGTTTGGAAGTTGATAATGATGTTATATTTTTAAAAAATTCCCTCTACTTTCCAAAATTAATCTAATTATCTCACTTTAAAAAAATATATAAATTTATGTGACCCACTTTTATAAATAACTCAAAGTCATTGTTACAATGTTACTTTATGAACTGTCCACTAAATTGTAACTTAAATAAAAGATAAAGTGACTTTAGACTTATAAGTAACTCACTTTTTATAATGGGTGAAAACACTTTACATAAAGTAACTTTAAAATAAAAGTTACATGTGTTTTTTGAAAAATTAACTCAACAAAAATAAAGTCTTGAACCCAAGACATCTATTTTCATAAAGTAACGTTAGACCAAGTGAGCTAGTTTAAAAGCTTAGTAATTTTTGGAAAGGAGAAAGGGTTATTTCTTTTTTTTACTCGCTGAAGCTTTGGGGTTCATACTTACTTGAAAAACTCTTTTTGTGTACAGAAAAAAAAAACCACACAAACCAAACGAACAAGCAAAAGTAGTCCAAGCCTTATGGCTTAATGTTTAATTTGTTAGGAAACTAAATATTTTCCTCAATGTTTCTGATTTTCCGAGATCAAACTAAGGCGCAGCAAAAAAGAGCATATGCATGAGAAAAATCATTTTTTTATGTTTTTGGTTTGCCCAGATTGCACAAAGTCGTGGGGTAAAGAGCATACGCAGAAATGAAATGTATAGATATGGTAATAGAAAAAACTATAGAGGACTATAAACCAATAAAGAATAGAGAGATAAATAACTATAACTGCAAATAAATACTATATACCTCAATATCTTAAAAATAATGTAGCTAGGGCTACCAGAAACTTTTTCGCATGAAACGAAAGGGGTTCCTCACTGGAACATATGCTCTTAATACAATATAGTAGTTCTCTTGGCCTAAAAGCGGTCAGAAACAGTATATAGGAGACGACATTCAAATGTAGTTGTATCGGCTTCGGATTTGGATCACCAACAGACGCATCCCACAAATAGCTTCGATACCATGTAGGAATTTACAAGGTAAGTTCCTTAGATATAAAACCAAAGGACACCACTCAACAATAGATCACAGATAAGTACACTATTATTCTTGACGTGGTTAAAAGCCTCAAAGAGAGAAACAGTCCACGAGCTAAGCCAATGTGGCCACTTTAGGCAATATATTAATGTAAAAGAAACAAAATTTACATAAGCTTATCTCATGAATAGTCACAAGACAAATGACCCTCCATGCTCCTTAAATAGAGATCATGGAACAATCGAGTGTTAAGCCAAGGATCAAATGTTGGTAATACCGAGGAGAGAATGAACTGTCTAATCACTTCATGTCTAGAACATATCATGATTGTCAGATTGTAAGTTATAAAATGTACATACTAAATAAACACACTTTACCTAACTATACAGTAGACCAAGTTATACTTAATTATTTCCTATGTGTCGGAATATCCTAACAGTTGCAGGGTTGTTTGGATATGCAGGAAAGGGGTATTTCACCATCTCCATTCTGTTCTTCTTCACCCTGTTTGATGACACCCAAAGCTATGTTCTTGAGCTCATTCCCTCAGGTCACCATGAGCAACTTTCCTAGTTCACAATAGGCCTTCCTAAGGTGCTGAGTTTGGCTAGGGGTGTCTGCCACCTTTCATCCATCTACCACAACCTCCATCCACCTTACCATCCCTTGAACTAATTATTCCTACCTCCTAAACCTTCTCGATAGCCTTCATTTAGCATTAGAGGCCTTCTTGTAGCAATACAGTGCACCTATAGTAGCCTCCTATAGCAGCCTATTTCACCATTTGTTTTGAATTGTGATGCAAGTTTGACTTAGTTTAGAAGTAGGTTGATCCCCAACTATGACTTTGTGATCAAGGGAAACACCTATACTATTCAAACCATATGTTTCCATCACTACAGAATAGAATAGCATTGGTTTCTTTATCACATATTTATATGCAAGTGTAAGCTAGATAGATCTTGCATGAAATCTTGAGTTATGATTTGGTAGGTTAGTTTCAAGTGGATTTGGTAACTAGATGGTTGATTGCAAGATAATGTAGTTCCATTTTTGCAAGTAGTGTAGCTCTTTTCTTTTCATGAATTGATCCAGTAGAATTTACAAGTTAATAGCATCTACAAGTTGAGGTTTAAAAAGAATTTTCTTTTTTTTCATTAAAACTAGCTTCTGAATTGCACCTTCATTATTTATATTCCTTCTAATTCATTAGAAATAATGGTCTTGGAGCACTATTGATCAAATTTCCTAGTTGAGGACGACATGTGTAGAATCCCATCTACTGTGTATATAGCACTATCACCTTGAAGTTTGTATGAACCATAAGTTGATAAATAGAGTTGAGGATCCCTTGGAAGTTGCAACACTCTTGGTGAAATACTAGGGCTCACTAAAAGCCTACTGTTGCTATCAAATTTGAGGTTGAAAAACTACTTAGAGTTGGTTTTATCTATCTTATTCCCTTGACTAATTTGGTTTCCAATATTATTCTTGTTAACAAAAGTGAAGGGACCATTAGAGTATGTGTAGGTTATAGGGATAAAAATAAGGTTTGTCCCAAAGACAACTATCCTACCCCCTATATCGACCAAATCATTGATGATTGTGCCGATAACACAATATTTTCTTTTATGGATGGATTTTCCGGATATAACTAAATCAATATACATCCTACTGATCACCATAAAACCATGTTCATTTGTCCATGGGGAACATTTTCTTATCTGAAACTCCCATTTAGATTAAAGAATGTGGATGTGACCCTTTAACAGACCATGTCTTATGCATTTCACAATATCAGGCATATTGTACAACCCTATTTGGATGATTTACCAACTCACTGGATCGGGAAGATCGTCTAATGCATTTGAGAGATATTTTTATCAGGTTTCGACACTAGAATATGTTAAAAATAGCAACAAGAAATCCTAATTTAGTTTTTCCTTGAATTAAATCAGGAATTAAATCGAAATTTTATTCTCATAGCAACTTGTAATAGTTGACTAAGTTAATTTGACTTAGTTCGCTCAGTAAATTTGAGTGGGAAGTATATCTACAATCATGTAGAGTGATTCCTAAATTTTAGAGGTCCAAGTTGAGTTCTTTTGATTTGTAATTAATTAACTCAGTCTAACTGTGTTATAGTAAGTTAAACTAGCTCAAACATTTGGAGGAACTAGTAGGAGGTCTAGTAGTGGGGATCAAATTCAGTGAAACTTCACTGCTCCACCGGTTAACTAAAGATTCGATCATAAATAATACATTCATGTCAGTTCAGAGGAAGACCAAGTTGAGATTAGAGTTTAGGGACAATGTACTATGAGTTGTATAACTTTATGAGTTTTACAGTGTTGTCATTATGATTCTGGTACAGGTGTTGTACTTGATGGCAACTCACTCAAGTGGCAAATCTCTATTCAGGCTCTTAAAATGATGGAAAATAAGAGGTTCGCAGGTGCATCATTCAAAAGGTGTGGACCCGCAGGTTCGTCGTCCAGGGAGTGCGGACATACCTGTAGGTTCACCGTTCATAAGGTGCGGTCCCCCAGTTCACTCACTCCAATGCAGAGAAGTGCGCTCACGTGGGGTATCCTATATTTGGCCCTTGGTATTTAGCCCGTCTTTTACGATCCTATGGTTTTGGCCCGTGGTATAGGATCTAATTTATTGAACCACGGTTTGGATCCCTTGTATTGGTTTTTGATGGTTTTGTCCCATGGTGTGGATAAGGGTTGACTATAAAAATGGGAAGGAGATCACATGGCTAGTCACTTGTGAAACTTGAATATCTTAAGATCTGAAATTTTTGGGTGATTGGTTTTACAAAGCTAGATCTAAATCAAGGAGAAAACTTAAGGCGAATCTATTGATAAGTCGTGATCTCTCGGGTGTATGATCAGATCTGTGGATCTGACTGTCTGTGACACATTGGAGGACTGTTAATTTGGCCCTAATCAGAGGTTCGTAGGCAATCCACGGCGTAAGTGCGGGGGTTCGTAGCGCAGGAGAAGATGCAGTGCGGGGGTACGCAGCGCAACAAAAGGCACAGTTCGGGGTACGCAGCGCAGAAGAAAGCACATTGTGGAGGTACGTAGAGGCACAAAAGGACCATTGCGGAGGTACGTAGAGGCACAGAAGGACCATTGCGAAGGTACGCAGAGGCACAGAAGGACCAGTGAGGAGGTACACTATCATACCAACAGTTAAGGTGCGGATCTGAGCTGAGGTACGCAGTTCAGCAGAAGGATTAAGTGCGTTGGTACGCAGATCAGCAGAAGGATCTAGTGCGGATCTACGCAGTTCAGGGACAGAAAGACTGCGGATATACGCAGGTTTATATTGGTGAAGTTGTAGACCTGTCTTGAAACTTTTGTTGGTTGTCTTTTATCTATTGCTGCAGAGTTCTGGGTTTAGATTTCTGGTATTACTTTTCTGTTTACAACATTCTGAGAAGTTGGGTCATTCATTGGTTGATTGTATAAGGAGATTGGGTGATTTGCATGTACTTGATGATTATTTGATTTTCTTGGATCCAGTCTAAAAATTAATGAAAAAGAAGTAGAAGAGGAGAGGGGGTTGTAGCTCCCTTGTAGGAGAGAGTGGAAAATGAGAGAGAGTTGTAGCTCTCTGCAGGTTGCAGCCTGCGTACTGGTAAAGGACTGCACCAGTACAAAATCCTTGTAAAAGAAGGTTCTAATTGAAAGAAGATAGAGACATATTGCAGCAGGTGGTTTTCACCCACATTGGGTTTCCACCTTATATTTGGTGTTCTTTGGTGTGATTATCTGTTTTTCTTGTTCTTGTTCATTATTATACGGCACTGACATACAAATTAATGATCAATATCTAAAGAATAAATTAAAGTATAAATCTAGAAGGCATATTGAAAAGAATTTGATAATACTGATTCACCCCCCCTCTCAGTATTATTTCCAACAATTGGTATCAGAGCAGGTTCTTCAGAAGAAGCTTGATCGCTTGAAGAAAGATCTTGCATCATGAGCAACTACGAGAGGGAAGCATCAATCAGGCCACTGATTTTTGATGGGACAAACTTCGTTTATTGGAAGGTAAGAGTTACTGCCTATCTTCAATCTCTTGGTACAGAAGTTTGGGATATGATAGATACAGGGTATACTTTTCCATCAGCAACTCCTACAGATCCGGCTGAGAAGAAGAAATATGAAACAAATGCAAAGGCAGTCAATACTCTATTAGGATGCTTATCTCAATAAGAATTTGTCAAGGTAATGCAGTTTAAATCTGCAAAAGAGATATGGGACAAGATTGTTCTGAGCTATGAAGGAGATGATCAGGTAAAACGAGCAAAACTTCAAACCCTCAGGATTCAGTATGAAAATCTCAGGATGTATAATGATGAAAGTGTGGCTAACTATTTTCTTCGTGTAGATGAGATTGTTAATTGTATGAAAATTTTGGGTGAAGAAATAAAAGAGGCTATTGTGGTTGAAAAAGTTCTAAGATCTTTGTCCCCTAGGTTTGAATCTAAAGTTTCTGCTATAGAAGAAAAAGAGAATCTACAAAGCCTTAAAATGTCACAGCTGCACGGAATTCTAACTGCTTATGAAATGAGGAAAGGAGGTCCATCAGACAGGAGAGAAGTTGCCTTCAAGGCTTCAGGCAAAGGCGAGTACTACGAGTCAGGACACGTGTCAGAAGAAGAAGAAGAATCAAATTTTGTCAGAAATCTTCAATGGGGTATTGGACGGTTCCGAGGTAAGTTACCTTTCAAATGCTTTGCTTGTGGAAGAGTCGGTCATTATTCTGCCAAATGTCCTCACAAGGATAAGATTGACAAAGGGAAGGAACCTGTTAGATGGAACAAGAAACATAATGCAACTAAGAAAAGTTACTACACTCATGAAGACAGTGATGGCCTATCAAATAGTGACGAAGATGAATGAGGTAATGATTATAAACTTTTAATGGCTTTTGAAGATGATGATTACATGGACGCTATAGATGTGGATGACTTTTATGAAGAGATTTCTAGACTCAAGACATGTTTAGAAGAAAAGAATGTGATCATTGATACTCTGCAATTTCAACTTGATGAAAAAGAAAAATCTCTTGAGAAGTTAGAATGTGAAATTATTGGCCTTAGAAAAGAAATTGAGAAAACAAAGGTTCTTAATCTTAAGTTTGTTAAAGGATCTGAAACTCTGGATGAGATTATCAATGTACAACATTCTCCACTAATTAAGACAGGTCTGGGTTATAATGGAGAAACATCTCAAGCATCCACCTCAAAGAGTTATCTTGATGCAACAAGGAGGAATGAGCAAAAGCCCAATGGAGATCATCAGGTAAAGCAGGGATGAATTACATCAAGAACTAACAGAGACTACCAAGTAAACCAGGGGCAATCCATCTTAAGGGTGAACAAAAGCTACAACCAGCCATAAGTAAAAACTTCTCAATTTGCTTCAATAATGGATGACAATAGAAATTACAATCATTTGGCTGGTAGATTTGATAATCGCAGAAGTTTCTTCAATGGCCAATGTTTCTCTTGCCATAACTTTGGTCACAAAGCAGCTCAATGTGTTGCCTATAAGACAGTCATGACTAGAGAAGCTCAAAAACAAAGAAGTATGACCAGGATTACGAAAAGGACCTATAACAACTTTTCGGCCCTTGAAAATGAAATTGAATGTTCTATTTGTAATAACTTCGGTCATGAAGATTTTGAATGCAGGAGCAGGTTTCGGTAGACAAAGGAACAAGCCTCAAGCACCCGAACATGGAGAATAAAGGAACCACAACCAGAAAGATGTGGGATAGCTTTTATGCAGAAGGACAGGAAAATCAATGGTACAACGACAGTGGATGTTCGAAGAATATGACAGGTGATAAAGAAAAACTTGAATCATATACTACTTTAGAAAAGGGTAAGAAAGTTTCTTTTGGAAATGATACCCCTGCAGCCATAAAAGGAAAAGGCACTGCTCAGTTGAAAGAAAAGGTCAAAGCTGGAAATGTTTTGTATGTTGATGGCTTGAAGCATAATCTACTAAGTGTCAATTAGATGTGCGATCAAGGAACCGAGGTAATATTTCGATCAAATGGATGTAGCGTTCGTGATCTTGATACAGGAAAAACAGTGATCAAAGGCAGAAGAACTCCAAATAATCTACATATTTGAAGAAGGACACCAACAATGCTATTTGAGCAAGGATGATGAACATTGATTATGGCACCGGAGGTTGGGGCATCTAAGCTTTTCAAAAATAAGGAAAGCATGCAAATACCAGGCAGTTCGTGGTCTTCCAGATATCAAAATTCCAGACAACACCATATGTAAATCATGTCAGTTTGGTAAGAAAACCAGAACTAACTTCCCTGAGAAGGAAGGATCAGCCAGCAGGCCTCTTGAACTAGTCCATACATATGTATGTGGTCCATTCAGGACAAGGTCACCTCGAGGAGAAGAATACTTTATATTAATCATTAACGACTTCTCCAGGATGGTTTGGTTGGGACTTATGAAACACAAGGATGAAGCATTCGAAAAATTCAAATCTTTCAAAGCCTTGGATGAAAACGAATCAGATCACAAAATTAAGTGCCTAAGGTCCGACAGAGGTGGGGAGTTTACCTCAAATGAATTTTTCGAATTCTGTGAAGAACATGGAATAAGAAGGGAATTCTCTACATCTAGGACTCCTCAGCAAAATGGAGTGGTGGAAAGGATGAACAGAACGGTCCAACAAATGGCTCGTGCTATGTTAATGAGTCTTGGACTCTCGCAACCTTCTGGGGTGAAGCTGCATTTGCTGCGGTTGTTATTCTCAACAAAACAAATGTCCGAGTGAACAACACTCAAACTCCTCATGAGCTCTGGTATGGTGAGACTCCTTCGGTAAAGCATTTCAAAATTTTTGGGAGAAAATGCTATATTAAGAACACTGATGAACAGCTTGGCAAACTTGAACCTAGAGCAGATGAAGGAATTCTCCTTGGTTATTCTCCCCACAGCAAAGCATATAAGTGTTACAATAAAAGACTTGGAAGAATTGTTGACAGCATTGATGTAGTGGTTGATGAAAAAGGATACATCCCTAGGCAAGTAAATCATGAAAATATCGAATAGCATGAAGACTACTCTCCGAAACAGACAAATGATGAAGAAGAACCTCAAGAGGCACCTGAGGAGCAAATAAGGGTAGAAGAGAAGACTCCATCCAGGTACGTTCAAAAGAATCATCCAGAATCTCAGATTTTGGGGCAGAAAGAAGCAGGTGTACAAACAAGAAGAACAATTGCAGAAGCCTCAAGCTATTTGGCATTGCTCTCCTCCACTGAACCACAAAATATAAGAGAGGCATGCAAAGATGAATGTTGGGTCAAGGCGATGGATGAAGAACTTGAGTAGATCGAAAAAAACAACACTTGGGAGTTGGTTCCTAGACCAAAAGATAAGAATGTCATAGGGACAAAATGGATCTTCAAAAATAAGTTGAATGAAAATGGAGAAGTAATTAGAAACAAGGCCAGACTTGTGTGTAAAGGGTATGCTCAATAAGAAGGAATAGACTTCGAAGAAACTTTTGCTCCCGTTGCTAGACTTGAGGCCATCCGAATGTTCCTTGCTCTCTCAAGCTTTCAGAAGTTCAAAGTTTTTCAAATGGACGTGAAATCAACCTTTCTGAATGGGGACTTAGAAGAAGAAGTGTACATTGAGCAACCAGATGGCTTCATCCTTGGGAATGATCCAAATCTTGTATGCAGACTAAAGAAGGCTCTCTATGGTCTTAAACAGGCTCCAAGGGCTTGGTACTACCATTTGGACAAATATCTTCATCAACAAGGTTTTTCAAAGGGATCAGCAGATAGCAATCTTTACATAAAAATTGAAAATGACAAATTACTAATACTTGTTGTGTATGTATATGATATTATGTTTGGCAGCAATGAAGAAGCTATGAGTCAAAGCTTTGCCTTGGTGATGCAGAAAGAATTCGAAATGTCTTTGCTTAGAGAACTGACATATTTTCTTGGATTGCAAATCCAACAAAATGAAGGCGGGATCTTCTTGTCTCAAACCAAGTATCTCAAGCAGATTTTAAAGAAATATGGCATGGAAGATGCAAAACCAGTATGTACCCCCATGGTCACAGGATGTAGCCTCAGTGCAAATGATGAATCAGCAGCAGTGCATCAACCAACCTACAGATCTATGATTGGAAGTCTACTTTATTTAACTGGTAGCCGACCAGACATCATGCATGCAGTGGGAATAGTTGGAAGATTTCAGGCAAATCTAAAGGAAACTCATCTTCAGGCAGTGAAGAGAATTTTCAAGTACCTTCAAGGAACTCAAAACTATGGCTTATGGTATCCTAGAGATACATATCTCAAACTTCATGCTTATACAGATGCAGATTGGGCCGGAAGCGTCGATGACAGGAAGAGCACAAGTGGTGGTGCATTCTTTATGGGTTCCAGATTAGTATCTTGGTTCAGCAAGAAACAGAGTTCGATTGCTTTATCTACAGCTGAAGCGGAATATGTGGCTGCTGCATCTTGTTGCACTCAACTTCTTTGGATGATACAGACCTTGCAGGATTTTCAGATCACTTGTACTCCACCTATCTCCATCTTATGTGATAATACAAGTGCAATCAGCATTTCAAAGAACCCAGTCATGCATTCAAAGACCAAGCACATACCGATCAAGTATCACTTTCTCAGGGAACAAGTGCATGAACAAAAGGTCAAGTTGGAGTATGTTCCTTCTAAGGAACAAGTTGCTGATATACTCACCAAACCATTGCCCAGGGAGACCTTTGAATACCTCAGGCAAAAGCTGGGGGTTTTTGATGCATCATCCTGTTGTTGAATCTCATCTGTTTCAGAGATTGTTGGTTGTACATGGTGTATACGCGTACATTGGTCGAAGATCAAATGGCACAGGTTCAGGGGGAGCATATATTCTTCTAATAATGCATTGTTGGCATTATGGTAGAAGATCTTGGAGGAAGTACAGAAGCAGAACATGGATGCTGATCTGAATATTGCTGCAATATGTCTCTATCTCTTTCACGGTCATGTATGGTGGATTATGGTTCTTCTTGAAGATATTTTTCGTTTGCAGATCTGATCTTTAGTCAGGGGGAGCATGATCAGCAAAGCAAAGGCCTAAGCATGATCTTAGGGGGAGCATAACCCTTTTCCCTTGATGTCAAAGAGGGAGAATGACATTGAGGATCTTGAGGTTGCCATCAAGTCCAAAGGGGGAGATTGTTGGCATTATGATTCTGGTACAGGTGTTGTACTTGATGGCAACTCACTCAAGTGGCAAATCTCTATTCAGGCTCTTAAAATGATGGAAAATAAGAGGTTCACAAGTGCATCGTTCAAAAGGTGCGGACCCACAGGTTCGCCGTCCAGGGAGTGCAGACATACCCGCAGGTTCACCGTTCATAAAGTGCGGTCCCCTAGTTCACTGACTCCAATGTAGAGAAGCGCGCTCACGTGGGGTATCCTATGTTTGGCCCTTGGTATTTAGCCCGTCTTTTACGATTCTATGGTTTTGGTCCGTGGTATAGGATCTAATTTATTGAACCCCGGTTTGGATCCCTTGTATTGGTTTTTGATGGTTTTGTCCCATGGTGTGGATAAGGGTTGACTATAAAAAGGGGAAGGAGATCACTTGGCTAGTCACTTGGGAAACTTGAATATCTTAAGATCTGAAATTTTTGGGTGATTGGCTTTACAAAGCTAGATCTAAATCAAGGAGAAAACTTAAGGCGAATCTATTGATAAGTCGTGATCTCTCGGGTGTATAATCAGATCTGTGGATCTGACTGTCTGTGACACATTGGAGGACTATTAATTTGGCCCTAATCAGAGGTTCACAGGCAATCCACGGCGTAAGTGCAGGGGTTCGCAGCGCAGGAGAAGACGTAGTGCAGGGGTACGCAGCGCAGTAGAAGGTGCAGTGCGGGGTACACAGCGCAGAAGAAAACACATTGCGGAGGTACGCAGAAGCACAGAAGGACCATTGCGGAGGTACGCAGAGGCAAAGAAGGACGAGTGCGAAGGTACGCTATTAGACCGACAGTGAAGGTGCGGATCTGAGCTGAGGTACGTAGTTCAACAGAAGGATTAAGTGCGTTGATACGTGATCAGCAGAAGGATCCAGTGCGGATCTACGCAGTTCAGGGACAGAAAGACTGCGGATATACGCAGGTTTATATTGGTGAAGTTGCGGACCTGTCTTGAAACTTTTGTTGGCTGTCTTTTATCTATTGCTGCAGAGTTCTGGGTTTAGATTTCTGGTATTACTTTTCTGTTTACAGCATTCTGAGAAGTTGGGTCATTCATTGGTTGATTGTATAAGGAGATTGGGTGATTTGCATGTACTTGATGATTATTTGATTTTCTTGGATCCAGTCTAAAAATTAATGAAACGTGGTCCTTAAAGAAGTAGAAGAGCAGAGGGGGTTGTAGCTCCCTTGCAGGAGAGACTGGAAAACGAGGGAGAGTTGTAGCTCTCTACAGGTTGCAGCCTGCGTACTGGTAAAGGATTGCACCAGTACAAAATCCTTGTAAAAGAATTTTCTAATTGAAAGAAGATAGAGACATATTGCAGCAGGTGGTTTTCACCCACATTGGGTTTCCACCTTATATCTGGTGTTATTTGGTGTGCTTATCTGTTTTTCTTGTTCTTGTTCATTATTATATGGCAGTGACATACAAATTAATGATCAATATCTGAAGAATAAATTAAAGTATAAATCTGGAAGGCATATTGAAAAGAATTTGATAATACTAATTCACCCCCCTCTCAGTATTATTTCCAACATAGAGATGGTCCATGCAATCAGTAGAAGGCCTATGATGGATTGTGCAATTATGAGTGGGGAATTTCCCAATTAAATATGAGATAATTCTCTTAGGAATTTCACAAGGAAGTAGGAGTTTGGAAGGAAGCATTGTTATAGACATTTTTGGGCACTACAACCCCAATCATAAATGTCCATAAACTAAGGGCTCTTAAGTCCCTAAAAGTGTTGTTCCGACCCCTAAAAGAACAAGGTCAACTGATTACATCTTCTCCGAGAAGTTCTCCATGAAAAACTGCTCAGAATTGGTCAAAACTGTACCATTTCACCTGTGCCATGGTCAAAGTGTGCTACATCCCACCTAAATACACACAGTAGGTGCGATGCATGTTCAAAAGCCCTTTTATGGGGTGCAATGGGCGAGAGTGGAAAAATGGCAAGGTCAATCTGCAAGGTGGAGGAGCAAGGAAACTTCTAGAAACTTCTCCTATGACACTTGCCTCTCTGCATTCACCCAGTGATGAGTAAGAGATCATCAATCGCCAAGTGGATTCAAGAACTATCAGAGAGAGGACACTAATCAAATCTCAAAAGCTGACTCACCCCCCTTACAAACATCTATATATGGATCCCTCATCCCAGAGATCTAGAGGGTGGAATTTTGTATCTTGTAAGGAAGTGCTACTGGTTTCTTGGTGCAATATCATAGTGTTGGGTGATCCAAGCTTTTCATGAGGTGAAGAAGGGCTTTCTTACTAAGAGGATGATGCTGGGTCAGAACAATTGGTTGTAATCCTCTTTGCTCTTTCTTGGTTATCAATAAAGCTATTCAAGTTTTCCTCCACATTCTTGTATGATTGATATTATATGCATTTGTGTGGTCAATATACATCTGGTCCTATATTGTTTATGATAGTAGATCTCTGTTCTTGGATAGTGTTATGCTGCTTTGATTCTACAGGTGCTCTTTTAAGCTGGGTATACGAGGAAGCGAGTGGCAAAGATCTATCGGAAGGGAGAGGAATCAAATAAGGAACCAAGCGCAAGACAGAGGTTGGTCTCCTTTATTCCCTCTTATCTATTTCTCATAAAGGAAAACGAAAGTATTTTTAGTTTGTTTGTTTCTAAGGTAGCTACCAGCCTTAGTGGGACTAGCAGCTCTGCATAGACACTAGATTTCCCGATAACAAAATGGCGACCATACTGGGGAGCGAATAGATTTTTTGTTTGTCTATATTTGTTTACTTTATAAACTTACAGACGGAGCCTGAAGTCAAGCGAGCTAGCCTTTGAACTGCATTTGCTATGCAAGTGAAAAGTAGATCAATGCTGCTTCAGCCTATCTCCGAGTTTTGTTTATGAATTAAACAATTGATTTACAAGCTCTCTAATTACCCTTGTGGTAGCTCTAGTAACCTCCTTAGATCTACCGCTGTGATTGATTTATTGATTACCACTTTCCTGGCCTAAATCCCTAAACTGAGCTGCAAACTGTGACCCAGAACCCAGTTAAAGTCTCGTCCCTAGTCCGTCGCACTATCTCTTCTTTGGAACCTGAATGCATTGCACTTCCTGAGTGTAGTAGGTGTGTTGCATTTCACTTTCCCTGCGTAACAGGTGTGCTGATCAGAGAGGGCTAATTTTGCCTCTAGACTTTGGTTTTTTCACTCTTTTTAGCTCTATTCAGGAGTTTTGCTATCTGTAGTCAGTATACATCTGTTGGAAACCCCTTCCTTGCCATTATTCCGCCTCCATTGTGCAAAGAAATGTAAATGTTTTTATGTATTTTGAGTCATTTTCAGTTCTCCTTTACAAAGAAGTAGCGTAATTGTACTGTCGTTTCTTGATTTGGAAGTGTCACAAGTGTCGTTTTCAGTCATAGAAGAGAATCTGATTGTTCTTGATAGTCGATTACACTATTACTCTTGTATTTGATTTGAATTAGTATTTTTTCAAGTGTCGAAAGCAAGTTTTTAATTCCGAATAGCAAAGTGTTGTCATTGTCCTCATTTTGTCTTGAAAAGAAACTTGTTAGCAATGTCGCTTTGAAAAATAATTCAGATTTGCGCTTAGCTTTCTTTTTATCATTCACACATTAGGAAGGCTGAAAACAAATACATGCATGTGCATTTGCATTTAGACTGTTTGTTGGTTTGATTTAGGACAGTGCATATAGTGTGTGCTCTCTTCTCTTTGTTGAAAGAACGCCATCTCTCTTTCCTTAGTAGCTAGGATTTTCATTGCAAAAAGAAGACTAAACGATTGTTTATCATCTTAGATTGCATTTTAGGAATTGTACATCTACATCACACAGTGAACCTGAAAGGCAAATTTCTTAAGCAAGATCAACTGTAAAATAAATTTAATGAATCTAAAAATGCTTTGGAACCTAATGCACAACATCTAGAAGTCTAGGCTAGAGACGTATTACGGCATCGTAAAGCCTGGTAACTGTTGTTTTCACTATTGGTTGGGTGATTCCTCCACTTTGAGACGACAAGTGCCAGTACGAACTTGTGCTCCCATGTACCGTCAAGTATATATTGGGAGACCACAATAGGCTTTATCCTTTATCCACAGGAAGCCGTGTCTGCCGCCCTATCGATCGCAATGCACTGAACACAGCATTCGGGAAGACTGACTGCCGTACCGTAAAAAGTATTCTGCAGTTTTGCGATTGGTTTGGTAATCCCTCTGTCTAGATTTTCAGAGCAGTCCCTTTCATTCCTTTTCAGACTCCTTAATGGAAAAGGTCCATCTGAGCACTTCTCACTTCAGGCTCATTAAAAATCGAAGGCTACTAGAGTCATCTTTTGTTTTTTCTCGACTCTTAAAAATTGAAAACATAAGTTGTGTCAAAGCGTCTAAAATTTATTTTAATCGGAATAAATATCACCTTTCCTACATTGGTCTTAGGTTGAGAAAAATGGAGCCCACCAACCAAGGAGTTCCCCTTGGAGGAAATCCTAGTCCCTTCTCCTCTTGGGGAGATGTTGGTGTGCCCCATATGGCCACATTGTCGCTTCCAGGATTGAAAATCAGCTTGCCCGTATGGATTTTCTCAACCTCTGTCATTCAAAACACTGTGATTCCTAAACAATCTAGTTAGCAACTAAACGATACCAGAGTTACTCCCCAACCCTCTACTTCGTCCAATTCTTCCTCTCCTCCTTCCTCTTCGCTTGATGAAGCTGGTAAAGCCAAAAATCAAGTAACCGAGAAGAAGAAGGAGAAGAAGAAGAAAGAGAAGAAGAAGAAGGAGCCAAAGGCGAAAAGGGGCAACCAAGCATTGTTTAGCGAAAATCCACACACTGCACCGTCCAGGCCTAAATTGCCATGTGTCATTTGCAAAGGAGACCACTATCATCGAGATTGTCCTTGCATCCCTCGGATCTTAAGGGACTGGTCTCCTCATTTGCACAATCTGGTTTCGTCATCCTCTGATGATCATGCTGAAAGTACACCATCAACTAGTGAAAGTGAATCCCCTGGACAAAAAGGAAAGTATAAATTTCCTTGTAAACTGTGTGAAGGCGATCATGTCGTCCACCGTTGTCCCTTCTTAGACAAGGCTAAAAGAGTTTTGGATGACCGTCCGGTTTCACCGTTACGGCTTCCTCCTGGATATAAGAAGCTCTTACCGAGTCCGTCACTAGTTGAAAATCCGGCTGACACGCCCTTGTGGTCAGCCGAAGCATCTATCATTAAAGATAAACCATCAAAATCCACACCAGACGAAAGCCAAAAGGTTGAGGCGGCAGTTGACCCGGTCTTGCCTTCAGAGGGTTCATCTTCAGATGATACAGTCACTGAAGAGAACAAGGATGACACCATCCAAATTCTCTTCGTAAGCACTGACTCCAATGAACATGGGGGTAGTCTACCCATTCCTTTACCGCAGGAAGGATGTTCGTCAGAGTCATATCCGGCCGTCTATTCGGTCCCACCTCCAAGAAACCTAGTTGTTTCCTTTGATTGGAATCTACTGGGTAGACCCCGCTTACCGACTAGTGTACCATTTCGAATCATTGCCAAATATACAGAATGGTCATGGCCGGTACCATCATAGATGAAGGGGCTTCTATGAGTATCCTTTCCTCAACTTCTTGGAAAGCGCTTGGTTCGCCATCGATTTTGCCTGAGATGAGAAATCTAACAGGCTTTCACAAGGGAACCAGTCGACCATTAGGGATCCTTCTCGATGTGCCGATAACATTGAGAAGGAAAACCATTCACATGAATGTAATGGTAGTCCAAGGACCCCTGGATTATAATCTACTCCTTGGATGAGACTATATTTATTGCATGGGAGCCATTGTCTCCTCACTGTTTAGAGTAATGTGTTTTCCGCATGAAGGAAGAATGGTCAAGGTCGTAGACCAGGTTTCATTTCCCGGTTCACGCATAGAAAATAGTCATATACCAACCCTGAATGGTCTTTTCACGCAAGGAATGTCTCATCAATCCCCAGTCCGTCCTCCTGATGAGCGCGAGTGATTCGGAGGATATGACTGAAACCCAGGGGGCATGCACCCTGGCCTGTTTCGACAGGAAAACCTTGGGTATAGGGTAGGTTTTCGCAGAGGATATATGACTGGCTGACACACCCGTCCATTTTGGAAAATGGGATTAGACTGGAGTAAGATACCTCTGTTAAGGTAGGCCTTTCCCGATAGAACAAATGTTTTGTCTGCAAATTGAGGGGTAACCTGGAAAAGGTAGGCCTTTCCTAATAAAACAAATGTTTTGTCTGCAAATTGAGGGGTAACCTGGAAACTCTACTTCGCTATACCTGGGGGCATGCAAACCTTTTGGCATGCAAGCGAAGAGGGACCATTTATTTTTTAAATTTATAGGACCTCTAACCCTTTAAACTCGTAGGATTGGTCGTTTCCTAACTTGCATAAAGAAAGGATGCGGGGCAAAGCTTTGAAAAAATGTCGTTTATATATGAGACATCCTTATCATACGACTGGATTATTGAGCAGTTTTAATGTAGAATTCAAGCTCGTTAAAAAATAAACATAAGAAATGAGCAAATGTTACTCCAGAGTTTAAGCTCATTAAAAAATGAACCAATTTCCGGTAAATAACCATCGTGAATGTACTATCATCAGCCTTTGAAGCCTTGGTCATGTTCTCATCATCACCTCCACTCTGTATTGGCCGATCATTCACCTCCATTTGATTGTTTACCCTTTTTGAGGAACAGCTGCGAATAGTGATCCTGTTAGCCATCCTTGTGACACTGCCGTGATTGGAAAATTCCAAACCTTACATAGAATAATTTGCTACCCAAATTTATCACTCGTTCCTCAAAAAACGAGTCTCCTTTAAGCTCTTTTCAACTGACTCATAAAATATGAAAATATTGCCGAGCCATTGGCCTCTCCAGCTCGTTAAAGTGACCGGAAGTGCTATCCCTTCTTTAGATTTTAATCTTTTTTGGACTTAAGGGATTATTACACAAAAAGATCGAGCACTTGTTTTGTTCGGCTCGTTAAAAGTACCGAAAATTCATCCCTTTTGTATTGTTTTATACTTTTTCAGAGGGATTATGTGATGAAAAAGGATTTTTGGAGTTTCCTTTACGTCCCTTTTCAGACTCTCTAAAATTGAAAAGGACTGAGTTATCTTTGTCGTTAAACTCGTTAAAACCAAATAGGGACAAACTTGTCCATAACAGATAAGAACGAGTTTCACTATCGCTAGGCTCGTTAAAACATAGCGATGGGTTTGCCCGAAGGGAAAATTATAGAACAAGCATATGTTATCCTCCTCAAGCTTGACAAAAATAAAGAGGTACTGGTCAACAATGACTGGGGAAAATTTGGGAAGAAAACTTGAAGAAACTTTATTGGTAGCAAGTCGCTCTTGAACATGACACTTTCACTCCACATTCGAGTCGGGTTGGGTTGTTCCATTCACTAGTCAAATCACCATGGTTCCGTCACACCATCCATATTTGGGGTTAATGCTACCGATCCATCATGTCAGTGTCGCCGATATGTTCAAGAGTAGTCGCTCAGAGAATTCACCTGTGTTTCACCCACTGCAATACATTTACGCTCCATTCTTTCATGACCGCCACCCTGAACCTTATATCACTAGATCGTTTTCACCTCCATTAAAATAATTTGCTCCATTTCGTGTCATTGATGTGGGATTCACTAAGGCCCTCCTATGACGGATCGCTTCTTGTCGACATCAGCTCATTATCCAAGTATTCGATCTAGGAACAACCCTTTCAGTACTTTGAAGCTTGCATGCCTCAATGGCAAGTTTCTCACTTCCGGCGACAGGTTTACATCAATGGCTTTCGACCGAAAGATTTTGCGTGGTGTTCGACACCAAGTCCCTTATTCACACCACGTGAATTGTACTGTAGTACCTTGAGGGTCATCATCATTATCGGTGATTCCTCTCGCGCCTGTTAACAGCTTACATCACTAGCTAGTAATCAGGCGATGTCTTTCCATGTTCGACTCCAAAACATCTCTCACATGGATCGACTTGTACTTTGAGTGAAGATCGAACGAGATTGAAGACCCGGATCTAGTTTCATCCATCCAGGCTGCGATATATATTCAGGAAAATAAAGACATCAAATGTACATCATTGCTACACAACTAATCATCCAATCTAAGGGATGATGGCTCTACCAGAATCATCAGTCTACACTCAGACGATTGTCTGTCTTATGTACATGAAAATGAATTTATAAAGCTGAGCATGGGAATGCCCGCCTCAGCTAGATCATGAAAATATTATGAAGATAATGTATTGTATTGTATCTTATTACAGGTCACCTTCCAGCTTGAAAGAACTCCATATCCTCATGATAAAGCATTTACACCGACATCAACAAATTAACGACCTCATGCTTTAGGGGCACTGTTATAGACATTTTTGGGCACACTGCAACCCCAATCATAAATGTCCATAAACCAAGGGCTCTAAGTCCCTAAAAGTGTTGTTCTGACCCTAAAAGAACAAGGTCAACTGATTACATCTTTCCCAGAAGTTCTCCATGAAAAACTGCTCAGAACTGGTCAAAAACTGGGACCATTTCAACTGCTCCATGGGGAAAGTGCACTGCATCCCACCTAAATACACACAGTAGGTGCAATGGCATGTTGAAAAGCCCTT